>OX422215.1:47536624-48136624 GCA_949130495.1 Sambucus nigra
GAACCATTATCTCACTGTCCGGAAATGGGAGCCAGATTTTAACCCTGAAAATTCAAGTGAAGCCACCACCGCTATCTGGATTAGATTCCCAAGACTACCCATTGAATGGTTTGAGGGAAAACTCTCTTCCAGATTGGAAGCAAGGTCGGGAAACCCATTAAAATCGACTTTAATTCTACCTCATCCTCCAGAGACAAGTATGCTAGAGTTTGTGTAAAAGTGGATCTTGCTAAACCCCTTATTCCTACATACAAGATGGAAGGTCAAAAATATCGTTTTGAGTATGAGTATCTACCATTACTTTGTGTCCACTATGGGAAAATTGGTCACCAGAGCAATTATTGTCCGTCCGCTAAAATGACATAACACGCGAAATACCAGAAAACAAATACGATCATTGGAGATAGTAACTCACACGTGCAGTCACAAGAAAACCCACTTGCGCGTGTGAATCAGGTGAATACGTCTAGAAATCAAACCGTTGAACTCGATTAAGATGAAAATGGCTATATGCTGTCAAATCAAAATTTTGGACCTTGGAAGTTGGTCAAGAATAGAGGGAAGCGTCCCATACAAATGATATCAACAAAAGACAATCAACAGAGTAGATAAAATCTAAATAACGATAGATTTAATTTACTAGAGCGAGCCATAAATAACGAATCTACTGCTCCAGATAAAGCAAAAAGGAAGAATCTACTGCTCCAGATAAAGCAGAAATGAAGAAGTTGTCGAATGTCTGAAATATCTCTGGACAATATTAATAGGTGTAACCTCATGGACTTGCGTAGCACTGGTTTGCAGATGACTTGGAGTAACAGTCACGACCGACTTGCAAACACCATGGTGCGTCTTGACCGTACGTTAGCTAACCCTGAATGGAGGATCAGTTTTTCGGAGGCCGTGGTGGATAAATTCCTAGAACCGCTTCAGATCATTGCCTTATGGTGATTCACACGGAAGGTAAACCTTCACTTACTCCCACCCTTAGACCATTTAGACTTCTTGCTTGCTCGTTTGATAGGGAAGATTTTGTTAACATTATCAATAATAGGTGGAATAATAATGAGAATCTACATAATAACCTTAGGCTTTCCACTAACAACACTAACACTTGGAATAAGAGTGTCTAGGATAACATTTTTAGAACCAAAAATAGACTTATAAATCGACTAATAGGTATCCAAGTTGCTCAATAAAGTGCCTTTTTCTCATAGTTTGGACAATTTGGGACGCAAACTTAGACACGAGTATAATTCCAATTTAAACGAGTAGAAATTTTTTGGCTTCAAAAATCGAGAATTCAATGGTTGGCGAAAGGGGATCGAAACACTATATATTTTTCATACTTTTAAGATCATTAGAAGGCGTCGAAACAAAATTGGCAGACTTCAGGTTAACGGTGAGTGGTGTGAGAACAATGATATTTTAAAGGAACACATTAATGACTACTTTAAGAATCTCTTTAAAGATGATCACCCTTTTAACCACGATGCACCTCATACTGTGACACATTTTCTTACATTCAACTCATGCAAAATAATACCCTTGATTTCCCTATCTGTCTTGATGAAATTAAGAAAGCTACCTTTAGTACGCATGCCTTGAAGGCCCCGATCCAGATGGGATCCCACCCCTTTTTTACCATAATTTTTGTGATCTTACTAGCCCTTATTTAGCTAAATTCGTTAACTCCTATTTCATTTTGGGGAAAGCCCCCGAATATATTAATGAGAGTCACATCACCCTCATTCCCAAAATCGACAACCCAGAGTCTATAACCCAATTTCGACCAATAACCCTTTATAATGTAGCGTATAAAATTGTACCCATGAATATTGTGAATAGGCTGAGACCCATACTCTATAAGATTATTAGCCCGGCCCAAGAGAGTTTCCTCCCGAGGAGACAAACTCCGGACAATGTCACCATAACCCAGGAAATTATCCATTTCCTCTCCAAGAAAAAGGGTAAGCAGGGGGGGGTCTTATCTTTAAAGTTGATCTTGAAAAATCTTACGACATTATGATCTTGAAAAAGCTGGGATTTTATTGCTAAAGGACTTAGATGAAAAAGTCAGTGTCAAACTTAGTAACCTCATTATGAGTTGTGTTAGCTCCACGTCCACGACTATTCTGTGTAACGGCACCCCCCTACCTAAGTTCAAACCCACCAGGGGATAAAGGCAGGGGGACCCCCTATCACCATACCTTTTTGTGATGTGTATGGAGTATCTCTCTTCGATGATATCCAACAAAGTCGAGTCTAAGGACTGGAAAGGCCTTAAAGCTTTCCCCCATGGCCTGATCATCTCTCATTTATTTTTCATGGATGACCTTATTTTATTCACGGAGGCCAACAATCACTCATGTAGGATAGTGAAGGAGACCCTCGAAGACTTTTGCAAAATCTCTCGACAAAAAGTTAATCTGGGTAAATCTAAAGTCTTCGTCTCCCCAAATATCCCTCACTAGAGAGCGCTTGAGATCAGCCACCACTGCGGCATGCCTCTTACCCCGAACCTAGGTACTTATTAAGATTTCCCCTGGTCCATGGTAGACTTGGTAAGGAGCTCTTCAATGAGGTCGTAAATAAAGTGAATAAACGCCTTGCTAGTTGAAAATCTAAACTCATCTCTTTAGCAGGAAGGGCCATCCTGATTCAATTAGTCTCTTCCACTATACAATATTACACCATGAAAACTACCCTCCTCCCTAAAAGTACATGAGATACCCTCGACATAATTAATAGAAATTTTCTTTGGTGTGATAATGTTAATCCCAGAAAAGTCCACCTCGTGTCTTGGGAGAACATGTGTAAACCTAAATCGAGGGGAGGACTTGGTCTTCGGAGTAGCGTCCTTGACAACCAGGCATGGGTTTCCAAGCTTTGCTGGAGAACCTATGGATTCAAGTGGTGAAATGCAAGTACACTAAGGACCCCAATCCTAGAAATTGGCCCAAGAACGCTAATGCATCCCACATTTGGAGAAGTATATTCAAGTGCGGAAACACACTCCATGATAACACTAAGTGGATTATTAGGAATGGTAATGATATTCACATCTTTAAAGACTGGTGGTGCAGAAGTAGGAGAATTAAGCCACCAGATGTGCCTAGGAGTCAAGCCAGGGTTAGCACCCTCATCACAAGTGATACGCGGTGGAACACCACAGAGATTGATAGTCAATTCCCTAGTATTATTTCCAGTGAAATCATTAATACCCTTTCCCCCGTGTTTCCATCATAGAGGATAGACCTAGTTGGGGCCCTAGTGCCAATGGTAATTTCTCCATTAAGTCTTGTTACCTCTCTCTCACGAGCCTTAACTACCCAAACCCCACCCCCTTTGATTATTGGAAGAAAGCTAGTTCCTTAAAATCCCACAAAAACTTAAAACATTCATGTGGACCATCTCGCATGACAAACTCCTCACTAATCAACAGAGGGTTATCAGGGGACTCTCAAATCACAGCAGTTGTGGTATTTGTCATAACGTGGAGGACATGGAGCACGTTCTGAGAGGTTGCCACATTGCGCGTGAGGTATGTTGCATTTCTTTCCCTACCCATATTAGACATATAAGTATCTGTTCTAATTTTCATGAGTGGATTACTGATAATATCTGGAAACAGGAAGACAAAGGGTGGTATGTTTTCTTTATTTCTTGTTTGTGGAATATTTGGAAATCCCGCAATAAATTTGTGTTTGACAATTATGATACTCCCCCGTATTTGATTATGCATTTTAGCTAAAAGTTTGCCACTAACATTAGGCAAGCATTTGGACAAAATGATAAACAAAAACGGGAGACTCATACTGTTCTCATATCTTGGTTGTCTCCACCTGCAGGTTATATCAAAATTAATATGGATGGCAGCTGGGACGAAATAATAAAGTCAAGGGCATATGGAGGACTTTCTAGAGTTGAACATGGTTGTTGGATTTTATGATTCTATGGAAAAATACATGGATGCGTGAGCACTCTGAATGCAGAGATTTATGCTATCTTCTTTGGACTTAATATGGCCCATGAGAAAGGCTGGAACCATCTCCTACTCGAGGCAAACTTCAAGGATGCTTTGTAACTCATCAATAATGAGGAGGAAACAAACCACCCGCTTGCTAATATTATTGAAGATTGTATTGAGCTTAAGAAGATCATTTGTGCTAAAGTTGGACAAATTCATAGAGAGGGAAACCAATGTGCGTATAGGCTCGCAAAGCATAGAAGAAAGCAAGATGACCGTTTTGTTGAAGTTGAAGAAGCCCCAGACCAAATCACCCAGTTCTTAGGGGAGGATACATCGGGTCTGACCATTGAAAGGACACGTTGATCGTGTCTATGTTTTGTTTTTTTTCTTTCCCTCTAACAAAAAAAATATAGTATTACAAAAAATTATTGTATACTATATAAAATTACACACGCACAAATTATATTTTCAGTTGAAAAAACCAAGTTTTAGGGTATTTTTTGAATAAGTGATAAGGTTTCCCCATCACGTGTTTAACACATGTTGTTTTGTTAGTCTTCCTTATCCAATGCAGTGAGTTGCCTATTGTTTTTTTATATGAATAAGAAGTATTGTAGCCTATTGTGAAACGGGGTGGTCCTTATGCGTGTGTTTCAAATCAAACCAATTTTTATCAAAAAATTATCCAACTTTTAATTAACACCAAACTAAGTCGTGAAAAATCAATTCTCCCTTTAAACCAATTTTATCTTGATTAATCCTAAACATGCATCTAGTGATTAAAGCAACTAAAATAAAGTAAAGTAAAGTAAAGTAAAGAATACTGACAACGCTGGATGTATGAGGAAAAAACCCAAAACGGGAAAACAACCTCGGACGACCCAAGCGAGACAATCACTATGAACAAAGGTTTTACAAAGACAGATTAATCTTACCCAATGACTCGATCCCCACGGGTCATAATGCTCCTTCTGATATTCTACTGTTCTTCAATAGTGACCACGCAGATGTTTTGTCTTTCACGATACCTGTCCACAACACACGCATCCACGTATGTCTCGATGTCCACAGAATGGCTTTGATACGTCTACGATGTCGAATAAGAAGTCCTTCTCTTTTCTTCATCGCAAAACCCAGATGTTCAAGTATATAACAAACCTTCTTTGTGCAGCAAGATCATATAAACATATAATAATTTTATCTCGGATCTTTGCAAACTCTAAGGATGTGTTTAATCTTTGAAACCTTAGAAAAACATGTGCAAACACGTTTCTGGATCGTAAACAGTTTTTTCAGCATGCACACTTGCGAAAATCTGACGAAAACATGTTTTAAATTGGAATTAACCGCCGCCTCGAAAACAATGTCGCTCAAATGAGATGGGCAAGTTGTTCACGCAACATAGCCATCTCATTTGAACGAGACTGCTTATCGTTTGAATGACGTCGTGTGTCAGTTTAACTTTTTAACTTTTTGTTTAAAATGTCTCTTCCAAAAGAGATCCAAACCAGTCAAACTCTTTTTCGAGCTTATCAGAATAAAACTTAGTGTAAAACTCTTAAAACATTTTTAAAAAAAATTCTTTATAAAATTACATCCTTATGTTTTATAAAAACAATTCCGAGCACCATTAATTATACGCATTCATACATGTGTGATCTTGGAATGCAATTAACTTGAAGACGAATAAACTTGCACCAATTAAACTTCGACATGATTAATTCTTTGAAGCTTTGCCGTAACGTCTTCAATTTCTTCAATACGTCATAGACCAAGTGGGATTGTGACAAAATAAAATCTCCCTATGACATTTTACAAACACAGTTTTGTTCATGAAACTAAGTCAAAACAATACATGGACTCAATTGAAAATTTATGTGCTTATAAATCTCCCCGTTTGACTATTCCGGGACAAAACTAAACCAGTGAAATGTCTAAGTCGGGCCGTTAAGTTGTATGACGCCTAAATCCCATCCCATAAACCCAAAATCAAAAATTACAGGACACAAACTAGTATTTGTAGCACCGGAAAGCATGAACTGTCTGAATGTGATGTAGACTTGAATTCGAATCACTGAAGCATACCTACACACATGAAACAGACAAATAAATACCCAGTGAAGTATGGAAGAACAAATGAAACCAATATATAGATATCCAAATTATACCAATTTTACAATAGATACCCATATGAATAAACTTTGAAAAAATCATTTATTTGTTAAACATGTGAGCAACAAAATGACAAATGATACAAAATTTAAACTACCAATTTATAATAACAATTTGTAAAATATGTAATCACAAACATGCTCAACAAAACTCAAATCTCAAATCTCCCCCTATATCACATACATCTCTCCCCCTTTTTGTCTCGAATAAACAATCCGGTGAAAAGATAAACTAAACAACAAGTATCTACCATGAGAATATACCAATTTGAAATTTGAAATCTCTAGATAATCATGAAACAACCAACTAAATATGATCAAGTAATGGCAAAAAATAGCTAGTAAACCAGGAATCACACAAAGAATATAACAATCTAATCAGGTGTGATAAACGAACTATATGCAAAATATCATTTTTGAAACAATATAACCTGTATATAAACTTGTTAGTCCAGAAAGCTTCCACCAGTACCAAAAAATATACAAAAATAAACCAGGGGACTGTAAACCAATCAGAAGCAAAAATCCAGGTTGTCCTTCGAACGAGCCAGGGACGTCACTTAAACGAGATGAGGACGTCGTTCGAACGAGACTTCACGCGACATGGAGCTGTCGTTCGAACGAGTTCTCGCGAAATGCCAAACTTTCCCAGATTCCCAGAAATGTCTTATATTTTATCCCAGAGAAAGAATTTCCAGAAAAATACCAGGAAGGGCCCGATAGCAGCAAAACAGTGCTAAAACAGTAAGTTTTTAACACAAAACAAAAAAAACGCATAAAACTAACAATGTGACTTACATGCTAACATAGTACCAATGTGCCTAAACATGGACATGGAATGTATGGGAGTGAAACTACAACTAATTAGTCACAATTCCAACACATCGAAAAGACCCAGAAGCTCTAATTGATAGCGATAAATCATCAAACTTTATCATATCCATATGACAATAAAAGTGCGAGCTTAATGAACTAAACAAACTACATGCACACAAATCCAGAATTTTGACGATCTTACAAACAATAGCGTCCAATTGCAATGTTTCAACATTAGGATTAGTTGTGCAAACCCGTATAAATTTTCTCCAACCAAACTCCCTCATAAATATATATTTTCAAGTTCTTTTGAGGTTTTTACCATTCTCAACTTAGAGAAAATCTTATTAGCCCCTTTCTTAACATATTGCCTTTTCTTTTGGGATCTTTTAAACGGTGGCTTTCACGATGAGTTAATTTTGAACTCTCGCAGCCCTTCCCCGTGAATCACTCATCATTTTTTCAATTATGACAATTTAAATCCTCACGGTAAACAATTCTTACATGAACACTTCTCCTTAAGTCTACTTACGCATAGATGACAAGATTGTGATAAGAATGCCTCACCAAATTCAAATATGCAAGAGAAGTCAAACATCCATAAAAACTCGTGCAAGTGTGCAATGTTGGCATATATATAAAGTCAAATAAAAATGCATATCAACTTCGAAACATCCCCATATAAACAATGGTTAAGATCATTCTAAGCATCGATAATAATGACCAAATGTTCTGGACACATGAATAATGAAACGATGGGGGGGGGGGGGGGGGGGGGAGGTCCAAGCACACCAATATGCCACATCAAACATGAAAATTCAAAAACAAAAATAAAAAATCTTTTTGGCTTTTCAAATATATTTTGACTAAAAAAAAACCAAAATCTTTTGGTTTTTTTTTAAAGTTTTCTCAAAAATAAAATCTTTTTGTATTTTTTCAAAAGGACTCAAACAAGTGAAAAACTATAATACAAAATGATACACAAGTCATTATACTAGCAATGAATATATCATGAAGCAAACTAGCATATGACAAAAAAGGCAACACTATCACCCTTTAAATTTATCATGGGAAGAATCAAGTGCACCCAAATGAGAATCATGAAGTTTTAATCCTAAAGCCACTAAATCTGATTTTCTAACCCAAGTAGGTGTAAAACGACGCATGGGGGTTTGGGAAACCAGGGAAACTTTATTCCTAAACTTCCTGGGAGCTTGTCTAAGGTCGTAACAATAACGCTTAAGGTGACCTTTCCTATCACAAAACGTGCAAGTGTAGCGACGGTGGGAATGATTACTTATATGTGGACCATTTCTAACCTTCCTAGTGTTTCTCACAGGTGTGGGGAGAATGGGAACAACTCTCTCATCAAAACCTATACCTCCCCTATCTCCCTTAATTTGGATGGTGCCTAGGATCTTATCTAACTTCTCCGACCTAGCCTCCAAATCAAACTTAACTCTAGATGAGTCTCTCAATCTCTCCTCCAACTCATGAATCCTAGAGTCAAGCAAACACCTAGACTCCTCAAACGCTAAAATCTCCTTTTTCAAAGGCTCCATCAAATCACGAAGATTATTTCTCTCTTTCTCACTTAAAATCTTCTCTCGTGCCCTAAGATCCTCAATCAAACTATCATTATTTTCTATGGCACGCTCATTCAACTTAGCTTGCAATTTTGCATTTGTCGTTTTCACTTTCACAGTCTTAGAATAGAACTCATTGAATGCAATTTGTAACTCTTTCACATCTACCTGCTCTTCGTCACTCTCTTCACCCTCACTAACATGTTATTCACTCAAAACCTCCTCGAAAGTGTCATGCACAAGAGAATCGTCATCGCTCACATGACATGCCATAAGTGCAACAAAGTTACGATCAATGGGGTAAGTCTCTCCCTCTTCCGGGTCACTATCACTTAAGGCGGCGCTCTAAATAATGGGTTGCTTGCCATCTTTATTAAGCCTAGTGGGACACTCCTTAACTTTGTGACCATACCTCTCACACACAAAATACTTATCCGACCCATCTCTCTTAGGCTTCTCAAACTTATCCTTGGAGGTGGGATCAACTTTGTTGTTCTTGAATTTTTAAAATTTATTGGCATCTTTCGATTGCTTTTGAAACTTAATAAATTTTTAAATTTCTTTTCCAACAAAGCTACATCCTCAAAATCGAAATCAGAATCGAAATTCGAAACTTTGATGTCCTTCTGAGTTTTTAAACTAATACCCTTTTCTTTCTTAGGCACTTGCTTGGAGGTAATCATTTCGATTTCATAGGTTTGTAAGTCACCTACAATCTCTTCTAGTTTCATCGACTCTAACTTACCCAAGGAGTTTAAAATGGTAACTTTCGCATCAAACCTACTAGGCAACAACCTAAGGTTTTTCTTAATGACACGGTTGTTAGGAATTTTCTCACTGAGGTTAAATAACGAGTTGACAATATTGGACAACCTAGCATAAAACTCATCAAAAGTCTCACTCTCTAACATCCTAATGGTCTCAAACTGTGTAGTGAGATTTTGAAGTTTTGACCCCCTAACCGTGCTAGTGCCCACGTGAGTGAGTGACAAAATATTCCAAGCCTCTTTTGATATTTCACAAGTCATAATTCTATTATATTCTTCCGGTATGACATGTGAAGAAATAACGTGCAAACCCTTGGAATTATATTGTGAAAGTCTTTGTTCAGTTTCGGTCCATGACTCGACAGGCTTTAAACTAGTGAGCTCACCTACAATAGTGACAAGGGGAGTCCAACCTTTCTCAACTACTATCCACACACGCTCATCAATTGATTTTAATGCACTTCTCATTCTCATCTTCCAATAAGTGTAATTAGTTCCATAAAAAATAGGAGTTCAAAAAAGTTTGTTATACACGGGATCACAAAACAAATAAAATATGTTTTCTAGCTCTGATACCAATTTGTGAAACGGGGTGGTCCTTATACGTGTGTTTCAAATCAAACCAATTTTCACCAAAAAATCATCCAAGTTTTAATTAGCACCAAACCAAGTTGTGAAAAACCAATTCTTACTTTAAAATAATTTTATCTTGATTAATCCTAAACATGCATATAGTGATTAAAGTAAGTAAACAAAAGTAAAGAATACTCACAACGCCGGATGTACAGGGAAAAAATCCAAAACGGGAAAACAACCTCGGACAACCCAAGCTAGACAATCACTATGAACAAAGGTTTTACAAAGACAGATTAGCCTTGCTCAATGACTCGATACCCACTGGTCTTGACGCTCCTTCAGATCTTTTACCATTCTTCAATAGTGCCCACGCAGAGGTTTCGTCTTCCACGATACCTGTCCACAACACACACGTCCACGTATGTCTCGGTGTCCACCGAATGGCTTTGGTACGTCTACGATGTCGAACAAGAAGTTCTTCTCTTTTCTTCACCGTAAAACCCAGATGTTCAAGTATAGAACAAACCTTCTTGGTGTACCAAGAACACATAAACATATAATAATGATATCTCGGATCTTTGTAAACTCTAAGGATGTGTTTAAGCTTTGAAACCTTAGAAAAACATGTGCAAACACGTTTCTAGATCATAAACAATTTTTCCAGAATGTACACTTGCGAAACTCTGACGACCGCCTCGAAAACAGTTTCGCTCGAATGAGATGGGCAAGTCGTTAGCGCGATATAGCCATCTCGTTTGAACGAGACCTCTTGTCATTTGAACGAAGCCGCGTGTCAGTTTGACTTTTTATTTAAAAAGTCTCTTTCAAAATAGATCCAAATTAGTCAAACTCTTTTTCGAGCTTATCTGAATAAAACATAGTGTAAAACTCTTAAAACACTTTTAAACATTTTAAAACAATTTTCTTTATAAAATTACATCCTTATATTTTATAAAAATAATTCCGAGCACCATTAATTATACGCATTCATACCTGTGTGATCTCGAAATGCAATTAACTTGAAGCCGAGTAAACTTGCACCAATTAAATTTTGGCATGATTAATTCTTTGAATCTTTGCCATAACGTATTCAATTTATTCAATACGTCATAGACCAAGTGGGATCGTGACAAAATAAAATCTCTCTATGACATATTAAAAAACACAGTTTTGTTCACGGAATTAAGTCAAAACAATACATGGACTCAATTGGAAATGTATGTCCTTGCACCTATTTTTCAATGAGCACTCCTAGACTTACCGATTCTCTCTTCCCCAATCCATACCGTAAGCAAAAGCTCCTATTTTATATGTTTTTTTTTTAAAATGACAAATTGTTTTGTTTAATAAAAATATGTATCTTTTATTTAAAAAACAGTGTCCTATATTTTAAAAAAAGGAACACGAACATGATTAACTTAAAATAACCCGAATCCGACCCAATTAAATGCGACAATTTTATGAAAACATTATTTTAATATATATTTTTTTAAATAAATTATAACTCTAGTTATTTATCAATCTAAAGTAAATTTTAAAAAAATTAAAAGAATATTTTTCAGCCTTAATTTAAAATAAATTATAACTCTAAAGATATAATGCATTATTTTTGAAAAATAAATTAAGAATCAAGATTATTTTGACATCTAATGAAATCAAGGGTTAGGATTGTGGGGTAATGAATCGGTAGCTCCACATTCGGGGACTCTGTCATTATTCCATAAATAATGGAATCTGTGACTTGGAATTCACATAAAAACATGAATAGATGTGAAGACTTACGTCCCGTTTGGTTGTCCCAAAATTGTAAATTAGCTCATTAATAGATTGATCCAATTACATATTGACCGATTAATTGTGTTTGGTTTCTTTAATGAAATGATTTGTTAATAGCCCCGTTGTAACTCATGTGTAAAATCTGAAATTGGATCATTTTCCAAAAAAAGTGAAATGCATCCATTTGAAATGGGAGTCATATAAAGTGCATTATCCTATCTCTTTTTTCCCTCCATTCCCCCTTACCCCATCCCCCTCACCCTCTCTTAATTAATTTTTGTTTTTTTTCTCATAGAACCTTAACATCAATGTCAGATTACCAAACATTACGTAAAAATGGATTTAAACTCATTTAAAATCCACTCAATTACAATTCACTAATTCACAATGAACCAACGTACATAATCAAATAATTTGCACAATCAAACAAGACCTTAATGGTCCAACTATGGAGAGAACTTCTACAAGTCATTTGTTCCAAGAAATACATATAGTGTTTTTCACATCATTACAATACCTATACTCTTATTTTATTAGTCATTTTAAAATAAAAAAGGCACATGTAACATCTGTCCTTTTAATTAAAAAAAAGGCACATGTAATTTGCAAGATTAATATTGTAGAGCAGTGCTAGACTTAATCACAAATCCCTCCCCGATTCCAAATCGAAAGCTAAAGCCTCCTTTTTTACATGTTAAAGAAAAAAGGAACAGGAACATGACTAAATAAAAACAACCCAAATCAGACCCAATTAAATGCGACAATTTTTTTTTTACCAAATACGAACATGACCTAATTAAAGCAAGACATGAGACGACATAAATTTTTTTGGTAATAATGTTTTTTAGTTAATAATTTTTTTTTTTGAAATCAGTTTTAACAGTTTTTGTGGTTTTTTTTTTTTATAAAATCAGTCTTATGTCCTATCTAATGCCAATTAAATTGTGTTAGGTAAGACATGATATGATTTTTTTTATAAAATCAATTTTAATAAAAATAATAATCTATTTAATTTGGTGTCTTAGATTCACGATTGATTAGTGTCGCTGGCGCGGACCCACATTCAACAAATGATGTTGGTTCGGGAATGTAAGTCCGCATCAACGGACCCTTTTTTTAAAATAGTAAAAAAAATGTAATTTTTTTAACTATTTAAAAAAAATGATCCCTGCCAGTGGTATGTGTAAGTTATCAGACCGCCTATACGTACCGTTGACGCTAACCATTTTTTTAAAAATAGTAAAAATTATTATTGGATTGTGTTTTTTTTGTGTGGAGTTTAAGTATTTCAGGCGACCCATAAGAAATCAGTTTTAATAAAAAAAAATAACCTCTTTAATTTGATGTTTTAGATTCGCGATTGATTAGTGCCAATGGCACGGACCCACAGTGAACAAATGATGTTGGTCCGGGGGAATGTAGGTCCGTGCAACGGTGCTAAACAATAGTGTTGTTGGTGCGGATCCACATTCAACAAATGATGTTAGTCTGAGAATGCAGGTCCGCACCAGCAGTATTAAACAATCCCGAATCTAAGACATTAAATTAAACAAGTTTTTATTATTAAAATTAAATAAATATTTTTTTTTCATAAATAAAAAAATTATGTTTACTATTAAAAGGTCCCTCACCACATAAAGAAAAAAACTATGTTCCAAAAAGTTCATTTCCAGATAAAAACACTCAATGTTGGCCCGCTAGCGCAAACCTTTAAAAATAAGAGAATATTTGTTAAATTAGTGTTTGAGGAGTTTTTTTGAAGAAAATAAAAAGAATTTGACTAAATGCGTATTAAAAAATATTTGAGGGACTTTTTAGTAATTGATCCATTGAAATTAGTTTAATGTAAAATTTATTTAACTTAAAAATAAATCATAACTCTAGTTGTTTATTAATCTTTTGCTAAATTTACAAAAATTAAAGCAATAGCTTCTAATTTTAGTTTAAAATAAATTATAAGTGTATAGATATAGATTAAGGGTGAACATTATTTTCGAGGATGATTGGGCATTTGGTCGGTAAACTCCGTTTCAGGAAGTCTAATATTATTCTTTTTCGATATAGCGATACTGCCCACTAATTCTTCAGTTAGGACATTTTAAAATTTACATTCTCTTTTCGTAGGAAATACTAAAATGATTGTACTAAGATAGAGTCTTTTACGCAATATTTTCCCAAAAGTAACTACTCAGGAAAAAAAAGAGAAAAATGTGAAGACATGGCAAAGTAGTTTTTTTTCTATAATTGACAATAGTTTTTTTTTCATGAAGTGTAAAGATAAGTTCAGCTATTCATTTTTTATTAATTGTGATGGGACTCCAAGATCCAAACCCACATATGTACATGTCATTTCCATACGGTAGGAACTTATAGGGATATCTATTATATGCCTATAATATGATAGTATTAGAGGTGTTAATAGGAATTAATGCATTAGGTTAAAATTGGTATTTTTTTAAAGGATTCTAAAGTCTTTTGTTCATAATGTTTTCTTCGACGTATGGAAGAGTGATCAACTCTTTGTAAGGGATTGGAAAGGGACAAAAACTCAAAAGTGAGGCTTTATTAATTGCAAATTATAGCTCCCCTTTCCCCGTAATATGATGCACTATATACTCCCCTTTTTTCGGACAAAAACCCATTTGCTTCCGGTTGATGAAGTACCAGATACTTTTTATGACTCTGTGGTTGATGAAATGGAATCTGAAGAAGCAGTTATTGCTGAGACTGAGCGGGATGCAAAGAGAGATAACCGCAGTGTTAGGGTTGGAAAGTATTATTTTGCGATGGGAATTGGGATAATGGTTGCGGGAGTTTTGATGGTGGAGTTTTGTGGGTGTTTTCATTATGTTGAATATGATCCACGTTTTCTCCCACCCACTTAAGGAAGGAGTGAGCATGTTGTAATTTTGTACGAAATAGACGGTTCGATTTCTTTATTGATTCCTATTTTTTGATTAATGAAGTTTGGAATGTCATTGATATCAACTCTTGTTGACTTACCTTGGAAGATGGAAAAACAATTCTCAAAACATATTTAATTCAATAGATTTCCTCTTTATTCTTAGTGAAAAAAATATGATTGCCTCATTTGTATCATAACTCAAATCTGTATTATTTCGGTTTTTAAAACTCCGTCAACGCATACTTTACTTTGCTCATGCGCCACCACATGCATTTTGGAGTTCAAAATATGTTGTACTAAGCTAGCAATATACACATATATGTGCTATTATTGTTTCATTTTTTTCTTCAGGTTCGTGCTTTTGATTTGGTAAGAAAATGATTACATGCTCTATAGTATACGCAGTTAAAATTTTTCTAAATAATTAAGGAAAAGTGAACCCAAAATTTTGTGTAGTGTTTCTTATATTTATCGTTGAATTAAATGTTTGAAACCGGTCATGGAGATAAAAGTGTGGTTGTGTGTGTTTGATAAATTAGAGAGAGATAGGTAAGTCGTGTTTGGGTTTCACTTCACTTCTATTTATTTTGTTGAGTTTTCCTTTCCTTTTATTTGAAAATTGCGTCACAGAAAATCTAGCCTACTCTTTAGTACAACTTTCCTTTTTTCCTACCTTAATTTGTTATAGCTTTAGTCACTATTTTTTTTTTCCATTTTGATGATTTTGATACTAGGGTGTTAAGAGTCGGGGAAACCTCGACTAATTTTTTTTTGGTAGCATACCATGAGGTGTCCTGGCAAGCTTACTTGCACCTCGACTAATCCCCATTAGCGGTTCGTGGCTTCCTCTAGCCAAGCATTATTTTGACAGTGTCGGGGATCGAACTGGGGACCAAACTCAATCCATTTCCAAGACCGTTCCAGTGGTAGCCTTATACTACTTGGCCAAGGGGCTTGGTTAACCTCAACCAATTGAATTCATATCTACTAGATTGATTGAAGCAATTGTATATCCTAGACACACTTACTTCACAAAACTTCGATAATAACGTCGGTATGATAGTTGTTTGAATGTGAAAAATGTGCTAAAATATGTTATAATTAATTTCAGTTGATGCATTTCAAGCAAAGTGTTTTGAATTATTTCACTATGTCATTTTCTTTGTATTTTATATGCTAAGTTTAGAGTTTTTAATTTATAAATAGTTTATTCTTTCAAAAGTCAAGCATTACATTCAATTGATTGTTTAAGAAATCTGTAGCCTAATTTTGTACGCCCGAACTACTATCATTTGATTCATCTAATGTTTTTGTAAAGTTATCATTTAACTTTGGTTCTACAAATACTATGTGACTTCATAGGACATTGACAGATAATGAAATAAATAATTTATGCGAGTGTAATGAAATTTTATTATTCATTTTGACAACTATCGTAATATATATTTTCGCCTGCCCGTCGCGCGGGGTACATCCTAGTCTACATTATACCTTTAGTACTATAGTATTAAATGAGATAATGAGCCTTTAATATTTACAATATTTATCTCTCTTATCTTCAACTTTGTGTTCTTAGAAACCAAATAAATAAAAAATCTTTTTGAAATAAAAAATATAAAAGAATCAGAACTTTCTTGAAAAGTAAAAAGATGTTCCATTATAGACTCCATTAATTAATTTCTCTATGCATTACAAAATTAATTTTTTTTCATCATTCTCCACTCAAATCACATTAAACAATGCTACTAATACTACTACATCTATGTAACATTTTCATTTCTAGAAAAAAAATTACAAAAAAAAGTTTTTAAAATTTCAAAACTGTCTTTATATGAATAAAAAGAGTTTTTTGTCTTAAAAATATTTTTAGCATTGTATTTATAGAAAAAACTTTATGTGTATATTTTACAACTTACATAAAGTTTTTTAAACTAAAAGAAAATAAAAATAGGGAGTTTGACAAATAAGTCCTATTTACATAAGACATTTCCTAACTGGTCTTATCATAATTTTTTTTTTTCATAATAGGACCTATTTATACATACATCGAATATTCAATATATGTTTACAAATATGACCTATTGAATCAAAGTCTGTTTTCATGGAACCTTTTGGAGTAAAAAAAGATGATAGGACATATTGAATGACATACTTAGTTAACTGGACTAACTAGTAAAAAAACCCATAAAAATATGCATAATTTTTTCCTATAAAATACTTACAGTTTTTTTGAAGTTTTTATTTATTAAAAATAGTTACAACGCCAAAAAAAAATTCAAAATTATTTTTAATAGAAAAAAATTTCTTGGTAATAAAAATTTGTTTAACGTTTGATTTATGGAAAAAACTTTAATTTTTGTATCAATAAATGACATAGATTTTTTAAAACAAAAAATAAATAAATAAACACTTGTATAATTTTTTTATATATATAATACATATAGGTGTTTTATAGTTTTTGTTTATAAAATATATTTTTTATGTAGTATAAACATTTAAAAATATTGAAATTTTTTTATTTATGTGAAAATTAACCTTTTATAATGACTTTAAGATAAGATATTGACTTTATTATGTATAATAATTTTTATAATTATCCTTATATTTGTTTATTTTATGTCGCCCGCCCGCACATCGTATAAGTTGTATGGTAGTTCTTTAAACCCGAATCCGCCACACTCAAAAAAATTGCTTGCATGATAATCCAAATAGCATCACGTCGATGGCACAAGAAGACTTTATTTTCTTGAATCGTTTTTACCCTCAAATCTGCTAGTGTATATTCCTCTAAGAGGTAGGAAACATTTTGTGTATGAGCACACATATTTCACACCTCTCATTGCCTCTTGTCCCGTCCCCATAGCCCCTATCTGTGAGATACCCTCTATTTTTCGTTTCGTTACTAGATAATAAAATTATCAAAACAAAAATTAGGGAACGAACATTGCTTGATTTTGGTTTTCACATCTTAAAAATCAAGAGAGTTTGATCAATGAGTGCTATTTACATAAGACAATTTCTAATAGATCCAATAAAAATACTTTCCCTCATTATGTCCTATTTATAAATGTAGTGAATACTCACTACATGTTTACAAATAGGACCTATTGGAGCAAAAAAAAATTCATGGGACCAGTCGGAGAAAAAAAAGATCGTAGGTCCTATTGAATTATTTACTTACTAAACGGGACTAATTCGTAAAAAAATGCTTAAAATAAAGATGAGCAAAATTATAGAACCAAAATAAAATATTAAATATGTCATTCACAATAATTATTTTATATGCCATAAATATCCAACTTATATTTTATTTTTGATGTTTTATTATTTTTTATAAGTAAAATTGTCATTCGAAACAACTTGCCTTAAGGTGTGGAAATGTAATACTCCGTAATTTTAATGACTTTTAAAATGGGTTATATTTTAAATTAATGGATTAATTGGATTTTATTATGAATTAATTCATTTCGGTTTTATCCGAATTGTGGATATTAAAATGAATGATTCTAAATATTACTTAAAGATATTTAGGTAATATATGAATGTGATGCTATTGATGTGGCTGTGTGATACTAATTCAGTAATTTGAATTTTTAGTCGGACGCGGTATGGGACGTGTCGGGACTAATTTGTTAAATTAAAAAGGGAACTTATTTTTACATCAACCTTATAGTCATTTCGATTGCATCGTTGCGTCCAAAAGGGTTGAAATAGTCAGAAAAGTCTATTTGGATGTTGGTTTTGGGCTTGGGTCATTTGGAAATGAAAAGACAACCCAAAAGGGCATTTTGGTTATTTTTACAAGGGGGATGAATTGTGATTTCGGATTTTGTCCTATTATAAATATTTGGAGATTAGTTGTACGTGGGTTCATTCATCTTTTCTACACAAAAATTGAAAGGTCATCTTCTTAGAGGGAGTGAAAGGTTGCTTGGGAAGAGAGAAGTTTGCTTGGAAAGGAGGAGAACTAAAGACAAAAGGTCACCACCGCCAACCACCACCGAAAGTGACAGGAGAAAGGGAGAACCACCTGTCATATACTACACCAAAGGATCAGATCTTCGTTAGAGGAAAGTGTTTGATAATTGCAATCTAAGTTTGTATATTGTCCATGTTAGGATAGTTATAAAAAAAGATGAGATTTTTACATGTTTGAAAGATGAAAAGATAGAGTTGTTAATTGATTTTTGGAATCTGAAAATATATAGGAATCAAACTCATGTTGTAGGTAGTTAGTAATCCATGAAATATTCATCAATCTGTCGAAGAAATTCTGAAAATCATTGTTGTGTTCTTGAAGATATCATGTTTGTAATTTTCTGGAAAAATAGGATGAATATATGCATTTAATTCAAACTCTTGATGGTTATAGGATGTTTAGAGCATTAGAAATCATTCACATATGTTGCCATATCATGTAGTAAGGTTTATAAGGAATTTGGGTAGTTAATATGAAGGTTTGAATGATCAAAAGTGATGAAACTCGTAGTAGAAGAAATGCAGAAAACTGGGCTGATATCTGGGCGATCGATCGATCTACCCCCTACCTTCGATCGATCGACCTCCCCAGAATCCTTGAAGTTGTTTATTTTTAATGCTTGTTCATATCCCAAACCTTTTGTAAATCTTTGGTGATTATTAATTGGATGTAATGGGACTTAGGGAAGATGAGTAAGCCCTAGATGAGAATCGAATTAATGTGATTGGGATTTAATTGATTAGAATTATGATAATTAAATTGAAAGAAGTTTCGGTTTCTAGATTCATGTGTTGGATTTTAATTTGTATGCATGAGGATTAAGGACAGGTCCAGTAGGGGAGATTTAATATAACACCTGGGTAGCCATAGGGTTACAATTTGAACATCAAGGTATAAGTTTAAGCTCATTATTGATTGCACAAGGACTGAGTGTAGTACAAGCGCTTAGTGGTATGGCTTCTGGATAGAGATGGGAGTTCAGACCACATTTGGTTGAAAGAGGGTATGAGGTTATCCCGATTGAGTATTTGAAGTTGACGGACCTCCACGACCGATAAAGTTAAGTAGTAGTGTATTGGAGGGGTTCCTTGTTTGGATTTCTCTTTGCGAGACGCTCCGTGCATGAACCTTAACGATGTTGGGAGTAGAGAAATGTTATAGGATGCGAGGATGTTGGTTTTATTGATAAGTCATATAGTGTGAATGAAACACTATAGACTATGAGCCATGTGATGATGGTATTCAATCCTAGTTGATAGAAGATGTGTTTATAAGAGATTAGAAACAATCGATTATAACCCTAATTAAAGGAGAGTTTATATTGAGGAGAAACCTATTTGAACCTTAGGTAATGAGTGAGACTCTGGAATAATTAAATTAAAGAAGTAAAGCCATAATATTTTAATACGTAGGATTTGAGAGATATAATGCTACGTATGGGAATTATCTTATGGTAGTGTGAGTACCTTGTTGATATTATATTATAGGTAGATGATAATGACTATTTGATTGATTGATGATTTATGTGTATGACATACCTAGCTTACTTTCTATCGATGGGGAGGTTTGCACGTGAGGGCAGTCATATCCTGATGAATCCATGGGATTTTTGATTTGTCGCTCAAGAACATACGTGTATAAAAGACTTATCGAGGAGTTGATAAGTCCGCTGACTATGGGTACATAGGTATGTGCGTGACCCATGGGTATGAGAACTATGTTCTCCTTCAATTTATGTGTTGTTATTTGTGGTTCGAGGAATCCTTATCGAACCTTTATTCCCCTATTCGACGAACAACGATATTGGGACATGATAGTAGAGTAATGCATGCACCGCAGTTGTGACTCAGGGTGCCGTATTATATATGTGTATATATATATATATATATAATGGATTAAATGAATGTATGTAGTGGTTAGTTCATTCTCATGTGTGTTAATTATAGATGACGGTGAATAAAGAAAAAGAAGTGAATTAAGTTAATGAATGTTTATTCTTATAGATTTTAAAAGATTAATTCAGGTTAATGGGAAACGTATAAGAATGACTGTACTACGTATGGTATGGGACATATGGGGTTATGATATGGTATGGAATCATATTATGGAAACTAGTGAAGAGGAACTATTAACTAAGAGTTGAATAGGAAACGTTAGGCGTGCACTCTAGATGAGAGGTGAGAATAGAAAGTGAGATTTGGATACTAACATGTACATAATAAATGCTTTATTGCACTTGTTAAATACTTGCTGTTTTTAAAATCATTTTCACATCGGGCTCTGACCCGTTTCCTTGCATATTTTCTTTTCTATTGTACCTTCTATATCAGGTGCCCAGCAGCAGGGACGCCAACTTCAGAGGATTATGACGAGCTATGGAGCTATGGAATATTGCTTAGATGCCTATCTTCATTTGATTCACAGTATTCTTTTAGTTAGGGAATGTCTCCCGAAGGAACTCAATTGTCTCTTTTCTATCTGAGTCATATACATGTATTTGTGTCGTTTTAATAAATTTACTATTATTGGGATTATTGTATTGAATAATTATTTGGGAATGTTTATTCCAATTGCATTTAAATTCTTTTGTGATATCTGTTCGGTTATTAGTGTTGTAGAGTAATATGTGTAGTGTTATTTGCAAACTAAAAATGGATTTTGTTGAATTAAAATTTGGAAGATTTAAACACCAGCTTAATTGGGTATGGGTGATTAGTAAATGTTTTCGACAGTGATGCTAAGAATGAGCCAACTGTATATTCTGTTTTAATTTGGTATGGGACTGGCTACCCGGTATTTAATTAGGCGGGGTGTTACAGGAAACCCATATCCAAGAAGTATATCAGAATCCAAAAAATGAAAAGGAAGCCAAAACCTACAACAACCCATCAATCAACCGCACAAGTATGTTCAATGTAACTCATCCATAAAGTCGGTAAAAAAACAAATAATTAGTGAAGGGTACTTCTTGTGCTAAACGAGCAAGGAACTAAGGAAAAGGTACCTCGGTCTAGAAGGAGCTATAAACACACCTTCAAAACACTACACCATATCTGGCGATTGGACACAGACTTTTTCCCTGACCGGATTGTAGGTCACGGCCAAGGGTCGTGACCATCTCAGGCGTGACCATTTTTGTGTGTCACGACCCAAATTCCTGACCAATCGGACTATCACGGTAGATGGCACGAACTTAGTCCCAGACCCATACACATTGTTAGTCAAAACTTTGGGCCGTGATCCTTTACCGTGCTAAAAAAATTGGTCACGGCTTTAGGCCATGACCCAAACCATGACATCCCAAAGTCCTGACTCTATTTATATGTGACAAAAAAGAAATAAAAATGGTCACGTCTTTAGGTCGTGACCCAAACCATGACATCCCAAAAATGGTCCCGACTCTAGGTCGTGACCCTATTTATGCCTAACAAAAAAATAAAAATGGTCATGGACTTTGTCCCTGCCCATATTTAATTATAATAAAAAAAAATTATGCTTAATTTCCTCTGTTTTCTAGACATTTTAAAACATGTTGATATAAAACTTGCATAATGTAAAGTCCGCACGACTACAAAAAGCCTTCCCGGCCATAAAACTAGACTTTAAAATTATAAAATCCCACACGACCATAAAACTAAACAATAAAATTATAAAAGCCCGCACGACCATAACACTTGGAAAAATAATCCTAAATGTCAACAAAATTATATAAACAATCTTCCTGTTGTAAACCATCACTTTTTCTTGTGTTCCAGGTGGATAAAAGCAAATGATACAATGTTATCCTGCAAAAAAAAAAAAAAAATGGATGCAAAAAAGAGATGATATCACTAACCTACTAATTTAAAAAAAATCGCATTCAAGATGAAAATTTGTACATACAAGTTATAATTATTGTCATATTCTCAAATTGGAGGTCCCATGACCATGCGATCAGTTCCTGCGAGTTATATTGGTCCCGTGCGGGGTGCTTGTGCCTCACACGGGGCTGTTTGTGGGTGTTTTCGATTTTCTCCGTCTAACGGCATGTTTTTAATCTTAAGTTTAGATCTTTTTTAATTATCATCATATTCTCAAACCGGGGGTTTTGTGACAACGCGGTCAGTTTCTCCAAGTTACATTGGTCCTCTGTGAGGTGTTCGTGCCTCTTATGGGGCCATTTGAGGGGTGTTTCGAGTTTCCCCCATCTAACAGCATGTTTTGAAGCATAAGTCAATATATTTTCAAATTATCATCATATTCTCAAACCGGGAGTCTCGTGATCATGTGATCAGTTCCTGATAGTTACATTGGTCCCGTACGAGGTCTCTTTGCCTCTCAGGGGGGCGTTTGGCGGTTCTTTGGGTTTTCTCCCTCTGATGACATATTTTAAGCCTAAGTCTAGATATTTTCAAATTATCATTATATTCTCAAATCGGGAGTCCTGTGACCACGCGGTTACTTCCTGATAGTTACATTGGTCCCATGCGAGGTGTTTTGTACCTCTCACGGTGCCGTTTGGGGCGTGCATTGAGTCTTCACCCTCTAACTGCATCCTTTGAAGCCTAAGTGAAGATATTTTCAAATTGACATCATATTCTCAAATCGTGAGACGCGTGACCACATGACCAATTGCTCCTAGTTACATTGGTCCAGTGAAAGGTATTTGTGCATCTCACACGGCCATTTGGGGGGTATTTTGGGTTTTCACCCTCTAAGGGCATGTTTTGAAGCCTAAGTGAAATTATTTTCAAATTATCAAAACGGGAGTCCTATGACCATGCGGTCAGTACCTGCGAGTTACATTGGTACCGTGCAAGGAGTTCGTGCCTCTCACATGGAATTTTGAGGGGATGTTTTGGGTTTTCTCCCTCAAGTGACATGTTTTTAAACCTAAGTGAAGAGATTTTCAAATTATCGTAATATTATCATATCTGGAGTTTCGTGACCATGTGGTCAATTCCTACGAGGTACATTGGTTCCGTGCGAGGTGTTCATGCCTCTCAAGGGGGCATTTGGGGGGTGTTTTGAGTTTTTGTCCTCTAAACATGTTTCTTAGCCTAAGTGCATATATTTTCAAATTATCATTCTATTCTCAAATCGGGCGTCCTGTCACCATATGGTCAGTTCCTTCGAGTAACATTGGTCCCATGTGAAGTGTTCATGCCTATCACGGGGCCGTGTGGGGGTGTTTACCGGTTATCTTGGGAAAGTAATTAAACATTCTTAGGAACATAACATATTATCAAAAGTTAACATACATAAATTATATTAAACATTCCTAAAAGTAACTAAACATTCATATATCAAAGTAAATCATTAGTACAATTTCAATATCATTATAGGATAAAAGTAATATTGACAAGGATAAAATAATATATTGATAATCAATCTCCACCGCCGTTGTATATTTTATCGACCATTATTTGAGTCTCACCCCTCTCTAATGCTCAACCGTGTACTGGAGTTTCGGCCACTATGGATATAAGTTTGCACACCCCAACAATCCTTGTATTTCTCAACAGTGTTTTCCTTAAACCGATTAACAGTGTTTTCCTAAAACCGAATGGACCAAAAATACAAACTTATTCCCACTGATCTTTAGGTATATACACCAATTAATAGTGTTTTCCTTAAATAGAAGGGACGTAATGGTATGATAAAACATAAAATACCATTGACGATAAGCTTGTTTAAGTTCATATATGGATTTCCTTAACAAACAGACTTTGCGTTCCTGTCCCTTTTGAATGAAACCCTTTGGTTGTTCCATATAAACTTTTTCCTCCAAACTCCCATTAAGAAAATATGTTTTAACATAAATTTGGTGTAGCTCTAAGTCGTAATTAGCTACGAGTGCCAAGATGATTCTAAGTGAACCCTTCTTTGAAATAAGAGAGAAGGTTTCACTATAATCAATGCCTTCCTTCTGAGTAAAACACTAGGCAACAAGTCTTTCTTTATGTTGTTAGATATTTCCATTTGAGTCGCGATTGGTCTTATATATCAACTTAGACCCGACTGCTTTAAAACCTTTAAGTAAATCGACTAACTCCTAGACTTAATTAAAATCCACAGATTTTATTTCATCATTCATGGCATCAACCCATTTATTAGAATCCATGCTAGAAACAGCCTTTTCATAGGAGACCGGATCATCAATATCCCCAATGTAAAATTCATTTTCTTATAGATACACCACATAGTCATTCGAAATAGCCAATCTCCTATTTTTTTGAGATTTCTTTAAAGTTATGTCTTGTGGGTTTTCAATAATAGGCTCATTATGTGGTGGTTCAGTATATGGTTCATCCATTTGTTCTTTGTTGTTGGTCGGATCAATAATCGGTGGAACATAATCAGTATGAACAATAGGAATATGAGGAACCTCATTGTGATTATCTAGAGTTCTTGGAGGAGGAGGACATTCTTTGATTTCTTGAATAATCACACTCCGAACTTCATTACTCACACTAACTTCACCACGTTCTATGAATTTAGCATTTTCAATTTCAATCATTCTTGGTGTATAGCTTGGACAGTAGAATTTATACCCTTTGGATTTTTCTGGATACCCAATAAAATAATAAGTTAATGTTCTAGGGTCCAATTTTTTTCATGTGGATTATAAATTATTGCTTCTGTTGTACATCCCCAAACATGAAGATGACTTAAAGAGGGTTTCCACCATTTCCACAGTTCAAAGGGAGTCTTTGAAACTGCCTTACTAGGAACCCTATTTAAAATATGTGCAGTAGTAAGAAGAGCATGCATCCATAAAAATATAGGTAAATGAGTTCTAATTATCATACTTCTAACCATTTCAATAAGAGTACGATTGTGCAGCAACCTAATGTTCACAATTTTGTATCAATGTCATTCATTTCAATAATATGTGCGTTCATGGTCCAACTGCCATCGAACCTCATAGTGTCCAAGTCAGCCATAAGTTTCCCAGCCAGGGATTTTTCAGCAGTGCAAAAACTATCCTGAATATTTTCCAGATACTGTTTCGCGTTGGTGTTTTTGCGTAGGGAAGTTTTTACATTTGTTGCAATGCACATTCTAATGAATATGAGACAAAGACTATTCGATTTTTACCATATATTATATATGATAACATCATACTCACTACTTTGTTCAGTAATAGTAGAGGGTTCATTAGTAAGAAGTGCTACATCAAGGTCTAGAACCCCAAGGCTAAACTCAATTTACTCGCACAATACATACATTTCCTTATAATCCAATTCCTAAACACACAATAACATACACCTTGCCCCAAAATATATATACAAATTAAACCCTCTTTCAGGTGAGACATCGAAAAAATATATACATCGTGCCCCGGAATAGCGAACACGATAGTCTTGTTGTAACCGCCCACCATTGCTTAACAGTCCATGCCCAAGCTAAAATCATACCTCGAATATCACCTCTTAAAACGAGCTAACCTCATAAAATATATATCCTCCTAGGGTCCAAGCCCACTCCCCTACAGATGGAACTGAAGAGTGACCCTCTACTCCATAGTAAATATACAAACACTATAGTAATATTAACGATACTGCCACTGAACCCGTTTCACATGTGAATCTAGTACTAACAAATTACAGTCACTCGCTCATCTCACACAAAACAAATCCCAATTACCTTGGGATAAAAAAAATCATATTTAACACCTAAACATGATTTAAAAAAAAATCATATTTATGAAATCCCAAACATGATTTTTATAATTGAGTTCATTATAAATTAAATTGGGACTAATTAAATTATATTGGAATAAATAATTCGGGATAATAAATATTAATTAGAGAGACAGGGGTTAATATTTATTTGTGTTGACTATTACTTAGTGAACGACTAATAATAATGATATGAAAAGATTAGAATTGCTTTGAGTGAAAAATATGGCAGTTACGATAAATGTAGTCGGGATGCGCATGTCAGTGGTGTCGAGACATAAATTGAGAAATAAAACTTAACTTTATTATTGTATTTCAAATGTTCATTTCGAGTGCATCAAAGTGCTGATAAGGTTCTATATAGTCAGAAAAGTTTACTTGAGAGTTTAGTTTTGGTCCCGGGGCAATTTTAGGTCAAACCGGTACCCCAGAGCAATATTTTAGCTATTTTTATTTTTGAGGAAGGGAGGCCCACGAACTAAAGAAGTGTAAATCAGATGGGTAATGGGATAAGTTGGGGTTACGTGAATCAAACATGGAGAGGTTATTAAGGGAGGAAGAAGGAGAGCCCTGAGAGAGAGTCCCAAGGCCATAAAACACTACTCTTGCACAATTAACACCACCATTGCGTAGATCAGAAGGAGATAATCGCAACCATACCAATTTTCTACATAGAATCAGACCTTCATAACCAGGCAAGTATTTATATTTCCAAATTTGATCATGCATTTAATCACTATTAGAGTAAGAATAATAAATGCATGATTAAGTAAAGAATTGATGCAAATTGGAAGAGTTTAAACCTTGTTTTGGGTAGGAACCTTGATAAATTACCTCCTTTGATGCATGTAAAATGAAATTTATGAATTTATGAAGTCAGGATGTGATGAAATCCGTACTTAAATGGATTTCTTGGACCCACAAGATGAACTACCGTTTTTATGGGTAAATCTTGATTTAATTCCATTTTAGGAGTAAGTTTTGATGATTTAATGATTTCGCTTTGTTATAAATTGCTTATCTATGTTGCTATAACATTTTATATGATTGGTTAGGAGTTTTGGATTAATTAATGGAGTTTTATTTGTGTAAAAATGGTGAAACCCGTAACTGTTTGGGGAAGGAGAAACAGACCTATAGCTTTCGAATCGATTCGGCCTAAGGACGAATCGATTTGGTTTTCCAAGATTTTCGGAATTTGCCTATTTTAACCCATAAATTGAAATTGATGAATGGGAGGACTCTTGGGATAGTTTTAAAACATTATAAGACATATGTTGGTGAACAATAGGCTAATGGTAGTGTTGGGATTTAGTCATAAGTGAGACGAATTAAGGCCAAGATTAATCAGCGTGAATTGTAACGTATATGGATTCGGGAAATGCGAACGAATCATGACAAAGGTCAGAGAGCTATAACTTAGACCAGTAGGATATGAGTATTCTACCTACTAAAATATGTTAAAGAATAATTGTCACCCTTTGGGTCGTGAGGGATTCTCGGGAACGTATGACTAGAAGTAAAATTAATGCTTAGTAATACGTGGGATATTCGGGAGTTATGTATATTAGGTATGTGAAGTATTATATAGGTCAAGAGTGTATTGAGGATACAAATATATAGGTTATGTGTATACCTATTGAATGATTCTTGTGTGTATGTCATACCTATGCTGCTTGCTATTGGGGGGAGGTTTCATGCCGTGGACGGTCTAAACCCGACGATCCCATTGGGGGGATATTAGACTTGTACCCAAAACATCGGACCTTGGACATGTGCTATCTGAGAGTATGATAGTTTTGAAGGTTGAATGGGAGCGTAGGTATGTTCTTGACCCATTTGGCTGGGGACTATGTTCGCCTCCAATATATGTGATTTATATTTTTGGTTTGAGAGAGATACACAACCAACAGCCCTTTATACAATGCGTGATGTACCAGGACATGATAGTAGATAATTCATGCACAACAGGTCTCAGCTAAAGGGTGTTATAGTAGTATATATATAAATAGTGTAATAAATATATATACTTGTGATTTATGCTACTGTGTGTGCTTAGTAGACGAGAAAATCATGACATTTAAAATAATCTTAGTGCATTAATGATTAAATATAGAATAAGAAATTTATTCTTGGACATTAAGTATAACCTAATTGGTAACGTATTGTATGGGTATACGGGGGAAGAAATGAGTTAGTGGTATAAAGATGGACTTGGCTTGGAATAGTTAGGCGGCGTAGTATAACTAATATGGGTTAGGAGAATACGTTAGGAGTGCACACAAGATGAGGGGTGAGGACCTCAAGTGAGAGTCGTGACATGCATATAAAATCTTCTAAATATGCATTTTAAATACTTGCTAAATTTTTAAATATTTTTACTCCGGCTCTGACCCGTTTTCCCAAATCTATTTTTTTTTTGTTCAAATAATTTTAGGTTCCTAGCCATAAGGAGGCCCAGCTTAGGAGATCATATCTATTTTTCGTTGCTGCAGTTGTTGTGGACGATTTTAGGTCCTATTTCAATAGACGCCTCCATTCTCTTGGAGATTTGATGAACTCATTTCTTTATCTCGACCGGGTATGTTGCCCATTTTCTATTTGTAGTTGATCTGGAGACATTGTACTTCTTTTATTATTCAGTTGTTGATTTAGTTTTTATGGATTATTGTATTAAAGTTTAAGACTAGGGTGTTTACTCCTGTAATATCTTATTTCATTCAGTATATCATTAATTGTGTTGTTGATTAATTTAGTTTGGTAAATGTGATAATTATTTAATTTTTTTTAAATCATTGCATGTTAACGATAAAGATAAAATGTAACCCCAACTTTTTAAATACTAGGTGGTTAGTAAACGTTAAAAAGTTTTTCAACAATGATGCTAAGAATGAACCAATCTGGACATTCTATTTTTAATTTAATAAAGGCCTGATCACCCAATATTTAATTAAGCGGGGTGTCACAGATGATATCAGAGCATCAGGTTCTAGTGTCTTTAGGATTTGTGTTTATTATTGTGTTTCACTGTAGCGTTCTTTGATATAGATCCCTATTATAGAATTTTCGTATTCCTCTTCATACGCAAGTCTACGTTCTCGTGCTACTAAGTATAATTGATATGAATCGTATGCATTCTCGGTTGGGTTTTGTAAATCGAACAATATGGGACGACCAACGATGGTTGATAAAAGGACTGTAGGAGGAGAGGCTTAGCAAAAGCCATAGATTATACCGAAACGTAGATAGTAATATAAGTCACCATGACTATTTCTTAGATAGATGACGAGGGGATAATCATTCAAGGGTAGTATCATCTTTAGGCAATATAATATATAATAATAGTGAAAATTCAAACTCACCCTACATAATCGGCATGGGGAAATCGGAGGAGCTCTCTTGAAGAGCCACCTACAAGGATTCGAGTAAAATAGGAAGTGGGATGGGCCATTGGAAGGAGATAACTCAAAGGCAGTTACGTATAGTAAGGGGCAGAGGCACCCACGATTTAAATTTTGGTGTAAATTTTTGCTCGTAGGAGCAGGGTGACCAACATAGGAGATAGTCACCACATATAAGGAAGTAGATAAGGAATTGATTAAGAAATTTTGGGAGTGATCTAACCACATGTTCTATCATCTTCTTCTCAGAAGGAGGTGCAAAGGAATTTTATGGAATTTTTACGAGAGGGACGAAAAGAGATTGATTATGATGAAAAAGTTATTTATGTGAGTGAACTTCGTACTAGGGGAGATAGGTATTGGAGGGGAAGGTTCTAAAAAATGATGATGGACTTATGAGTAGGAGTCCCTAGTATTTATGGGAAGTTTATTTTGGATGACTTATGCACATGGTATCTATGATGCATTTTTACAAATTTATAACAATGCTTCCATGGGAATGGAGCTAAGGGGGTTGGAGAGCATAATCAGAAGGACAAGATTAAAGGTGATTAGTGATATTAATGCACCACGGAGGGATGCCCAATAGGGGATCCATTTAAATGATGTAGATCAATGGAAATTTTATCGACTGATGATGGATTCAATTAGGGCCGGCAGGAACAATAGTGTGTTCCATAGGGACAACAAAGTCAATTGAATAATGGGGTAAGAAATTAGGGCTAAGACTACCAGGTCCGAGAGAAGGGCAATCCTAATATGGCCATTGGGGCCAGAGATGGGGAAATGACACCAATAAGCATCATGTGTGTGGAGTGTAGGGCCACATGTATCGACCCTGTCTACAATGAGTCAGGGCACAGTAGCGGGATGTCCAGTAGGACAATAGTTGTGAATGTTATTGGGATCGGTATGGATGAGAGTGTTATGTACAGAAAGCATTTTGACCGCCATCGCTATTGAAAATTAGAAGTATGAGATATATCGTAGGGTAAATGGATTATGCTTGTGTGACACGAGAAAGTCACAATATTTTGTTAGAACTAAATTCGTGTGTGGGACGGGTTTAGTAGGTGTATTGTTAGTATTACTATTGTGTACCGATATTTTCCTATTTAATGCGGGGCTTTTGGTCCCATTTGTAGGAAAGTGAGTATAATCGCTAAGAGGATACATTTTAGTGGGTTATCTCGTTTCGAGAGATGATATTCGGGTATGATGTTGTCCTGGGTATGTGTTGGTTAGGAATTGGATGAGCGATAGTGGGATGTTACATCAAGGCTATCATGGCGAGATGAGAGGATATGTTGATTAGCAATGTGTCAATTGGAAGAAAGTTGATCTCGCATTTAGGTTATAAAATGGAGGTGATTTTAGAGGTCATAGTTGTCTAGTAATATTTGAACCCGGTGTGTAGGGACTATAATAATCTGATTCGAGGATATTAAGTTAATTGCTGAGCGTAGAGATTTAGCTCAAAATCGACTTAGCATTAGAAAACTAGTGATAGTGAAGGCACCGTGTTGTATAACTCCTTTAGTGATGTGTGAGTGGATGGTTAGATTTGTACATATGGGGCTACAATTTTGGATGTTATGGTCATGTGTGTGTAGGACCTACGAATCTCGATGATCGAAAATGCTATGTAGTAGTGTATCAGGGGGTTCCTTATTTGAATTTCGCTTGCGAGACGTCCCACACATGAATCCCCGTGAAATATCAGGAATCGAGAGATGTATTGGTCACTAGGGAATGAGTTTATCAGTTTAAATTATTACACGTGTATGTGAGTGAGATGTTCAGTGTGTTGATATCGGATTGAGTGAGAGACATAGTGAAGTTGTTTTCAAGTTCTCTACTGAAGAAAGGAAAAGGTTATTCCGATACTATCGACCCGAATGTTGTGACAAATTGATTATTCCAGGGACGAAATGGGAATGCAACTTGATAAAGTCCATTATTAGATTATAAAAGTCTTGGAGTGGGCTGGATTTTTTTTAGGTTGTGAAATGGATTGTCCAGGAACAAAATAATCGTTATACGTTTGGGGCATGTTGTATTGCCGGACAGTGTGCCCAACTTGTTATTAAAGATAATAAATGAATCGGCATAAGGTGCCGACCAATAATATTGTAAATCAGGATGAGACCCTTGAGTCCCACCTTCGATAGGGAGTATTAGGAGGCAATGGGGGCAGAGTTAAGCCCTGATCTTGGTGTGTGAACCATAGGTCGATGTATAGTCGGGAAGAGTGATATAGAATGTGGTGGAACGTGATAATGCATATCTTGGACTTCTGGGAGTAATTGGGTATGATAAATACAACTTGTAGTGATGCATGTGATTACCCATACCAGGGTATAAATTGATAAGTAACGTTTGAGGCTTAATACGGAGAAAATTTTTCCCTTACTCTTTGAATAGTTACAAAAAGGGGAAATAACAAATTTCTCGGATTCGAAGTGATTCATGATCCGTTAACTAGGATTAAATCAATCCATATCCTTTATATAGTGAGAGTACTTTAATGGGAAACAAAGTTTTAAGGCCCCAAATCCGGCATTGTTGAGGGTGTACCCCATGAGGAAGAAGGGCTTCGTACAATAATAAGGGAAATTGATACTTATTGAAGTAAGGTCCTTTCTAACATAGGGATGATAGAGCCAGTGGGGTGTAGTCTCATCTTTTGTGTAAGGATATATGTTTATAAATACCCATTATCAATTAGTACGTCGTATACTGCTACAACCGTTGAAGAATAATGAAGATCACACATTTAACAAGACAAATCCGAATATCAAGTTTCTTCAACAATCAAGCCTCGGCGAGACATTTTTGGTAAAGGTTATGTTTTTATTGCTTAACATTTCACTTAAAATCTTGGGATATTTTCCATCAAAATTTTTCTAAGTGTTGGGGCAGAGTTTTTATGTTTTCGTCAAAATTAATTTTTAAAGTTCTAAAGCGCTGCATTTTCTAGGAAGAGAAAAAGAAAAAAAATATTTATTTAAAGGCTCATTCAAATGACCTGCCATCTCGCGTAAAGCTTGTTTGAGCAATGCGTGTCATAATTCAAATGAGATGTGATCTCGTTCGAGCAATCTGTTTCCTTAAGATTTTGTATAAATACACGTTAAACGAGGCATATTTCGTTAAGAAGTCTTTTCATTTTTTATTCTGCAAACACTGCAAATCGGCATAACACTTTTGGCTTCCTCACTTAGGGCTTTAAACTCTTGTTTTTCAATCCATAAAAATCCTAAAGTTTAGGTGAATTGTTTTGGAACCCAAGAACATACTTTTCTATTGTTAACCCTTTGTGGAGTGCGTCTCTACACCTGAAGACTGAGGTCATTGAGGTTCGCTTCATGTGGATCTTTGTTGAAGATTGAATTGCCGTTCATATGGGTTCGCTGCATCGAATCCATTGCTGACTCTAGGCTAAGTGTCGATATAGGCTTGCTGAGGTAAACTTATTGCAGATTTCATTGTAATTGTAAATTGCGATTCAATTCTTGTGAAATAAAAGGTTTTGCCTTGAGGGGATTTTTTCTGAAACCTCTGAGTTAGAATATTTGTGTTTATGATGGTTTGACACACGCACCCAAAGAGATATTTATTCAAGGGCTGAATTAATTTGATTCAAAAATTTACTCTAATTGAATAAGTTTGTGGTTGGAATTTACGAATTTATTAAAATCAGTATCGCACACAATATTTTACAAATTGGTATCAGAGCATGTTACACTAATTTATTGTGTATTTTTATTTTTTCGCAAACTTGTGTGATATTTTTTTTTCAAAAATATATTTAAAAAAAAATTATCGCCATGTTTCCATGTGAAAACTTATGTAATCGGTTGCAAATTTTTGACGAGTCTAATTATGCTTACTGAAAAGCTCGCATAAGATCACATTTAAAAGCAATCAGTGAGCGAGTTTGGTTAATTTATGAAAGACACTGGACTCCTCCCACTGCTACTGCAAATGCTGTCACGAATTTAAAATATGTGTTAGACTGGACTGAGGATGAGTTTAGGTGGCGCACTTTTAATTCATGTGGGCTTAGTGCAAGTTTAGGACACATCACCCCCGATGAGTTTCGACGTATTATGACATGCACCACATCTAAAGAAGCATGGGATGTTTTACAACTCACCGAAGAAGGCACTAACGCGACCAAAGAGTCTAAAATTCAAAATTTAACTATTCAATTTGAAATAATTACCATGCTTGAGACTGAGTGTTTTGATAATTTTTATGCACATTTGTCTGACATTATCAACACTAGTTTTAATCTTGGTGAGCCTACACCCGATGCACGAGTGGTTAAAAAGATTTTAAGATCGTTGCCATGACTTTTTATCCCTAAGGTGAATGTTTTAAACAACTTATGTAATTTGAATCGTTTGAAATTAGAAGAGTTAGTTAGAGACCTCCGGACATATGAGATCGACATGTTTCCTGACACTGTCACACCCAAGGATAGAGGGATAGCACTTAAAAATCCAGTCTAAAAATAAAAAGAAAGTGAGTTTTTGTGAGTTCGAGTATGAGGACGAGTCTGATTTTGATATGGCCATGCTTGCAAAGATTTTAAAACGTTTCTTAAGTTTTCAAAGAAAAATTCTTCCAATAAAAAGTTTTTTGAGGAAAAAAAAAGATAAGGCCGAAGAAAGTGGTGAGAAAGAGAAAGAGGGTGAGGGAGATTTAGAAAAATAACTTGTTTTAAGTGTGAGGGAAAAGGGCATAAGTTGTTTGAGTGTCCCACTGGACTTAGGAGAGAGGCAAAGAAAGTATTATGCTAGCCACCCTTAGTCATAGTGAGGATGATGTGAATGATTCCGGGGATGAGTCTTCACTAGGAATGTTTGTTTACTTTTTAGATAGTCATGTGAGCATACCCAGTTTGTCCCATTATGATGAGGATACTTGTGCACATGATATCCCCAAGGATGATTTGAGTGTTTCTAGCGAGTTCGAGATTGAGTGTGCTAGGGAGGGTATAGAGAGATCCAGATCGCATTTAGAGATTTGTATGCCGAGACCTTGAAAATAAAGAAATTTAATAAGGAATTAGATCTTAGGGTGAGAGATTTGGAGAGAGAGAGTTAGAGAGTTTGAAGGGTTTTGAGGCGTTGACGAGTGAACTTGAGAAGGCAAAGATTAATTTGAGTGAGCAGTTGATCGTCGTGAATTGGGAGAAAAGTGAACTTTTAGTTCGCGTGTCACAATTAGAGAAAGATCTTAAACACACCCTGGAGGCTAAAGTCACTATGGAGAACACATCTAATAAGGTTGGAAAGATGTTTATTAATCCCATTTTGGGTAGAGGTGAGAGTTTAGGAATTAGTCTTGACGGTGCATCCACTTCACATGTGGAACCCGAGCCGATTCCCACTTTAGTGTGAGATTCACATGGATATCAACCCAACCCACCTAGGCGTACCGTACCTATTAGGAGATCGCATAGGTGAGATTTTAAGAGAGGTGTGCCTCGGCCTATTTATGTTTGCACACACTGCAATAAGAGAGAACACCTTATGAAATTTTGTTTTAAGTTGGGTCATGTGTCATATTTTGCTACTACTCGTGTTCACCCACACGCACCCACACCTGATGCTCCAGATGACAACATGAGAGAGTTTGAACATATTTAGGAGAAGGTAAAGTTTTTAGTCAAGACTTCACGTGATTTGATGGAGTTTTTTCAAAATCCCACGCACCTAACGGTTGACATTTAAACTTGTTTGCTAGCATAGGCTGATTTACAAGATGATATTTTTTTACCTATTGCTATTGTGTATCATTTTTAGTATTAGTTTTTAGTTTTTAATAGAACGTTTGAAAAATTCAAAAAGATTTTATTTTTATAAAATTTTTGAAAAAGACAAAGAGTTTTGTATTTTGTTTTACACCATTTATGGATGGACATTTAGGATGACCCAGTCACAAATTCGTTCCATATCCACTTGATGATTTGATAGTGTTTTTATATTCGTCATCATTTCATTTTGTGCCTTATAATGTTTGGTGTGATTCAGATGTAATTTGGTGTTACTACCAACATGTTTGACTCATAAGTTCCTTTAATGCACACTTGCACGGATTTGATTCATTATTTTTCATGTTTATCTCATATTGTTCAAAGTGTTGTTATCTCAATTATATCTTTAAAACGAACCATATGCGATAAAAATTGACAATGGAAGTAGTGAATGTAAAAACCAATCACCGTGAGGAATTTAATTGCAACAAAATATGATGAGTGAATCACGGGAAATGACTGCAAGAGTTCAAAATTAACTCATCGTTAAAACCACTGTTTAAAAGAGCCCAAAAATTTAAAGGCAATAAAAAGATAAATATGCCAAAAAGGGGACCACCTCAAAAGAAAAATAAATGCATTATTATTTATGACGGTGTTTGGATGGAAAGGAATGAAAAAAAGGTTTGCACATCCTGACAACATCTTGAAAAAGCATTCATAGTTTTAGACATTATTGGTGTGGGAATCATTCTTGACTTTGATGTGTTGATGGATTGAGTCGATGTCATTTAGATTCAACACTTTTCAATAACTAAGGACAATTTTGAGATTCATTTGATAGGATTGCATGTATACATCGTGCACATATATTATCTTTGATTGTGTTGATTTGCCTATTGAATATGTACACATCCATTCATTCCGTTTTCATGATTTGGTTGTCTTAATGTAAATTCATGGTGTGATTTTTTTTTTGAAAAAAAATTAAAAATTCAAAAATAGTTTGTGAAGTATGTTTTGAGTATCTCTTTGATCGTTAAACTCCATGCTTGATTTGTTTATTTGTTCCCATGTCCATTTTGGTCGAATAAAAAGGTGGAGAACGAATTATGTGAGTTTTTGCATTATGGGGTAGATTTGATTACGATGATTGATGTATTTTTATATCATTTAAAACTCGATGCGTCTCGAGGTATTTTCTTTCTCTCATGTGTGTAGGCACAAAAATTGAAAATTATTATTTTGCATACCCTTATGGGAAAAGCTTTTAAGGTTTGAAGATTTGATGTTGAAGACTCTGAAGAAAAGTTTTGAGACCTACATGTTTAGTAACTTTTAATCTTTGGGTTCATGAGGGTATTAAATTTGTATAGGCATTTTATATATTGATAATTCAGATGTTTTTATTTTGTACCGGCATAGACATAGGGGCAGATTTGTAAGGACATAAGTTGATAAATGTCCGTCATCAATTAGTATATCGTATACTGCTACAACCGTCGAAGAATGTTCAAGATCACATTTGTAAGAAGACGGATTCGAATATGAAGTTTCTTCAATAATCAAGCGTCAGCGAGATGAATTTGGTAAAGGCAATGCTTTTATTCATTCGCATTTCACTTAGAATATTGGGCTATTTTTCTTCAAAAAATTTCTAAGTGTTGGAGAAGTGTTTTTAAATTTTTTGCCAAAATTAATTTTTGAAGTTCTAAGACGCCACATTTTTTGTGAAAAGAAAAAGAAAAAATATTTATTTAAAGGCTCGTTCGAATGACAACCTATGTTGCTCAAACAACATGCCATCTCGCATAAAGCTCGTTTGAGCGACACGTGTAATCATTCAAACGAGATGTAATCTCATTCGAGCGATCTGTCGCCTTAAGTTTTTTTTTTATAAATACATGTTAAACGAAGCATATTTCGTTAAGAAGTCTTTTAATTCTGCAAACACTGCAAATCGGAACACTTTTGGCTTCTTCATTTTGGCCTTTAAACCCTTTTTTTTCACTTCACAAAAATCCCAAATTTTAGGTGAACTGCTTTGGAATCTAAGAACATACTTTCACATTGTTCAACCTTTGTGGAGTGCGTCTCTACACCTGAAGATTGATTTAATTGAGGTTTTCTACGTGTAGATCTTTGTTGAAGATTGGACTGCGGTTCATGTGGGTTCGCTGCGTGAAATCCATTCCTGACTCTAGGCTGAGTGTCTATCTAGGTTTGTTGAGATAAAATTATTGCAGACTTCATTGTAATTGTAAATTGCGATTTGATTATAGTGAAATAAAAGGTTTTGCCCCGCGGGGATTTTTCCTAAAATATGTGAGTTAGCATATTTGTGTTTATGATGGTTTCACACACGTAGATATTTATTTAAGAGTTGAGTTAATTTGTTCAAAAATTGATTCTAATTAAATAAGTTTGGGGTTGGAATTTGAAAATTTATTCAACTCAGTATCGTACACGGTATTTTACATTTTAGGACATTGCTATCGAATTCACGATAGTTTTGCGTGATATTATAGAAGTGAGATGTTAAGCGTGAAGAATATATTGGTATGTAGAACTCGAATGAACTTTTTTACTAATCGTGGGTTGTAATGAGCAGACCTTTGGTTGAAATGATACCATTGGTGTATGTATAGTGGAAATCACAAGATTATTGTTCACTATACTAGCTAATTTGGAAGCGCAAAAATGAGATGCGCAACAAATATCCAGCATTACCTGTACCAGTTATTTTCCATAATTTTGGGACGAAATTTCGTTATAAGGGGGAAGTATGTAACACCACGTATTTTTACTGATTTATAAATGGGTTATTTTTAAATTAAATATGGACCAATTAAATTATATTGGAATAATTAATTCGGGATAATAAATATTAATTAGAGAGATAAGGGTTCATATTTTTTTATGTTGACTATTATCTTAGTGAACGAGTAATAATAATGATATGAAAAGATTATAATTGTTGCGAATGAAAAATACTGCAATTACGATAAATGTAGTCAGGATGCGTGTGTGAGTCGTGTTGGGACCTAATTTATGATATATAATGTATCTTTATTTTTGGTGTCTCAAATTGTCATTTCGAGTGCGCATAAGTGTCCGGGAGGATCGAGATAGTCAAAAAAATGTACTCGGGGGTTCTGTTTGGGCTCGGGGCAATTTTTGGCCAAACCAGTACCCCGGAGGGGTATTTTAATCATTTATAATTTTGAGGAAGGGAGACGCACGGATTTAAGAGGTGTAAAATAGATTGGGAATGGGAGAATTGAGGGTTACGTGAATCAAAGTTGGAGAGGTTATCAAGGGAGGAAGAAGGAGAACCCTGAGAGAGAGTCCTAAGGGCATAAAACACTACTCCTGCACCACCAACACCACCATCGTGTAGATCAGAAGGAATGGATTGAAACCATACCAATTTTCTGTAGAGACTCAGCCCTCCATAAAAAGGCAAGTACTTATCTTACAAAAATTGAGCATGTATTCAATCCATGTTAGAGTAAGATGAATAAATTCATGATTATGTAAAGAATTAATGTAAATTGGAAGAGTTTAAACCATGTTTGGAGTAGGAATCAAGATAGGTTAACTCTTTTAATGCATGTAGAATGAAATTTACGAATTTATGAAGTCATGAGGTGAAGAAATCTGGATTTAAATGGAGTTCTTAAACCCATAAGAAGAACTAGGGTTTTTATGGGTAAATTTTTACTTAATTCGATCTTAGGAGTAATCTAGGATGATTTAAAGATTTTACTATGTTAGAAATTATTTATATATGCTGGTATAACAATTGATACGATTGGTTTGGACTTGAGGATTGATTAATGGAATTTTGGTTCTGTAAAAATGGCGAAACTCGTAACTTTTTTAAGAGGCCGAAATGGACCTGTCGATAAGTGAATCGATTCGGCCCAAGGGCGAATTGATTCGGTACGTAAATATATTTGGCCCCTGGCCAAATCGATTCAGTTTTCCCACATTTTGGAAATTTGTCTATTTTAGCTCAAAAATTGAAATCAATGAACGGGATGACTCTTAGGATATCTTTAAAACATTGTGAGAGATATGTTGGTCCACAGTAGGCTAATGGTAGTGTTGTGATTTAGTCATAAGTGAGATGAATAAAGACTAAGATTAATTATGTGAATTGTAATGTAAGTGGATTCGATAAATGAGAATGAATCACAACAAAGGTGAGAGAACTTATGACTTAGACTTGTAGGATATAAGTATGTTACTTACAAAAATATGTTAATGACTAATTGGCACCCTTCGAGTAGTGAGAGACACTCAGGAATGTACAACGAGAAGTGAAATTAATTCTTAGTAATACTTGGTATATTCGAGAGTTATATGTACTACGTATGTGATGTATATTATACATCAAGAGTATAGCTATAATGAGCATACAAATATATAGGTTGTTTGTATACCTATTAAATGATTCTTATGTATATGACATACCTACGCTTCTTGTTATCGGGGGGAGATTTTGCGTCGTGGACGTTCGTATCCCGATGAGCCAATTGGGAGGATTTTAGACTTGTATTAAGAACATAGTACCTTGGACACAAAATATCTGAGAGTATATGATAGTTTTGACGGTTGAATGTGAGCGTTGGTATGTGCGTGACCCATTTGGCTGGGGACTATGTTTGCCTCCAGTATTTGTGATTTGAATTTATGGTTCCAGAGAGATACAAAGACAACAGTCCTTTATATAGTGTGTGATGTACTAGGACATGATAACAGAGTATGCATGCACCACATGTCCCAGAGTAAGGGTGATGTAGTAGTATATAAATAATTAGACTAATAAATATATATACTTGTGATCTATGCTACTGCATGTTCTTACTGGATGAGAAAATCATGACTTTTAAAATAATGTTAGTGCGTAATAGATTAAATATAAAATGAGGAATTTATTCTTGGACATTAAGATAACTTAATTGGTAACGTATTGTATAGGCGATACGGGGGAAGCAATGTGTTAGTGATATATAGATGGACTTGGCTTGGACTAGTTAGGCGGGGTAGCATAACTAGGACGGGTTAGGAGTTTTGGTCAGGCGTGCACACTAGATGAGGGGTGAGGACCTCAAGTGAGTGCCGTGAACCTAACATGCGTATAATATTCTCTAATTATGCATTTTACATACGTGCTATATTTTAAAAGTTTTTACTCGGGCTCAGACCCATTTTCCCCAATCTTTGTTTTTGTAAAAAATATTTTAGGTTCCCTACCACAGGGAGTCCTAGCTTAGGAGTTGATTTCTATTTGTCATTAGTGCAGTTGATGTGGATGATTGCAGGTCCTAGTTTGATAGATACCTCTATTTTCTTGCAGATCTGATGCTGTCATTTATTTATCTCACTCGGGCATGTTGCCCATTTTCCGTTCGTAGTTGTTTCGGAGACATTGTACTCCTTTTATTATTCAATTGTGGATTTAGTTTTCATGGATAATTGAAATAGCGTTTTAGACTGGGGTGTTTACTCCCGTCATATCTTATTTGATTAAGTATTTCAGTAATTATGGCGCTAATTAATTTAGTACGGTGAATGTGATATTTCATTGTTTAATTGTTTTTAAATCATTCAATGTTAATGTGAAAGATAAAATTTGACACCAACTTTTCAAATACTAGATGGTTAATAAATATTAAAAAGTTTTTCACCACTGATGCTAAGAAAGAACCAATGTGGACATTTTGTTGTTAATTTAATAAAGGACTTATCACTCTGTATTTAATTAAGTGGGGTGTCACATCATACTTTCAATTGCCAATATTAATCGAGGGTCAAATGGTTCTTACACATAACATACTCATTCCAATCGAGACAAAGACTTCTCATAATTGTTTCCCCTACAGGGCATCCTGTTCTTGTCCCCCAATAGACAGCGGACAATATCCACACATTTGTTACTACTCTTTACACATAAGACACCTCTCTGTGCCATTCCCTTCCTCTGTCCCCACTGGCCATGTCGGGGTTGTCCTTCATACTAAACCAGTAGACATGACTTTGATTGCTACCCCAATTCTTCTTTTGTCTCCGGTGCCTCTATAGGACTCGTTGCTAGCCTTGGCGACCCTGACTGAATCCGCAATCACTTGGTAGGAATTCCATTAATCTCAATTATTAAAATGGGTTCGCTATTGGGCATCCCCTCCCGTGGTGCCTTACTAGCACTGTGAATCTAGTCTAGCCCTTCAGTTAGGTTCTCCAACTCTCTTGCCTCCCATCTCAAGGAAGCGCCAATATCAAATTGTAAGCATACGACATTGACGACAATGGTACCTACCGTACTTAGCCAGATTTCCCCATTCATGCTTTTATATTCTACCCTTGAGTCCATTATTAACTTATGGACCTATTTTATTCTTCGTATACACCTCGTTGGGTACTAAGTTTTCTAAGTACTTCAACTTTCCTTCATGACCGACCACTGCACGTCCCTTTTGAAACAAGTATTAAAATTTCCTTTGTCTTTCTGTCTAAATAGCTAATGAGAGGATTTGCGATCAAACCAGATCCTAAATTATTTATTATTTTTTGTATCTCTACATAGTTGTGGAAACTGATTCCTTTCACTGTAACGCCGCTCCCATGAGCCAAATTCTTTCTCAAAATTTAATCCTGGGTGCCACTGCACACCACCCCACATATGTGCCTTTGGGTTCTCTCCTTCCGTTGGCTCATCACACTTCCACTATTTCCTGAATACTTACATATGGATCTTCAGAAGAGTTCCTCCGACTCACCCCTTTATCGACTACGCTGGGTGAGTCTGAATTTGCACCACCATTTCATACGAAGATGATTAAGGAACTAGCGATTCTCCCAACACCATCTGCCTAAACAATAACCATGGTAACTTCTATCGCAATCATCGTTCCTCGAATATTCCATCATGTTTGTTGAACCTTTCCCCTGAGGTACAACAACATTTATTTGTGTGGTCAATTTGGAGTTAGGAGTACACAAAATAGGTAATTTTATTTTTTTTAAATGAAGAGGTATTTATTTTTATACCCTTAGTCATACTCATTTAAAACTTATTCTAAAAAAACACATATAACCCCACCTCCACCCCACCCTACCCCACCCACCATAATCGTCGCAGAAGACCTCATGAATTTTTGGGAGATTGTTTCTCTCCCCTCATTTCTCTCTCTCTCTCTTCATCTATTTCTTTCATTTATTGGTTTGCGTCAGCGGCATCATTTCCACTGCCAGAGAAGAAGTTTTATCGCCTGAAAAAATATAGTGTTCACCGAGAAAAAATGGAGTTTTGGTTGGAATTGGGGGTTTTAGAGAAAAGGAATATTTATTAGTTTCAATTTTTTTGTCAAAAAAATCAAATATGAGTGTTGTTGGATAGAACTCAACGAGTAGATTTCAAGTATATAAATTTTGGATTTGTAGATTTGAAGTTATGGACTTTTAAAATGATGATGTTTTTTTTTGTATGGGTTGTTAATATCAACCTAATGTGGTCCCATATCAGTTATTACAATAACCAACTAGGCCCACTATGTACACTTTTCCAATTTAAGCCTGTTTAAGAATGTCTGATGCATGTACATGAGGTAGTGCTCTAGTTGGAAGTTGATCGAGTTGGAAACCGAGCATTCATGTAAATACGCTAGTCGTTGTTATCGGCTTCCAACCGCAATACAAAAACCTAAACTTTAACTACACTCTTATGGAGTATAGCGACGAGTATGGGTATCGAATCCTCAGGGAGCTAGGACGAGTGAACGTGACGACAAAGGTAAGATTGTTAACCCCAACTTGACTCTAAAAAGAAACAAAAAGATGATTGAGATGGGAAATAACTAATTAACTAAATGCACACTAAATTAAACTACTGCAATAACTATGTGAGCAAAATTAACTAACTAAGAATGACTTAATAAGAATGAAGAGAAAACAGGTTGGGAATACAATCCCCCAAACCCTAGGGTCTATGTCAAGTACAAAACTAGTAGTAAATTAGATAATTGATCAAACCCGGTCTTTAGTACTCCTAGGTATTACATATATGAGGGATCGTAGCGCGCACATTATGTAAGTAAAGAAGGAATTAAATCCCGATCTTTAACACTCCTAAGTATTACATATATGAGGGATCGTAGCCCACACAATATGTATGAAAAGGATGAATTAAAGCCGTATCGTATTAACTACACACGCTAATCAATTATTAAATTTAGAGAACTAATTTTATACCCATGCAAACCACATCGGGTTGGATTCATGCATCCCAACCCTCAAAAATCTATCCTAACATGGTTAAATTAATGAAAACTACGTTATCTAGGTTGCATGAACTCATAATTACTTGGAAAGAGAGATTAAACTTGATAAAAAATGATAAAAGTGCTGGAAATAAAAGTTACTAAGATTGAAGGACAAGAACATGCAAGAGGAAATCAAGTGTTAAAGAAAAACTGGAAAAGCTCTTAAATTAAAGGTGCAAAATATGCAAATTCTTCTCCTAGATGTTCCTACTTGTTATGGAGATTTTACATGAATGAAATCTGAATAAAAAGAGTCCTAATGACTAAATATATAGGTTAGAGGCCGTTTATAAGAGTCGCCAAAACATAAAACTCTTTTGGTTAAAAGATAAGCACAAAATAAAAATTCCGTATCTGGTAATTTGTCACTTTTAGAAAGTGTGACTAATTTTGTAACGGATATGATGCGTGACAAATGGGCGAACAGGTTCTTTTTTCTCAGCTTCGATTTGGTTTGGGTCTGACAACAATTTTTCTTCATTCCTCTCAACTTCAAATGACCATAATTTCTTTACCGTAGGTCGGATTGAGATGCCAATTTTTCCAGTGTTCTTGTAATTGAAAGATCTTCAAATTTCTAGTTGGCCCTACCTCTGGACTATGGCTAAAAAATTACTAAAATGCCCTTCAACTCCCCATTTCTTGGTTTCTTTCACTGTTTTGAGTTCTCTTTGGCACTAACTTGCATGAAATACTTGTACAACACATAAGATATACACAAAATACGAAATACTTGCCAAAAGGGTTAGTAGAATAAATATGAGACAAATCCATATGAATTACAACACACAGGAACATAAAAATACCGAAATTAAGGGGATAACTGTGAAGAATTATGCCTTATCAAACCCGCCTAACTTAGAACTTTGCATATCCTGAGCAATGTAAAAGCATAAGAGAATGAGTTAAGGACCCTCCAAAATTTTTATTGGGATAGAATACCTTTTTCGCAGGCAAGTGATTTCATTTAGCGTATGTAATAAGCCTTTAAACCCCTAGGTTACCCTAGTAGGACGAGTGGTGTCTCGTAAGGGTTTGCAACGAATATACCCACAAAATTCGTTATTGACCCAAAGAAAATTCCAAATACTTAAAAATTGTACAATTTAAACTCTCCAAAAATGTTCACCTTAAAATCATATTCACAAGTCTCAAGTCATAGTGTGTGTGTGTGTGAAGCCAAAAATTGAACCGCTAACTTCCACCGATTGATCATTACATTACTTTCTGAAAATTCGCTTTGATTTCAATTCTCACGGATACACTCACAAATGAATCACTCGAAATGTGTCTATTCTCTCGATATGCGTGATAAAAAGAGTAAATATAATGGACACAAGTTCACGCACACAATTATAAAAGACGAAAATTTATGGGTGAAAAGATATCTTCATCGGAATACGGTTATTTGGAAATGGTAAATATCATATTTTATTCACGCCATTTATTTCTCATAATATCTTTTTATATCTTATCTCTCCACGCGGTAATCAATTTCGCAATTCGAACTCCGTTAGGACTTTTTTGGGTTAAAGGTGTATTGGGTAATATGGAAATGGTTGGGAACTTCGGAATTGGAAAATTTTCTTATGATGTCCGTTAGTTCTTTTCCACGCTATTGCTCATTTTCTCTTCTTTTTCTATTTTTATTTTTATTTTTTTCACACTTTTCTTTTCTTGCTATTTTTTGGTGAGCATTCTTCTATTTTTTTTCTTGCCCCTTTTTGTTGCACTTTTCGGACTTAAATTCTGACTTTTTCCATTTTTCATAATCCGGGTATTTGGGTTTTTCGGGTTGTCAAACGAAAGGAAAAATTATTTGGCTCAAATTTGGGTTACAAGAGGGATGATTTTGCTTAATTTTTACGACCAATATTTTGGGTAACAAACGATGTCCTACTTCATTGTGCAAATGCGAGTTGCTTTACCATATGCGTCTCGAGATTAATTTAGTTTAGAGATATTTTAGTGCACGTTATTCAAGATAATATCTCACACATTTCCCATAACTGATAAAAACAATAAAATAGAGATCATCAATGACTTATTAAAACGTTGAAAAGAACATTGAGTTAATCATAAACTCGGATTGATTTAAAAACTCGAAAAAATCGATAGGCTCGAAATCTCACCGGGTTGATTAATCACTACACTTATTCGTTAAGTCGTCAATTTTCATTCAATTTCCATCTTTGGTCAAATTTGGCTTTGTGCATTGAATTTTTTCAACTTGAAACAGAAAAAATGTGACATTTTTGAAGCTTTTAAATTCCAATTTTTATTTATTTTGAAGAAAAATATTTTTGGCTTTTTCAAACTTTTTCATTTTTTTTCAAGATTTTTGAAATTTTCTAAAAAATCACACTCGGAAAGAACATGTGATCGAATCAATGAATCTAAACAATAAACGGTAAGAAAATTCCACACCCCCTAACTTAAATGTTGCATTGTCCTCAATGCAAATCAAGAACACAACATAAAGAGAGGAAAGGAAAGATATTACCCAAAATGGAGGGATCCCCTAAAAGTACGAGTCCATTGAATCTACAAAACATGTTAGAACCAAGCATAACAAAAAGAATAACAAAAACTTGAACAAATTACTCTAAACTAAAAAAAAGGAAAAAAAAGAAGCTTATTATGTACAACCTACGATTTGACTTCTAATAAGTTATACACTAGAAGTCAAAAAATTTTGAGGGTCCACCCAAAATACAATTTGACTTTGAGGGGTAATCAGTGTACCTTCATTAGGATGCATGCCTCCTAAAAAATAAGAGTTCCATTTGAACAACGGAAGGCATGTGTAAGGCGAAAAAAATGGACGATCACCAATTAAATTTTTTAAAGGGGTGATGGGTGAAAAATACAATTGTGATCCGAGAAAAATAGAATCCCCTCCCAAAGATTTTTCAAGTAGTATGGGAAGAGGGGCAAACAAAAAGGAAGAATATATCTTAGAAACCAATTCAAGTAAAGATTCCTCATTGATAAAAGTTTTAACTGTTTCAAAAGTTACAACCAACTCATGGGAATTAAAATTCAATTCATCTCCCATTTTTTTTTTAATTGGAACGGGAGGTAGTGCACGTGTAAGTGAATAACTCATAAGATGAAGCATCTCAAACAAACATTCTCGTTCAAGAATTGGGTGAACATCCTCAAGACTATCATCTGATTCTTGTGATGGAGTTAACAGCCCGATAATAGTGGGGACACAAGGAAACGAAGGATCTTCAACCTCAATAGATTTTGAAATTTTTATAAGAGGTTGAGATTCAAAAGTACTTGGATCACTCTCAATGATTTCGTCCTCAAAAGTGTTAGATGATGCGCGAGTCTCTCCCTCCTTTAGGCTTTCCAGATAAGCATCAATCTCTTTGCTAGTTTCTTTAATTTTCAACTCTGTAGCAGCAAGGTCATTAGATTGCCTTTTGAAAATAAGCAAGATTTCTTCCAAAGTAGGCTTCCTTGGTTTTATCACCTCGGATTCCCCATTTGGTTGAAAATGTTCTTCAACTTCAAAGATATCGAAAGAAAAATCCTCATTGGGTTCAAATAATGCATCTAACTATTGCTACCAATACGATTTTTTTCCCGATATTCTTTTTCAAGTCTTTTTTCTTCAAGAAATTCATTTTGATAAATTTGGATGGCCTTAGCACTAGGCCTGTATTTATGAGATTCATCTTTAATGATATTGATCCAATGTTCATAAGTCTTGAGCGCCTCCTCCTCCTCACTATTATCATAACAATTAAACCCACCAAAGGAGTTAAAGTAAGACATTTCAAATTGGGCAATAAAAAAACGTGGCACCCATATTTCTGATATGTTTTTTTAAGGTCAAATTCAGTATTAACCAACCTAACTTAAAGCCCCCTAATTCCCTAGCAACGGCGCCATTTTGATCGAGTTGGAAACTGAGCGTTCGTGTAAATACGCTAGTCGTTGTTATCATCTTCAACCGCAATACAAAAACCTAAACTTTAACTACACTCTTATGGAGTATAGCGGCGAGTATGGGTATCAAATCCTCAGGGAACTAGGACGAGTGAACATGATGACAAAGGTAAGACTATTAACCTTAATTGGACTCTAAAAAGAAACAAAAAGATGATTGAGATGGGAAATAACTAATTAACTAAATGCACACTAAATTAAACTACTGCAATAACTATGTGAGAAAAACTAACTAACGAAGAATGACTTATTAAGAATGAAGGGAAAACAGGTTGGGAATACAATCCCCTAAACCCTAGCGTGTATGCCAAGTACAAAACTAGTCGTAAATTATATAATTGATCAAACTTGGTCTTTAACACTCCTAAGTATTACATATATGAGGGATCATAGCTCACACAGTATGTAAGCAAAGGATGAATTAAAGCAATATCGTATTAACTACATGCGCTAATCAATTATTAAATTTAGATAACTAATTTTATACCCATGCAAACCACATAGGGTATGGTTCATGCATCCCAACCCTTAAAAATATAGCCTAGCATGGTGAAATTAATGAAAACTACGTTATCTACGATGCATGAACTCATAATTAGTTGGAAAGAGAGATTGAACATGAGAAATAATAATAAAAGTGCTGGAAATAAAAGTTACCAAGATTGAAGAACAAGAACATGCAAGAGGAAATCAAAGGTTGAAGAAAAACTGGAAAAGCCCTTGAATTAAAGGTGAAAAATATGTAAATTCTTATCCTAGATCTTCCTACTTGTTATGGAACTTTTACATGAATGAAATCTGGAAAATCTCGTGCTTTTGATTTGGTAAGAAAATGATAACTTGCACTATAGTATATGTAGATAAAAATTGTCAAAATAATTAAGGAAAAGTGAACCCAAAATTTTGTGTGGTATTTCTTTTATTTATCGTTGAATTAGAGAGACATAGGTAAGTCTTATTTGGGTTTCACTTAACTTATTTTTATTTTTTTGAGTTTCCCTTTCGTTTTATTTGAAAATTGCATCACAGAAAATATAGCCTACTCTTTAGTACAACTTTCCTTTTTTTCCTACCTTTATTTGTTATAGCAATAGTTACTGCTTGTTTTTTTCATTTTGATACCAAGGTGTTAAGAGTCGAGGAAACCTTGACCAATTTTTTTTGGTAGCATACCATGAGGTGTCCAAGCCAGCTTACGCGTACCTCGACTAATCCCCATTTGCTGTTCGTGGCTTTTTCTAGCCAAGCATTATTTTGATAGTGCCGAGGATCGAACTAGGGACCAAACTTAATCCACCTCCAAGACTGTCCAATGGCAACCTGATACCACTGGGCCAAGGGGCTTGGTTAACCTTGACGAATTGAATGCATATCTACTACATTGATTGAAGCAATAGTATATACTATACACACTTACTTCACAAAACTTCGATAATAACGTGAGTTTGATAGTTGTTTGAATGTGAAAAATGTGCTAAAATATGTTATAACTAATTTTAGTTGATGCATTTCAAGCTTTAGAATTATTTCACTATGTCATTTTCTTTGTATTTTATATGCAAAGTTTTGAGTTTCTAATTTATAAATAGTTTAATCTTTCAAAAGACAAGCATTACATTCAATTGATTGTTTAAGAAATCTGTAGCCTGATTTTGTATGATTGAACTACTATCATTTAATGCATTTAATGTTTTTGTAAAGTTGTCATTTAACTTTCGTTCTACAAATACTATGTTACTTCATAGGACATTTACAAAAAGTGAAATAAATAATTTATGTGAGTGTAATGAAATTTTATTATTCATTTTGACAACAGTCGTAGTATATATTTTTGCCTGCGCATCGCACGGGGCACGTGCTAGTCTATATTATACCTTTAGTACTATAGTATTAAATGAGGTAATGAGCCTGCAATATTTAGTATATTTATCTCTCTTATCTTCAATTTTGTGTTCTTAGAAACCAAATAAATAAAAAAATCTTTTTGAAATAAAAAAATATGAAAAATGAAAACTTTCATGAAAAGTAAAAAGATGTTCCATTATAGACTCCATTAATTAATTTCTCTATACAATAAAAAATTAATCTTTTTTCATCATTCTTCACTCAAATCACATTAAATAATGCTACTAATACTACTACATCTTTGTAACATTTTTATTTCTAGAAAAAAATTACGAAAAAAAGTTTTTAAAATTTCAAAATGATTTTTATATGAATAAAAAAAGTTTTGTATCATAAAAATATTTTTTACATCGTATTTATAGAAAAAACTTTAATTTTATATTTTACAACTTACATAAAGTTTTTTAAACTAAAAACAAATAAAAATAGGGAGTTTCACAAATAAGTCCTATTTACATATGATATTTCTTAATAGGTCTTATCATAATATTTTCTCACAATAAGACATATTTATACATATAGTGAATATTCAATATATGTTTACATATAGGACCTATTGAATCATAGTCCTTTTTCATGGAACCTTTTTGGAGTAAAAAAAGACGATAGGACATATAGAATGACATACTTAGTTTTCATGGATAATTGAAATAGAGTTTTAGACTGGGGTGTTTACTCCCGTCATATCTTATTTGATTAAGTATTTCAGTAATTATGGCGCTAATTAATATAGTATGGTGAATGTGATATTTCATTGTTTAATTGTTTTTAAATCATTCTTTGTTAATGAGAAAGATAAAATTTGACACCAACTTTTCAAATACTAGATGGTTAATAAATATTAAAAAGTTTTTCGCCACTGATCCTAAGACTGAAGCAATCTGGACTTTTTGTTTTTAATTTAATAAAGGCCTTATCACTCTGTATTTAATTAAGTGGGGTGTCACATCATACTTTCAATTGCCAATATTAATCGGGGTTCAAATGGTTCTTACACATAACACCCTCATCCCAATCGAGCCAAAAACTTCTCATAATTATTTCCCCTACAAGGCATCCTGTTCTTGTCCCATAATTCACCGCGGACGATAGCCACACTTGTGTTACTACTCTTTACACATAAGACACCTCTCTGTGCCATTCCCTTCCTCTGTCCCCACTGGCCATGTCGGGGTTGTCCTTCGTACTAACCCAGTAGACATGACTTTGATTGCTACTCCGATTCTCCTTCTGTCTCCGCTGCCTCTATGGGACTCGTTGCTGGCCTTGGCGACCCTGACTGAATCCACAATCACTTGGTAGGAATTCCATTAATCTCAATTATTAAAACGGGTTCGTTATTGGGCATCCCCTCCTGTGGTGCCTCACTAGGACTGTTAATCTAGTCTAGCCCTTCAGTTAGGTTCTCCAACTCTCTTGCCTCCTTTCTCATGGAAGCGCCGATATCAAATTGTAAGCTTACGATATTGACGGCAACGGTACCAGCCGGCTTTAACCGGATTTCCCCATTCATGCTTGTATATTCTACCCATGAGTCCATTATTAACTTACAGACCTTTTTGATTCTCTAGATACACCTCATTGGGTACTAAGTTTGCTAAATACTTCAACTTTCCTTCATGACCAACCACTGCACGTCCCTTTTGAAATAAATATTGAAATTTCCTTTGTCTTTCTATTGAAATAGCTAATGAGAGGATTTGTGATAAAACCGGATCCCAAATTATTTATGGAAACTGATTTCTATCTGTAAAAACCTTCTTAAAATAATAATGGGGGGCCAGCCCTATACTACATTAAATCAGGAATCTCAGATGGCTCAGTCTCAACATCAACTGACAATACAATAACATAAAAGGCTAACTACCCGAAATTATATAAGAGAGATGCCAAAAATTTTATTAAACAAGCCACGGACAATAAACCAACAATATACAACTACTAACAAAGGTATAATGCACAAATACCACGAAAAAAGAAAGTGCTAACATTAAAATGGAATGAGTATAGGAAAGGAAATATAGCCGAATAAGCTGTCGGGTCACAGACAGTACAACAATCATAAAGAAGAAATATAAACAACTACAATTATCCCTTGGGTATAAACCCGATACACAACATGAATCCTACCTAGATTTTCAAATAAGTAGGAGGCAACTACAATCTAAATACCGCCACAGTCCGCAACTTCTACATCTCCCAAGACTCTGGATATGAAAGCATCCGATATCCATGCGATAGGACACCTGTAGTAATATGTACATATATATATATAGTAAAAGAGAAATATAAACGGGTCAGAGCCCGAGGTGTAAAAATGTTTAGCAAGTGTGTTAACCGTGCATAATAAATATAAATGCACTTATTTCATAATTAAAGTGGAATTGCACTCTCGTGAAACCCCAACTCACGTCACATCTAACAACGCGCACCTATTCGCGTCCTGGAACCTTAATTAAGTTACCCCACCCATATGGACAACCTTCCTTACAATAGACACGACTTATACCCGTAAGAACTTCCATTCTAACATAACCCAAGAATCTTCCCCATTTTAAACACACTTAATTATATTTACGAATATGTGCCTTATTAGGCTTTATTGATTCCAATTATTAACTTAAATAGTTATAAGTCTCAATTAGTTGCATGTTAGATTTAGGTTTCAATATAAGAATTTATTCTCTAAATAACATGCATACTATTAATAAGGATAAAACTTCTCTCCACTCGCAACATTGTACCGTGTTTCGTGCGTGAGGCGTCTCGTAAAGCGAAATCAAAATAAGGAACCCCCGATACACTACTCCTTGACAATGTCGATCGTAGGGATCCGTTATGTCATCCACACAAATACTATAACTACAACTACATAGAAGTACAAAGGACAAAACTTCTCTCTACTCTCAACATGGCACTGCGTTTCGTGCAAGGGGCGTCTTGCAAAGTGAAATCCAAGCAAGGAACCCCCCCGATACACTACTCCTTGACAACGTCGATCGTAGGGATCCGTTATAACATTCACACAAATACTACTACTATAATTTTGATTACTATCTAAGAACAACCTCAAATTCTCCACTAAATTCTTGGGTTGATATAACCGAAATTTTCCTTAAGTGTGATATATCAACCCCCAACAATCTAGTACACCATAATCACCCAAGATGTGAACCATAGAAATTTCATATCATTTTCACCTATAGGATTTAATAAGTACATATATATATATTTACTCTAAACATATATATATATATATATATATATATATATACAACCATTCATTCTCATAGCCATGTGTACTTATCACATATAATGTACAATGGCCATACAAATAATATAACCGGCTATAGAATGCCAATATACTTAATCATTCTATCATCTTCCACGGAATAACTCATATACCATCTTGGGGACCACGGTCGGACTCAGTATTACCGACATCGCGGCCAACACACACACACACGACGTCCGGGAAGCGGTCATAGTTCCTAACCGGCAATGAGATGAAACATACCCACCACGTTTCATCCAAAAAAAATATATATCACATAATAACACAATGGACACTATGACCTAGGGAATATCCACACTCTGCTCCTCGAGCCAGGGTGCTCACCCTCATCGCACAACTTCCCAATAATAGCATGTGCGGGGTATGCTTCACAATAAAAGTATATATATCATTCACATATACAATATATATACATCCATATGATTACATCATATAATTAAACCATCACATACGGTTTAGATATTTACGCCAAGTACATACATCTTTATAGATATATATCCACATATCCACATATATATACACACTATCTCTCGTCCGTATGTATAATATTTATAAACTCGGCTATAAGCATACATAATCCTCAATATACTAGCCGTCATCCCAAACACATTAACTTACCTCGATATAAGAATAGGATTCCCTCACTTGGAGCATATTCATCCATTTCACCTATGATATAAATAATCTTCCAATATAGATATATCTCCAACATTAAGGTTATCACCCAAATTTTAGTGTAGGTAACAATCACTACACATCACATCTATATCCTAAAGCACATCGATATCTCTAGAAATAATTTGTCCATTGGTATACACATAACTAATAGTCTATAAACCTGAAGCTCAATCTTAAATTCAACCCATGATCCCATCACATAGGGAAATACCACACTGATATATAATCACTATCCCGACTATGGTTCAATTACTCCTATGAACCCCTAAATCTTATTGCGTTTACAATCTATTCCTTAAGTTAAACATTACTAAGGATACGCGAACACTCTCTCTCATTGGTCCCCAATCAATTTTAAGTAGAATCCTATCACTATAAGGATTCGACACAATTATCGGCCTACTATTCCATGTCGTACCCTCATAACTCTCTCAAAGGGACCTTAACCTTACATCATAACTAGGCTCATTTATGACCCCTAAATTGAACTCCCATTCTCAATGAGATTCCCCACAACTCTAATATAACAATCCCCAATATGCCCATATACTCGTCTCTAAAATTATTTGATGTGTCCCCACCATCATAACATATAAGAAACTCCTTTGAAATATTCGAATCATGACCCTTCATCAATTTATAAGGTTCCAAGTCGATAAGCCCAAGAGAATAGGAGTAAAATTCTCCCTACGAAAAATTATCCAAAATTGCTCTTTTTCTGAATTGATTCGGCCCCTCCGAATCGATTCGATCCTAGCTGTGAATCGATTCGGTCCCTCCAAATAGATTCGTCCCTACCAGACTTGTAAGTCAGCTATATACCGAATCGATTCGCTAGGGGCGAATCGATTCGTCCTTAAAGAGCTGATGTTTCTGCAACATGGCAAATCGATTCGGCCAGTTTAGAAAGCCATGAAATGGGCTATTTCTCCAAAACCCAAAAATTCCAAAAATTCCAATTATACTACTTCTAACCCTTTATTCTCAACCCAAATTTGTTCCCAACATCAAATCTTCTCCTATATCTAATATCCTCAAGTTTTACTCCCTTAAACCCTATGTAAACAACAATTTCAAGATTGAAACCAAAATTTAGGTTTTGATAAATATACCAAAAATCCAATTCTTTTATCCACAAATTATGAAATGAAATACAAAATGAAATATTTAACAAGATTAAACACTTGCCTCGAAGTTTTTGAGGTTGAATCATCCCCGGGATCGCGTTTGGGCCGGAATCTCCAAGTCTTTTCCTTTCTCTCTTCTTTTCTTTCTTTCTTTCTTTCTTTCTTTCTTTCTTTCTTTCTTTCTCTCAAATAAGAATGGCTGAAATCGTGAGCCTATTAAACCTTTTAAAACATAAGTCCCAATTTTAAATGTTAATACACACTTTAAATGACTCGTTTACTCCAATTCGAGTCAAACATGCTTAAAAATATTTCGGGACCGAAATTGTAACGACATAAATTTCCAATTGAGTCCCTGTATTGTTTTGACTTAATTCCGTGAACAAAACTGTGCTTGTAATATGTCATAGGGAGAATTTTATTTTGTCACGATCCCATTTGGTCTATGATGTATTGAAGAAATTGAAGACGTTGCGGCAAATCTTCAAAGAAATAATCATGCCGATGTTTATTTGGTTCAAGTTTACTCATCTTCAAAGTTAATTTCATTCCTAGATCACTCAGGTATGAATGCGTATAGTTAATGGTGCTCAGAATTATTTTATAAAAGATAAGGATGTAATTATGATTTTAAATGTGTTAAAAGTGTTTTAATGGTTTAAACTTCGTTTTATGATGATAAGCTCAAAATAAAGTTTGACTGATTTGAATCTCTTTGCTAAGAGACGTTTTTATTTGAAAGTCAAAGAAAGTCAAACTTTCGCGAGGTCGCTTGGGCAACATTAGATCTCGTTCGAACGAGATACAATGTCACATGAACGACATGCTTAAGTCGTTCGAACGACACATTTTTTGAGGCGGTGTTTAAATCCTATTTAAACAGTGTTTGCATCATAATTTCGTTAGTGTGCTTTCTGGAAAAAGTTTTACGAACCAGAAGCTTGTTTGCACATGTTTTCTAAGGTTTAAAAGTCTTAAACACATCCTTAGAGTTTGCAAAGATCCGAGTTATCATTCTTATATGTTTACGTGATCTTGTTGCACTAAAGTTGTTTTTTCTACACATTAAACACAAAGGGTTTTGCGATGAAGAAGCGACGGACATCGTGTTCGACATCGTGTAGACGTATCAAAGCCATATCGGTGGACACCGAGACATACGTGGATGCTTTTGTTGTGGACAGATTCATAGAAGATGTAATTTCTGCGTCGGCACTATGGAAGAACGGTTGAAGATCAGAAGGAGCGTCAAGACCCATGGGGATCGAGTCTTAGTGTAAGGCTAATCTGTCTTTGTAAAACCATTATTCATAGTGATTGTCTGGCTTGGGCCATCCGAGATTGTTTTCCTGTTTTGGGTTTTTTTTCTCGTACATACGGCGTTGTGAGTATTATTTACTTTACTTTACTTCCTTTAATCACTAGATGCATGTTTAAGATTAGTCAAGATAAAATTGGTTTAAAGTAAGAATTGGGATTTCACAATTTGATTTGGTGCATAATTAAAAGTTGGATCTTTTTCAAAGAAAAATTGGTTTTGTTTGAAAACACACATATCGGGAACTCTTCAAATTGGTATCAGAGCTAAAAAACATTTTTATTTGTTTTGTGATGCCGTGTGTTTTCAAAAATGAATTTTGGATATAATTAATTTTCTCGAACTCCTATTTTTGATGACACTAATTACACTTATTGGAAGATGAGAATGGGATGTGCTTTAAAATCTACTGATGAGCGTGTTTGGCTTGCAGTTGAGAAAGGTTGGACACCCCCTATCACTATTGTAGGTGAAATCACCAGTTTAAAGCTTGTTGAGTCTTGGACTGAAACTGAACAAAGACTTGCAAAACATAATTCAAAGGGTCTGCACGTTATTGCTTCATATGTCACACACGAAGAATATAACATAATTATAACTTGTGAAACATCAAAAGAGGATTGGGATATTTTGGCACTCACTCACGAGGGCACTAGCATGGTTAGGGCGTCAAAACTTAAAAATCTCACTGAACAGTTTGAGACCATTAGGATGTTAGAGAGTGAGACCTTTGATGAGTTTTATGCTAGGTTTTCCAATATTGTCAACTCGTCGTTTAACCTAGGTGAGAAAATTCCCGACAACCGTGTCATTAAGAAAATCCTAAGGTCGTTGCCTAGTAGGTTTGATGCGAAAGTGACCATTTTAAACTCCTTGGGTAGGTTAGAGTCAACGAAACTAGAAGAGATTGTAGGTGACTTGCAAACCTATGAAATCGACACGATTACCTCCAAGCAAGTGCCTAAGAAAGAAAAGGGTATTGCTTTGAAAACCCGAAAGGAGGAAATTAAAGTTTTGGATTCCGATTCTGATTCCGATTTTGAGGATGTTGCTTTGTTGGCAAAGAAATTTAAAAAAATTATTAAGTTTCAAAAGAAATCGAAAGATGCCAAGAAATTTGAAAAATTCAAGAACAAGAAAGTAGATCCCACCTCTAAGGATAAGTTTGAGAAGCCTAAGAGAGATGAGTCGGATAAGTGTTTCGGGTGTGAGGAGTACGGTCACAAGGTTAAGGAGTGTCCCACTAGACTTAAGAAAGAGGGCAAGAAACCCATTGTCTATAGTGCCACCTTAAGTGATAGTGAACCAAAAGAGGCAGAGAGTTCCCCCATTGAGCATAACTTTGTTGCATTTATGGCATGTCATGTGAGCAACGACGACAATACTCATATAAATGACACTTTCGAGGAGGTTTTGAGTGTATCCCATGTTAGTGAGGGTGAAGAGAGTGACGAGGAGGAGATAGATGTGAAATAATTGCAAAATGCATTTAATGAGTTGTATGCCGAAACGGTGAAGGTGAAAAAGGCTAACTCAAAATTGAAATTTAAGTTGAATGAGCATGCCATAGAAAATAATGATAGTTTGATTGAGGATCTTAGGGTACGAGAGAATAAGTTTAGGGAGAAATTAGAGTTTGTGGATAAAGAGAGAGATAGTCTCGGTGGTTTGATGGAGTCCTTGAAAAAGGAGATTTTAGAGTTTGAGGAGACTAGGCGTTTACTCGAGTCTAGGATTCTTGAGTTGGAGGAAAGGTTGAAAGACTCGTCTAGAGTCAAGTTTGATTTGGAGGCTAGGTCGGAGAAGTTAGATAAGATCTTAGGCACCGTCCAAATTAAGGGAGATAGGGCAGGTATAGGTTTTGGTGAAAGAGTTGGTCCCATTCCCTCCGCACGTATGAGAAACACTAGGATGGTTAGAAAAGGTCCACATAAAGGTAATCATTCCCACCACCGCTACACTTGCACATTTTATGGTAGGAAAGGTCACCTTAGGCATTATTGTTACGACTTTAGACAAGCTCCAAGGAAGTTTATGAATAAAGTTGCCCCGGTTCCCCAAACCCACATGCGTCGTTTTACACCAACTTGGGTTAGGAAATCGGATTTAGTGGCTTTAGGAATTAAACTTCATGATTCTCGTTTGGTTGCACTTGATTCTTCCCATGCTAAATCTAAAGGATGATAGTGTTGCCTTGTTTATCATTTTGTTAGTTTGTTTCATGTTATATTCATTGCTAGTATCATGACATGTGTATCATTTTGTATTATAATTGTAATTTGTTTGAGTCTTATTTGAAAAATACAAAAAGATTTTGTTTTTGAGAAAACTTTTGAAAATCCAAAAAGATTTTTCTTTTCTTTGAGTCAAAATATGTTTGAAAAGACAAAAATATTTTCGATTTTGATTTTTGAGTTTACATGCTTGATGTGGCATATTGGTGTTCTTGGACCCCCCCCCCCCCCATCGTTTCATTATCCATGTGGCTTAGACATTTGGTCATTATTATCGATGCTTAGAATGATCTTAACAATTGTTTATATGGGGTTGTTTCGAAGTTGATATGCATCTTGATTCGACTTTGTATATCTGCCAACATCGCACACATGCACGAGTTTATATTGATGTTTGACTTCTCTTGCATATTTGAATTTGGTGAGGCGTTATTATCTCAATATTATCATCTATGCATAAGTAAACTTAAGGAGAAGTGTGCATGTAATAACCGTTTACCGTGCGGATTTGTATTTAAAAAATGATGAGTGTTTCACGGGAAAGGGATGCGAGAGTTCAAATTTAACTCGTCGTGAAAGCCACCGTTTAAAAAGAGCCCAAAAAGAAAAAACAAGATGCTAAGAAAAGGGCCAATAAGATTTTCTCTAAGTTGATAATGCTAGAAACCTCAAAAGAACTTGAAAATTTATGTTTATATGAGGGTGTTTGGTTGGAGAAAATTTAAACGGGTTTGCACAACTAATCCTAATGTTGAAACATTGCGATTTGATGCTATTGTTTGTAGAATCATCAAAATTCTGGATTTGTGTGCATGTAGTATGTTCAGTTCATTAAGCTCACACTCTAATTATCATTTGTCAATGATAAAGTTTGATGATTTATCGCTATCAATTAGAGCTTCTTGATCGTTACGATGTGTTGGAATTGTGACTCATTTATTGTAGTTTCACGCCCATTCATTCCATGTCCATGTTTGAGTAGATCAGTACTATGTTTGCATGTAACTCGCATTTTTAGTTTTAATGAGTTTTTACGTTTTGTGCGAAAAGCTTACTGTTTTAGCACTATTTTGCTTCTGTCAGCCCCTTCCTGGAATTCTTTTGTGGAAATTTTTTCACTGGCCAATACTTTATATTATTTCTGGGAAACTGGGAAATTTTGTGAGGTCGCGCGAAGTCGTTCTAACGACATCTAATCTTGTGCGAACGACTTTTGTCCTTAGTTCGAGCTACTTCCTCATCTCGTTTGAACGAAGTCCCTGGCTCGTTCAAACGACAGGGTGAAAAATGTCTTCTGATTGGTTCGAATCCTCTGGCTTAATTTGATATATGTTTGGTACTGCAAGAAGCATTTTTTTGGATTAATTGATTTATATGCAGGTTCTTTTATGTTCCAAATTGGTATTTTGCATATATGTGTCCGTTTATCACACTTCATTTGACTGGTATACTCTTTGTGTGATTCCTTGGTTTACTAGCTACTATTTTGGCATTACATGATCTTGTTTAGCTGGTTTTCTCATGTTTATCTAGGAGTTTTTCAAAATTGGTATCAACTTGATTCACTTTGGTATCCTATTCTCATGCTAGATATTTCATATTGGTTTATGTTTTCACCGGATTGTCTATTCGATACAAAAAGGGGGAGTGATGTATGTGATGTAGGGGGAGATTTGTTGTGCGCTTACATTTGTTTCAAATTGGTAACAAATTGGTATCAAATAATTGCTCACATGTTTCAAATTATAAGTTCTTATTGACTATATAAATTGGTTTCATTTGTTCCTCCATACTTCACTTAGGTATTTGTTTGTATGTTTCATGTGTGTAGGTATGCTTCAGCAATTTGAGATTTCAAGTCTACATCACATTCAGACAGTTCATGCTTGCCGGTGCTACACATATTAGTCCATGTCCTGTATTTTTGATTTTGGATTTATGGGATGGGATTTAAGCGTCATACGGCCTGGTTAGGCATTTCACTGGTTTAGTTTTGTCCCGAAATAGTCAAAAGGGGAGATTTGTATAGACATAAATTTCTAATTGAATTCCTGTATTGTTTTGACTTAATTCCGTGAAAAAAACTGTGTTGTAATATGTCATAGGGAGAGTTTTATTTTGTCACGATCCCACTTGGTCTATGTCGTATTGAAGAAATAGAAGGCGTTGCGGCAAAGCTTCAAAGACATAATCATGTCAATGTTTATTTGGTGCAAGTTTACTCGTCTTCAAAGTTAATTTCATTTCGAGATCACTCAGGTATGAATGCGTATAGTTAATGGTGCTCGAAATTATTTTATAAAAGATAAGGATGTAATTTTTATATAGAAAAATGTTTTTAAATGTTTTAAAAGTGTTTTAATGGTTTAAACTTCGTTTTATGATGATAAGCTCGAAATAGAGTTTGACTGATTTGAATCTCTTTATTAAGAGACCTTTTTATCTGAAAGTCAAAGAAAGCCAAACTTTCGCTAGGTTGCTCGAGCGACATTAGATCTCGTTCGAATGAGATACAATGTTGCGCGAACGACATGCTTAAGTCGTTCGAACGACACATTTTTCGAGGTGGTGTTAAATACTATTTAAATAGTGTTTGCATCATTATTTCGTTAGTATGCTTTCTAGAAGACGTTTTACGAACCAGAACCTTGTTTGCACATGTTTTCTATGGTTTAAAAGTCTTAAACATATCCTTAGAGTTTACAAAGATACGAGTTATCATTCTTATATGTTTACGTGATCTTACTGCACCAAAGTTGTTTGTTCTAGACATTGAACACAAAGGGTTTTGCGGTGAAGAAGCAACGGACATCGTGTTCGACATCGTAGACTTATCAAAGCCATATCGGTGGACACCGAGACATACGTGGACGCGTGTGTTGTGGACAAAGATCGTAGAAGACGAAATTTCTGCGTGGGCACTATTGAAGAACGATTGAAGATCATAAGGAGGGTTAAGACCCATGGGGATCGAGTCTTAGTGTAAGGCTAATCTGTCTTTGTAAAACCATTATTCATAGTGATTGTCTAGCTTGGTCCGTCTGAGGTTGTTTTCCTGTTTTGGGTTTTTTCCTCGTACATCCAGCGTTGTGAGTATTCTTTACTTTACTTTACTTTACTTGCTTTAATCACTAAATGCAGGTTTAGGATTAATCAAGATAAAATTGGTTTAATGTAAGAATTGGGATTTCACAATTTGTTTTAGTGCATAATTAAAAGTTGGATCTTTTTCAAGGAAAAATTGGTTTTGTTTGAAAACACACATATCGGGCACTCTTCAGAAATAAAACCCAATGACAGCAACTGTCTCGACCCATCCGAAACCAATGGCGCACTCAGATTTTTCATTTGGAATACTTTATAACGTCCTAAATTTTTGGATCTCAATTGCCAAATTTTAAAATTCTCCAATTTAATTTAAAAAAATTCTCCCAATTTTTTTTCTTAATCCCAAAATCATGGGGTGTTACACTCTTCCCCCCTTACAAGAATTTCGTCCGCTTAAGCCGAGGACTTTAAATCTCATCTAGTCCTTACATCTACCCTCTAGATTACTATATCGACCCCTTCCAGTTCTCACATTGAACCATATAAATTGTAGAATCAAACTAGCTACCCAGGGCGCCCATACACCCCGTACCCGGGATCCACTTGTAAAAACATATCCCAGTTCCACTAACCTTAAATCGTAATATAACTCTCAACAAATATATCTATAGCAACATATTAAGTATATAAAATTTTGAAATTCCGATTGGTTGAACTCTTCTCAATTCCTAACACTAGCTACCTTCATGCGGGGAAGGTCTCGCAAGCGAAATCAAAATAAGGAACCTTCCCAATACACTGCTGTGTAGCTATGTCGGGGATTGAGATCAGTTGAACCAGGGTTAAGTTTTATAAAATATTTCCGCATTATAGATATTTCCCGAAGGCTTATACATCAATATAATATAAAACAATTCCATGTCTTTCGACACGCCAAACAAACACCTTATGTTTTGGACACAAGGCCTCAACAAATACAATACTCTAACCAATACCTAGCCCTCCAAACTAGCACAACCCTGAGCTCAATTCTCAGCCCAACAATAAATTAGCTAAACTCTGAACCTCTCAGTTACATAATTCTTTACATTACATCAAAGCATTGCCATAAAGCGGGTCCTTCCCTCAATGGAATACTACAATTACGTGCTCTACCCTAGCTATAAAACAATGGAATTATCACTATTTCTCAACAAACCTTAACAGTCCGCACTTCCAGAAATTAATAACATAACTTTCTACTAGCTCTTCCCAACACGGTTCATTATTCCAAAAGATGTCGTACAAAGACCACACTTGCTCACTCCTTCCCAAGGCCTAATTCTCCTCAAAGAAATATCCTCCCGATAAATTCTTCCTTTCCATCCTGAAGGACAAGGCGCTATTATGACCCCCTGATAACACTTTCGTTCCTACTCAATGGACCCAAAACTCTAAATTTCTCACTCCCTCTTCCCAAAAGGCAATACTCCCGATATTGGGACAACTCCACACACCTCACATCGGTAAGAGTAACCAACCCTAGGTTTCCTAACAAATGTTGAAGAATTTATCAATCTAAACCTCCCAAGGGCTTCCTATTCTATCCTCGTCAGCTCTTACCTTATCGATCACGAAATTGTCCTTCTCATCTCTATCTGAATCAGGGAAAGAAATACCTCAAATCAAAGCTTACCCAAAATCTATTATGCGTATTACATCTCTAATATTGACCCGTCCTAACCGACTTATTATTTGTGACGTCAGAGACGAAAGTTACTGTGTCAGAACGTCGTTCAAGAGAGTACACCTCGCAGTAAAAGATAAACGTAGTGAACACAATAATCCTGATAGTAGGGCTCTATATCAAGAACGTCAATGAAAGAACGCAGAAAACCCGTACACATCCTAAAGACACTAGAACCTGATGCTCTGATACCATCTGTAACAACCCACTTAAAATAATAACGGGTGGCCAGACTTATACTACATTAAATCAGGAATCTCAGATGGCTCAGTCTCAACATCAATTGACAATACAATAACATATAAGGCTAACTACCCAAAATCATATAAGCGAGATGCCAAAAATTTGATAAAACAAGCCACGAACAATATACCAACAATATACAACTACTAACAAAGGTAGAATGCACAAATACCACGATAAAAGAAAGTTCTAACATTAAAATGGAATGAGTATACGAAAGGAAATATACCCGAATAAGCTGTCGGGTCATAGATAGTACAACAATCATAAAGAAGAAATATAAACAGCTACAATTATCCCTTGGGTATAAACCCGATACACAACATGAATCCTACCTAGATTTTCAAAGAAGTAGGATGCGACTACAATCTAAATCCCACCACAATCCGCAACTACTACGGCTCCCAAGACTCTGGATAGGAAAGCATCCGGTATCCATGAGGTTGGACACCTTTAGTAATCTGTACATACATATATATATAAAAAGAGAAATATAAACGGGTGAGAGCATGAGCTGTAAATTTTTTAGCAAGTGTGTTAACCGTGCATAATAAATATAAATGCACTTATTTCATAATTAAAGTGGAATCGCACTCTCGTGAAACCCCAACTCACCTCTCATCTAACAACGCGCACCTATTCGCATCCTGGAACATTAATTAAGTTACCCCACCCATAAGGACAACCTTCCTTACAATAGGCATGGACTATACCCGCAAGACCTGCCATTCTAACATAACCCAAGAATCTTCCCCATTCTAAACACACTTAATTATATTTACACATATGTGCCTTACAAGGCTTTATTGATTCCAATTATTAACTTAAACAGTTATAAGTCTTAATTAGTTGCATATTAAGTTTAGGCTTTAGTTTAAGAATTTATTCTCTAAATAATATGAATAGTATTAATAAGGACAAAACTTTTCTCCACTCTCGACATTGCACTGCATTTCGTGCGTGGGGTGTCTCGCAAAGCAAAATCCAAACAAGGAACCCCCCCGATACACTACTCCTTGATAATGTCGAACATAGGGATCCCATCCACACAAATACTACAACTACAACTACATACAAGTGTAGAGGAACTTCTATCTACTCTCAACATGGCACTGCGTTTCGTGCGTGGGGCGTCTCGGAAAGCGAAATCCAAACAAGAAACCCCCCGATACACTACTCCTTGACAATGTTGATCGAAGGGATCCGTTATTTCATCCACACAAATACTACTACTATAATTTTGATTACTATGTAAGAACAACCTTAAATTCTCCACTAAATTCTTGGGTTGATATAACCAAAATTTTCCTTAAGTGCGATACATCAACCCCCAACAATCTAGTACACCATAATCATCCAAGATGTACACCATAGAAATTTCATATCCTTTTCACCTATAGGATATAATATATATATATATATATATATATATATATATATATATATATATATATATATATATATATATATATATATATACAACCATTCATTCTCATAGCCACGTGTACATATCACATATAATGTACAATGGCTATACACATAATATAACCGGCTATAGAATGCCAATATACTGCACCATGCTATCATCTTCTAGGGCATTACTCATATACCATCCTGGGGACCATGGTCGGACTCAATATCACCGACATCGCGGTCAACACACACACATGACGTCCCGAAAGCGATCATAGTTCCTAAGTGACAATGATATGAAATATACCCACCACGTCTCATCCCAAAAAAATGTATATCACATAATAACACAATGGACGCTATGACCTAGGGAATATACACACTCTGCTCCTCGAGCTAGGGTGCTCACCCTCATCGCGCAACTTCCTAATGATAGCATGTGCGGGTTATGCTTCACAATACAAGTATATATATCATTCACATACACAATATATATACATCCATATAATACATCATATAATTAAACCATTACATACGGTTTAGATATTTACGCCAAGTACATACATATATACATATCTATACAAATATTTATCCAGATATCCACATATATATACACACTATCTCTCATCCGTATGTATAATATTTATAAACTCGGCTATAAGCATACATAATCCTCAATATACTAGCCTTCGTCCCAAACACATTAACTTACCTCGATATATGAATACGATTCCCTCACTTGAAGCATATTCATCCATTTCTCTTATGATATAAATAATCTTCCAACATAGATAAATCTCCAACATTAAGGTTATCACCCAAAGTTTAGTGTAGGTAACAATCACTACACATCACATCTATATCCGAAAGCACGTCGATATCTCTAGTAATAATTCGACCATTGGTATACACATAACTAATAGTCTATAAACCTCAAGATCAATCTTAAATTCATCCCATGATCCCATCACTTAGGGAAATACCACACTGATATATAATCACTATCCCGACTACGGTTCAATTACTCCTATGAACCCCTAAATCTTATTCCGTTTACAATCTATTCCTTAAGTTAAACATTACTAAGGATACGCGACCTGACACACCCCAACCCAGTTACTTATAATTAAGTTTGAAAGTCAAAGTGAGTCAAACCATAATTAATCTAACCAAACCATAATCACGAGTTTTGATTTCAGAGTCGTCATTGTAAATCCATATAACAAAAAACCTTTTTACAACATCAGAGTAGTCATACTTATACAAACTTGCTTGAAGGATAATTTAACTTAATTACATCATTTACATTTAAACAAAATCTTTGTTTCTCCCATTCCTGGCTAACCCAGCCCGACTTCCTAGATTTGGCAGTGACATCACGTTACCTGAAAAATGTGAACATAGGAACCGTGAGCAAAATAACCCAGTGAATGCATCACTACTATACTACTGCATGAATTTAAATGCAATAAATCATGTCCATATACTTATGTATTAACTTATCCGGCTCATTCAAAATGAATGACCAACTTTTTTGAATCATGATTCACATATCCTGTCTAAATAGACAATTCTCCCCCATTCCTGGTCGAGGAGTAACCCCTTGTCATTAATAGACAACTCTCCCCCATTACTGGTCGAGGAGTAAACCCTCATTTCGGTAAACCGAAATGAACAATTTCATATTCATTATATTATGATCATATCAATAACACTATATAAATATCTCTTTCCAGTGAGTACACTCACCTTGGTTGACAACTATGTATTCACGTTTTCTTCTGGTGGAGCTGAACTGGGTTGATTGGACCTTACACCTTTCAATCCAACTAAATCAGTACTGAACCTCAATCATAAATATTATTCAAACCTAATTATGTAACTTTCCATGACTATACATCAACAATATAATTCCAATTAAGTCACATTCCATAAAACATAGGTAAAGGCAAAACAATGATATACATGTTGATAAAGTTACGGACATTCAACCGTAGGAAATAACTTATGAGGAATTTATAACCAAAGTCAAGTAAACATGAAATTATACTCCTCAATGTATATACACATGAAACATGTACTCAAAGTACCCTTTGTAAGGATGAAATACAAACATTCATTCAAGGGGTACCCAGTATGGCCTGAAATTATTGTCTTACATACTTAACCATCCTATATTCCTAAATTGTAAAAATAAAGGGGTCCAAACTCATCAATATGAAAATATATATGAATATACTATCCAGTACAAGTGACGGTGTAATTTTTCAAGCTTCCTAGGGCAAGTTATGACCATTTCTCTACAACACAAGAAATCTGCCTTACAAGCTCCTCTATTGTTCCTTCAACTTCCAAGAATTTTCATAATTTTTCTACAGCATAACTTTCCATGATTTTCAACCTATTTTTACTAAACATACTTAATAGTACATAATTAAAGTTTCATAATTGTTTTACTTCATTTGCTATCTCAAAATATTGACTAAACTCAGGGCATACCGAAATCAAGTATATAAACAAAAATCAAGTACCAACTTGAAATCATCATTACGGACTAACCACAAGGAGATAAATTCTAATTTTCAGATATAATATGAATATATGAGTCTAATTTCATATCCAATTGGAATTTATCAATTAAATTAAGCACACAAAGAGATATACAAGTTTGAATACAAGGGGTTTCAATACAAAGCAATTTTTAAGGGTTTCTACATTCAACTTAACATAAATTTGCATATAACCATACGTACATATAAAGGGCTGAAACTTTAGTAAACCTATGATTATTTGTATCATATAAATCAGTAATATAATATAAATAACTATAATTTCAATTAGGATTACCTTCAGGGCTTTTACGTAATTTCCACAGATTTTTCTACACTTTTTCTCCTCACTTTTTCTTCATAAACATCAACTTTCTATTTCCTCAAGCTAACAACACTTGAAACTGAACCTAGGGTTTGTTTTGCTGAAGAAATATGTTATAGGGAGGGTTTTAAGTCGTCCAAGGCTGCCTCCCAAGCCAACCAATCAATTTAAAACATTTGGTTTAATAAAAGACAATTTACCACTTAAAGGGAATGGACAACTTTGCCCTTTGTTCGTAAATTCGGTATAACTCTTTACTCGGGCATCCATTTGATGATCCGTTTGTTGTGTTACAACCCTAACTCACATGTATACAACTATATAGTTTTCACCTCAAGTCATTTATAATGTTATAAAGGTCAAAACTAATCTCTAACAGGAATATTTCTACCGAAAACAACCAAATTTGTGTTTGTAAATAATTCGACCTTTCATGATTTATGAAAGTAGGATTATAATAAACATAATCACTTAACATTAGATATACTAATATCACATTATTCATATCACATAAGATAAGAATGATTTAAATATAATTTATCATAATTATATTCGGGTTGTCACACGACCACTCTCTCTCGTCGGTCCCCAATTAATTTTAAGCAGAATCCTATCACTACAAGGATTCAACAAAATTATCGGTCTAGTATTTCATGTCGTACCCTTACAAATATCTCAAAGGGACCTTGACCTTACATCATAACAAGGATCATTTATGACCCCTAAATAGAACTCCTGTTCTCAATGATATTCCCCACTACTCTAATATAACAATCTCCAATATGCACATATACTCGTCTCTAAAATAGTTTGACGTGTCCCCACCATCATAACATATAAGAAACTCCTTTGAAATCTTTGAATCATAACCCTTTCATCAATTTATAATTTTCCACGTCGATAAGCCCAAGAGAATAGGAGTAAAATTCTCCCTAGGAAAAATTATCCCAAATTTCTCTGTTTTCGAATCGATTTGACCCCTCCGAATCGATTCGGTCCTAGTTGCGAATCGATTCGGTCCCTCCGAATTGATTCGGCCCAAACCTGTAAGTCTGCGATATACCGAATCGACTCACTAGGGGTGAATCGATTCAGACCTAAAGACCTAATGCTTCTACAACATGGCGAATCGATTTGCTAGGGGCGAATCGATTCGACCAATTCAAAAAGCCACGAAATGGGTAATTTCTCCAAAACCAAAATATTCCCAAAATTCCAATTATACTACTTCCAACCCTTTATTCTCAACCCAAATATGTTCCCAACATCAAATCTTCTCCTATCTCCAATCTCCTCAAGTTTTACTCCCTTAAACCCATGTGTAAACATCAATTTCCAGATTGAAACCAAAATTTAGGTTTTGATAAATATACCAAAAATCCAATTCTTTTATCCACAAATTATGAAATGAAATACACAAATGAAATATTTAGCAATATTAAACACTTGCCTCAAAGTTGTAGAGGTTGAATTGTCCCCGGGATCGCATTTGGGCAAGAATCTCCAAGCTTTTTCCTCTCTCTCTTCTTTTCTTTCTTCTTTCTTTCTTTCTTTCTTTCAAATGAGAATGGCTGAAATTGTGAGCCTATTAAACCTTTTAAAACATAAGTCCCAGTTTTAAATGTTAATACACACTTTAAATGAGCCGTTTACTCTAATTCGAGTCAAACATACTTAAAAATATTCTGGGACCGAAATAAAACCCAATGACTATCATTTTGACTATCTCGACCCATCAGGAACCAATGGTGCACTCAGAATTATCATTCGGAATACTTTATAATGTCCTCAATTTTTGGACCTAAATTGCCAAATTTTAAAATTCTCCAATTTATTTAAATTTTATTTGTCCCAAAATTTTAATTTATTAGTCCCAAAATCGTGGGGTGTTACACTATCAGTGTAACACCGCTCCCATGAGCCAAATTCTTTCCCAAAATTTAGTCCTAGGTGCCACTTCACACCACCCCACACAATTTCCTTTGGGTTCTCTCCTTATGTTGGCCCATCACACTTTCACTATTTCCTGAATACTTACAGATGGCTCGCAGGTACAATTCAAAATGCAACAGGTATGTCTACTCTTGTGACTGATTTGATTGAGGAGAAGAAAAAAATGCAGCTGACAATTGTGTTACAGTGGATGATTACACAGTTATGATAGAAATGTGTGTCAACTGACATCCTTCTTTCCCTGAAAATATTCCAACCATTAATGGATCCCCTGTAAAAAAGGACTGCATTTCAGAAGTGGTAGTTAATCGGGAGTACACCTACTCAAATCGTGTGTGTGTTTTGGAAAAAAATGGGCTGAAATCCGGTGATGGAAGTCCTGCTCAGGTTCCTAGTCATCCAAAGAAAAATCATGATTTGCAAATTAAGATTGGAATCTCAAAAAATTAGGAATGTTTCGATATTTGTTCTCGAAATGACAAAAGTATTTTTAACAACTTGGTTACCAGTTCAGAAAAAAAACGGATGTAAGGTTGATGACCTTCTAGTGGGTTCGGTTCCTAATATTGTGGAGAAAATATCTTCGCAAACGGTGGGATATGATTCTCCTGAAGTCTCATTACAGGTAGGTACTTCATCTTTGGAAAAGGGTGTTTTTATTTGCACTATGTTTATCTTTTTACAACCCCTATTATCCGTGATTAAAGTTTTAAAACATGAGATGCGATAAAGACATTTGTATCCCATTTAAAACACCCGATTCAACTGAAACTAATCTTTCTACAAATTCATTTCTCTATTTTCATAATCTACGAAAATACAAACCATAGATTAGTTTCCATAAATGTAATTGAAAAAATATATTCTAAATCTCTTTAGAAAGGTTATGTGTATTCAATGTGTCTCAGCAGTGCCTTATATGGATAAATCTTGGTGGTGGTGAAATCAAATTTTTATATGGATAAAAACTATTAAGTTTTGATATCCTCCCTCTCTCTTCTTCTTTAGCCATTTGTAAAGAAGTAAATGATCCTGATGAGAGATTGTATTATAAATTAGAAACACTATCATAACTGATAACACAAGATCTTTCAAAAGTACTAATTAACATGACATTGGAAGAAGAAATCTTCATAATTGCTCTTTCCATTGGTTTTCTTAATGTTATGGTTGAAAAGGGATTTGATAATAATTATTTTCCTGAGGTATTTGTCTTAATGTAGTAGACGATGGCAATTTTTTTCAGCCCTGTTTCATGGGATGATATAAATAGGTCTCAACCCATATGTGTGGTTTACTTACGGTTGGGGTCTCCAAACAGAAAAACTTGGTGCATATAAAATTACCCTTGGAAAAGTCTTCAGCAGTTTTAACTCATGGGGATAAGTTTAAAATTTTGGAAAAGCCAGTTATTATTAATTCTAATACTCCAAATATTCCAAAAAAAATTTCGACGATATAAGTGGAAAGTTGGACAATAAAAAACAAAGCTATATTCATCACTTAATCCTACGAGATTCAATCGTATTAATAGGAGATAAACTTATTTTGCCCAATGATGATGAAGAAATGACTCCTTTGGAGTGTATTAATACAAGCGAAGAGTTATCCCAGGTTAATCCAATTAGTGCTGATGATTGCGACATTGATTTATTCATGGATCTCCCCAACGAATCTCTGGTGGCTTCTGATCTTATTTTGAATGATGTAAACTCTTTTGCGGAAAATGGCAATTGGAGCGTCGTTCGCAAGCTAACACGGTCTATAAATCCTAGGACATAAATGTTTTTTTAAATTCACTCTAGATTGTTGTTTATTTTTTGAACGAGTCCTTCTTTAGTGCTTGTAAGTGCCCTTGGAGAGGCTTTTTCTCCATCTATTAATAAAGTATTTTCTTTTATAAACAAATAATAAAAAATACAACATTTATTGTAATGATACATTATTTAGGAGATGATTTGGGGGGCATCTTTAGAATTCTCATCAACATTCCAAATTTTAGAAACACATTGAGGGGCACATGACATGTGTTTCCGCATGGTTAATAGATACTTGAGTTGAGTGTCTCACTTAAAGTGTTCATAATGATATGAGTACATGTGATCTACATCCTCAAATTGTGTCTCCAAAGTGCGTATCTTTGGCATTACCATATGAAATAATCAAAGTCTTACATGAGCGATTATTATACACATTTTAATATTTGAGAGATTATATAATTTGAAAAAATGCAGATAGCTTCTAAATTGTGGAATATATCTTTTTTTGAAAAAAATATAGATCTAAGTTGGGGAATTAAATTTTCCTATTCATGTGGATAACATTTTCATTTTAAACTTCCATGGCTTCTTTGGTTTGCCACATTTACTTACATTTTGGCCATAGCAGGCTTTGGAAAATAAATAATCAAGATGATTTAACTAATATATCAAAAGAAATGTTCAAAGCCATAAAAAATTTAAGATCGACATAACAAGGACAAAAATGATTTAAAAAGAATCATTATGTTTCCTTTTAAAATAACATTATAATTTTTCCACTAACTTTCATTTAATATCGAGACTATATTTTAGATGTTCAACTCAAATCCTTAAAATCTCCCGCTAGCCATCACCGTTCGATAAAATTTATACACGTATGTATATACACACACTCAAAATTTGGGACCTACCGGTTCTTTCCCCTTTTCCCTGTGACGAACAAAAAAGAAAAGTATGAATTGGGAATTAGTTAAGGTCAATTGAGGAACCATTGACATTTCAGCCAGCACAAGAGTTGGAGAAAATTGAAGATAATGGACTGCTCTGTTATTCATTCCCTACTTGGCTTATATAGTCATTTGATTACAATAACATCTAATGTTCTGAAGAAACAAAGTTTGAAAGAAGTTACAGAAATTAAAGCCTAATAAAATAAAAGAATAATAAGACTTCGTTTAATACTAGATCTAGCTTGACTTGCTCAGCAACTAAGACTCTTAATAGCAAATAAGACTCTTATCAATAAACACTAAGTAACAAAATGTTAGACATGTAATAACTCCCCCCCACCCCTTTAAAAGCATCCTTGTTCTTAAGGCTACGATCAAGAATTTTGTTCTGCATCATTGTCAAAGCCTCCCAAGTAGCTTTAGTAGGTGAAAGTCCTTGCTAATGTATGAGAATTTCCCCTTTGTTCTTACGTTGAGGACAATATAGAACTGCTTGTAATTTAGGATATAAGATTTCTTCATTAATTTCTGCAACATGAATTTCACTTCAATATGATACTTTTCACCATTCTTTTCCTTTACTAATGAGACACTAAACACTGGATGAATTCGCAACATAGATGGAAAATTTATGTCTGTCAGGCCTTCAATTTGGACACTTTTCTTTCTATGTAATTGAAGTCTTTCCAGTGTTCAATTGTGACGTTGAATTGAAGGTCAGACATACTTCAATTTTCCATCCAAATTTCATTTTGAGTATGATACTTTTCCCCATTCTTTTTCTTTTCTCCTTACTTTTCACCTTGAAGGCCTGACATACTTTTTGACAAAGCAGATTTGATGGTCAAGGATTTTACCTCATGCTTAGGGCCTTCTGCCCAAGTAAACTCATATTTACAGAAGATCTCAAATTCGAAATTTTCAATGTTGGGCTCACCATTGGACATTGTTGGGATTCTCTTCTTGCTCATTCACCAATTCCTCATCATTATTGTCATTTTACCTTCAAGATTGCCATATTTTTAATTAATCGCATGTCAACTTGTGCTCTATCTTATATTTCTCCATTCGAACGACTTTTAGGTCACACTTTGGATTATCAATTCCTTAAATCCTTTCATTGGTTGTGTTCTCCATATCTATATCCATACATTAATAATAAAATTCGCTTTCATTCCTCCCCGTATATTATTCTAGGTTATAGTCCCCACGGTTGGAAATTGATAATTTAAAGTTTGAAATTAATTTTTTAATCTCAAATATATTAAATTCCGAAATTATGAATTTCCCTTGAAAAATATAGAATAATTAGGTAGGCAATTGATAAATACAAATATTAAAGGATTGGTTGTTCCTATCTATTAAACACTTTATGTTTAGTGGGATGTGACACCCCGACTAATTAAATACCGGGTAACTACTCCTTTATCTCATTAATACAGAATATCAAGTTGGTTCAAATCTAGCATCAGTGCCGAAAACATTTTAAACAATTACTAGCCACCTAATTATTCATATCATGACCATAAAATATTAAATTAACATGCAACCAATTAATTGAGCTAACCATAAAATATTCATATCATGACCATAACAGAATAATAATGGAATAAATCAAATGAGTCTGGAGTAACACTCCCCTAAATAATCCAAATACTTAATAAATCCCAATACAGAAGTCTACATAAATAATTAAATCCAAAACTGAAATACAACTGAAAGTCTGAGAATGCTATCTCTAAATGGAAATGGGCGACATGTCGTAACAGCTAAGTAACCCTGAATAGAATCACATGCAGAATGTGGAGGAGTCTAATATCGATGTAGACACCCCGTTCAGTTACCCCCTAACTCTCCTTAGGTCCCTAGTACCTCCCCTCATAACTACAAACCTAGGTCATGTCCCGAGTACTGACCTAGAAGCCATCAGGCACTCCCCGACTCAGTTTGACCAAAAAGTGAAACTCTTCATCTCGACCGAGACTCAATGAAGCTTCGAAGGGCACTGAATACCCTTTCCAACGGTCTACCCCATGGGCGATTCTGACTTACCATGCGGACGAACGATCCGTTTGCGTCCGAAACTTGACTAGAGGCCACCGGGCGCCCCTAGGCTCTGTTTGAACTATGTCAAATCTTCAGCTCGACCGAGCCTAAATGAATCTTCTAAGGGTACTGAATACCCTTTCCAATGATCCATCCCATGCGCGATTCCTACTTTCCATGGGGACGAACGATCCGTTTGACTCCGAGAGGTCACCGAACGCTTCTCGGGACCGGTTGACCAAAGTCAACTCTCCAAACCAGGAAAAACTATTTAGAATGTCGAATTACATCTCCTAAAATTTCCAACGGTCCGCCCCCTGCGCGATTCGAACTTACCATGCGGACGAACGATCCGTTTGCGTCCAAACGATTCCTTATCTAATGGACCGACAAACGCTTCCGAGCCATATTTGACCCAAAGTCAACTCCTGAACCCGGGAGAGGTCCAAAGGACTTTCAAAGGTATCTGGATTAACTTTCCAATGGTATGCCCCATGCACGATTCTGACCAACAGTTTTCCCTCTGCGACCGATTTTCTGAAAAAGCCTGAAATGCACTACCAAATGGCAGGTTCCAGACCCTGCCTATCGACAGGCAGGTGCCGATAGGCAGGAAGGGGTCTATGACGATCGGCACTGACCTAAGCCTATAAGAAGTAGTCCTTTACCTCATTTTCAGGGAGAGCCCAAATCTGATAAAAATCTCTCTCAACGAATCCCAAAAACCTCTCTCGAAGGCAGCGTGATTTCAACTTCCAAATCCCTTTTTTACTTCCACTTTTCATCATCCTTTTCATCAAAATTGGTGAATTAACCACTCTCCATCATCATCCAAGTGCAAGGGCTGCTCTCCAACATTTAAAATCAAGCTCAAGATCTTCAAGAAGGTCCAGCTTTCTCAAACTCTCTCTTAAATTCTCTTAAATTTCCAATAACTTGTTTTCTTACTTAGAACTTTTATTATCTCATCTCACACATCCTAATATACTTTTTATTTAGTATTATAGCACATCTCATATTTTCATACAAATAAAAAACCAAAAAACAAGAAAAAAAGGGTTTGCTCATAAATTCTAAATAGGGATTCTCACACTTTTTCCACACTTTTCTCACAACTAAAACACTTTTTCTACAACCACACACACACACTCACAAATAAGAGATCCCCATTTGGATTTATGGGATAAACCCCACCCCTTATTGTGTATGCGAACTACGTGGACTTTGATGCCTTTATTGGCTACGTAGGCGTCTCGGGGTAAAACCCGAGACTCGAGTCCTTTTTCTCACTTTTTATCTTATCTTCTATCTTCCCTAAATCTTTTGGGGACGCCTCATATCGTGAACAAACTCCAACACTAAAGGCTATGTCAGGACGACTGGCAGTCAAGTAGAGAATACTACCTACCATACTCCGATACAAGGTTTGCTCTACGTCCTTGCCTGAAGTGTGCTTACTAAGCTTAATAGAAGTAATCATAGGTGTACGTGCATGCTTAGCGGAGACTAAACCAAATTTCTTCACGCGGTCTCTAACATACTTGGATTGGGAGATGAACATCCCATCCACTAGCTGACGAACCTGGAGACCAAGGAAGAAAGTAAGCTCACCTAACATTCTCATCTCAAGCTCACTTTTCATCTCCTCCTAACAGTTGTGAGCATGGTGGGAGCACGTGGATCCAAAGACTATGTCGTCCACACAGACCTGGGCAACCAAAACAGCGCCATTATCTCTCCTAATGAACAACATCATATCAACTCCCTTCTTTTGAAGCCACGGGCTAAGAGATATGAAGTAAGCCTCTCGTACTAAACATTGGGTGCTTGCTTCAAACCATACAAGGCTTTCCTCAGATAGTAGACGTGCTTCGGGTGCTTAGGGTCTTCAAAACCTTTTGGTTTTTCCACGCAAACCTCCTCCTATAGAATGCCATTTAGAAAGGCACTCTTGTCATCCATATGATATAACTTAAAGCGTAGATGACATGCGATGGCGAGTAGTAAGTGGACGGACTATAGCCTCGCAATAGGAGAAAATGTCTCCCCAAAGTCTACACCCTCTATCTGTGTATAGCCTTGAGCAACCAACCTAGCCTTGTTTCTGATTATGGTACCATTTTCATCCATTTTATTCTTGAAAATACATTTGGTACCTATCACATGAGTCTCACTAGGTCGGGAGAAAACTTTCCAAACATTGTTCTTTTTAAACTAAAGTAACTCATCCTGTATGGCAGATATCCAGTGTTCATCCTTGAGAGCTTCTTTGTGATTCTTGGGCTCGACTGTGGATGTGTAGCAAAAATGACTAACAATGTTCTCTAGCTGAGCACGAGTCTTGACTCCTAAGGTGGGATCGCCTACAATAGAGGCAGGGCCAAGACTCTTGCAAACCCAAGAAGGTGTGTTCCCTAACATAGGAGTATGGTCCATAGGGTGTGGGTGAGGGACAAGTAAATCGCTACCAAAAAAGTCCTCATCCTCACATTGAAGGCTAGGATCAACAAACGCCAGAGGTTCGTCAACTTACACGATGAAGTTTATTGATTCCATAACCTTAGATCTCTTCAGGTTAAAAACTCGGTACGCTCTACTATTTAATGAATATCCTATCAATATTCCCTCGTCGCTCCGAGAGTCAAAATTTCCTAATTTCTCTCTATCCCGTAGGATGTAGCATTTACTCCCAAAGACACGGAAATATGAAAGGTTGGGTTTCTTTCCAGTCCACAATTCATAAGGCATCTTAAGTGTGTGTGGATGCAGGTAAACCCTATTCAACGTGTGTCATGCGGTAGACACCGCCTCTGCCCATAATATCCTTACAACCCTACGAACCAAAATCATAGATCTAGCCATTTCCTGAATCGTTTGATTCTTCCTCTCAATAATCCCATTTTGCTGTGAAGTCCTTATGGCCAAAAACTCATGTTTAATCCCAAGGCTGTCACAGTAAAGATCTACCTTTTCTACTTTAAATTTCGTGCCATTGTCACTACGTATCGTGTCAATAGTGACTCTGTGTTGATTATGCAGGACACGACACTTGGTCATTAAAAACTCTACAACGTCGAATTTCTCTCTCAGAAAACGTATAATCGAACATCAGGAGAAATCATCCACCATCACGAGAATATACCTCTTACCACCCAGACTCTCAGTACGAATAGGACCCATAAGATCCATATGAATCAACTCAAGCACACGGGAGGTGGTAATGGAATGCAACTTCCTATGGGGGCTACGAATTTGCTTTCCTAACTGACAGGGTCCACAAACCGTGGAAGTTGTATTTTCAAGTGATGGTAAGACACGCACTAGGTCCTTTTTAGCTAAGCGTGTCAAATCTATAAGGTTCACGTAACCTAGACATTGGTGACAAAGATCCATAGGAGTGATCATGGCGCTATTGCAGACAAGTGAGGATTTGGGCATAGTCATATAGCAATTATCTTCTGTCCTCATACCTTGCACTAGAAGTTTACCGGCCTGATTATAGACATTGCACGTGTCCTAGTCAAACTTTATAGAAAAGTCAACGTTGCACAACTGGCTAATGCTGAGAAGGTTTTCTTTCAAACCTTTAATGTACAAAACATTCTCTAGCTTAGGAAATCCTGGTAACTCTAATGTACCTCGTCCTACGATGCTAGACTTGCTCCTGTCGCCAAAGGTGACTATACCTTCCTTATAATCCTCTAGGTAGGTAAAAAATGAGACATCACCTGTCATATGTCTGGAGAACCCACTATCAAATTACCACTGTGAGGTATTATGTGCTTTGAGAGAGATATGAACAACAAGGGCCTTTTCATCTTTCTTAGGTACCCAAGAAGTGGTAACCTTTTGTTTACCCTTGTTGTTGTTGGTTTTAGTCGGGATGCGGGAAGCATTCACTTACGACACGGACATCCTTTGGAGTTCCTCCATCAAAATCTGTGATGTGGCAGCTAAAAACTCAACACGGTCTCTCAGACTGGTAAAATCATCAGTAGGATGTGGTGGAGCAGTAGTACGTCGTGTCTGACCCAAACCATAGCAAAACTCCCTAATATGGCCTTTCCTTTTGCAGTACATAAAAAAAAACACAGTCTTAGGCGAACCTTGGTTTGCTTTTCTTGGTCGAACTCTCCTTCGCGATTTTTGATGATGGCCATATGGAGTTTTAGTAAACTTAGGAACTGGTCCAGGTGCTATTTAGCACGTGGAGACACCATAAAAACCTATTCCTTGTCTATCACCAAAACCTAAAGCAGGACTGAGGAGCATCTTTTCCATATTTCCAGATTTGTCCTCGATTTGAACCTTGACTACCCGTACTCTCTTAAGATCATGAGTAAGCTGGGATACAAGTGCTTCAAGTTTCTTTCGAGTCTCCAAGGAGGAATGGAGCTCACTTGTAAGACTAGCCACTTGTTTAGTTAAGTCCCCTTTCTCTTTCTCAAAATAACTCTCTCTCTCCAAACAATCTCTCTCTTTCTCTAAACAAACTTTCTTTCTGAACATAGGCAGACTCTCTATCTCTCAAGGTAGTGTAGGTAGAGGACTCTCACTCTCTTTCTTCTTCTAAATCTTCCTCTAAAGCGGTGATCTTAAGAACTAACACTTTGTTACGCTTTTTGGTTTTAAATAACTCATTATATAACTCAGCGTAGGCGCGTTGAAATTAATCTCGCTCTCACTTGCATCATCCTCCCCCTCACTCACATCATTCTCACTGTCGAGGTGTCCCTGTGAATTAGCATCCTCATCGTCGTGGGGAGCAATAGAGGTACTCACATGACTATCCATGAATGCGGTGAAGTTACACTCATGAGGTGACTTGTCTCAAGAGTCCACCGACTCGACCTCACTATCTTCACCAAGGGTAGCATTAAGGAAAACTTTGCCCTATTCTTTGGAAAGTATATTTAGCCTAGTAGCACACTCAAAATCTCTATGACCCTTACCGTCGCACTCATAGCATCTCTCACCGTCTTTGTTAGGAGGGTCGTTAATCTTTTTCATTTTTCTTTTCAAATTTATTTTTCTCAAAATTCTTTTTATCTTTAAAATTTCCATTTTTCTTGAATTTGAAAATTTTCTTGAATATTTTAGCAAACAGTGCCAAATCATCTAAATCAAAGTCACACTCAGAATCAGACATCTTTGTCTCCCTTTTTCTAGATGACTCAACTCTCTTTCTTGACGACCCCTAACACTTCCTATCATGGGCATTAAGTGCAATTCCCTTATCTTTAGGCTTGACAGATTTAGGAAACATATCAATTTCATACGTTTGTAAGTCTCCTACAAGTTCCTCTAATTTAAGCATGTTTAAATTACCCATAGAATTTAGCATAGTGCCTTTAGGGATAAAACTCTTAGGCACTGATCTTAGAATCTTTTTAACAACTCTAGCATTAGGAATGTGTTCACCAAGATTAAAGCTAGTGTTTACAATATCAGACAACCTAGCATAAAATTCATCAAAAGATTCAAACTCAAGCATGGTGAGAGTTTCAAATTGAGTTGTTAAGTTTTGCAATTTTGATTCTTTCACGGCATTAGTTCCTTTATGGGTAAGTTGTAAAACACCCATGCCTCTTTCAAGACATTAGTTCCTTCAGGTGTGACGGATCCAAAAGAGCACTTAGACCCTTAGAGTTAAAAGATGACCATTTAAATTCTTCTTTAGTCCATGCAGTCACAAATTTTAAATTACTCACGTTATCAACAGTGACGAAGGGTGAAGGTGTCCACCCTCTTTCAACCAAAATCCAAACTCTTTCATTAGTGGCTTTTAAAGTAGATTTCATGCGGCTTTCCAGTAAGCATAGTTTGTCTCGTAAAAAACTAGCATTTTATTATATAATTTCTCCATTTTGAACACGCCCTTTTTCAAAAATCTATTTTTCAGAAAATTGATATCTTAGAAAAATCACACGGTATAATTGTGTAATTGGCACCGATACCAATTTGAAGAGTGCGTATGCCTTCAAACACATAAATTATTTAATTAAACTCGGCTTTTCAATTAAATCCTAAAATCATGCATCTAGTTGTGATTGAATTCAATATGATCATGGAAGAACAGTCAATCACAAACAAAACACACAAGTGAGGAAAAATCCCCCAAAGGGGCAAAACCTTTTATTTTCACTATAATTTGTAAATAACAGTTACACGGATTACAATGAAAATAAGAGTGACATATAAAATAACCTCAGGTGTCGGTTTCGATGTCGTCGGCTAGAATCTCCCGCAAAAACTCTAGGTGGGCAGCAATGGAAAAGAGATGGCTTCTCCACAAGTTACTCCAAATGAGTAAAAACAATCCTCTTGAAGGTTTAAAAATTCACATACATATTCGGGAGTGGTTATGTGAATAAACAAGGTATAAACCTTAATATATGAAGTCTATTTTCTAGACTCTGAAAACGCAGAAACTTGTGCGAAAAAGACTCACGAAAACCTGTAGAATGAAGCCAAATATTTATACAAAAAATATTTTCTAAAAAATTCCCAAATATTTATACGAATATAAACAACTCCAATAAATCATTTTACCAATAATGTGAAGTGGTGTAGTGGGAACGCTGAGCAGCACATTGCATGTAGCATGATGCACGTGTGAAGATGGAGGATACATGGATTCGGATCAAGGTCGTCATGGATGTTCGTGATGACCTGTCGAATGTAGCGGTATCAGACATACATACTATGATCTAAGACAAACAGAAAATTCCTATATTCTACCCCGAACATTTATAAAATTATGTCCTTACAGTTTTCACACTCTCTAACGTTTTAGAATCATTAAACCATCATGAATTAATAGTTTCTTGGATCAAAAGTCATAAATACTCCTCTAAACCTAGTTCTTCAATATTTCTTCAAGAACATCAAATTTCACAACACTAATTCTTAAATTTGTACACATGGATTATGATATAGTTGTCTCTACATACCAGAAGTTCATCTACATGCAAAGCGTACTTATATTCAATGTTTAATTCTCCCAATTTATAAAATTCTCAATTTTCTAAGTCTAGTCTCCCATTCTAAACTACATGGATAATATATTTTCTGAATCATAGCATGTTAAATAACTTTACTGGGAATGAAGAATATGATCCTTCGAAGACGGTAAAGGTTGGCTCTATTTCTTTCTCCAATCACAATTTCTGGCGATAGTGGTGGTGTGTGGTGGTTATGGCCTTGGAAATCGTTGTAACTTCTCCTCTCTTCTCCCGTTGCCCACTATCTGGTTTTGACAGATAATGGCCCTAATGAACCTAAGGTTGGCTGATAAACCAAACCCAGTTTTCGTAGGTTACTATTCATCAAAAATTAAAATGACTAAAATACCCTCCTAGGTTATCAGTTAGGCCTAAAAATGCCCCGGGACCTAAACTAAACCCCCGACTAGTGTTTTCTGACTATCTCGACCCTTATGGAAATCTTAGCACACTGAAAATGATCATACAAATGACATAAAAATAATTTACTTTTAAGTTCATTTAAATTGATTCCTGACGCGACTGACACGCGCGTCCCAACTTAAATATCGAAACTACCGTATTTTTAACTCACGACAATTTTAATAAATTCAATAATCATATATTACCCTATCCACTCTATAATATTCAACATTATCATCATAATCAAATACTAACTCTTGTCTCGCTAGTTATTTAAATCTGAATTAATTTCCAATTAATTTTCCCAAATTAATTTAATTAATCCCATGATTGAAAGCAATTTCATTTAATTAATCTCATAATTAAAAGCCATACAAATATGGGGTATTACTTGGGAATAATGTAAGAGTTGAAATAAATTCCCTTATTGACTAGGATTTCGACCTTTTTTCGCTTATAAGATCCTTAAACCATATAGGGTAATCTCATAACACACTATTTTTATGGTGGGAGAGAAAATCCGAAATTCTCTTTATTCGTATTTTCTCATAAAAATTTTGGGAGCACAAGAAATAATTTATGAGTTGTTCTTAAAGGGATTCAAAGAAGAAATTAAAAGGAGCATTCAAGTCACTTTATTCCAATCAACTGCAATGGACAAAGGTTTTTTTTTCATTCATAGTTGTATAGAACAATTAATTTTGTGAAAATATGAAGATCCAAGATTTTTTTATTAAGAACAATTGTATGATAAAGTTTGATCATATTAATCTATACGTGATTAATATTAATGTGCTCTTAAGAATTATGTTTACATGTGGTATTAAGGCTAAAGTTTAAGATCTCATTAATTTCCTTATTGATGTTTGTCTATAATGAAAGCTACATTAAATCGCTTTTGTGTGCCTGAGACTTTCTGCGATTTTTTAATTTATGCCATTAAATATGCCTTAAAGTATGCCTCAGACTTTATACGACTTTTAATTTATGTCATTAAATCTTCTCTTCAAGTATGTCTGTGACTTTCTATGACATTTTAATTTATGTCATTAAATCGGCTCTTAAAGTTTATTTGAGACTTTCTGCGACATGTTTCTTAGGTCGCCAATAGTCATTGGTTGGAATGAAAGGTCAAAACCTTCTCAAAATTTTACGAATCTCATATGGTCGACTGGAAATGTAAAAAAAATAATACCCATTTTATACATTAGGCACCACCTTAATTTTTTTATTTTGACGTCGTTTAGACCCTTAAAATTACATTTTTGTTCAATTTTTGGTAATAATGTTGACAACAATATCTCACTTTAGAAAACTGATTTTTAAATTCCGCAAAAAATATTGGTTTTCTGGCGTGATTTACTTCGATTCTATTGTGAAAACTCAATTTTACCATTTGTGGTATAAATCATATATTATGCAATTTTCTCTATGTCTGGGCAACTCTATTTTGAGGAATTTAAGCTACTGTACGTATTTTGATGACAAATTGTAGATTACATATTATAGTTGACATTAATGGATGATTAATTATATTTAAGTTGAGATATGTAAGAAACTATTTATTTGGGTTAAGTCGAAAGCCAAACATAGGCTGGGACTGTGTGTACGAATATTACACTTACATTCATTAAAGCTTATTCTAATGTTCATTATAAAATTAGATTGAGGTGAGCTAATATTTGAATTAAACAACGTTAGAAATGTTTTGTGAAATTTTTTTCGTTGACATTTAGTCCATTAATCATGGCATAAAATGTTTTGGAAACAAACACAGGTGCCAAAGTTATAGGACAATGATAAATGAATTAAACGGTAGTATATCTTTATAATTTGAATATGTTGTGATGAACAAATAAGATTCCGTAATATTTGTACTATGTAAGAAATTTGCTAAAATATATTTAATCAACAATTCAATACTCGACCCTTGCAATTAATGTTTTGTGTAAAATTTAATTTGTGATTATTGTTATTAATTTGTAGTTCCCCTTAACCTATATTCTCATGCTCTGTCCTATTCCAAATTTGATGGAACTAATTGTTCTCAATGGAATGAGCAAATAGAGTTCAACCCAGGGGTTCTTGACCTGGACGTGGTAATTTTGTGAGACGAACCTGCTGCTATTATGAATACCAGCAGTGAGGATGAAATTGATTTCCATGAATCATGGTCTCAATCTAATAGGCCAACCCTTATGTTTATGGGAATGTGCACTGCTACTAAAATTAAGGCCTCGTTACCTAAAATTATGAAAGTAAATGAGTATTTAAACAACATTAAGGAACTTCACACTTTTAATAAATCTCTTGCTGGGAAATTAATGGATGACCTGACCACAATGAAGTTCAATGGTACTCAAACCATGAACGAGCACATTATAGAGATGACCAATTTGGCTGCTTGACTTAAAGTTTTGGGCATGACAATGGATGATTTCTTTCTTGTCCAATTTGTCCTAAAGTCCCTACCTCAACATTATTAAAGATAAGTGAAATGCAAATGATTTGCAAAGCATGTTAGTACAAGAGGAAGGTAGACTCAAACAACATAATGGCCATGTGACTAAAGGACAGGTGGAAAATCTCAATGTCAAAGGAGTTGGTTTTAAGGCGAAGACTAGAAAGGGCATTAAGAAAGGTCCTGGGCCATCTCATTAAAGTTAACCATCATATGTTGTGAAGAAGGAAAAGAACGACAAGTGTCACTTCTTCAAAAAGAAGGTCCATTTCCAGAAGGATTGTCATAAACGAAAGGCCTGGTCCGAGAAAAACGGTATGCCTTTTATTTATGTTTATTTCCAATCAAACCTTATTAATGTTCCTTCTAACACTTTGAGGATTGGTTCTGGTTCTATGTGTCATATTTCTAATTCGATGTAGGTCTTAACTTCGATCCTAAAAACAAATCCAAATGATAATTTTCTCTACATGGGAAATAAAGCGAATACTAAAATAGAAGTTACTGGTGTCTTTTGTTTGATTTTAAGTTCTGGATTTATTTTAGATTTGCAAGTGACTTTTTATGTTCCCATAGTTTCTAAGAATTTTATTTCAGTTTCCAAACTTACTTTAGATGAATTTGCGATTGAATTTATGGATAATGGTTTTGTTCTAATTAAAAAATCTATCAATGTTGGTTCCTGATTTTTATTGGATGATTTATATCAATTGAATCTTGGAATGAATTTATCTGAAACCCTTATAATCCTACATCCTAATGTTAGTACGAAGCGTACTCTAAATGATGAAAAAACAGCTTATTTGTGGCATAAAAGATTGGGGCACATGTCTAGGATAAGAACTGAAAGGCTTATTAAAGATATAATACTCCATAACTTGGATTGGACCAATTATGATGTATGTGTGGACTATATAAAAGGTAAATGGACCAAACACACAAAGAAAGGAGCCACAAGTAGCACCCAACTCCTTGAAATAATAGATACATATATATATGTGGACCTTTTTATGTTCCATCCATTGGTGGAAAAAAATATTTCATCACTTTTATAGATGATTTTTCACATTATTTTATTTTATACTCATTGCATGATAAATCTCAGTCTGTGAATGTTGTTGAAATATATTTAAATGAGGTTGAGAGGCAACTAGGCAAAAGGGTAAAAATTGATCACGACAAAGCTCGTTTTGTGGCTAAAGATGAAGAGTAAAATTTAGATTCTTTCGAAGCCATTACCCTGATTATTAAACCCATCACCATCCGCACTGTTTTATCCCTTGTCGTCGGACACCGGGGGTCTATTTTGTCAACATGATGTCAATAATTATTTCTGATGCGGACATAAATGTGTCTAGTGTGCGTACTATTTAGGCTCAAGGACAAGCCTTTTCACTCAAGTAATAATTCGATAAGTCGGGTGTCGATCCTCAAGGAAACAGGACGAACGGAGTCGTAACGACGTTGGAAAGACAAAGATAACCTAATTTTGACTTCGAAAGAAACGAAAAGATGATTTAGATTGTGAAATGACTACAATTAGATGCAATTTTGAAAATGATTAACTACCGAAATAATGACTAAATGAAATGCAATTACTTCTAATTAACCTAAAGGTGAATGACGTCTAAACTAAAGATTTAATTATAAGATGAGAAAGATAGGACGGGTTGCAATCCCCCACACCCTAGTAATTCACTTTGTTGGATACTAGATTAAGAATTAAAGCTTTACATATATGAGGGATCGTAGCCAACAGAGTACATAAGCGAAGGTTGGATTAAAACTCGGTCTTTATTTCTCCTAAGTATTGCATATATGAGGGATCGTAGCCCGCACAGTATGTAAGCAAAGGTTGAATTAAAGTAGTATCGTAGGAACTATGATACAATTCACCTAAAATTTTATTTCCAACTTCTCTTTCCACTAACATGAATTACATCGGGTGGGGTTCATGCCCCCCAACCGTTGAAAACTTAGCCGAACATACTAAATCTAGAAGAAAATATGTTTTGAATGAAAGAAAATATTTTTACTAGCTATTGAAGATGAAGAATAATGAAATTACTTCTAAAGCATTAACTACTGCAATAATGAAATCAAGGATTGGAACAACTTTACTTGGATTGCAAAACTGGAATGAAAACTACGGTTTTTGTTATTTTCTTCTCTAAGCTAATTACAAAGCTTCTCTAAAACGAATTCTAAGCCTCCTTTTTTTTTCTGGGAGTTCTTTTAAATTTATATCCTACATAATTTGTAAGAGTTGGATTGATGAAAAACTCTAAGAAGAAGAAGATCAGATCTAATCCCGAGCACCGGATCGATCTGGTCAAGACATACTGGACTGGTCCGGTCAGTAATCAGACTGATCCGTTTTCCAAAACAACATGGATTGGTCCGCTAAACAGGTTTTTATGTAGTGAGTTTAAGGGCCAGACCAATTCGTTTTTTGGGGATATCGGATTGGTCCGCTAAACATCATTTTATTCAGTGATTTAGGACACCAGACTGGTACATTTTTCTAGTAGACCGGATTGGTCCGGGTTGCCTTCTTTAACTTCTCTTCAATATGTCTTAAAAATCTCATGATTTTCTCACATCTTCAGGTTTTCATAACTTCTAATCCAGAACTAAGATTGGGACGCCGTTTCTTCATACGTGTTCACAAATACGAGATCTTGGACTTTTATTTTGGGTCCTCAACTGGATTCCTGGTAGAAATTACTCTTTTGCCCATTTGATTCGTCTTCTTTCTTTTCTTTTGCTTCTTCTGGTTTCCTTCTTTCATTCATTTGTTAAATACCCGTAAAATTAGTGAGAAATACATGAAACTTCGGATACTTGTTAGACGAGATCGTTAGCAAAGATATGACATAACTTAATTCCTTTTACGTTATCCGAGGTAATAAAAGCCTTTAAATTAAGGGAAAAATTTGGAAGAATTTATTCCCAATCAAACCCCCCCTAACTTAGAACTTTGATCGTCCCGAGCAATGTAAAATAATCAAACATGATCCAACTAAAAAAATGGAGTAGAATACCTCTTTCGCGGGCAAGCGATTGCATTTAGCGTATACAACAAGCCTTTAAACCCCTAGGTTACCCTAGTAAGATGAGTTGTGTCTCGTGAGGGTTTGCAGAGAATATACCCACAAAATTTGACACAAAGAAAATTCAAAATACGCAAAAATTGTATAACTCAAACTTTTCCAGAGAATAGCCGTCATCAATTCATGTTCAAGAGACTCAAGTCATAGTGCGTGTGTGCGGAGCCAGAAATTTAACCGCGGATTTCCACCGTTTGACCATTACGTTACTTATCTGAAAATATGTTTTGATTTTAAAATCTTTTGGGATCCGCTCAAAAACGAATATCTTGAAAGGATGACTTTTTTCTCTCGGTGTGCATGATTTAGAAGAGGAAATGAATTGGAACCGAGTTCACGCACAAAAGTAGAAACCCGAATTTTTTTTCTTTTCGGAAATGGATCTCATCATTGGATTACGGTTATAAGAAAATAGGGAACATTGCCTCTTATTCATATTTATTGTCTCTTTTATTATCTTTTCGTGTTTTAACTCTCTACGCGGTAACCAATTTTGCATTTTTGGACTCGGTTAGGACTTTCTTGGGTTTAGGGTGTATTGGATAAAATGGGGGTGATTAAGAATTTTGGAATTGGAAAATTTTCTTATGGTGTCCATTACTGCTTTTTCTGGGCTTTTGCTCCTTTTTCAGATTTTTTTATTTTTTTTTTATTTTTCACACTTTTCTTTTCTTGCTATTTTTGTTTAGCATAACTATTATTTTCTTTCCCCTTTTTATGCACTTTCCGGACTTAATTTCTGGAATTATAAATTTTCACAATTCCCGGCCAATTGGGGTTTTTCGGGTTGTCAAACGAAAGGGAAAAATTTCTTTGGCTCAAGTTTGGTTTACAAAAGGGATAATTTTTCGCTACTTTTTCTGGCCAATATTTTTTGGTGACAAATGAGAGCCTACTTCATTGTCCGATATACTAATTGCGTTACCATATGCGTTCCGAGATTAATTTAATTTAGAGACTTATTTAGCATGTTTTTCATGGCAATATCACACACATTTTCCATAACCGGTCAAAGTGAAAGAATTGAGTTCCTTGGTGACTTTTTAGATCGCTGAAAAGAACTTTGACTTAACAATTAACTTGGATTGATTTATAAACTCAAAATAATGAAAGGTTCGAATCTTACCGGGTTTGTTAATCTCCACATTTATTCGCTAAGTCGTCTACGTTCGCTAAATTCCCATCTTTGGTCATTTTTGGCTTTATGTACTATGTTTTTACAATTTGAGACTTCAAACCAAATTTTAATGATATTTTTGAAAAATTTGAATTCCAATATTTATTTATTTTGAAGAAAAATATTTTTATCTTTTTCCAAAAAAATTAATTTTTTTGAAATTTCTGGGTATTTTTGAAAAATTCTCAAGTTTTAGAAAGACTCACTTGTGACCCCCCCCCCCCCCCCCCCCCCCCAACTTAGACTTTTGCATTATCTTCAAGAAAAAAAGGGAGAAAATCTAACTCAAAGCGAATTAAAAGTGCGAGAAAATAAAATGAAAAATTAAAACAGAAATGCGATTTTTTTTATAGATAACAGAAACCTGTGTTATAAGGGAGAGGGTGGAGAACATAGAACCAACATTTTAAATAACAACCAACAACACAAAATAGCAACCAATAGAAATGGGTGTCACTGGGAGAGTGGATTTGAAGGTCCGGGCGCACTGGGATCATATGGATCATAGAAGAAGGTTGGAGGGGGTCCACCGAAGTTGAGCTCATATAAGTGGGGTTGGAGACGATGCATCATGCTCGTATCCCTTCGGTAGGCCTCCTGGTCCCATTGATATGCCGCTTGATCCCTATTGTATTGTTTAATGAAACCGCCGACCCGATTTTCCACCGTCGAGAGACGGCGATTAATTTCATCATTGGTGGGTGAGAAATCAAAATCTTCACCACTGTCATAATATTCATCGACCTCGCCCATCTCAATATCTTCCTCCTCTTCGTCGCTGCTCTCTTCGTCACCGCTTTCTTCATCACTACTTTCCTCCTTGTCATTGCTCTCTTGTGCCAGTCGGGCTTGGATGCGGGCTTGTTGGCATTCCAATTTGGTCTGGGTGGTGGACGCAAACGGAGCTGGGAGGCGTGGGAAATCTTACAGTGGTGCAATGCCGGTGTCGGCTAGCATGGATGTGATGAGTCAGGGAGAGGGGTGATGCCTTTTTTATCCATGGCGGCGTAGAAGATATCCTTATAATAGGGGTGTTGTGGTAAAAAAGGTGGTAGACGAGAGTGGATTGATGTGGGCGCATTGCCGATTCATTGCCCGTGGGGAGAATGTTGGCGCACACTATTTTGAAAGTGAGGTTTGCTTTGTAACTTAGCCGACCCACCGGGTAGGTTTCGGTGTTCCAATAAGAACTAGGGTCGATGAGAGACATGCACACGTCTTTTTTAAGTGGAGCAAGAGGGTTTGGGTACATTTATTCTTGTTGGTTTTGGACATCTTTGGAAGCCAACTTCTGGGACAGAAGTTCCAAAGAGAAAGGAACGCGGACGCCGCCAACGTAAGCTTCAGCCGTGTGGTGACCGGTGCGAATAAGAGAGCCATAAAAATTGCGCACTGCATGGGGCCATACCGCGTCATGGCGTTCGTTAAGTAAACGACACCAACCACGGTCCATGAAGAGGGCGGTGACACCATTAAGCATGTCATTCCAAATGACTTGTCGCTTGATTTGGAGTTTGCGAGGGTGGCCGAAGAAACGTTCACACCACCATTGCTCGTGATGGGAGCAGTAGTCGAGGCTCCGTCGATGAGAATTGTAATGGAATCGTATTTTTGGGGAGGTGGTTGGTTGGCTATGGTGATGGGATGGGGTGGGAGTATTTGGTAATAATAAGAGAAAAAGAGGAGAGGAGTGAGTGGTGGTGGTGAAATGGGGTGGGGAAAGGTGGAATATATAGGTGGTGAGGGGAGAGGGTTGGGTAAGATTTTGAGGGAAAAGGGGGAAGGATTTGGAGGGAAAATGGTTGGTGGGAAGGAAGGGGATGAAAATGGAGGGAAAAGGAGGGATTGTGGGAAAAGGAGGTGAACCTAGGTAAGGGTAAGAGTTGCAGACATTGGACCAATCTGGGTCTCTAGGATCGGGTCGGTCCGGTCCCTGTATTTTTTATTTCAAAAATTGCCAAACCCGACCAGTCCGGGTGCCTAGGACCGGATTGGTCCGATCGCCAGAAAAATGTCTAGTTAACCTATGGGATTATCTAAACTCCTCCGACGACTCACGACCGCTCTGACTTAAGATCCGACACCTGTTTGACCTGATTACCTCTCTTCTCAAAATTACGGCTCTAAAATTCTTGCCTCGTAAGATGTGTTGGTGCTCTATTTCCTCTTCGCTTATGATGTGATCGTACGGACTCCACTCATCCTAGCCTACATGCATCTACTATACACAAGACTTTACCCCATACACATCGGGGGTGCAATGACCTATCAGTTGAAGCTCACTCGACCCCGTAAATGGGGTCCAATAACCAGATGGTGTCGATATCTTCTACGCACGCCTCAACATATAGCTTTAGGCGCTATCTATTGACTTATAACGCGTTCCCCTTTGGGATCGTCCAATTCTACTAATCCATGGGGGAATACTCTCTTCACAACGAATGGCCAAGTCCATCACGACCGCAATTTACTCGAAAATAGATGAAGCTGGGATTTATAGAGGAGCACCTTTTATCCCGATTTAAACTCTTTTCGTCGAATAATCTTATCATGTGCTAGTTTCATCTGGACTTTTCCAATCTTGGAATTCTCATATGCCTCATTGCGTATTTCCTCTAACTCATCAAGTTGAAGCTTCCTAGCTTCATCGACTTTGTCCATATCATAATTTAATCTCTTAATGGCCCAATATGCTTTGTTCTCTATTTCAACGGGAAGATGGTAAGGTTTTCCATACACAAAGGGGAATGGGGACATTTTGAGTGGGTTCTTGTATGCGGTACGGTAGGCCCAAAGCGAATTGTTCAATCGAATGGACCAATCTTTTCGATCGGGGTTGATGGTCTTCTCTAGTATGTGCTTGATTTCACGATTGGCCAACTCGGCCTGCCCATTCGTTTGTGGGTGATATGTCATTCCAACCTTATGAATGACACCATACTTTTTCATGATTTTTTCAAATGACTTATTACAAAAGTGTGCGCCGTTATAACTGATTATCGCTTTAGGTGCTCCGAAGCGAGAAAGTATGTGTTCGTGAATGTACTTTATCACCACTTTATTGTCATTAGTCTTGGTAGCTATAGCTTCCACCCATTTAGAAACATAGTCTACCGCGATGAGGATGTATATGTATCTAAAGGACGGGGAAAAAGGGCCCATGAAGTCAATAACCCAGCAGTAAAAAAATCTCAATTATAAGAATTGGGGTTAATGGCATCATGTCTCCTTAGGTGATCGCTCCCGGAACATTGTGCGCTAGTACAAACCGCATTGGAGAATTTTTGTGGTTGTCTTTTTCACAGCAAAGTGGCCTCCACATGCTTCTAAATGACAAAATTGGATGGCTTTTGGAATTTCGTTATCTGGTACATATCGTCGGATCATTTGATCAAAGCAATATTTAAAAAGGAATGGATCATCATAGAAAACATGCACGACCAAGTGATGAACCTCTTCTTATCTTACGGTGTCCAACGGCTCCCGTGATAAGATAGTTCACTATATCCACAAACCAGGGCAAATAAGAGGTGGCAAAGAGTTGCTCATCTGGAAAGTATTCGTCTATGGGTGTGGGATCACTAGGTACGTTGGACGAAAGTCGTGATAAATGGTCGGTAACAACATTTTCTATGACTTTTTTGTCTTTAATGGAGAGATTGAACTCTTGTAGGAGTAGGATCCACCTTATGAGGCGTGGCTTTTCATCCTTCTTTGCAAGTAGATACTTGAGAGCCGCTTGATCGGTGAAACAAGTGAGGGGGGAACCGATAAGATAGGATCGAAAATTTTCAAGAGTGAATACTACAGCTAGAAATTCCTTCTCCGTGGTGGAGTAATTGAGTTGTGGTCCGATGAGAGTTCGTGTAGCGTAGTAGATGACATGAGCCTTGTTGTCTTTTCTTTGGTCCAAAACAGCCCCTATCGCATAATTGCTAGCATCACACATAAGCTCGAATGGTAAGGACCACTCTGGAGCTTGCATAATGGGGGCAAACATAAGCACATTTTTTAGTTTTTCAAAAGCACTTTGGTATGCTTCCATCCACTCAAATGGAGTGTCCTTTATAAGAAGATTGCTTAAGAGTCTAGCGAGGGCGCTAAAGTCCTTAATGAACCTTCTATAAAACCCCACGTGGACCAAGAAAGAGCGCACGTCTTTTAGCGATTTAGGTGGGGGTAGGTCAGCTTTGACATCTATTTTTGATCGATCAAACTCGATCCCTTTGGATAACAGGATGTGGCCAATAACTATACCCTCGGTTACCATGAAATGTCATTTTTCCCAATTCAGCACTAAGTTCTTTTCCACACATCGGGCTAGTATTTTCCCAAGAATGGCTAAACATAGGTCGAAAGAGGTGCCAAAAACACTAAAGTCTTCCATAAACACCTCTAGCCATCTCAACCATGTTACTGAATAAGCTCAACATGCACATTTGAAAGGTCTTTGGTGCATTACACTAGCCAAATGGCATACATTTGTAGGCAAACGTTCCAAAGGGGTAAATGAAGGTCGTATTCTCTTGATCAAGTACATCTACCTCAATTTGGTTATATTCGAAATAACCATCTAGGAAGAAATAATAGGGGTGGCCCGCTACTCTTTCAAGCATTTGATCGATAAATGGCAAGAGGAAATGGTATTTCCTAGTTCCTGCATTGAGTTTCCGATAATCAATGCAAACGCACCACCCAGTAGTGGTACATTGAGAAACTAACTCTCCCTTGGCATTTTCTACCACAGTCATGTCCGACTTCTTCGGGACTACTTGAACAGGGTTCACTCACCTGCTATCCGAGATTGGATAGATAACCCGGCATCTAACAACTTTATAATTTTAGTTCTCACCACATCTTTCATTGTGGGGTTTAACCGTCTTTGCATTTCTCTCGAGGGCTTAACATCCTCTTCGAGGTGAATCTTATGAGTGCAAATTACAGGGCTTATCCCCTTTAAATCATCTATAAACCAACCAAAATCTCTTTGGTGTTTCCTCAAAATCTTTAATAGTTTACCCTCTTGCTCTGCATCTAGGTTAGAGGAGACAATAACACAAAATGTCTCACTTTTACCTAGGAAAGCATATTTAACATTAGGGGGTAGTTTCTTCAAATCAAGAGTCGGGAATGTGTCGCTAGAGGGAAGCATGCGTGTTTCCTTAGGCGGTAACTCTTTGAATCGAGAAACCTAATTAACATCTCTCATGTCCTCGTCCGACACTCTCTCATCGAGTAAGCCTCTCAACTCCTCTATATCCCTCTCGAACTCGGTGTAGGCTACCTCACTCTCATAACTAGAAGTTAGGCAAGATTTTAAGGCATCTCCACAATAATTTTCCTCAAAGTGCTCTTCTACAATCTCCTTAATTAAACTCACTGCGTGAAGATCATCTTCTTCCCATGCCTGTTGGGCTATGTTGAAGATGTTTGTTTCTAATGTCATATTCCCAAAAGTGATTTGCTTCTTCCCATTTCTAGTATTGATGACTGCGTTAGCCGTGGCTAAAAATGGGCATCCAAGGATGATGGGAACATGATTTTTTGAGGTGAAGGAAGGATCCGTGTCTCAAATGACAAAATCTACCGGGGAAGTAGAAAGTGTCCACTTGGACTATCACGTCCTCAACTATACCTCGCGGTATCTTCACGATTCGATCCGCTAATTGGAGAGTGATCCTTGTGGGCTTAAGATCACCCAGATTAAGTTTCCTATTAATCGAATAAAGGAGGATATTGACACTTGCTCCTAAATCGAGTAAGGCTTTTTCGAATTTGTTCTCTCCAATGGTGCAGGAAATGGTTGGAGCACCGAGATCTTTATATTTAAGTGGGATATCATTAAGAAGGGCTGTGCTCACGTTTTGTGCTAGAAACACGTTCTTCTTTACCTTCATCCTCCTCTTAACTATCAATAAGTATTTTATGACTTTTTCATAGGATGGAATTTTCCTTATTTCATTGAGGAAAGGTAAGTTCAACTTTACGTTCTTAAACACTTCCAGCACTTCTTCACTTACGGTTCCTTTATGGGCAGGAACCAACCTTTGAGGAAATGGTGCAGCGGAGGGTGGTTTTACAAATACCTCGATCTCTCTAGTTTTTTCCTTTTCACTCTCATTCAAGGAGATATTTTCGTCCTCTTTCGTGAAGGGAGAATTCTCCTTATCTTTTGATTTGGCGTGTGGGGGAGGTGATAAATCAACAACCCTCCCACTACGAAGAGTGGTTATCGCTTGGCAGTGGTCCTGATGTTTGGCATAAGTGGAGCTAACACTTGGTTAACCTTGGGGAGGTCTTTGGCCTTGGGCAGGAAACTTACCCTTCTATTAGGTGCTCAATGCGGCTTTCATCTTGGAGATGTTTGCATTTATTTTGGTGAACAAGCGTTCATATCGAGCATTGTTTGCACCTTGAGAATTTATGAATTGGTTCATTGTATCCTCAAGGCTCCTCCGCGGTGGAGCTATATATGGGACTGGAGGTGGTGGCGCTTGTTGGTATTGAGGAGGTGGTGGAGAGGGAACAACATGTGAATGTGGGTTCATCGCAGCTTGTGTTTGTCCATAGTTGAAACCAGGATGGTTCCTCTATGAAAGGTTATAAGAATTTCCATTAGGGGTATTAAAATTCCCCTTGAATCCTCCGATAGCATCCACTTGCTCGGTGTGCATGGCCTTGTAGGCAGAGATCGTTGGGCAGGCCTTTGTGGAGTGGCCCGCCTCATAGATAGCACATACATTTTCTTTCGAACCATGGCTGGATCTAGAGATATTCCTCAATAGACCATCAAAACACTTCTTCATATCTCTCTAAAACTGATGAAATCGATAGTCTATTAAGGTATTATTATCCAAATAGTATAGACCGGAGGTAGTTTGATTGGTATATGGTTGTCTAGGTCAATCTTTGTTGGGATCAGATGTGTCCCATGCTTGAGTAGTCTCTACGACATACTTAAGGTGGGCCTCAGCATCGCATGCGTCTAAATCCTAAAAGGGTCTTTCAAACATCGTTTGAACAAGTTATTTGGAAGCTATTGTCAACCCATTATGGAAGAAAGATATCACTAGGTTTTTGTCAAAACCATGATGGGGGCATGCACTTACTACCTCTTGGAACCCTTCCCAACATTTGTCAAAAGACTCATTATCGTGTTGTCGGAAAGCTTGGATTTGAGTCTTGGCAGAGTTGGTCTTGTGATGCGGATAGAATTTTGTGACAAACATGGACTGCATATCCCTCCAGTAAGTGATGGAGTTCAGGGGTAGAGACCATACCCAGGTCTTGGCTTTATCCTTTGAGGAGAAAGGAAAAATCTTTAGGTGAGTGACATCTTGCATGCAAGTTTGATCACCAAATGTGTCACATGCCTCTTCAAACTCATGAATATGCAGGTATGGTTTCTGAAAATTCACGCCATGAAATGTAGGGAGAATTTGTATCATCCCATTGCAAAAGTGGAACTGACCAGTAGTATACGGAAGTAAAATGTAACCAGGAGTGACAGTGCATTCAGGAAAAAATAAGTCTTTCATGGGACGATAGGGAATATCTACCCCTCCAGTACCGAAACTCGCAGCGTCGGACATCTCACTCACGCTCTCTTCAAATGACTCTGTGTACTCTCGCAGTGTCCTAGATGTGTGACTCGATGCTCGACTCAGGGTGTAGCTACTGATAGAGTGCTCAGGGGTAGAAATTGGAAACCAGAACTGTGGGACACGCGGTGTGTGGGGGCTTTCAGAGTGATACTAAACTATAGGATTTTCTTGGATTCTGACTGGGGTATTGTGAGGTGTCTGAGTGTGTTCAATATATTTTTTTTATATATTTTTTTTGGATTTTTTGAAATTTTTGGCCAAAGTTTTAGATTGGCTTGATCTAACCTAAATCTACCCAATTCCCCGACAACGGCGCCAAAAACTTGACGAGACCACAAATGTGTCTAGTGTGTGTGCTATTTAGGCTCAAGTGCAAGCCTTGTCGTTCAAGTAATAATTCGATAAGTCGGGTATCGATCCTCAGGGAAACAGGACGAACGGAGTCGTAACGACGTTGTAAAGACGAAGATAACCTAACTTTGACTTCTAAAGAAATGAAAAGATGATTTAGATTGTGAAATGACTACAGCTAGATGCAATTTTGAAAATGATTAACTACTGAAATAAGGACTAAATGAAATGAAATTACTTGTAATTAACCTAAATGTGAATGTCGACTAAACTAAAGCTTTAACTATAAGATGAGAAAGATAGGTCGGGTAACAATCCCCCATACCCTAGTAGTTCACTTCGTTTGATACTAGATTCGAAATTAAAGCTTTAAATGAATTTGACTTTTAATGCCCCTAAGTATTACATATATGAGGGATCGTAGCCCTCATAGTACGTAAGCAAATTTCATATTAAAATTCGGTCTTTATTTCTCCTAAGTATTACATATATAAGGGATCATAACCCGCACAATATTTAAGAAAAGGTTGAATTAAAGTAGTATCGTAGGAACTATGATACAATTCAGCTAAAATTTTGTTTCCAACTTCTATTTCCACTAACGTGAATTACATCGGGTGGGGTTCATGCACCCCAGCCCTTGAAAACTTAGTCGGACATACTAAAACTAGAAAAAAATATGTTTTAAATGAAAGAAAATATTTTTACTAGCTATTAAAGATGAAGAATAATGAAATTAATACTAAAGCATTAACTACTGCAATAATGAAATCAAGGATTGGAACAACTTTACTTGGATTGCAAAACTAGAATCAAAACTAGGGTTTTTGTTATTTTCCTCTCTAAGTTAATTACAAAGCTTCTCTAAAACGAATTCCAAGCCCCCTTTTTTTTCTGGGAGTTCTTGTAAATTTATATCCTACATAATTTTCAAGAGTTAGATTGATGCAAAACTATAAAAAGAAGAAGATTGGATCAAATATCGAGCACCGGATCGATCCGGTCAAGACATACCGGACTAGTCCGGTTAGTAACCGGACTGATCCGTTTTCCAAACAAAACATACCGGACTAGTCCGGTTAGTAACCGGACTGATCCGTTTTCCAAACAAACCAGATTGGTCTGCTAAAAAGGTTGTTATGCAGTGATTTTAAGGGCTGGACCAATCCCTTTTTTTGGGATACCGGATTGGTCCGCTAAACATCATTTTATTGAGCGATTTAGGACCCCGAACTGGTCCGTTTTTCTAGTAGACCGGATTGGTCCGAGTTGCCTTTTTCAACTTATCTTCACTATCTCTTTAAAATCTCAAGATTTTCTCACATCTTTGGGTCTTCATAACTTCTAATCCAGAACTCAGATTGAGACGTCGATTCTTCCTACGTGTTCAAAATGCGAGATCTTCGACTTTTATTTTGGGTCCTCAACCGGATTCCTGGTAAAATTTATGCTTTTTCCCTTTTTATTCGTCTTCTTTCTTTTCTCTTGCTTCTTTCGATTTTCTTATTTGTTTCATTTGTTAAATGCTTGTAAAATTAGTAAGAAATACACGAAACTCGGGATACTTGTTAGACAAGACCGTTAGCAAAGATATGAGATAACTTAATTCTTTTTACATCGTCCGAGGTAATAAAAGCCTCTAAATTAAGGGGCAAATTTGGAAGAATTTATGCCTAATCAGTTTCCTCCATGAACTACTCTCGAAAAAAGTCTACATGGCTTAACCTTTTTGTTTCAAAGATTCGGTACTTCCGAATCATGTTTGTAAGTTGCATCCCCCGCTTTATAGGTTCAAAAAATGTTCTTGGGCGTGGTTAAATCGGCTTACTCACTTCCATTAGATCACAAAGTTATGCATTAATCTTTATTCATTAGAAATACAATCGCTTGACTTGTCAAAATTTTAATTTATGCTGAAGACATTCTCATTACTCACAACAATTCTAGTACAGTGTAGTCACTTATCAACCTCCTTGTACAATAATTTTCGATAAAATTTGGGCACACTCTAATATTTCCTTGCTACCTCGGTTATTAGAACAACTAAATCCTTACATCTATCACAGGAAGGATACATTACTGACCTTCTATCTCATTTTGACATGCTCAATTCCAAGGTCGTCATGACCACCCCACTCGCACCTAGAACAAAACATTCCATGCATTACTACCAACTTTTATCTGATCCTACACTATATCGGCAAGCTGTTGGAGCTCCCAATATGTTACATTAATACACACTGACATATCCTTTGTGGTGAATACATCTTGTCATTATATGCATGCTCCCATAGATACTTATTGGACTATGGATAAATCCATTCTCCGCTATTTGAAACTCACCTTCTATATAGGGCTTCACTTTGCTCATTCCAAATAATTGGATCTTCAAACATCCGCTGACTCCGATTAGGATGGTTATATAGATTATCATAGTCCAAGGATGACTTTGATATATACCTCAAATCGAATAACATCTCGTGGTGTTCCCGGAAGCATAAAATGGTCACTAGATTGTTAATGGATGTTGAATACAAAGCCTTAGCAAATGCCTTTCTCGAATTGTCATTGCTGTCCACTCTCTTTAATGAAATCCATTTTCCCGTCCTTACTCAACCGGTGCTTTGGTGTCATAACCTAGGTTCCACTTACCTCTCTGCCAATTCCGTGTTCCAACCTCGTAGTTAGCACTTGGGGGGGGGGGGGGGTATTGATAAAAATACTTCTCAACATCTAAATGGAAACAACGACCGACCCATTGCTAATTAGTTATTCCAAAATAGGTTCCATATGCATTCAAATTTTAAATGTTATTTCAATTTCACTTGCAGCTTTTATATATATATATATATATATATATATATATATATATATATAGAGAGAGAGAGAGAGAGAGAGAGAGTGGGTGGGGGGGGGGAATGACTTTGAGGTAACATGAGTTTAAAATACCAAAATACACGTCTAAAAAGTGACATGCCATGTGCATGAACCACTTTTTCATTCCAAATTTAACGATATTAACGGTAGGGGGTTAGTTATAGTTTTTTTAAAAGTTACAGGGCTTATGTCTAGAAAATGAAATTTGGGTGACAAAGTGAAAATGAAATAATGTTCAAAAGAAAACTATAATTAACCCTATAATATATATGTAATTTGGACTATTTCTTTCTTAATGGTAAAAAGTTAATGTTTTTGCATAATTAGTTATTACCTGTGACGTACTCAAATTTTCTTGATTCGTTTTTTTCAGCGTTCTTTTAACGTCATCACTCTTTTACTATATTTGGTGAATCTATGTAATTGTTGTTGAATGACAGTCGTAAATCCAATGCCATCTACTAAGGGGTTGCTTTTAATATTATTTATTTATTTATTATTTTATTAGTATTATTATTTCCAAATGTAAAGTAATTATTTAAATCAAGTAATTCATTTTATATTTCTTTATATAAATATTACATCACATCCCACTCTTCTAGCAAAATGTAAAATATCTTTTAACAACTTGATGGTTAAAGATTTAATAGTAATATAACTCCAACTTAGATAAAGGTTCACTCCGGTTATAAATACAAAGTTAAAAACAATACATAATAATTGGCTTTGCATTTTCTTAAGAGTAAAGAAGTTATGTTTTCCTCAATAATTTATTACATGTGACATCTACCAAAATATTCGGGATTCATTTTTTTTTGCCGTTCTTTTAGCGACCTCGCTTATTTAATATATTTGGTTGATGAGTTTGATTGTTGTTGAACGACAATCGTGAATCCAATGCGATGTATATAAGTGCTTACTTTTAAGTATTTTTCTTTTTTTCCAAACCTAAAGTAGTGATTCAAATAAAGTAATTCATTTTATATTTTTTTATATAAGTATTACATCACATCTCAATCTTCAAGAAAAATGGAAAACGTCTTCGAACAAGCGAAATGTGAAATATATTCTATCAGGTATAAGGTTAATAAACCACTAAGTCAGATAAAAGGAAAGACTTCTAATAAAGATAGTTAAGACGATGTTAAATAATTAACATTGTGCTCTCTGTGTGTAGGGTTCTGCATGGAGTCCCAACACTATTTTTTTTAATTTTACTGGAAAATTATGTAAATAAAAACAAATATAGTAGATGAGTGCGCCCACCACGCAAGCTTGCAAACAAAATACAAACCAAAAGACGAAAATCAAATAAAGAGAAGATAGAGCCTAACAACATCACTCTACATGGACAATCAATATGCAAAAGAAAAAGGCCTAGGATGCTAACAAAGTCGAACTAGCCTCTCAGTGGTTGTATTTCTTTTTAATTTCATTATCATGGGAATCTCTATATTTATATGCTTCCAACGAAAAGTGTGCCATCCGAATCTCTATATTCATCACAAATTTTCTTCAATTGCCAATTTTTTATTTCTCTTGTCATGCTCTAATAATCTTTGGCGAACCTTTTTTTGTATGGCCTTTTTTTTGCATTTGGGAACTTTGAGCTGCTAGAAAGAGGAGTAGAAAAAAAATTATTACCTAAATTATCCAACTTGTTCTCATGAGTGAAAGAACACAAAGAGCTTTGAATTTGTGAATAAACGAGCTATCACTACATAAAATAGGATAGTTAAAAATTAAGGCATTGTCTCCCTCACTTAAGTAGTCTTCCAAGTTATCATTTGGTTGGGAAGGGAGGATCCTCTCACTCTCACAATTATTGGAACCAAAAGGCTATGACCATGTGAAGTATCCTGATTACAATAAAAAGTAGGGATAAAGCTACCCTGTTTTGAGCAATATCATAGTTTCCTGATGTACCATTTTGTAGAGATCCCACTCCATCACCTGCACATTTTGAATTGTCCATTTCAATGGCAGTTGGTGTGTTGACAGCAACTGACCCATCACGTGTACCCTCCTGAAAATTCAAGGCTTTGTTCCTTATTTTTTTTTGGTAGAAAGGGAAATATATAATTAATCAACCAAGATACAGTGATAGTACAAGATGTTAACACGGCATATAGCCAACTCATAAATCCTAGGAAAAGTTCCACATAGAGGAGAAAAGTACATATTAATTGGAGCCGGAGTCTTCGAACTGGGTCTTGTTCTTCTCTTCATCAATAATCTCTCTAAGCTGATCTGGAGGATCCATCAGGGTGTAGAAGTCTTCCGCACGAGACTTCGCATATTTGGCAAGCCAGTCAGCACACATATTTGCCTCTCTCGGGATGAATTTCACCTCAATGTCCAGGTCAGTCTTCATATCTTTGCAGTCGAGGATAATGGCCGAAAGTGGGTGATTGGTCCAGTCCCCCTCATTTATCATGTGCACAGCCGTCTTGCAATCTGATTCGAGGTTGATGTCTTTCCACCCCCTATCCCTTGCCGTGAGTAAACCGTAGAAAATTCCTTCGAATTCCGTGCGAAGAGGGTGAGCCCTAATGATTTTGCCAAAAAACCCAGAGATCCACTCACCCCTCCAGTCTCGCACGATGCCTCCAAATGAACCCACTCTGATGCTATCATCCCGCCCCCCATTCGTGTTTATCTTCAGTCTACCTGCACAAGGACGAGACCACAAAATTAGTATAGTAGAAGTAGTAGTCCCTCTATGTCTGTCAGGTTTAGTGTATGCATTAATAACCTCATGTGCATAGTTTACACTAAACTTGGCAATCACAGACGGCGGGGAAAAAACACCCTCAAAGATTCGATGATACCTAGCTTTCCACAGATGCCAAATTATGGAGAAAAAGATAGTACCATGTTTATTATTCAACGCATTAATAATGACCCATTCACCAAAGCTCTCCGTGCCCTCACAAATAGGTTTGATCCTATAATCCAGGAGATCCCAAGTTTTCTTGGCCATTGAGAAATCACAAAAAACATGCTCCATGTCCTCTATCCTGCCATAGGTGAGACAATCAGGATCGTCAGTCATGTTCCTAATCATTCGGTGCTGGTTAGTGAGTAGTTTCCCATGAAGAATGGTCTACAGGAAAGTTTTTAATTTTGGGGGGATTTGTTTTTTACAGATAAGATTCCACTCATTGTGCCTCAGGATGTTTAGGTCTCTTCCTAGCAACTGCTCATAACATGATCTTATGGAGAACTTTCCCTTTGTGTTGGGGGTCCATATAGGTTTGTCATTTCAGATGTTGATCCTAGGTAGGTCCGTATTAAGGATGGCACTCGTATCTGAAGGATGTATTCAGTGATGTATAGAATTTTGATCCCAGCGTCCCTGCTGGTCAATCAGGGTCTTAACTTTCATATCTTCACTATTAGTGACACCATGGTTTGGTTTTACGGGGTTATCTCCGCACCACCAATCATCAAAAAGGTTGACAGTGTTCCCGTTGCCGATGTTCCACTTGATATTTTTGTTTAGAATAGGCTTGTTTTTAAAGATTCCCTGCCAGATATGGGAAGCCTTGTCCTAATGGATAAGCTTCAAGTAGTGGGATCTTCATATTGCACAATATCTTTGTCACGTAATGTATCACCTTGCGCCAATAGTAACATAAATGACTGATTAAAAGTCATTTATAAACAACAACATTTTCAAAACAAAAATTTTAGCCTGGCCCAATTTTTGATCGAATATTAGTAAACACGTTGACGTGACGGTTTGTTATTGGTTGGTTTTTAGGGCCACACAAGTGGAATCCAAAACTTAATCAATAACAAATCGCTACATCAGTGTATCTATTAAATTTGATCAAAAATTCGGGTACCATAAAAATACTCCTTTCAAAAACTTCGACATCTTCTAGAGCTCCAAAGCTGTTGTAGACATTTTCTTACATAGACTCCCTATCTTTCCTTCGCTCTTGTGTTTGTATAACGATTTTGTAACAACCAACTGCTGTAATTAATTATAGTTGGTTTGAAGTCTTTACACGTAAGGCATATAAAGCATTAAAATTCGAGGTTCCAAATCATATTACCCTAACATTTATTAAGTTGTATCCTATGGTGTAATCTCATGGGGTGCACAAAGAAATTTAAGAAAATCATTAGCCCTTTTATAAAAATCTGAGATTATTTTCGAAGGTAGAAAAATAGAATAATATAATCATTGATCGAAAATATTTTTCTTAGGGATATACGATAATAAGTTAAAATTAACGTGAGTAAATGGTTGATTAGGCAGCAAAGCAAAATTGCTAGTATTGAGATATATTATCTTTTTTGATAAAATTGAGATATATTATCTTATTTTGACTAAATATAAGATATTAAAGGTCATATATATATATTCTACAATAACAATGCAGAATAAAAATTTGTCCACTCACTCTAAAGCGAGTCTTGGTGATCCTCTCACACGATTAATTGAAATATTAAAAATTGCAAAAAAAGTGTAATTATTTATTTATTTATAATATTCCAACCTCTGATTTGAAAGGGTCACCCAAATCCACTTTTCAATTAGGTAAATTAGGCCAGACTCCTAAATCTTACTTGTGATAATCAAATAATATTATGCTTGGAGATTATGAAAGGAATTGTATCTGGTTTGGGTGAACTAGACCAAAGCACCAACTACTTGGAGAGAGGAATCATATATTCTTCTATATGAGGATGATGTAACACCACACTGATGGTTCAATTAGAGATGCATTAACGGGTCATTAGTTTTTTTTTTTTATAATTGAATATCCTCAGTAACGAAGTTTGTTCGTAATGATGCTGGTGCCAATAAAAAAAAGAGTTGGCCATTTTAATTTTGTAAATATTCTTCCTAGCTCTAGTCCATTTACATACTTTTTTATTGTTAAGGACCATCGCCCGTTAATATATAATATATATTATTCCTAGCTCTAATCCATTAACTTTCTAGCATCTTAATCGTATCAAATTGTGTTGTGAGATTTTGCAACTTAGACGCCCTAACTGCGCTCGTGCCCTCGTGAGTGAGTGCAAGTATATCCAAGCCTCTTTTGATGTTTCAAAAGTCCTGATTCTATTATACTCTTCAGGTGTGACATGTGAGGAAATAACATGATGACCTTTGAGTTATATAGTGCAAGCCTATGTTCAACTTCAGTCCATAACTCAACGAGTTTCAAACTAGTGACGTCACCCTCTCGTGTGACAGGTGATGACCAACCTTTTTCAATTGCTAACCACAAATGCTCATCGATGGATTTTAACGGACTTCTCATTCACATTTTTCAATAAGCATAATTACTACCATAAAAAAATAGGAGTACAAAAAGTGTCATAATTTTTAAAATTCATCATTGAAAGCAAAAGGGGCCAAACACAATAAAAATATGGTTTTATCCCGGATACCAGTTTGTTGGGTCCCTTTTTAAATGAGGAATTAACTTAAGCTTAAGGATGACAAAAACCAACTTTGTCTTTTTGAAAAACCGTTTTCAATTTTATAAACGACGCTAAGTTGTGACGAAAATTAACTTAACCAAATTTTATCTTCTTTAACCCTAGGCAGGCATTTAGTGATTAAAGCAAGTAAAGTAAGGAAAATGAAACTCACAACGCCGGATGTACGAGGAAAACCACAAAGGGTAAAAAAACCTCGAACGGACCAAGCGAGACAATCCCTATGAATATGGTTTTACAAAGATAGACAATAGTCTTACTCAACAACTCGATCTCACACTAGACTTGACATTCCTATGATCTTCTACCACTCCTCTCACCGTGCCCATGTCGAAAGTAACCTTCTTCCACGATGCTTGTCCATTACACATGCGTCCACGTATGTCTCGGTGTCCTCCTACATGGCTTGTTACGTCTACAATGTTGAAATCGGACTCCACCTAATCTTCACCACATAACCAACAATTGTTCTTCAATTTAAATATTCTTATTAGTGCAAATAAGATCACAGAACATATACCAATGATACTTGAATCTTTTGAAACTCAAAGGATGGTTTAAACTTAGAAAACGTTTGAAACATGTGTGCAAAAACGTTCTAGTTTGTATACTGGTTACAGAATGCACATACTTCTAAATAAGGATGGAAACACGCATTAAATAGAAAGCTTAATACGGTTTCTCGTTCAAGGGACATTGCCTTTCATTCGAATGATCATGTATGTCATTTGAATGACTGTGCTTCTCGCACGAACGACTAACAATGTCGTTTGAGTGACACACGTAATTAGAGTTTAAAACAAAACCAACCTTAATACGTCATTACCAGTTTAAAACGAAGTGTAAACCAATTCAAACACTTATAAAAACATTTTAATATATTTTCTTTATAAAATAACATTCTTATCTTCATAAAATTAAATTATGAGTTCCATTAATATTATGCATTCATACCTGAACAATTTCAGAATGAAATTAAACTTTGAAGAGAAATAAACTCTCAGCCAATAAACTTTGGCATAACTAAATTCTTTGAAGCTTTTCTGCAGCTTCTTCAATTAAACTTCAATATGTCATAGTATGTGTGGCATCATGATGATAAAAATCTACCGATGTCTCAAACGTGTTTCATTTCGAGAATAAGTCAAAACTATACATTCACTTAATTGGAAAATTTGTCCTTACAATTAGGTTAGAGAGAAGTAGGGGTTCAGTTTTGGCATTGTAGGGTTCTTTGACATCCCTTGCGGGCCATAGCTTCACAATCTGAATAAAGAGGAAGTCATCGTTAATATTAAAAATTTGATAAATAATATTGTCAAAACATGCCCCGAGCATACTTTACGAAGGGGGGAAATGAACCTTAGAAAGTGAGAATAATGTGTCCTTGTTCAATAAGAGTCCTTTATTGAAGAAGTTTCAAATTAGGAACTTCTTCACCCTGACCAATGAAACCAAGGTTTCTCAACCTCAGTATGTTATAGAGCTTCTTGAAGGCATGAGCTTTAGTGATAACCTATTCAATCCTATCCCTCCAGTCATGAGGAAGTGCAGTAAGGTCGTTAAAAATTACTTCATTAGTGTGAAGGAATACTAGTTAAAAGGATGTCGCTGAGGATAAACCAAACTGAAATGAAAACTCACTGAGGCCGGGCTCACTCTAGATCAATGGTATCGGGAATAAATGATATATAAGATCTTTTTTCTCATCATGTTCCTACCTTTATCCCTTAAAGGATATGAACCAATCTCCAGTCATGATTGGATGAGGGGATAGAAGTGATGAACCAATCTCCAGTCATATGGGAACATTTGTAACGAACGTATATTTGTCTTTGTAACAGTTAGAGTGTGTTAGGTTTTCTAACGGTATTTAAGTGTGAGTAATAACTTATGTCCGTTACAATTATTTTTCAGTGTGTTTATATTTCATTATAATATATATGTTTTTAAATTTTTATTTTTTTTATGTGTTAAAAACAATTGTTAGCAAAATAATTTGGCGAAAAAATGGAGGGATTTCTTTGGGGAGCTAATTTTTTTACCCTAACTGTTTTCTATTCCCACGTTTCTACTCCCATTCTATTCCCACATAAAAGTTGGGACACACATGCAATTTTTCGTTCTGTTGCCGTCGTTCCCTTCCCACCTCCATTCCCCTCCCACCGTCGTCCCTGTCCAGAGAGAGTCTCGTCCCTGCCCAGATAGAGTCGTGCCCCTGATCACAAAGAGAGGTATTGTCCCTGTCTCGTATTGTTTTTTTTTTCATTTTTTTCAATCGCAAAGAGAGGTATTGTCCCTGTCTCGTATTGCCCCTGATTGCGTAGAGAGGTATTCTTAAATGATGAATATATGATCACAAAGAGACTCGCCCAGTGTCTCGTATTAATTTTTTTTATTTTTCTCAATTTATGGATGATATATTATGAAAATATAATGTTTTTGCTTTTTCTCTATGTCTTGAACAGTTCTTATGGAGGTACAAGTTCTCGGTCCAACTTTCTTCTAATTCGGTATTTATATTCATCATTCCTTCTCTGTATAATCATATGTATAAATACACACACGCATTGGAATTGAAATTCTGTTGTAAAATTATAATTATTTGTGTAATCATTGTGCATTTCTCATTTAACCGATTGAAATATACACAATTATGCAAAAAATGTTAATTTATTAGATCATGAGAGTGATATGTACGAATATATTTATTATTATGTTTTTTTTTGTTTTTTAGTTTAAATATAAGATTGTAAAAAGGAAAAATATATTAAAAGATGGAGAAGTTGTTCAATTTGATAGCCCATTCTTTATTGTGTGTTAGTTGTTAATTTATGTAATTATTGTATACCTTTATTGGGTAATAAGGGTATTAGTTTATGGTTTTGTTGTTCGCGAATTACATCCGTTAATAACCATATTTATCTGGTTGATATCACAAAATCATGGTTGATATGTGATATCACGTTTGAAATCAAAGGTTGCAATCAAAATTAGGGCTTTAAGTTAGATCAAATCGTAAGTTTAAAGTATGAGATTGTTATATATCCTCCTCCTGCCACAATAATATATAATTTCATCTTTATAGTTTTAAATGTGTTTGAAATCGAAGTTTGAATATTGTAGACGTTTATTTCAGCCGAATGCATGTTTTGTGATGATTAGTTCGGTGGTAGAATTATATAAGTGATATCGAAACATTGGGGAAACACAATGTGCCTTCAACATTAAATAATTATTTATTGTTTTCATATGAATGTATTGTCTTACTATACAATATGCTCTTGTCACTTAACTATTTTACGTTGCAGAATGTCTCGACCAGTTTATATAGGATGGATGGGTGAAAAGAATAGATTTAGCTTAGCATATGAACAAGGAGTTAAAGATTTTATTTACTTTACAATTAAAAATAATGATCAACTTCTGTCAACGTTTCCATATCCATGTTCGAAATGTTGGAATAAGAGGCGGTTTACCATGACAAAAATTCAAACACATTTGCTGAGGCGTAGTATAGATCAGTCGTATACTACATGGGCTTTACATGGTGAAAAGTCTTCAACAAATTTAAAAGAGCACCCATCGACAAGTACTCTTGAAGAAATAACTGAAGAAGAAAGCACTGATAATGTCGGACTTGGTATGGGAAACCTTGTTGATACATTTTGTGGAGTGCATGAAGGTACTTATGTAGATACTGCATGAGGTCAACCAGGGGTTGCTGAAGAAATGTATCATGGTTATAAAAGGTATGATGAATACAAGAGATTAGAAACCAATAAACTATACCCTACATGTGAGGGCCTTGAGACAACTCTTTTTGCAATCGTAGAATTGCACAATATAAAGAAGCAGTTTGGATGGTTAGGAAATAGTGTGGTCGCACTTCTATCTGTTTTGAAAAGGTGGCTCCCGACAGGAAACGCATTGCCAAAAAAGTATCCTCACATGAAGCGTATGATGAAAGATGATAAGCACCCAAAAGTGTATATTTTATACCCCGAATAGACATATTTTATGTGCTAATTCTCGTAAAATTGGGTCTTATGTGGTTTATTGTCTATTTTGTAGGTCGATTGCTGATTGCGGTTATTAAATCTATATTTTGAGGCAATTACAAAGATAAATGGAGGTAATTACCTTGTCCCGTAACCCCAGCCTACCCCAAACAAAGGCTAGACCAGTCCCTAAACCTACCCCGAAGCTCGTGTGTTTAGTTTGTGCTTTTTAGATTTTTCTTAGATTTTTACTTTGAGCCTTTTTATTTTTAGGATTTATTTAGAATTTTCTAGATTTTATTTTCTATTTTTATATTTCTCAGTGATTTTATTTTAATTTTGATTTTTATTTCATTAGTTTTTAGTTTTATTTAGGGAATTCATTTGTTTTTAAATTTTTAGATTTTACATTTTTTTAGGATTTTAGTTTTAGTTTTAATAGAATTTTATTTTTATTTTTATTTTCATTTCTTTTTAGTTTTAGTTTTTTAATTAGTGTCTTTTATTTATAGATAAGGATTTTATTTTAGATTTTAGTTTTTTTAGTTAATTAGTTTTATACAAATTAGACACACACATAAACCCACTCACACCCACTTCCATACACTTAACATACACACAAACACGTCCCTAAACCACACCATCCTTCCCCTACACCCTCACCCACACTATAACCCCCACTTCATCTTCCCCATCAAACACCCTCACTCTCTCTCCTCTTTCGACCATAACCAATACAACAGCATACCACTCCTCTCTCTCCTCAAAACCTCATTTATCCACAACCCATTTTTTGATAGTCCTTAACCCGAAAAAACTGATCCAAGCTGGAACCCCATTTTCGGCGAGCGGCGGTGACGCCTAGCTCCGGAGGACCTCCATAACCATTCGGGTCTCCAATTGTATGCTACCCAAGCCATCATCATTAAATTTCAAATCCATCAACTAGGTAGCCCAATAGGAGAATATTTTTGCAACGGTGATCACTCAGATAATTCCGTGATTTTTTATCGCCCGCGGACTTAATTAAAATTTGACTACCCTTTCATTAAATTTTGAAGATAAAAATTGGCTATGTGATCGTTAGGATTTATCATTGCCTTGTGTGCGTCTCCAATTCAATTTTTCGGTAGTTCATTTTAGTTAGTTCGTCCAATACAACTAGTTCATCTATTTTTCCCGCTCTTTTCTTAAAAAAAAAAAATCCAAAATCATTTTCTTTATTTCACTTTCTAAAAAAATCCAAAAATATTTTCTACCTTTATTTTTCAAAAAAAAAAATCCAAAAACATTTTCTTTATTTCATTTTCGAAAAAATAAAAATCCAAAAATATTTTCATCCTCTATTTTTCAAAAAAAAATCCAAAAACATTTTCTTCCTTTAGTTTCCCAAAACAAAATCCAAAAATATTTTCTTCTTTTTTTTTTCTAAAAAATGAAAAATTATTTTCTTCTTTTATTTTAACAAAAATAAAAAAATATTTCCCCCCACCTTTTCTTCCTAAAAAAATTCAAAAAGATTTTCCTTATTTCAATTTCTAAAAAAATCCAAAAATATTTTCTTCCCTAAGTTTTACAAAAATCCAAAAATTATTATTTTTCCTTCTTTTTCTCCATAAAAATTCAAATATATCTTCTTCCTTTATTTTTATAAAAATTGAAAAACATTTTCTTCCTTTCATTCTCTAAAAATCACAAAAATACTTCCTTTCTTTTCAAAATATTCAAAAAACACACAAAAAAAAGAAAATATTTTCTTGAAAAAATAAAATAATAAGGCTCGTGATCGGTGCTTCTTCACCCTCGCCCTTGTCAATTTTATCCAATAAAATTGACGATTTAGTCTTGTTTGGGGGTGATTCTCATCACCCAATTTTTCTGCCGCCTCGCACTTTCATAGATATTTTCTTTAGGGTGTGAATGATTCGGTCTAGCTGAAGACATTAAACTTAGCGCTACCGGGAGTTAGCCCGAAAATTCTTGTATGAGTCTCATCCTGTTTGGGCCTGGTGTTTCACATCACCCAATGCTATACCACGCTTTATCGACTTGTATACATTTTTTTCTCTTTTCATTTATTCAGGCTCATTTTGTCTACAACTGTCCATTTCATTAGCGGTTGATTCTGGTAATATCTTTCTAATCTTCTATTCTCAATTTTAAAAATCATTTTATTTAACATCGAGGACGATGGTCCTTTTTGTTTGGGGGTCGGTAATTTTATCAAAATCATACCTCTTCTGAAATTTTTTTATTTTTAAACCTGATTTTTAAAATTTTCGCTCAGTTTCTTTCATCTCACTCATTGACGTGAATTTTCTATCATCCATATTTTAAGTTTAGGAATTAAGCTAGAGGATTTATCTTTTTATAAATAGCTTATGTAATACATTTCACGGCATTTTGCACCGTGAATTTCTAGACTCAATAAAATTTGCGCACTTATCACGTCACTGCGGTTTAGAGTTGAAGAGTAATACTAAAATTCCCAAGAAAACCTTAAGGATAACTTGTTGAGACTTTAGCTTGTGAGATTCGTGCTTTTCACCTTTTAAAGAGTTTTACGCAATCTCCGAGTCACAAGTTGATTCAACTTTCTTTGGGTCCGCACTTAAATCGTTGTATAATCTCATTATTCTTCACTAAATTTTTGGCTTGACCACTGAAAACGACATCACTTTCGAGTTGTAAGAAACACGTGTCTTGAAATTTGTCCCGATAACTAGGTTTACACCTATTCATTTCCCCTATACGCGAACCAAATTCCATCCATACACCTTCCATTTTTCATATCATCACCATATATCATACCACCCATTTCCATACAAATTCCATTTCCACCCACCATGTTAAAAAAGGGAATAGTGCTGAAAGTAAAAGGAGAAGATCCGTCATAGAGAGTGTTTGCATTTTTACCGAATATCTCTCCCAAAGTCGATTCAGATGGAGAAAAATTAAATACAAATCTATGTTGGGGTTTTTTGTATTTTTAGCAGATTTATCTCAGACATTGATGCTGATTTGGAAAAGTAGAAAAAAAATAGAAAAAAAAAAGATAAAAAAAAGAAAGTAAAAAAGGAGAAGATCTGATATAGAGAGTGTTTGCATTTTTAGCGAATATATGTTCCAAAATCAATTCTGATGTAGAAAAATTAAATACAAGTCTATGGTAGGATTATTTGTATTTTTTGTAGATTTATGTCAAGTGTTGATGAGTATTTGGAAAAGAAGAAAAAAAGGAAGTTGCAGTCAAGAAATAAAGACATTATTTGGTCTATGTGTGATACACTCGTCTTAAATATCCACCATTCATCCATCATATAACCATTCTACCTCATATCATCATATCCTTCCTATTTCATTTTTCCTCACCCATAAACATCCACATTTTCCCCTAGGTGTTCGGGAAAATAAAAGTAAAAGTGATGAATAACTCGACGTTCTCACTATAGTGATTAGCATTCTTTCACGAGATCATTTTTTTTTCTATATGTTCGTTCTTTCTTATATGTGTGTGAGACGTTTGAATTTGCTTACATTTACTCACCTCCTCACACACAAGAGCGATACACTTACCCAAATCTCATGAGTTCGTTTGAGAGAGTTATATCCAGTGAGATTTTGAAGTTGAAGCGTTGATTTCGATAAAGAAATCTAGGGATTACTCTGATGACACTCGACCCATTTTGACTGATTCACACTGCACACGTTGAGTTCTAGGAAGGATGTGTCGTGTGTATTTACTTAGCTAAATATTTTTACACAATTCTAGCTTGTATTTCTCAACATATTTCTCTTGTGATGAATTGTACGATCATTCTATGTCTAATAAGAAATTGATTGCCTTTCAATAAATCTTTTTAAATAAAAAAAAATTGTAGATAAATTTCATGCAAACCCTCACGAGACACAACTTGTCCTGTAGGGCAACCTATAGGTTTAAAGGCTTGTTGAACATGCTAAGTGCAATCCTAAGTGCCCGCGAAAGTGGTACACTTTGATTTCCCATCAATCTCTTTCTCTTTATCTTATTGCTCGAGGACTAGCAACGCTCTGTTTAGGGGTGGTGTGATAAACACTCAAAAGTGTACATTTTATACCTCGAATAGACGCATTTTATTTGACAATTCTCAATAATTTGGGTCTTATATGCGTAAATGTTTAATTTGCAGGCTTGATTGCGTTTGCGGTGTTCAAAAGAGTAATTTAAGGCAAATGCGCATAAAAAGAAGCTAATTTTCGTACATTAACCGAGCCTAAACATGTCCCTAAACCTACCCTGATATCCATGTGCATTTAGTTTGTACTTTTATTATTTTTTTAGGTTTTTAGTTTGAGTCGTTTTATTTTTAGGATTTATTTTAGATTTATTTAGAATTTTCTATGTTTTATTTTTTATTTTTCTATTTCTTTTTAATCAGTGTATTTTTATTTTATTTTATTTTTATTAGTTTTTAGTATTATTGTATTAAGAATAGTTTTTCTTAGGATTTCAATTTTTTTATTTTATTAGATTTTGATTTTTTTTAGGATTTTAGTTTTTAGTTTAATAGATTTTTATATTTTTTTAATCTTTTTTAGTTTCATTTTTAATTTGAGTCTTTATTTTATTTTAAGAGTAGGATTTTATTTTTACATTTTTAGTTTTATTAGTTTTATTTTTAAGGGTCCAAATTAAACACACACATAAACCCACTCACACACACTAATCCTAAACCTATCCTACATTCACCTGCACCATAACTCACTCTATCCCACCCTCACACTAATCACCTACACCCACACCTTAATTTCCTACACCACACACACACCTAAACTAAACCATCACCCACACCCATTTTACCCTACAACTCACCACACGCAAACATACCCACACCCATCTTCAACCTTTCACCAAATCACCCAACCTCTCTCTCCTCTTTCCACCATTATCACCCACCTTATAACTTCAACCAAAACCACCTCTAAACCCATCAACTCAACCACCTCCACCACCCCAAACCATCTCGAGCTCGGACTAGACCAGAAAACCTGGAACCAAAAAGTCCAAAACCACCATTTTTTAGACCTAACCGCAACAGCCATTATACCCCATCCAAAAATGCGAACCACCTTCCGCGCCGGAACCAACCCATCCTAACCCGAAACCCATCTAATTCTAGCCCTAGTCGGACCTACCTTCTAACCCACTGCCAACCCGATCTCCACCCGGTCCGACCCCATCTCCGGCGGCTGTCCAACCCACTACCAAAGCCATTATCAAACTCGAGCTCCGACTTCCTGTCCAAACCCGCAACCAACAAAGACCCATTATATCCAACCCAAACTCGAAAGTCACGGAACCAACCAAAGACCCATTTCATTTCTCAAAGCCCTTGCACGATTATATAACCTGGTAATTTCCAAAACAAAAACCAAATAATAAAAACCACATGTTTTAAAACCAACTTAACCCACTTATTCCAAAAATACCCTCACATGCCCCCACTTCTCACATGTGCATTCTCTCACCCAAATCAGATTGTTACCTCACTCAACACACATGCACACATGTGTGCATTTTCGAAAATACTCCTAGCTTCTTCCACCTATGAATGCAAGACTTGGTGCCATTGAAGAGAGATCTCAAATTTAGTTTTTCAAACCCTTGTCTGTTTCTCTTCACTCCTATATATTGAGTATTTTCATTTTTAGCAAATATCTAAATATAGAGGTGTGTAGTGAAATTTATCTCTAGGATGAATTCCACCCCACCCCTCTATAATGAATTTTGCATTTTTAGCAATTATTTCAAAATAGATTGATGTAGTTGAATTCATCGCTTATGGGAGGTAAATTCTAATCCATTCCTTTATGTTGAGATTTTGCATTTTTAGCAATTATCTCTATATAAAGTAAGGATCTAGAATTTATTTCTTTGGATGAGTTCTAATGTACAATTTTATAATGTTAGGATTTGAATTTTTAGCAAATCTCTTTTATTGTTTAATTGTCCATTATGAATTCATCTATTACCTTTTTATTTTTATTTTTTATTTTTGTAGTTTTAATTTTAGATTCAATAAATATATTAGTGAGTGATTGTAATTGGGAGAGTGTTGATGTAATTGAAGATTCCATTCCAATTCAACGTTTAAATGGGTTTGATCTATTCCTCTCTTATTACTTTTATTTTAATCATCACATGCTTTCATTTGTTTATCTTATCTTTGTGGCTGATGATTATTGAGGGCTAATCTCCCATTCATGGGATGTATTTTGAAGCCTTCATGAGTCCAATTTAGTTAGTTTACTTTTTAGCACAATTTTGTTTACCTCATTTTATTTCTTAGCTTTTACATCTTAGTTAGTAATTTAAAAATAAGTATATAGTTTATTAATTAATAATCCCTATAAAAATCAATAAAAAATATAAAAAACTAAAATAAAAAAAAATAGAATAAAATGCAAATGAATTTACACATATCGCTTCGCTTATTTTTGTGTTTCCCTTAAATTTGGACTGACTCCCTTACTTACCATCTACACTAGTTTAGTTATATTTTTGTAGGTTCAAGGAAATTTTGATAGAAAAAGAAATTGCACGACAACGACAAAAATACACAATAGAGACATAAATTTTCTCAAATATCAAATGGCACCGTTGCCAATCTTTGGAGCTCAAAGCACTTGAGAGGATTTACCCATTTGTGATTCATTTCTATTCCACTTTTATTTTTTGTACCATTTTCTCATTATTTTAGAAGGATTGTATTAGGATTATATTATTTGGCTTGTATTGCGGTGCTTAGAGACACCATTTATTTTTCCTTTATATTTTTAATAAAAAGAAGAAAAGCGTGATAGGGAAACCAGACAAGGTAGAGAGGAGGCGTCCAAGGCGAGAATTTTGAAGCCTCTCTACCTTGGGTCCGTAGGACTACAGGGCCGACTGAGATTGGCGTGATCTCCCCCCGATCGACTCGAATTTTTTGGCACTCCACGGCATAAAAAACATGAGAGGTACATTTGTGAACCCTCGCGCCTCTCCTGTTAGCAAGTCAATTATTGTGTGTGCTTATGTTCTCTTATTTTATTTTAATCTGGTATTTATTTTTTAATGTGTGTGATGAATTAATCAATTAAGACCTACACCCGGTTATTCACAAGAAGGGACATCATCATCTGACTCACGCGCTTACCAATTGTGTGCTACCATAGCCATCATTAAATTTAAAATCCATCAACTACGTAGCCCAATAGGAGAATATTTTTGCAACGGTGATCACTCTGATAATTCCGTGATTTTTATCGCCCGCGGACTTAATTAAAATTTGATTACCCTTTCACTAAATTTTGAAGATAAAAATTGGCTATGTGCTCGTTAGGATTTATCATTGCCTTGTGTGCGTGTCCAGTTCAATTTTTTGGTAGTTGATTTTAGTTAGATCATCCAATTCAAAGACTCCACCTATTTTTCCCTCTTTTTTCTTCCAAAAAAAATCCAAAAACATTTTCTTTATTTCATTTTCTAAAAAAAAGCCAAAAATATTTTCTTCCTTTATTTTTCTAAAAAAATCCAAAAATATTTTCTTCCTTTATTTTTACGAAAATCCAAAAATATTTTTCCCCACCTTTTCTTCCAAAAACAAAAGTCAAAAACATTTTCCTTATTTCAATTTCCAAAAAAATCCAAAAATACTTTTTTTTCCCTTCTTTTTCTCCACAAAAATTCAAAAATATCTTCTTCCTTTATTTTTATAAAAGTTGAAAAACATTTTATTCCTTTAAGTCTCTAAAAATCACAAAAATATTTCCTTTCTTTTCAGAATATTCAAAAACCACAGAAAAAAGAAAATATTTTCTTGATAAAAAATTAATAATAAGGCTCGTGATCGGTGTTTCTTCATCCTCACCCTTGTCAATTTTATCCAACAAAACTGGCACTTCAGTCTTGTTTGGGGGTGATTCTCATTACCCAATTTTTCAGCCGCCCCGCACTTTCATAGATCTTATCTTTTGGGTGAGAATGATTTGGTCTGGCTGAAGACATTAAACTTAGCACTGCAGGGAGGCAGCCCGTGAATTGTTGTATGAGTCTCATCCTGTTGGGGGAGGTGTTTCACATCACCCAATGCTATACCGCACTTTATCGACTTTCACACATTTTTTTCTCTTATCATTTATTCAGACTCATTTTGGCTACATCTGTCCATTTCATTAGCGGCTGATTCTGGTAATCTCTTTCTTACCTTCTGCTTTCAATTTTAAAAATCATTTTATTTAACATCGAGGAGGATGTTCCTTTTTGTTTGGGGGTGGGAAATTTTCTCAAAATCGTACCTCTTTTGAATTTTTTTATATTTTTCAACCTGATTTTTAAAATTTTCGTGCAGTTTCTTTCATCTCACTCATTGAAGTGAATTTTTATTATCCATATTTTAAGTCTAGGAATCAAGCTAGAGGATTTATCTTTTTATAAATAGCTTATGCAATACATTTCACGGCATTTTGCACCATAAATTTCTAGACTCAACAAAATTTGTGCACTTATCTTGTTACTGCGGTTTAGATTTGAAGAGTACAACTACAATTCCCAAGAAAACCTGGAGGATCACTAATAGAGATTTTAGCTTGTGAGATTCGTGCCTTTCACCTTTTAGAGAGTTTTACGCAATCTTCGAGTCACAAGTTGATTCAACATTGTTTGGGTCCGCACTTAAATCGTTGTATTATGTCATTATTCTTCACTAAATTTTTGGCTTTATCACTGAGAATGACATCACTTTCGAGTTGTAAGAAACACGTATATACCAACAAGGGGAGGATCAATATGCGAAAATTAAACTGGAAATATTATTACAAACTTATTATTACAGACTGAAATTAAATCAAACCAAAACTTACAGTGAAAGGAAGAGTCTACCGGAATATGACCGGAATGTTCAAGCTTATTACAATAAGAGAGAGAAGTAAATGTAAGCGTAAGAAATGAAGAGGGAAAGCCCTCTATTTATACAAAAAAAAAGAATCAATAATTCCTGAAAAGGGGCCCTCCATGTTGAAAGGCTGACAAAGTCTTTTGTCTTCTAACGTCGTCTGATGGGCCAAGTGGGGCCACAGAAGTCACGGGCAGCTGCAAGTGGGTCTGTGAGTCACCAGGGGGTCCTACCACTACAATCGAAAGTAGTGAGCCTTGTCCATATGCGTCGGCGAGCATCTTTCTGAGGCCGACAGGGGCCAGGTGGGCAAGTCACCTCAAATCATCTAGACCATCCGCGTCAGGGCTAGGATTAGGGTTATCCAACCGTCGTGTTGGAAAGGCTGAACTCAGTGAGTTGAAGAAATCCTCCATCGTTGGCTCAGTAGGGATATTGGTGTCAAACATGTCACCAATGTAAGCATCGTCTTCTGGGTTCTGGGATTCTCCGTCCAGACAAAAGAAAGGATTATCTTTTGCAAAAGAAGTCATGGATGTATCATCATCTTCATCATCAAAGGGAATAGGAATGGGGTTCCTATTGAGAGTGTCTGAGCTAAAACTGGGTTTAGCTGGAACACTAGGAGTGATTCTGTCACCAAAAGCAGACTTGAATTGGTTATGGGTATATTCCATAACTTTTCGCAGAAGCTCCTGCTCCGTCGCATCTGAAACTGCTTATTCAGGGCAGCCTTTAAATCCACAATAGGATTAGCTACGAGAATCATCTTCTCGGCAGGAGGGGGCGAGTCATTAACCAAATCCATGTTGTTTCTCAGACTTTTTTTTATCTGAGCAATGGTAGAATCCAAATCAACTCCACTCCACCATCGATAAAAGAAGATGCGTTCAAGTAGAGGAATATTGAGGTTATTGACTCTACAACGCAGATCCCATCTGAAGATCCAAGGAATATCAATTTCGGAGAAAAAGAGTAGGGTGTTTAATCCTATCGGAATTTTGTTTTTCCCTTTTAAAAGAGGATGAAATTGAGTCTAAGGAATAAAAAGTTTGGCCTTGGTAATTTCATCAGGGAGAAAATCAATTCCTGGGCCAAATTTGTCCCACCAATTGATAACCCATCCTGAGTAAGATTTTTTCAAAGAATTTGGGCACAAAATGAAAAACCAAGTATGCTTGTGCTCATCATTTTGATAATAAAAAGCTTTTGTCCAAGCCTGGAAATAATCCCAATAATTATAGGATCCACCAGCATGCGAACTCAATTTTCGCGCTTTTAAAGGATGGATTCCCCATTCTCAGGGAGATATGAATTTTTTCAGAACAGCCTTGCTATAAGCAATGGGGGAATGAGAATTTCCCTAGTGTTTATTAGTATGATTAAACGCCACTGATTCAGTTTCCACGAGAATCGCCTCGTATACCGTCCGGTATTTGCCTTCTAGCACCTCATATTTATGAGTATCAAGATACATGGACTTTATTTCCCAGGGAGAAGTCATCTGCTTCTCATCCTCATCATTGAGGATCAGTACCAATTCCGATGTCCTTTGATTAGGAATGAAATTGTACTTAATTGTTTCTAATACCTCTTTAGCAGATTTCTTCTTGCTGAAAGGGTTAAGAGGGGGAGCATTCTTCTCCCTGTTCTTCGCGCTCTGGCGAATGAACTCCATATAATCCTGTATCGGAGGATATTGATCTTCATTGATCACAATTTTTTCTTTACCAGGTCGGTGAGAATACCCACGACCTCTGCCACGCCCACGGGAGGGGCCACTCATCGGTCCTGCAAAAACTCTCTAGTTAGAAAATCAGGAAGAGAGTTATTTTCCCCTTTGATATGTTCTATATCAAAATCAAAAGACGATAAATTTTTTTGCCATCTGGCAAAAATCTGTTTTGAAACAATATTTTCAACATCTTTTTGCAAAACCTGTTTTACAGCACTACAATCAATTCGTAGTAAAAATTTCTAATTTAACAAATCATCCTAAAATTTTGAAATGCATTTAACAATAGAAAAGATTTCTTTCTTAATGGTGGAGTAATTTTTTGAGGCATCTTTCCAAGATCCTGAAGTAAAACGAACAAGTTCTTCTTTTTTAGTTAAAGAATTTATTTTTTTTAAAATACCACCAAAACCTAAATCGGAGGCGTCAGTCTCGACAATTATGAAAAAGGAAGGGTTGGCTAAAGCTAGACAAGGTAATTTCTTGACTTCCAGTTTAATTTTCTGAACAGCTTTAGTGTGCTCATAGGCTTGGATTACCGGAGCATTTACATCGGATTCACGATGTGTTTCATATTTCCTCGCTAAGGAAATATCTTAGAGACGACTTGGATCATTCTCACATTGCACTGGAGGACATCGATCTCCAGCCTGATAGATCCTACGAGGAGGGGCCAATTGCTATTTTGGACCGAAGTGAGCGGAAACTGCGGTCAAAGATAGTTCCGTTAGTGCGCGTTCAGCGACGACATCATAATGTCGAGGTGTCCACATGGGAGCGCGAGGATGAGATGCGCGAACGTTATCCAAAGTTGTTCTTACCAGGTACTTTCTAGTTCCGAATTTCGGGACGGAATTCAGTTATTAGGGGGGAAGTATGTAATACCCCGTATTTTTGTGATATTTATTTATGGGATTAATTGAATTAAATGTGTATTAATTGGAAATTAATCCGGATTAAAATACTAGCGAGATGCGAGTTGGTATTTGATTATAATGTGCATATGTGATTATATATGAATATTGAATTATGAAAATTATCGTGAGATGAAATACGGCAATTTGGAAATCTTGTTGAGACGCGTGTGACAGTCGCGTCATGGAATATAATTATGATAATTAAAAAGTGAATTTTATTTCTATAAAGCGTATGGTCATTTCGAGTGCGCCAACGCGTCCGGAAGGGTCTAAATAGTCAGGAAACACTAGCCGGGGGTTTAGTTTGGGTCCCTGGGCATTTTTAGGCCATGCCGACAACGTATAAGGGTAATTTGGTAATTTTGAATTTTTGGGAATTAAAACCTACGAAAATTGGGAATTAAAAAGCTGACTTGGTAATTACCCACTAAACCCACTAACCACATCTTAGGACTTAATGGGCTACGGGGGTTATTAGAATTGTTCCAAAAGTTCCTAAGGCAAAAACCCTAGCCACCATTCACTTTGGAGAAGAAAAGCTTGGAGAGAGAGAGAGGAGAATTCTGCAGTGAGAGAGAGAACCATTCATCGGATCGACATCAAAAATCAGAGATACACATAAGGCAAGTGGTTTAATTTCGTTATTTTGCAAAGAATGTTTCTTCCATGTGTAGGAAATTGATAAAATCTTATTGTTCTTGGGAGTTGATGAAAAACCCATTTAAAATTGGATGTAGAATTTACATTTTGATGAGGAATTGCATGTAGATTTGTATTTAGATGATTATTCTAAGGATAATATATTTTGGATAAAATGAAAAACGGATTTAATTAGACTCTTTGATGATTTATAAACTTCTAGGGTTCATGTTCTAGAGATTGGGGGAAATATGAAGAGATTTGATAATTCAATGAGGTTAGGATGAATTAACCCCACAAAATGCGTTAGTATATGACCTAAATATGTTTAGGGATGATTAGTAGCTTTGAACAATCTTTGGATTAATGTTTGGATGAGGTTAGAGGTGAAGAGAAGTTGGAAAAATGAGATTAGGAAAATCTAGGCTCGAAACTGGCCGCTCGTTAGAAGACCTGCCCAGGTCGTTCGAACGAGCTTCTAACGAGTTGACCTTTGACTTCTAACGAGGGTGAAGTTCGTTCGATGATTTCGTTCGAACGAGACCTCGTTAGAAATCCCACTTCGTTCGAACGAACTCTCGTTCGAACAGCCTCGTTCAAACGAGACTTCTAACGAGTTGACAGTTTAGGCCTTTTAGCCTGTTTTGATTTCGCGTGTCCCGTAACCTTATTTAATGGTGGAGATAACCTTCCCTTGATGATAAATTGATATAGTAGGGACATTTGAGATATATAGAGGATTAAAACCTAGAAGTGTGATTCGAACCAAATGGAAATTATGGATTAGGACGTGAGTGTCTATTACAACGTGAGAACAATTAATGGCTTGTATAATTGTATCAACCAGGATTATGTAAATTTTGTAACATTATACGTAGGTACGAGAATGAGAAGTGTACCACATATAAATTATGGTGATTACTAAGATGTGTGCTTACTTAGTATATGTATTGATTTTATGTGTATGATATACCTACCATACTTGCTATCACGGGAGGTTTGCGTTCACTTAGGGCCCTCTAATCCTTGTGTTTCCCGGATTTAGACTGGTACCTCGATGAACATAGGTCAAAGAAGGACTTATTGGGATGTTAATAAGTCTGCAGATCGTGGGAGCGCAGGTATGTGCGTGACCCATGTAATGTGACTGTGTTCGCCTCCATTATTTGTGATGTTGTTATCTGAGAACGATTCCTGAGAGATTCGGAATGCGTGATCCTTATGTACGTGATGTACCGGGATGGATAGCGGAGTATGTGTGCACCGCAGCTTAGTCTCGGGGTGCTTGTATTGTATATTTATGACGTGAATAATATACACTTAATTAATGGGAACTTTCATGTTGGTATTGTGAATATAATTATGGTAATGTTTTGAGAAAACAGAACGGGTCAACCGATAGTGAATTGTACTACAAATTGAGAATCTGAGTTTAAGTAAAACTCTCTATTTATTTGATAACGCTAGAATGTAATATGGGAATCGAGTAGTAAGGGGTAGAACTTATTACGGTTTGGTTAGATATGTATGTCATTTAGATGGGTACGGTACGTTAGGAGTGCACATGTAGTCGAGAGGTGAGAATTTCGTGTGAGTGCACGTCCTAACATGTATTTTGCATTTAATGTTTTAATGTTATTAAAACACTTTTTGTTTTAAAAATGATTTCCACTTTTGGGCTCTGACCCATTTGCTTTCAAATCTATTTTTGTAAAAACCATTTTAGGTGCCCAGCCACAAGGACACCATGCTTAGGATCCTCATTCAGGTGACGAGCTGTAGCGGTTTGTGGAAGTTACAAGACTTTGCTTGTAGACGCTTCACCTATCTTGACTCTATATTCATCATTTATCAGTTGTAGTTCATGTCGCCCATTTCTTTCAGAGACATTCCATTTATTTCAGTTATTCAGACTTCTGGCATGTAATTTATCTAGGATTCAGACTTGTCTTATTATTTTCAGTTGTGGGACTATTGTGAGGAGTTTTCCTCTGGACTTATATTTATTTGTTGGTTATTTCATTACTACGTTATGGTGAATGGATTATGTTGTTATTCCATTATTCTTTTATTGCATCTTAATCAGACTTAATTTAAAATTTGGCAACTTACTTTATAAATACTAGGTGGTTAGTAATCAAAAAAATGTTTTTGACAGTGATGCTATTAACTGAACCAACTTTGCATTTTGTATTGATTTAATAAAGGAGTAGCTACCCGGTATTTAATTTGTCGGGGTGTCACAACTATGATAGAATTTTATAAAAATGCTTTTTATAAATGGGTAGAAGAAAACCAGCTGGTTACTTCTTTTGCTGTTTGGTTTCTTTTGTTTACTAAAGATAGGCAACTTTTTGTTCTTGAAACAGAAAATAAACCTAAAACTTAGGATAAACATGAAACTAAATGGACCACTGTGAATAAACAGATTATATCTTCTGTTCACCCTCCGACTGAACCCCTATCCATAGAAACTGGTAGTACCAGCCAGAGTAGCGCCGCTCCTGTCATAGAAGCTAGTGCCTTTCTTAGAATAGAAACCGATGACAGACTTCTTGCGCACAAGAAGGCTCTGAATCCCTTGTCCAAACAAGGTAATTACACTGACCTTATCCTTAACACGATAGGTAAACAACTCAATAGAATTGAGAACGCACAGGTTCATAACTCCGTTAGGATTCCCCCAGACTTTGCTAAAAGTCTTAACAAACCTATAATTCAACCTCCAATTGAAGTTAAAGGTTTTAAAATGGGTACCAAAACTGAGTTCATGTCCCAGCTCAAAGAGATTGAGAAATATCTCAAAGGGTTAAAGCTTAACACTTTATCCCACGATGACTCTGAATCTGATTCAGATGTTTCGTTTAAAGATGTTCAAGGATTTGAACGATCTTTTGGTCGACCCGCTGAGGTTAATAAAATTACTTATAGTAATAACATTGACCCAGCTAGAAATTACTACCATAGGCCAGCACCTCAAGATTTTCTCTTCGAAGAGAGCACCGTGATGCAGAATACGTTTCATGGTAAATCTATGTATGATTGGAATCTAGATGGAAAATCTGAATCTCAGATTTATGAAATGCTCCATCAAATGTCTATGTATTCCACCATATGTAAGCATAATGATGCTCCTGATCATAGCATTGCGCAAATGATCACGACTGGATTTACTGGTACCATCAGAGGATGGTGGGAAAATATTCAGACTGTACATCAAAGAAATGAAATTCTTACTGCTGTAAAAATTGTCAAGGATGAACAAATACAAGACCGGGGAGTACAGGATGTTGTTTACACCCTTATGCTCGCCATTATTCATCACTTTGTTGGCAGTGGAGATTATGAAAAAGAACGTAATAGAGAATTATTAAAAAACCTTAGGTGTCCTACTCTTAGTCAGTTTAGGTGGTACAAGGACGTGTTCCTTGCTAGGGTTACTCAGAGAAGCGATGCTAACTCTGAGCACTGTAAAGCCAAGTTCATTGATGGCCTTCCTACTTTCTTCGCTAAGAAAGTTCGTAAGAAGATGAGAGAAGCCAATGATGGCATCTATATCCCTTACTCGAGTTACACTTATGGACAGCTCATAAGTGTAGTCATTCAAGAGGGTCTTTCTCTTTGCAATGACCTTAAGTTGCAGAGACAACTTAAGAAACAGAATCTTTCAGGAAAGAAAGAATTAAGTGAGTTTTGTGAGCAATTCGCTTTCGATACTCAGGGGACTTCCACTCGTAAAGTCTCTAAGAAGACTAAAAAGGCCTCTAAAAACCCACCTATAAACGTAAGAAGAAAAGGGCTTATATTCCTAAAGAAAAAGAATATAAACATAAAAAGAAATTTGTTAAAAAGAAAACTAACAAATCTGGCCCTAAATGCTTTAAATGTGGTAAATTTGGTCACTACGCTGATAAATGTAAAATGGAAGCTAAGATCAGCAACCTTCAGATTGATGAACATCTGAAGTCCCAATTAAGCAAACTCTTGCTTAATTCCAGTTCCTCTGAAGCTCAAGAGGATTCCTCCTCTGAGAACGATGATGAGCTCTACCATATCCAGAGCTCTAGTGACTCAGATGTCTCCAATAACGGAGACTCTCAATGTAATGCATTGACCAAGAGATGCGACCATCTCCAATCCATAATCCAATTGAATGGATTAAGTCTTAATGTCCTTACCAGTCAGCAACAGAATATGATTGATGTCATTAATCAGGTTACTGACCCTGACGTTAAGCTTAAATTGATTAAGTCTTGTTATGCCCAGGAAGAGGTTCTTCCTGATTCTTCTAGTTACCTTTCTAAAAAGTACAGCCTTAAGGAAGTACTCAACCGTTTATAAAAGACATGAGAATTCAACAAGCCTGCTAGTCTTAATGATCTAAGACACGAAGTTATTACTTTAAAAACTGAGTTAAGACAACTTAGGATTCAGCAAGATAACATGCAAATTGATATTAATAACCTCAAGAATACTCAGAAGAGTTCTAATCCAGAAACTTCAAATACTACTCCTAGTACTGAAGATTCTGTTGATTATTTTGGTGTTATCAGCCGTGTACCAAGCCAAAAGTGGTACACTACTATCAACCTTGTGATTAACAAAGAATTTTCTCTTTGTAAGATCATTGCCCTTGTTGATAGCGGTGCTGATATGAATTGCATTCAGGAAGGAATTGTTCCTACTGAATACTTTGAGAAGACTACTCAATCTTTGTTTAATGATAGTGGTGATAGCATGGGCATCAGGTTTAAATTAACTAATGTTACCATCTGTAATAATGGAATTTGTTTAGATAGTACCTTTTTGCTTATTGGCGATTTATCTCAACAGATAATTTTAGGTACTCCTTTTTTATCTATGCTTATGCCCATTGATAAAATTGATTCTAGTGGTATATACACCACTATTCAAAACCAAAAAATTGTTTTTGAATTTATCACCCGTCCTGAGATTAAGAAAATTAATTCTTTGACAAATAACATCATTTTCAAAGAAAACCATCTTAATTTTCTTCAGAATGAAATCTCTAATCTCAACATTAAAAAGAATTTAATGTCCCCTCATATCATAAGCAAAATTCAGGTTGTTAAAAATCAATTAACATCAGATATTTGCAGTGATATTCCTAATGCTTTTTGGGACAGGAAGAAACATATTGTTACTCTTCCTTATGAAAATGATTTTCATGAAAAATCCATTCCTACCAAGGCCAGACCTAGTCAAATAAAGACTGAATTGCTTGACCTTTGTAAGAATGAGATCGAGAGTCTTTTGGATAAAAAGCTTATAACCAAGAGTTATTCTCCTTGGAGTTGTACAGCTTTTTATGTTAACAAGGCTGCTGAGCAGGAACGAGGTGTTCCTAGGCTTGTAATTAATTATAAGCCTCTTAACAATGTTTTGCAACGGATAAGATATCGAATTCCAAACAAAAAGGATTTGTTAGATAGGTTGCATTCTGCCAAGATTTTCTCAAAATTTGATTTAAAATCTAGTTATTGGCAGATCCAAATTGCACCACAGGATCGGTATAAAACTGCTTTTGTGGTTCCATTTGGTCATTACCAATGGAATGTTCTGCCTTTTGGGCTTAAGAATGCCCCTTCTGAATTCCAAAATATCATGAATGATATTTTTAATCCTTTTTCAGAATTTTCAATTATCTATATTGATGATATCCTTATCTTCTCTAATTCAATTGACCAACACTTTAAACATTTAAAGATTTTTAAAGATGTTGTTAAAACTAATGGTTTAGTTGTCTCCGCCCCTAAAATAAAAAAATTTCAAACTAATGTTCGATTTTTAGGGCATAACATTGGAGAGGGGAAAATACTCCCCATTAATAGAAGTATTGAGTTTTCTTCCAAATTTCCTGATGAACTTAGGGAGAAAACTAAACTTCAAAGATTTTTGGGTATTCTCAATTATATTGGTGACTATTACAAAAATCTTGCACAAGATAGTGCCATTCTTTATTCTCGTTTGAAAAAGAACCCTGCTCCTTGAACTGATGAGCACACTAAAGCTGTTCAGAAAATTAAACTGAAAGTCAAGCAATTACCTTGTCTAGCTTTAGCCAACCCTTCCTTTTTCAAAATTGTCGAGACTGATACCTCAGATTTAGGTTTCGGTGGTATTTTAAAACAAATAAATTCTTTAACTAAAAAAGAAGAACTTGTTCATTTTACTTCAGGATCTTGGAAAGATGCCTCAAAAAATTACTCCACCATTAAGAAAGAAATCTTTTATGTTGTTAAATGCATTTCAAAATTTCAGGATGGTTTGTTAAATCAGAAATTTTTGCTACGAATTGATTGTAGTGTTGTAAAACAGGTTTTGCAAAAAGATGTTGAAAATATTGTTTCAAAACAGATTTTTTCCATATGGCAAGCAAATTTATCTGCTTTTGATTTTGATATAGAATATATCAAAGGGGAAAATAACTCTCTTCCCGATTTTATAACTAGAGAGTTTTTGCAGGACCGATGAGTGGCCCCTCCCGTGGGCGTGGCAGAGGTCGTGGGTATTCTCATCGACCTGGTAAAGAAAAAATTGTGATCAATGAAGATCAATATCCTCCGATACAGGATTATATGGAGTTCATTCGCCAGAGCACGAAGAACAGGGAGAAGAATGCTCCCCCTCTTAACCCTTTCAGCAAGAAGAAATCTGTTAAAGAGGTATTGGAAACAATTAAGTACAATTTCATTCCTAATCAAAGGACATCGGAATTGGTACTGATCCTCAATGATGAGGATGAGAAGCACATGAATTCTCCCTGGGAAATAAAGTCCCTGTATCTTGATACTCATAATTATGAGGTGCTAGAACGCAAATACCGGACGGTATACGAGGCGATTCTCGTGGAAACTGAATCAGTGGTGTTTAATCATACTAATAAACACCAGGTAAATTCTCATTCCACCATTGCTTATAGCAAGGCTATTCTGAAAAAATTCATATCTCCCCGAGAATGGGGAATCCATCCTTTAAAAGCGAGAAAATTGAGTTGGCATGCTGGTGGATCCTATAATTATTGGGATTATGTCCAGTCTTGGACAAAATCTTTTTATTATCAAAATGCTGAGCACAAGCATACTTGGTTTTTCATTTTGTGCCCAATTTCTTTGAAAAAATCTTACCCAGGATGGGTTATCAATTGGTGTGACAAATTTGGCCCAAGAATTGATTTTCTCCCTGATGAAATTACCAAGGCCAAACTTTTTCTTCCTTGGACTAAATTTCATCCTCTTTTAAAAGGGAAAAACAAAATTCTGGTAGGATTAAACATACTACTCTTTTTCTCCGAAATGGATATTCCTTGGATCTTCAGATGGGATCTGCGTCGTAGAGTCAATAACCTCAATATTCCTCTACTTGAACGCATCTTCTTTTATCGATGGTGGAGTGGAGTTGATTTGGATTCTACCATTGCTCAGATAAAAGGAAGTCTGAGAAACAACATGGATTTGGTTGATGACTCTCCCCCTCCTGCAGAGAAGATGACTCCCGTCGCTAATCCTATTGTGGATTTAAAGGCTGCCCTGAAGAAGCAGTTTCCAGATGCGACGGAGCAGGAGCTTCTGCAAAAATTTATGGAATATACCCATAACCAATTCAAGTCTTCTTTTGGTGACAGAATCACTCCTAGTGTTCCAGCTAAACCCAGTTTTAGCTCAGACACTCTCAATAGGAACCCCATTCCTATTCCCTCAGATGATGAAGATGATGATACATCCATGACTTCTGTTGCAAAACATAATCCTTTCATTTGTCTAGACGGAGAATCCCAGAACTCAGAAGACGATGCTTACATTGGTGACATGTTTGACACCAATATCCCTACTGAGCTAACGATGGAGGCTTTCTTCAACTCACTGAGTTTAGCCTTTCCAACACAACTGTTGAATAACCCTAATCCTAGCCCTGACGCGGATGGCCTTGATGATTTGAGGTGACTGGCCCACCTAGCCCCTGTCGGACCCAGAAAGATGCTCACCGACGCATATGGACAAGGCTCACTACTTTCGGTTGTAGTGTTAGGACTCCCTGGTGACTCACAGACCCACTTGCAGCTGCCCGTGACTTCTGTGGCCCCACTTGGCCCATCAGCCGACGTTAGAAGACAAAAGACTTTGTCAGCCTTTCAACATGGAGGGCCCCTTTTCAGGAATTATTGATTCCATTTTTTTTGTCTAAATAGAGGGCTTTCCCTCTTCATTTCTTACGCTTACATTTACTTTTCTCTCTCTCTCTCTCTCTCTCTCTCTCTCTCTCTCTCTCTCTCTCTCTTTCTTATTGTAATAAGCTTGAACATTCCGGTCAAATTCCGGTGGACTCTTCCTTTTACTGTAAGTTTAGTTTGTTTTAATTTCAGTCTGTAATAATAAGTTTGTAATAATATTTCCAGTTTAATTTCCGCATATTGATCCATATGCGGAAATTAAACTGGAAATATTATTACAAACTTATTATTACAGACTGAAATTAAAACAAACTAAAACTTACAGTAAAAGGAAGAGTCCACCGGAATATGACCGGAATGTTCAAGCTTATTACAATGAGAGAGAGAGAGAGATAGAGAGAGAATTAAATGTAAGGGTAAGAAATGAAGAGGGAAAGCCCTCTATTTATACAAAAAAAATGAACCAATAATTCCTGAAAATGGGCCCTCCATGTTGAAAGGCTGACAAAGTCTTTTGTCTTCTAACGTCGGCTGATGGGCCAAGTGGGGCCACAGAAGTCACGGGCAGCTGCAAGTGGGTCTGTGAGTCACCAGGGAGTCCTACCACTACAACCGAAAGTAGTGAGCCTTGTCCATATGCGTCGGCGAGCATCTTTCTGGGGCCGACAGGGGCCAGGTGGGCAAGTCACCTCAAATCATCTAGACCATCCGCGTCAGGGCTAGGATTAGGGTTATCCAACCGTCGTGTTGGAAAGGCTGAACTCAGTGAGTTGAAGAAATCCTCCATCGTTGGCTCAGTAGGGATATTGGTGTCAAACATGTCACCAATGTAAGCATCGTCTTCTGGGTTCTGGGATTCTCCGGCCAGACAAAAGAAAGGATTATCTTTTGCAACAGAAGTCATGGATATATCATCATCTTCATCATCTGAGGGAATAGGAATGGGGTTCCTCTTGAGAGTGTCTGAGCTAAAACTGGGTTTAGCTGGAACACGAGGAGTGATTCTGTCACCAAAAGCAGACTTTAATTGGTTATGGGTATATTCCATAACTTTTCGCAGAAGCTCCTGCTCCGTCGCATCTGGAAACTGCTTCTTCAGGACAACCTTTAAATCCACAATAGGATTAGCTACGGGAGTCATCTTCTCTGCAGGAGGGGGAGAGTCATCAACCAAATCCATGTTGTTTCTCAGACTTCCTTTCATCTGAGCAATGGTAGAATCCAAATCAAGTCCCCTCCACCATCGATAAAAGAAGATGCGTTCAAGTAGAGGAATATTGAGGTTATTGACTCTACAACGCAGATCCCATCTGAAGATCCAAGGAATATCCATTTCGGAGAAAAAGAGTAGGGTGTTTAATCCTACCAGAATTTTGTTTTTCCCTTTTAAAAGAGGATGAAATTGAGTCCAAGGAAGAAAAAGTTTGGCCTTGGTAATTTCATCAGGGAGAAAATCGATTCCTGGTCCAAATTTGTTCCACCAATTGATAACCCATCCTGGGTAAGATTTTTTTAAAGAATTTGGGCACAAAACGAAAAACCAAGTATGCTTGTGCTCAGCATTTTGATAATAAAAAGCTTTTGTCCAAGCCTGGACATAATCCCAATGATTATAGGATCCACCAGCATGCGAACTCAATTTTCGCGCTTTTAAAGGATGGATTCCCCATTCTCGGGGAGATATTAATTTTTTTAGAACAGCCTTGCTATAAGCAATGGGGGAATGAGAATTTACCTGGTGTTTATTAGTATGATTAGACACCGCTGATTCAGTTTCCACGAGAATCGCCTCGTATACCGTCTGGTATTTGCCTTCTAGCACCTCATAATTATGAGTATCAAGATACAGAGACTTTATTTCCCAGGGAGAAGTCATCTGCTTCTCATCCTCATCATTGAGGATCAGTACCAATTCCGATGTCCTTTGATTAGGAATGAAATTGTACTTAATTGCTTCCAATACCTCTTTAGCAGATTTCTTCTTGCTGAAAGGTTTAAGAGGGGGAGCATTCTTCTCCCTGTTCTTCGCACTCCGGAGAATGAACTCCATATAATCCTGTATAGGAGGATATTGATCTTCATTGATCACAATTTTTTCTTTACCAGGTCGGTGAGAATACCCTCGACCTCTGCCACGCCCACGGGAGGGGCCACTCATCGGTCCTGCAAAAACTCTCTAGTTAGAAAATCGGGAAGAGAGTTATTTTCCCCTTTGATATGTTCTATATCAAAATCAAAAGCCGATAAATTTGCATGCCATCTGGCAAAAATCTGTTTTGAAACAATATTTTCAACATCTTTTTGCAAAACCTGTTTTACAGCACTACAATCAATTCGTAGCAAAAATTTCTGATTTAACAAATCATCCTGAAATTTTGAAATGCATTTAACAATAGAAAAGATTTCTTTCTTAATGGTGGAGTAATTTTTTGAGGCATCTTTCCAAGATCCTGAAGTAAAACGAACAAGTTCTTCTTTTTTAGTTAAAGAATTTATTTGTTTTAAAATACCACCAAAACCTAAATCGGAGGCGTCAGTCTCAACAATTATGAAAAATGAAGGGTTGTCTAAAGCTAGACAAGGTAATTGCTTGACTTTCAGTTTAATTTTTTGAACATCTTTAGTGTGCTCATCAGTCCAAGGAGCAGGGTTCTTTTTCAAATGAGAATAAATAATGGCACTATCTTGTGCAAGATTTTTTTAATAGTCACCAATATAATTAAGACTACCCAAAAATCTTTCAAGTTGAGTTTTCTGCCTAAGTTCATCAGGAAATTTGGAAACAAAACTCAATACTTCTATTAATGGGGAGTATTTTTCCCTCTCCAATGTTATGCCCTAAAAATCGAACATTAGTTTGAAAAATTTTCATTTTACGGGCGGAGACAACTAAACCATTAGTTTTAACAACATCTTTAAAAATGTTTAAAGTGTTGGTCAATTGAATTAGAGAAGATAATTGAATTAGAGAAGATAAGGATATCATCAATATAGACAATTGAAAATTCTGAAAAAGGGTTAAAAATATCATTCATGATATTTGGGAATTCAGAAGGGGCGTTCTTAAGCCCAAAAGGTAAAACATTCCATTGGTAATGACCAAATGGAACAACAAAAGAATTTTTATACCGATCCTGTGGTGCAATTTGGATCTGCCAATAACCATATTTTAAATCAAATTTTGAGAAAATCTTGGCAGAATGCCACCTATCTAACAAATCCTTTTTGTTTGGAATTGGATATCTTATCCATTGCGAAACATTGTTAAGAGGGTTATAATTAATTACAAACCTAGGAACACCTCATTCTTGCTCAGCAGCCTTGTTAACATAAAAATCTGTACAACTCCAAGGAGAATAACTCTTGGTTATAAGATTTTTATCCATAAGACTCTGGATCTCATTCTTACAAAAGTCAAGAAATTCAGTCTTCATTTGACTAGGTTTGGCCTTGGTAGGAATGGATTTTTTATGAAAATCATTTTCATAAGGAAGAGTAACAATATGTTTCTTCCTGTCCCAAAAAGCATTAGGAATATCACTGCAAATATCTGATGTTAATTGATTTTTAACAACCTGAATTTTGCTTATGATATGAGGGGACATTAAATTCTTTTTAATGTTGAGATTAGAGATTTCATTCTGAAGAAAATTAAGATGGTTTTCTTTGAAAATGATGTTATTTGTCAAAGAATTAATTTTCTTAATCTCAGGACGGGTGATAAATTCAAAAACAATTTTTTGGTTTTGAATAGTGGTGTATATACCACTAGAATCAATTTTATCAATGGGCATAAGCATAGATAAAAAATGAGTACCTAAAATTATCTGTTGAGATAAATCGCCAATAAGCAAAAAGGTACTATCTAAACAAATTCCATTATTACAGATGGCAACATTAGTTAATTTAAACCTGATGCCCATGCTATCACCACTAGCATTAAACAAAGATTGAGTAGTCTTCTCAAAGTATTCAGTAGGAACAATTCCTTCCTGAATGCAATTCATATCAGCACCGCTATCAACAAGGGCAATGATGTTACAAAGAGAAAATTCTTTGCTAATCACAAGGTTGATAGTAGTGTACCACTTTTGGCTTGGAACACGGCTGATAACACCCAAATAATCAACAAAATCTTCAGTACTAGGAGTAGTATTTGAAGTTTCTGGATTAGAATTCTTCTGAGTATTCTTGAGGTTATTAATCTTAATTTGCATGTTATCTTGTTGAATCCTAAGTTGTCTTAACTCGGTTTTTAAAGTATTAACTTCGTGTCTTAGATCATTAAGACTCGCAGGCTTGTTGAATTATCCTGTCTTTTCTAAACGGTTGAGTACTCCCTTAAGGTTGCACTCTTTAGAAAGGTAACCAGAAGAATCAGGAAGAACCTCTTCCTGGGCATAACAAGACTTAATCAATTTAAGCTTAACGTCAGGGCCAGTAACCTGATTAATGACATCAATCATATTCTGTTGCTGACTGGTAAGGACATTAAGACTTAATCCATTCAATTGGATTATGGATTGGTGACGGTCGCATCTCTTGGTCAATGCATTACATTGACAGTTTCCATTATTAGAGACATCTGTGTCACTAGAGCTCTGGATATGGTAGAGCTCATCATCGTTCTCAGAGGAGGAATCCTCTCCAGCTTCAGAGGAACTGGAATTAAGCAAGAGTATGCTATATTAGGACTTCAGATGTTCATCAATCTGAAGGTTGCTGATCTTAGCTTCCATTTTACATTTATCAGCATAGTGACCAAATTTACCACATTTAAAGCATTTAGGGCCAGATTTGTTAGTTTTCTTTTTAACAAATTTATTTTATGTTTATATTCTTTTTCTTTAGGAATATAAGCCCTTTTCTTCTTACGGTTATAGGTGGGTTTTTTAGAGACCTTTTTAGTCTTCTTAGAGACTTTACGAGTGGAAGTCCCGTGAGTATCGAAAGCGAATTGCTCACAAAACTCACCTAATTCTTTCTTTCCTGAAAGATTCTGTTTCTTAAGTTGTCTGTACAACTTAAGGTCATTGCAAAGAGAGAGACCCTCTTGAATGACTACACTTATGAGCTGTCCATAAGTGTAACTCGAGTAAGGGATAGAGATGCCATCATTGGCTTCTCTCATCTTCTTACGAACTTTCTCAGGGAAGAAAGTAGGAAGGCCATCAATGAACTTGTCTTTCCAGTTCTCAGAGTTAGCATCACTTCTCTGAGTAACCCTAGCAAGGAACACGTCCTTGTATCACCTAAACTGACTAAGAGTCGGATACCTAAGGTTTTGTAATAATTCTCTATTACGTTCTTTTTGATAATCTCCACTACCAACAAAGTGATGAATAATGGCGAGCATAAGGGTGTAAACAGCATCCTGTACTCCCCGGCTTGCATTTGTTCATCCTTGACAATTTTTACAGCAGTAAGAATTTCATTTCTTTGATGTACAGTCAGAATATTTTCCCACCATCCTCTGATGGTACCAGTAAATCCAGCCGTGATCATTTGCGCAATGCTATGATCAGGAGCATCATTATGCTTACATATGGTGGAATACATAGACATTTGATGGAGCATTTCATAAATCTGAGATTCAGATTTTCTATCTAGATTCCAATCATATATTGATTTACCATGAAATGTATTCTGCATCACGGTGCTCTCTTCGAAGAGCAAATCTTGACGTGTTGGCCTATGGTAGTAATTTCTAGCTGGGCCAATGTTATTACTATAAGTAATTTTATTAACCTCAGGAGGTCAACCAAAAGATCGTTCAAATCCTTGAACATCTTTATACGAAACATCTGAATCAGGTTCAGAGTCATCGTGAGATAAAGTATTAAGCTTTAACCCTTTGATATCTTTCTCGATCTCTTTGAGCTGGGACATGAACTCAGTTTTGGTACCCATTTTAAAACCTTTAACTTCAATTGTAGGTTGAATTATAGGTTTGTTAAGACTTTTAGCAAAGTCTGGGGGAATCCTAACGGAGTTATGAACCTGTGCGTTCTCAATTCTATTGAGTTATTTACCTATCGTGTTAGGGATAAGGTTAGTTTAAATACCTTGTTTGGATAAGGGATTTAGATCCTTCTTATGTGCAAGAAGTCTATCATCGGTTTCTATCCTAAGAAAGGCACTAGCTTCTATGACAGGAGCGGTGCTACTCTGGCTGGTACTACCAGTTTCTATGGATAGGGGTTCAGTCGGAGGGTGAACAATAGATATAATCTGTTTATTCACAATGGTCCATTTATTTTCATGTTTATCCTCAGTTTTAGGTTTATTTTCTGTTTCAAGAACAAAAAGTTGCCTATCTTTAGTAAACATAAGAAACCAAACAGCAAAAGAAGTAACCAACTGGTTTTCTTCTACCCATTTATAAAAAGCACTTTTATAAAATTCAAACATAGTTTTATCATACTTATTAAAGTACCAAGTCCTAAAACTATCCCATTCAGGTAAGTTAAACTCGGCACTTATTTCTTTCCTATTAATTTTAAAAACCATTTAAAGAAAGAGGGTTTAAAGTCTGACATTCATTTCAGACGGCGTAGGGGATTCCCTGCTCTGAGAAGAATCCTTCTTCTCATAAATACCACGAGGTATTTGGTCATGGGTAAACGTACCATGAACATTCATATCATCCTGATATGAAAGGTTTCGAGGGTTTTCTTCACAAACAGAGTGTCGTGAAGTGGATGGAGGATAGGTAACAAAAGGGGTTCTAGAAGAGTAACTCCTAGAGGATTGACACCTATTAAATTTTCTAAAGTTTAGAAAAACATCTCCATCTTTCTCCTCAATAATGTCTTCAACATCATGATTCTGACGAGTTTGAGGAGGAACAACATTAGTTATAGCCCAAGTCTCTGGGAAGTCAATTTCGTCCCAACTTATAGTTCTAGGTGTGTGAACATTAGAATCTATAAGGTGTGTGTCAATTAGCACAGTTTTACCAAAAGGACTCAATTGCTTAATATTGGGAGCCATAGTATTCATTACCTTGTAATAAATCCTATAAATAATCCGAATAGTTTTCGATCCCGGAAGAAAATTATAACCTTTGGTTTGAACCTTAAGACTCAAAGATTTACAGAGGTGCATATCAGTTAAAGACAAGGTTATATTTGGAAACACATCAAAATAAACTGGTCCATTACATAAACTAGTTTCAATGGCTCCCATCAAAGATTGTCTAAAATTAGTACACCTACCATCACGAAGTGTAGCTTGAAGACATGCATTCATACCAGAAAGGGTCAGGGGTTTAAAAGCAATTTGAATTAAACCAACATGAATAACGTGATAATTTTTATCCTTTACATGATCTTTAAGATCATCCCATTTAAAGAGCTCGATAGTCTTATCTTGCTCGTTCAGACCAAGTGTTTGTTCCATAGTCTTAATAGCATATTTGCTACGAAAGTTATACCAGTTTGTGTTATATATAACTTTAGGATGGACCTTTGGTATAGTCCACCTGTTCAGATCCTTCTGAACATCAAATTCGATCAAAGAAGAGTTCTTCGTGAACTCTTGTGTTGTGTGTGTATCAATGGTGTGTGATTCCATTATACAGTTGTTAATATTTAGAATAGTAATAACCTTATGATCTGGAATATGAAAACATTATACAAATCAAAATTTTAAGTTAAATAAAACAATATGAAATTCAAAATTCTAAAATTAAATGAAATCAATATTCAGATCGAAATTCAAAATTTAAATGAATATAATATGCCGAATTAGAAATCACTTTTGATACCCAGTGTTCAACGATTTACATTGGGACTAAGTCTCAACGCCTCCCCGGCTAAACGGCAATCCATTTACGCGACATGTTACCAGTATATGACAACCAGATTTCTACTTCTCCTGATTATTATCATTTAAATTAGGATTTAAATATGAATAGTAATCATTTAAATTAGGATTTTAATGTGAATAGTGATTATTTAAATTAGCATTTTAATGTGAATAGTAAATTACTATTCACGCCGGTGAACAGTAATCTTACATATTCCGAGGAATAGTAACATTACTATTACGACGACATATCTCAGATCATCAATATTACTAACCTAAATACTAACACACAAATCACCCATTCATTTCACACATACACCAACCGAATTCCGTCCATACACCTTCCATTTTTCATATCATCACCATATTTCATAGCACCCATTTCCATACAAATTCTATTTTCCACCAACCATGTTGAAAAAGTTAAGAGTGTTGAAAGTAAAAGGAGAAGATCCGTCATAGAGAGTGTTTGCATTTTTAACGAATCTCTCTCCCAAAGTCGATTCAGATTGAGAAAAATTAAATACAAATCTATGTTGGGGTTATTTGTATTTTTAACAGATATATCTCATACATTGATGCTTATTTGGAAAAGATGAAAAAAAAAAGAGAAAGTAAAAAAGGAGAAGATATCTCTCACTTTAAATTGTTGTATTGTCTCATTATTTTTCATAATAATTTTTGGCTTGATCACTGAGAACAACATCACTTTCGAGTTGTAAGAAACACGTGTCTTAAAATTTATCCCGATCACTAGATCTTCACCAATTACACTTCCATATTCTTCCATATTCCCCCACACACCATCCATTTATCATCTCCATGTCATCTATCATTTTGAGAAAAAGAGTGTTGTTCAAAATGTAAAATGTGTTTAGTGATGGAGAGTATAAAAGAAAAAATATATGTAGAAAAATAGAAAAAAGAAAAGAAAAAAAATATAGAAAAATGGAAAAAAGAATAGAAAAAAGAAAAAAAAGAGAGAAAAGAAAGAAAAGAAAGAAAAGAAAAAGAGAGTTTGTAGTTAGTTCTTTGTAATAAAGGCATTTGTTCCTCATGTCTACATTCTTCTCGCATCACACATCCATCATACCTACTTCACCTCATTCCATCCTCCCCATCTCATTTCCCCCTCACCCATAAACATCCATATTTCCCCCTACGTGTTCGGGCAAATGAAGGTCAACGTGGTGAATAACACGACGTTCTCACTATAGTGATTAACATTCTTTCATGAGATCAATTTTCTTTCTAAATGTTTGGTATTCCATATGTGTGTGAGACGTTTGAACTTGCTTACATTTACTCACCTCCTCACACACAAGAGCGATACACTTACCCTAATCTCGAGAGTTCGGTTGAGAGAGCTATATCCTGTGAGATTTTGAAGTTGAAGCGTTGATTTCGAAAAGGCAATCTAAGAATTGCTCTTGGGATATTTGACCCGTTTTGACTGATTCACACATACAAAGTATAGTTCTAGGAAGGATGTGCCATGGGTATTCACATAACTAAATTTTTGTACACTTTTAGCTTGTGTTTCTCAAAATATTTTTCTCATAACGAATTGTGTGATTATTCTATGTCTAATAAGAGATAGACTACCATTTTTAAATAAAGGATTTTGTGGGTAAATTCCCTGCAAACCCTCATGAGACACAACTCGTCCTGTAGGGTAACCTATAGGTTTAAAGGCTTGTGATACATGTTAAGTGCAATCGCAAGTGCCCGCGAAAGTGGTAAACTTTTGGTTTTTTATCTTTCTCTTTCTATCTATCTTATTGCTCGAGGACTAGCAACACTCTGTTTGGGGGTGGTGTGATAAGCACCCAAAAGTGTACATTTTATACCTTGAATAAACGTATTTTAGTTGCTATTTCTCATAAACTTGGGTCTTCTGCGCGTTAATGTTTATTTTGTAGGTTAAATGCGCATTGTGGAGTTCAAACGGTTAAATCAAGGCAAATGCGAATCATATGGAGCTAATTCCCCTGTCTCGTAACCTACCCTAAACCCCATGTGTGTTTAGTTTGTGCTTTCTAGAATTTTCTTCAATTTTTTATTTGAGTTCGTTTTTTATTTTTAGGATTTATATTAGATTTATTTAGAATTTTTAGGATTTATTTTCTAATTCTTTTTATTTTGTATAATTTTATTTTTATTTTAATTAGTTTTAGTTCTTTTTATTCGAATTAGTTTTTTTAGGAACTCATTCATTTTTAGTTTTATAAGATTATGTTATTTTTAGGATTTTAGTTTTTATTTTTCTAATTAGATTTTTATTTTTTATTTCTTTTTATTATTTGAGTTTATTTTATAGATTAGGATTTTATTTATTTTTAGTTTATTAGTTTTATTTTTATTTAGTTGTAGTTTTATTAAACACGCATAAATTAAACACACACTTATCCTCACTCACACACACCTAAAGTACCCCCTCACACACACCACACTATCCAACACTTAACCACACACAAACACTCCCCACCTAAATCACTCCTAACATCATCTTCTACATTCATACTCTCTCTCCTCGCTGCCCTCTATTGCCAAATCCAACAACAAAATAAAACCTCCATTAACACACACCTCACTACCAACACCCAATCCCAAACCACTTTCATAACCCATCAAAACCTAGTTGAACCCGAGTTCATCTCTAATCCAACGACCATCTCCTGCAAACTCTCCCAGACCCGATCAAATCCCCGACGACCCAACTCCGTCCAGTCGCACCTCCTCATGCCTTACCCGCTGCCAAATCTGACCAACCATGTCCGACCGGATCTACCACTCTACCCGGAGCTAACCCGTGACCCCCTTAACCCGAAAATCCACAACCCGACTTGCTCGACCCACCATTTCAAACTCGAAACCCGCGACCATGCTCTTCTACCCCTTTCCCTCTAACCCATTTCAACAACCAAATACATTTCTTCCAAAGCCACCCACTATTTCTACCTGCATAAACCAAAGTCAAACAAACCAAAAATAAAACATTAAACTCATGTGTTTTACAACCCTTTAACGCCCTTTTTCCAAAATACCCCCAACTAACCACTTATCCCTTTTCCAAAAAAAAAAAACCTCATAACCAAATCAAATTTTTATATCCTTCACACCCCATGCTCCTCTCACCATTTCCATGCACATTCATCCTAATTACCCATTTTTACCTCTAGCCCCATTGGCACATATAAAAGCAGACTCAAGCCCATTTTAAAAAACCATCAAATTTTGTAGAGAGAATTATAGAGAGAGTTAAAGGGATAGTTTAGTGTAGGAAATACATTAGGTAGAATTATGTTGTAAATAGTTTTTTTTATTAGAGATTAGTGAGTGATAAATTTGTGAGAAATTAAATTTAGTGTGTTCTTATTATTAAAAAAATCATTTGGATACTAAAAGTGAATGGATGATATGAAAATCGAGGATTGGAGTTCAGTTTCACTCAAAGAGATTTGGTTTGATTGTTCTCTTCTCTACTTTAACTTTACTTACCTAGTTTATTTGATTATCATGTTTAATACGATGTTAGGCTAAATCTCCTTTCAAGGAGTGGGGTGAACCCTTATTTGATGTTATTTTGATTTAATTGGTTTGATTAATTGAAAATTCCATTTAAATGTTAATTTTGATTTCTCACCCTTAAATTTACACCTCGAGAGAGGGTATGTGATTTTCGAGAGAAAATCGAAATTCTAGTTATAATACCCATTTTAGATTCAAACTAGATATAGGGGTTTCTTAAGTGTGGTATTATTCCTTAAATTTCAACTCTATTTTCATTTTCAAAGATTTACAAAAAATTTGATGAATTGATCCTAGCGGGTGATTAATTAAAAGGAGTGTAGATCTATTTTCTAGAGTTGGGAGGGGGGTGTTAAACTTAATTTTCTAAAAGATTACTATTAAAATTACACTTGCAACGAGAGTTGATTTGTAATTTTGATATTAATTTGGGAGAATTCAAATAATTAAACTAATTAATTAGAATAGCTAAAATGTGTGGTGTAGTCCCACTCCTTGATTGCTCTCACATTTATTTACCTCTCGTTGTCTCTTATTTTAGTGTTACACTTAGTTCATTATTTTTAGTCACTTTTTAGTTAATTTTTTAGATCTTTGATTTAGTTTAGTGTTATTTCACCATCACTCCTTAAAATTGTTTCAATATTGAAAAAGCTAAAAAAAATTAGAAAAAGTAAAAAATTCCAAAAAGAACATAAAAGTGAATTACAACTGTTTTCCCCTCGCTTTACCCCTTTGATATGGATTGATACGCTTAGGCATGATAAGCACCCAAAAGTGTAAATTTTATACCTCGAATAGACGTATTTTAGTTGCTAATTTTCGGCAATTTGAGTTTTATGCGTGTTAATGTTTATTTTGACGGTTAAATGCGCATTGGGGAGATCAAACGCTTAAATTAACGAAAATGCGCATCATATGGAGCTAATTCTCCTGTCCCGTAACCTTACCCGAGCCTAAACCTACCTCGAACCCCATGTGTGTTTAGTCTGTGCTTTTCAGAATTTTTTTAGATTTTTTATTTGAGTTCGTTTTTTATTTTTTGGTTTTATATTAGATTTATTTAGAATTTTTAGGATTCATTTTCTATTTCTTTTTATTTGGTATAATTTTATTTTTATTTTTATTAATTTTTAGAGAATTAGTTTTTTAAGGAACTCATTCATTATTGATTTTATTAGATTATGTTTTATTAGGATTTTATTTTATATTTTTATTATTAGATTTTTAGTTTTTATGTCTTTTTATTATTTGAGTTTTATTTTATAAATTAGGATTTTATTTATTTTTAGTTTGTTATTTTTATTTAGTTGTAGTTTTATTAAACACATACAAATTAAACTACTTATCCTCACTCACACACACACCTAAACTACCCACTCACCCACACCACACTATCCTACACTCAACCACACTCAAGCACACATAAACACTCCCCACCTAAATCACTCCCAACATCATCTTTTACATTCATACTCTCTCTCATCGCTAACCTCCATTGCCAAACGCAACAACAAAATCAAACCTCCATTAACACACACCTCACTACCAACACCCAGTCCCAAACCACTGCCACAACACGTCAAAACAGAGATCAACCCGAGTTCACCTCTTTAACGGCGACCATCACCTGCAAATTTGCCCAGACAGGATCAAATCCCCAACGACCCAGCTCCGGCCATCCTCACCTCCTGCAGCCAAATCCGACCTGCCATGTCCGGCCGTATCTACCACTCTACTCGGAGCTAACCCGCGACCCCCTTAACCCGGAACTCCACAACCCGACCTGCTCGACCCGCCATTTCAAACCCGAAACCCGCGACCATGCCCTGCTACCCCTTTCACTCTAACCCATTTCAACAACCAAATCCATTTCGTTCAAAGCCACCCACGATTTTTGCCTGCATGAACCAAAGTCAAACAATAAAAACTAAAACATTAAACCCATGTGTTTTAAAACCCTTTAACCTCCTTTTTCAAAAATACCCCCAACTAACCGCTTATCCCTTGTTCCAAAAGTAACCTCATAACCAAATCAGTTTTTTATATCCTCTCACACCCCATGCTCCTCTCATGATTTCCATGCACATTCATCCCAATTACCCATCTTTACCCCTATCCCCATTGGCCCATGTAAAAGAAGACTCAAGGCCATTTGAAGACCCATCAAATTTTGAAGAGGGAATTCTAGAGAGAGATAGTTTACCCTTTTTTATAACATATTAGTGAGTGATAAATTTGTGAGAAATTAAATTTAGTGTGTTCTTATTATTCAAAAAATCATTTGGATACTCAAAGTGAATGGATGATGTGCAAATTCAAGGATTTGAGTTCAATTTCACTCAAAGAGATTGGGTTTGATTGTTCTCTTCTCTACTTTTATTGTAATTGCGTAGTTTATTTGATTATCATGTTTAATAGGATGTTATTCTAAATACCCTTTAAAGGGGTGGGGTGAATCCTTATTTGATGTTATTTTGATTTAAATAGTTTGATTAATTAAAAATTCCCTTTGAATGGTAATTTTGATCCCTCACCCTTAAATTTACGCCTCGAGAGAGGGTAAATAATTTTTGAGACAAAATCGAAATTCTAGTTATAATACCCATTTTAGATTCGAACTAGAGATAGGGGTTTCTTAAGTGTCGTATTATTCCTTAAATTTCAACTCTATTTTCATTTGCTATGATTTACATAAATTTTGATGAAGCGATCCTAGCGGGTGATTAATTAAAAGGAGTGCAGATCTCTTTTATAGAGTTGGGGAGGGGGTAAACTTAATTTTTTAAAAGATTACTATTAAAATTACACTTGCAACAAGAGTTGATTTGTAATTTTGATAATAATTTGGGAGAATTCAAATAATTAAATTAATTAATTAGAATAGCTAAAATTTGTGGTGAAGTCCCACTCCTTGATTGCTCTCACATTTATTTATCTCACTTTGTCACTTATTTTAGTGTTAGACTTAGATCATTATTTTTAGTCACTTTTTAGTCAATTGTTTAGATATTTTATTTACTTTAGTGTTATTTAACCATCACTCCTAAAAATTGTTTTAATATTGAACAAGCTAAAAAAAATTAGAAAAAGTAAAAAATCCCAAAAAGAAAATAAAAGTGGATTACAATTGTTTTATCCTCGCTTTACCGCTTTTATATGGATTCATACCCTTACTTACCGCTATACTTTAGATTGTTATATTTTTGCAGGTATTAGAGGTTTTTATTAACTTGGCTTGCAACAACGACATCCACACAAAAGTCAAGTTATCAAATGAATTTGATAACTTTTCTTTTGTGTGTTGTCGTTCTTGAAGCCAAGTTAATCAAAATCCTCAAATACCTACAAAAATCATATCAAACTAACGTGTAGAGGTAAGTAAGGGTATCAATCCACATCAAGGTGGTAAAGAGAGGGGAGAACAATTGTAATTCACTTTTATTTACTTTTTGGGATGTTTACTTCTTCTATTTTTTTTTGCTTTTTTCATATTAAAACAATTATCAAAGGTGAATGAAACTATACTAAACTAAATCAGAGATGAAAACAACTAACTAAAAAATGAGATAAAAATGAAATTAAGGAAATATAATTAAATAAAAATCTAAAATATGAGATTAGTGAGAAAATAAAAGTGAGAACAATCATGAAATAGGATGATTCAAAATATTTTAGTTAATGAAAATTAATTAGTTCATGAAAAATAATTATCCCAAATTAGTATCAGAATCACAAATCAACTCTCGTTGCAAATGTAATTTTAATAATAACATTTTAGTTAATTAAATTTAACACTCCTACAACTCTTGAAAAGTAAATCTAAACATCATTTAATAGATCACCCGCTAGGATCGATTTAGCAGACTAGTTTAAATCATAGAAAATAAATTTTAGAGTTGAAATTCAAATTATAATACCGAACTTGAGAGACCCCTATCCCTAGTTCAAATCTAAAATCGGTATTATAACTAGAATTTCGATTTTCTCTAAAAAATCATTTACCCTCTCTCGAAGAGTAAACACAAAAGTACGAGTGCAATATTAATCGTCAAAGAGATATTTAATTTAAATAAGCTAATTAAAGTAAGATTAACATCAAATAATGGTCACCCCACCCCTTGAAAGGGTATCTAGCCTAACACGATTTCAAAAATGATGAACAAATAATCAAGGCTATAAAAATAAAATAAAAGGGTAAGAGGACAAATCTTCAAACAAGTCTCCTTGATTTGCAAAATTAGACTCTAATCCTCCATTGAAATTGAGCAACACCCATTTAATTTGAGCTTTCCACAATATTCAATTGCATACAAACACTCAATTGAATCACTCAACAATTAATTTTTACAATTCTCTAAAAAATAATATTAAAATAAAAACCTACCTAAAAAAATTACAAATATTAAGTGTTTCTCTTTCTAACTCTCTAAAACCCTCTCGACAGTAATTTTTTTTTTCTTCAAATGGCCTTGAGTCATCTTTTATAGTCCACATGGAGCTATGGGTATATGTGGAAATAGGCTTGGGGTGTGCATGAGGTTATGGTGTAGGAGGGTATTTTAGGTGAGACACAGAAGTGCATGTGGGTTGAGTGAGGTGATGAAATATGATTTTGTATGAGGGGAAATATTGGAAATAAAGGGGACAAAAGGTAGGTAAGGTAGTTGGGGGTAATTTAGGAATAATAGGACAAAAAGTTTAAAAGATGTGGGTTTTGTTTGTTTTGGTTTTGGTTTCTTAGTTTGTATTTTGGCAGCTACGATTTTGGACAAATGGGTAAAAAAGGAGAAGTGGGTTTTGGATTGGGTTTTTGTATAGAGGCAGGTGATGGTGGGTTGGAAGTTAGGTTTGATCGGGTTCGGCAGGTATCCGGGTAAAAGGGAGGACGCCTGTGTGGGTTAGGAGGTTTAGGTGCGAGAGAGCAGGTCTCGGTCGTGGGTTGAATCAGGTTGGAGCTGGATGGTTTTGGAGGTCTACTAGAGTTGGGCGTTGCCGCTCGCTCGCCTGAAATGGGGTTCCAGTTTGGATCAGTTTTTTTGGGTTAAGGGCTGTCGAAAATGGGTTGTGGGTATATGAGGTTTTGAGGAGAGAGAGGAATGGTATGTTGTATTGGTTATGGAGGAAAGAGGAGAGAGAGTGAGAATGTTTGAAGGGGAAGATGAAGTGGGGGTTATAGTGTGGGTGAGGGTGTAGGGGAAAGATGGTGTGGTTTAGGGACGTGTTTATGTGTATGTTAAGTGTATGGAAGTGGGTGTGAGTGGGTTTATGTGTGTGTTGAATTTGAATAAAACTAATTAACTAAAAAACAAAAACTAAAAACTAAAATCTACTAAAAAAAATAAAAATCCTAATCTATAAATAAAAGACACAAATTAAAAAAATAAAACTAAAAAGAAATGAAAATAAAATAAAAATAAAAATAAAAACCTATTAAAACTAAAACTAAAATCCTAAAAAACTGTAAAATCTAAAAAATTAAAAACAAATGAATTCCCTAAAAAAACTAATCCTAATAAAATAAAACTAAAAACTAAAAACGAATAAAAATCAAAATAAAATGACAAATAAATAGAAAAATAGAAAATAAAATCTTGAAAATTCTAAATAAATCCTAAAAATAAAAGAACTCAAACTAAGGTATTTATAAAAAGATAAATCCACTAGATCGATTCCTAGAGTTAAATAGATGGATTATAGAAAATTCACATCAATGAATGAGATGAAAGAAACTGTGCAAAATTTTAAAAATCAGGTTTAAAAATCAAAATTTTAAAAGACATACGATTTTGATAAAATTTTCCACCCCCAAACAAAAAGGAACATCGTCCTCGATGCTAAGTACAATGATTTTTAAAATTGAGAGCAAAAGGGTAGGAAAGATATTACCATAATCAAACGCTAATGAAATGGACCATGCATAGCCAAGATGAAACCCGAATAAGAAATGCGATAACAAAATTTGTACAAGTCTAAAAACATGATAACGCATTGGGTGGTGTGACACACCACCCCCAAATGGGACAAGACTAGTACAATAAATCGTGGGCTGCCTCCCGATAGCGCTAAGTTTAATGTCTTCAGTCAGACCGAAGGGATCTCACCATAAGGATAAGATATATGAAAGCGCGGGGGGACAGAAAAATTGGGTGATGAAAATCATCCCCAAACAAGACTGAAGCGTCAGTCTTGTTTGGACAAAGGCTATAGGGGTCAATGCACCTGTATGGCAAACTGCTTCACACGATGCAAGGCATTGGTGGACCATGGGCAGGTGGGTATTAAGGTAAAAGTGAGAAAGGCATGGGTGATGAAGCATCGATCATGGGCCTTATTGAGCCGAAAGGTGAGGGCAACAACGGCCTTATAAGAATGGTGCTCAAGCTGGATGGGGAGGTGAAATAGTGGGGCACGTGGAATGGGGTGGGGCTCATATAAATCACATGACTTTTTTATGAATGGGCGATGAAAATGGTCGCACTGTGACATGTTAGGGAGCTGTCGAGATGAAAAATCAACACCACACGGAAGTGGTGTTCATGGAGGAACAAGCTCGATGTTACGGAAGTGGAGAGTATCACCACATATACTCTCATAAATGGTGGAGGATGGTTTTAGGTTAGGATCGAAAGACATGGATGGGAACATAAAAGATGTAAAATCAAGATCCAAACCAGGTGGTGGGGTAGACGGGACAATGGATGGGTCGGGTGGGACAAATAGTGGATCGGGAGGGATAAATGGTGAAGGTAGATGATCCAACTCAAGAGTGGGAGACACACACTCCTCATAAGGCTCAAAGTGATCCTCAAGGGCACTCCCAGGAGGAAGTGTGGCATCTAAAGATGGAGTGGTCAGCTTCTCCACAAGAACACCACCAATAAATGTGGGTTATGGTTCAAACGAGGCAACAAGATCGGAGATAGAGGAATCGTTACAAATATTGGGCTCAAAGGGAGACATGCATGATGGACAGGTTCCATATCCAGAGAGGTATAAACTATCTCGAATATTATCTCGAAAAAATGGTGAGCACTCATAGCTGGAGCTAACCTAGGAAAAAGTGGTTCCTCGGGAACTGACACTATAGGCCCAATAGGCGTAGACTCGGGCATGTTTTGGTTTTATCGAGAAAGGGACTATGAACCTCATGTATGGGTTCATTTGAATATGACGGTATTTGATCAGGCTCACTAATGAATGGTAAGTCAACAAAATTGTCGACTTGAGGCTCGGATAATGTAATTGTCTCAACTTCGAGATTCTCGAGAGGATAGGGTTGGTCACACTAGAAGTCGGTGGTACAAGATGACGCATCATCACTCCATGTGGGGGAAAAATGGGTCGACTTGTGGTGAAGTCCGACTCTCTCTCATACTCAATTTCATTTAAGCATTGTTCAAGCCGTTAGGGAGCTTGATTTTGAATTTGAGTGGCTTACTCTTGCTCGATGATAAATTATTGCAAGAGTGCCTCGAGAGCGGAGGTGGATGATGGTGATGAAGTAATGGTGGGTGGCGGTGGTGGTAGAGGTGGAGACAACTATCTACTATCATGACTATACGGAGAATACTCAAATGAAGTGTGGGGAGTGGGACCAAGTTCATCATATAGGAAAGGATCTCCTTCGTGATGGATAAATGGTTTATATTCAGTGGGTGTATAGTGAGGGAACTGATCGGTATAATGTGCACTAGGTTTCCATGAATACTATGGGAACATGTGAGGATCCATAACATTGGGTTGGGAGTCGTCTTGCGTGGAAGGGTGATCGGGCATCCATGAATAACTGGGGTACTCACACCACTCGGGATTGGGTTCATAATTGGTCGAGGTGGGTTCCAAAACAGTGTCGTATGCATACACATGTTCCATGGTGTGTCCGGATGGATATGAATAGTATGGTCACTTATGGGAGAAGTGATCGACATAGGAACAGTGGGTGCATGACAAGGTATGCAACATGTCGACGCTTGACACCAAGGGGTATGGAATATGAGGTGCATGCATAGATGGGTCAAGAGTGTCAACCTTACTCCTGAGAGAGGTGAAACCACTAAGAATATCATAAAGAGACGGCTCAGGATCACTCTCACACGTGTTGCGTGTCAATGGGAAATGACCAAAGTAGTCTCGTAAAGGATATTCTTCGTCCATGTGGAGAGAAATATATTTTTAGATTTTTTGAATTTTTTCAAAAGGAAAGAAAATATTTTTGGATTTTTCTAAAAATGAAACAAGGAAAATATTTTTAGATTTTTAGAAAAAACAAAGAAGAAAATGTTTTAGGATTTTTTTTTTGAAGGAAAGAGCGGGAAAAATAGGTGGTCTCTTTGAATGGACGAACTAACTAAAACCAACTACCGAAAAATTAATTGGACACACACACAAGTTAAGGAGAATTCCTAACTAGCACATAGCCAATTCGTATCTTCAAATTTAGTGAAAGGGTTGTCAAATTTTAATTAAGTCCGCGGGCGATAAAAAATCACGAAAATATCTTTTTGATCGCCTTTGCAAAAATGTTCTCCTATTGGGCTACCTAGTTGATTGATTTTAAATTTAATGATGGCTAGGGTAGCACACAATGGTAAGAGAGTGAGTCGGGTGATGAAATCCCTTCTCGTGAATGACCGGGTGTAGGTCTTAATTGATTAATTCATCACACACATTCGAAGATAAATGCGGTAATAAAATCAAATAAGAACACCCAAGCACACACAATAATGGACTCGCTAACAGGAGAGGCACGAGGGTTTACAAATGTACCTCTCACGATTTTTACACCGTGGGTTGCTAAAAACTTTGAGTCGATCTGAGGGAGATCACGCCAATCTCAGTTGGCCCCAGGAGTCCTACCGACCCAAGGTAGAGAGGCTTCTAAATCCTCGCATTTGGACGCCCTCTCTCTACCTTGTCTGGTATCCCTATTACGCTTTGCTTCTTTTTATTAAAAATTTGAATGAAAAATAAATGGTGTCTCTATGCACGACTTTGATCTATTACATGATGTTTAGATATACTTTTCAAAGGGTTATAGGAGTGTTAAATTTAATTAACTAAAATGTTATTAATAAAATTACATTTGCAATGAGAGTTGATTTGTGATTCTGATACTAACTTGGGATAATTAATTTTAATGAACTAATTAATTTTCATTGACTAAATATTTTTGAATCATTCGATCCCTTGATTGTTCTCACTTTTATTTTCTCACTAATCTTATATTTTAGATTTTTATTTAGTTAGATTTACTTAGTTTCATATTTATCTCATTTTTTGGTTAGTTGTTTTCATCTCTCATTTAATTTAGTATAATTTCATTCACCTTTGATAATTGTTTTAATATTTGAAAAAGAAAAAAAAAATAGAAAAAGTTAAAATCCCAAAAAGAAAATAAAAATGAATTACAATTGTTTTCCCCTCGCTTTACCCCCTTGATGTGGATTGATACCCTTACTTACCACTACACGTTAGTTTGATATGATTTTTGTAATTATTTGAGGATTTTGATTAACTTGGCTTGAACAACGACAACACACAAAAGAAAAGTTATCAAAAGACATAGGGATGAAGGCCAATTCATTCATGCATACGTCAATATTTGTATTTTGTATTGGAAGGAAAATGAAGATAAGGAGGAATGTCCTCAATGTGGAGAGCTGAGATATTAAGTTACCACGAGCAAAGGGTGTAGAGTATAAAAAGAACCTAAGAAAGTATGGAGGCATTTTCCTCTAATTCCTAGACTTGTTAGATTGTACACCATACCATGGATAGCACGGTAAATAACATGGCATAGTCGACTAACCAGTTCATGGAATTTTTAACGACATCCTTTCGATTCATCTCTATGGAGAATTTTAAACTGAAATGGCCAGATTTTTCTAAAGAAGATCGCAATGTTTGGTTAGCAATAGAAACTGGTGGGTTTAATGCACGTGGTATTCAATCTTGTAGTTATAGTTGTTGGCCTATTATCACTACACCATTAGATTTATCACCATCATTGTGCAGGAAGCGAGAGTTTGATATGTTGTCTTTGTTAATACCTAGGCCAAAGGCACCTGGTCAAGATATTGATGTTTTTCTTCAGCCACTAGTAGACGAGCTAAAGCTACTATGGGAAGAAGGAGTGTCGGCTTATGACATGTCGAGAAGAAATTCTTTTATGTTGAGAGTTATGATTATGTGGGGGATCCATGATTTCCCCACATATGGGAATTTATCAGGATGCGTAACACATGGTTACAAAGCTTGTACTGTTTACGATGATGATACTTCGTCCATCCGACTAGAGCTTAGCCAAAAGATAGTTTACACAAACTACCATATGTTTCTCAACAATGATCACCCATTAGGAAAGAAGATTATTTGGGGTTCAAAACGATAGAATATAGATACCCTCCTAGTCGGTTAAATGGTGACGCACTATTAGAGAAGTTATTTAACATTGATTATATTCCTGGGAAGATCCCAAAAGTCCATGTAAAAAGCGAAAGGTCGGTGATGTAATCGATAATCGTAATACCGAAGTTAAAGAGGCGTGATATAAAAGGTCCATTTTGTTTGATTTAGAATATTGGATTTCATATCAAGTTCGACATGTTCTTGAAGTGATGCGTATAGAGAAGAATGTTTCACAACATCTAATAAACATAATCCTTAATACTAAACTCAAAACAAAGGATACAATAAATGCTCGGTTGGTAATGGAGAATATGCACATGCACAGTAGTCAATGGATGAAAGTAGATGGACACACTGGTAAAGAGATAAAACCCAAAGCACAATTTACATTGAATAAGGAGGAGAAAAATAGTTTTGTCAAATTTTGGAAGACTTGAATCTCCCTTCGAGTTTTTCATCCAACCTGAGCGACATTTTCACTCTTAATACACCTAACTTGCACTCGTTGAAGTTACATGACTATCACGTCATAGTCGAATATTTACCACATGTCTTGATTCAACATGCTTTACCTAAGCACCGTGATTTATGAAAATCTATCCAATAGTTGAGTTTATTCTTTAACATACTGTGCTCGAATGTTTTAATTCGAAAGGATATTCAAAGAGACAAATACATGGTTGTGGAATCATTGTGTGTGTTGGAAAAATATTTCCCACCAACATTTTTTGATACTAGCATCCACCTTATGGTGCATCTAACAGATGAAGCATTGATACGTGGACATATATCAGATTGGTGGATGTTTTTGTTCGAAAGGTAAACAAGTTATCTTATATTTAATTTTAACACGGAAATGTTAATGACATTGTAATGTTCATGATTTTTCGCCCATATGAACAGAGAAATGGGGGGCTTTAAAAATATTCCAAGCAATAAACGATATGTTGAAGAGTCGATTACAGAGTCATATATTGTTTCCGAGTCGGTTCACTATTACATGGAGTATATGCCAAACCCTCTAGGGGGAAATCATCGACGAACTCATGAAGCATTCTTAGAGGAAGATAAAGAGTTATCTAATGAAGGGCATTTTCTTGAGGATAAGATCGTGGTGTTAGAACCAACAGAGTTTCAACAAATACGTCGGTGGGTACTATTTTATCTTAATGTCGATGGAGTCCATGAATACTACATGTTTGAGTTTCGTCACATGTTTATATTACACGTGTATTAATATTGTTATACTGAAACTTGAAACTAACATGAAATATTTATAGTTTGTATAAAGCATTATTGAAGTCCAATTCTTGTGGTAAAGGAAAGGGGATCAAAATGACAAAAGTACAGAAGAAAACTTCTTTCATACCATGTCTATATGAAAAGGTTTGTAATATATAATAAGAGTGCTTAGACATGTCGTTTATTAGTGAGCATAATGTTGGAATTCAGTGTTAGAATTATGTTTGCTCTTTTGCACACATGGACAATTCAAGAGAGACGGAATCGAAGGCACTATTGTGGCGATTTTTTCAAGGCCAAATCAAAGGGTTAAGACATATAAGAAGTATTGCATCAATGGTTTTGTATTTTCAACTAAGTACCATGACGATAGTATTATAACACAAGACAACGGTGTTTGCCTAAAGGCGTGGACAAAATTTAGGGTAAGAAAAAGCTATAAAAATCTAAAGGATGCTTGGACAATGTGGTATGGGGTTATTAGACAGATAATGGAGATTAATTATACAATAATTAAGGAGGTAGTATTTTATTGTGATTGTTTTAGTGTGGAAGATAAGACCAATGGTTGTCGACATTGTCCGGACTCTAATTTGGTGATGGTGAATTTTTACAAGCCTAAGAGTTTGAGCAATCACTTGTTTGAGCCTATAATTCTCCCTTCCGAAGGCAACCAAGTATTCTATTCGAGACTCCTTAAGAATCCCAATTAGTGGGTGGTTGTACACTCACCGAAGAGACTGACCAGTCGAGTAGACAAGTAATATATACCAACGGACTTCCAATCTACTATTGAAGAACAACTCATTAGGAAAAGCTATTTAAACTTCATGGTTATGTCTAGCTATTGAATCACCAAACTCATTTGGAAATACGTGAATACCTTTGGAACGATTAATGCCTCTTTTCTTATATTTTTATGTTTGGAATGACATGGAATTACTTCTTATATTGATAGACATATATTTTTATAAATCATGCTATGCTCAGTCTCTGTTCTCCATTTCTCTTTCTTTTAGTTTGTTTATTTTCATATGTGGTTCGACTCGTGTGAGTATGAATGGAGAAATATTATAGTTCAAGTGTAAATGTTGTTATGGTTCGATTGGGATGAGTTTGAACGCAGAGCTTAGGGGGATGATGGTCTAACAGATGTTATCAAAACGTTGAATCAAGTATTGTCTATTGATGTTATCAAATAAACCTGAAGGTGATTGAATATTTGAGTTGACTGTACTGCATTGGAAATAGATGGAATCAGACCAATTACTATGCCTCGAATGAAACTTTCCCGTACTGCATTGGAAAGAGTTCCACTCACTCGGCCAAAGATGATTGAATATTTGCTTAACAAGTTCCATAAAGATTTGGTTAGAATTGCGTTTTGAATGGTTAAATATCAAGGTAAATGCATAGATCACCAATAGTACACGATTAGTGATGTGGCACACAGGTTTTGCGTTGGGTGTGTTATATAATATGGAAAAACTAGGGGTGACAATTTTTGACATGACACGATAACCCGACACGAACTCGACACGAAGTTAGCAGGTTAGGGTTGACGATTTCTTGACACGAACCCGAATATGACACGACCCGCCAACACGAATAATAAACGGGTTGGGTTAGTGTCAAACACGTATAACTCGAAAATGACACGAATAGACCCGCTTAACTCGTATTTTATGGAGAATATATTAGATAATTTATATATCTTGATAGGCATTCTATAAAATTCATGGAGAATCGGATGATAAATTATTTATGTGTTGAAAGAAGTTGGAATTAATTAAATTTAAGTTATTGTAGGCCTATGATTGGTATAATTGGTTAAGAGAGAAGAAAAAATTTATTTTATATTTTACTTAATGGGTTATGCGGGTTAACCCGAACACGACACGATAATAAATAGGTCGGGTTAGTGTTTGCTCATCAGACACGATTAGTTAAATGGGTCGGGTTAGGGTTGACTAATACTTGACACGAACTCGACATGACACGACCCGAACACGACACGACGCACACGAATTGCCACCTCTAGGAAAAACTTCAAATATAAATGGAAGTTACTCGTAAAACATTTTTATTCGCCTCAATAAGGATTACGCAGATTTATGTACACTTGTACTCCTAATTTTTACAGGAATTGAACTTTATTTTCTACAACTAATTTCTTAGCATCATAAATCAGTTTTATACTAAATTAAACTGTTAAAGATATTTTTTAACTTTTACTAATAGGAATTTTCCTTGAAAACTGTACGAAAATAAATAGTAAAAAAAAGCACATTAAGCTAAAACAGAAGAATTACTATAAATAAGACTATTAGAAGTCATAGCCAACTGAATAAGATCCCATGTAGCCACTGTTTTGAAATATTGCAACATTTTAAGGTCAATCTTTTCAATAGCTTTATTTTCTATAAACTTCTTATGCACTGGTTTTAATGTTGCCCACTACTTGAGGGCTTTATTTTGCAATTATGAACTCCTATGACTGAAAGTAGGATACTTTATAAGTATTTTGTACTCTACTTTCCATCGATTACTAATACCTCCTCAATTTTACCAAGGAGAGTCGGACAGCTATATCTTAAGTCTTAAAAAGTTTGTGGAGAGGGAAAATGAAGGTTAGCTGGCCCATGGGCTTGTGTTTCTATGGTCTTAATTTGGACACTAAAAGTATGCTATTATACAATGACTTGGATTTTAAAATGTAGTCCAACTGTAAAAACTTACAAGTATCCTAATCCAGTCCTGAATGACTAATGTGTTTATTCATCTTAGATATCCGAGTCAGTAAATAAGCTGACTAATCCACATATTATTCATCACTATTTTCTCAGTAGTAATAAATCAGTTACAGAAGACAAGTGCTTGAAATAAAACCTAGATAAACTAGCTTGAGACACAAATATTTTTCAAGACAAGTGTAAGTTCACTGATAATTGGACGTAATTCATCTTGAAACTAGATAATAGTCCAAAGAAGCCAGGAGATATGATCATTGATTACTAGTTCTAGTCTATGAGTTGTATTTTATTTGATTTCACCAATGTTATTTAATACCCCTGACACAAATGCAATTGCCAGTTGTGTATAGATTTAGCATGGTGTATATATCAACTTTTAAATCAAAGGTATTGGGATTCTTATAAAGACTTCAAATTTAATAATTTATATTAAATGAAAAAAACTCCAGATCTCATCAAATCATCAGACTGGTGTGCTAGAGTTTATCATGCAATTTTATTATTTTTATTTTCAGAATCTCTTAGGTACGTGTATCTTGGATCGTCCTTTATCTGACAAAAGAATTCTTGCACATAATTGAAAGTTTTGCTCGTGAGTTTTTAGGCAAGGACAACTCAAGCACCCTTGTGTCTACTATGGTGTAGTGCATAATTTTCATAGGCTTATACAATGGTTGGGGAATAAGACGTATTTCATGATGCATAGTAAGACAAAATACCTTACTTTTTCCATTTTAATGTAGAATTTCGTTGATCTTGATGGAAGTGAGCGCGTATATCAGTCCTTATCAGCTGGCATAAGGTTAAAAGAGGGGTACCACATAAATTTGCAGTTTTCTAACCTTGGGAACTGTTATCCGCAAGTTAAGGTCAGTTTGTTTTTCTTTGAATTCCAGTTCGATTGCAAAAACAACTTCAAGTCATTCCTTGATTATTATCTCAAGCTAAGGTCAGTGATGTGCCATGCAGGTTTTGCATTGGGTGTGTTACATAAGTATGGAAAAACTTCAAATATAAATGGAAGTTACTCTTAAAACATTTTTATTCACCTGAATAAGGATTACGCAGATTTATATATACTTGTACTCTTAATTCTTACCGAAATTGGACTTTCTTTTTCACAACTAATTTCTTACCATCATGAATCAGTTTCATACTAAATCAAATCGTTAAAGATATTTTTTAACTTTTACAAATAGGAATTTTCCTTGAAAACTGTACGAAAACAAATAGTAAAAAAAGCATAATAAGATAAAACAGTAAAATAACTATATATAAGACTATTAGAAGTAATACCCAACTGAATAAGATCCCATGTGGACACTGTTTTGAAATAATGCATCATTCTAAGGTCAATCTTTTCAATAGATTTATTTTCTGTAAACTTCTTATGCATTGGTTTTAATGTTAACAATTACTTGAAGGCTTTATTTTGCAACATTCTAAGGCTCTGGTGTTGAGATTCGGTTTAGTCTTGGTTAGAGCAATGATCTTTCTTTAGTCAATCAAGTCGTGTATTGAAAATTTTACGATTCGACATCCTTTTAAAGTACGCCCTGTTAGTTGATATATCGTTAAAATTTACTTCTTTTTGCTCTATTCTGGTAATAATATCACATGGGTGCTCTGTTGATTGCCCCATTTTCAAATATGAAAACTGTAGACATCAATATCTTAATACAAAATAACTTACTGGACAAAAAATGATATAATTCAAAATAAAAACCTTTTTCTAGTATATAAAATATTGTTGTGTTGTTGGATTGTAGAGGACTTTATGTAGTTGTAACTTGAATTAAGATCATGAGTTATTTATTTTTGTTTGAGATGGATTTGGAAGTTCAAAATATATACATATATAAGAAATTATTGACTGCATCAAATCGTCCTGCACTTTTTTAGTTGCTCCTTAGGATATTTATGTTGATGATTTGGTGTCTTTTCCTTTGATACAACATAAGACTATTGATAGTGTTTTTGCAAGAGGTGAGAAGCTGGACAGTTTAGTTGAGAAAAGTTCAGATCTGAGTGCAGCTTCACACGTACATAAACACTAGGGGTTTTAACAGAAGAAATATAACGAGTCTCTTCAAAGTTTAAGAGGAAAGAGAATAAACATATCTGATTTTCACAAATCTGAGTTAAACAACCTTAACACAAGATGGGGTCTTCCATCTCCTCAAAAACCTCACTGTACCCAGTCAGTGTCTTCATCTATAACAAAATCTACCTCTTTCTCACTGCCACATGTCCAAAGCCTATGATAGATTGAACTGGTTGAACTTAATAAAAGTTTTAGATAATTTGGTTTTTGTAAGCTATGGATTGATTTAGTTTGAAAGGATGTGTCTAATTATTGGTAGTCTATGCTAGTCAATTATAGTCCCTTTAGTTTCTTCTCTTATACCAATACTTACGTATTAAAATATCAATCCCCATGTGGAGACTGTTGCAGCATCTTATTCCAGTTGATGACCATATTATTAAACATTGAGTTAGACTCTGCTCTAAATTTAAATATTGCCCAAATTCTCCCAATTTGGAAATTGTTTTGCATACCTTCTCAATAGGTGACTTTGCCACGTACATTTGGTCCTTCTTCAGCAATGATCTTGAATTTCTGATTCTTCTTCCTTCATTCATGTGAAATTGAATAATTGGTGGCTTCATGATAATTCTCACTCACGAGAATACAGAACATTAGTTTCTGAAAACATTTTCAATAGTCAGCATGAAAAATGTACATACTAACTATGTGTGGTGATGACCATGGCCATTATTGCGACTAGTATTTAAAATGGCCATTTGTTGTTGCAAGTGCGAACTTTATATAGAGTCACTAATCCTAATGAGATAGCCTAGTGGCAGGGTAGCCTAGAATGTGCACATTCTCTTTTACTAACCAGCTATGATCAATATTAGGCTTATTGGTGTTTTCCCCTTCTACTTTAGTAGCATTGTTTACCCATTGATGAATGTTGTTCATTATGTATACATAGATTCCATTTGCTGAATGCTTTCTAGTTTCTATAAAATAATTTTTTGCATCGATTAAAATTTCTGTTAATACATTCTTCTCAATATATATGCAAGGTCCTTAATATCAGGAAAATTTTCTTCGCGAGTAAAATTTCCTTCTCAATTTTTTTTTGTCCCAATCTTTAACAAAAAATTCCCTGGTTTCAAATAAACCCGATTTCATTTTGATATGGACAAAATTGTTCACAATATGATGCGTAGATATATGGCGCTCATTTAATATTCTATCATTTAATGTCGTGTTCTGAATTTCAGAAAATCAATTATCTCTTCAGATGCAAATGCAACGCAACAACCATCTTTTTCTCGAACTTCGCCTCAACCATTGGGTGACAAAGATGAGAAGGATAAAATTCCAATCATAGTTGAAATTGATGGCTCAATTATGGGTGATAATTGTAAGAAGTGAAATTCTCGTGTAAGGGATTTATTGCGAAGTCTTATTCCTGTTATCTATGATGATTGGAGAGAGGTGCCATAACACTTCAAGGATGATGTATGGCACACATAAATGGTAATGTTCAATTTCCTTTGAGAATACTATCCATACATGATTTTTTTCCTTTTTAAAATATGATACATACATAGATATACCATGGATTCAACAATTTATTTTTTGAATCATAGTATGTTTATGCATAAAGCAAATGTATAAACTCATTTTGTTGTTTTGTAACCTTTTTCTATTTTTTTATTTCCATTTTTCTACGGGGTCAATTTGAACTTAATGTTTCGACTGAAGTTTCTCACCCTTTGCTTGAGAAACCTTAGTCCTAAAGGTTTAGGACCTTTAAGTCTAGTTTACAAGACCATTTATGGAAAAATGGTCGTGAAGTACCTCAAGGCGTTGATCTCGAAATTTGGAAATTTTTTTGTAGAAAATGAAGATAATCCCAAAAACCAACAACAAAATAGTGAAAATAGTGAAAATCAACAAAAACTTCGAATCGTCATTATCTCGAGCGTTGTAGCTATGCCCATAAAGCATTCAAAAAGGTAGGCGAATTTATAATTTCCAGTCTTAACACTATTTTGTCTTACACTTGACATTAAACTTATAGGGAAAGGAAGAACATACTAAAAAATTTAGGCGAATATATAAGTGGATAGCGAGACACAATGATTAAATTGAAAATGTGATGGCAAGCGCTAAGGCTAAATATGTGAGTATTTTATTTTTTATCCGTGATATTATTTTTTTTCTCCTTTAGTCTTTCCTCTTTTATATGTATTTATAGTTTAGTATTTTGTTGTCCATACTATATGATGAGTTGATGGCTGCTGAGAATAAAAGAAAATGTGAAGGAAGTATCCATTATGAGGGAGGCATCAACACGGATGTAGTTGCTGAATTATTTAGGAAGGACAAAAGGGGAAGTGTTCGTGCATATTCAAGCCATATCTCTAGGACACAACTCATTCATATTGGGATTGCGAGCGAGGAACTTGAACAGGGGGAAACAAAAAATAAAAAAGATGCATGGAATAATTTTGAACTCAACTCAAGACTACACACTGTCGAGGATACCCTTATGGTAGATTTTCATTTTTTAAAATTTTGTCATGCCACGTTACAACTTCATTGTGTTATTCGTGCTCATAAATTTTATTTTTTACCCATTTATGTTACATGTTATGTGTCATATTGTATCAAACATTAAAGAAAGTGGGGCACCGTTGAACACTCCCACGAGTGATCGATCCATCTCAACTAATAGCCCTTCTCCTTTAACCCAAAACGTGGAAAATGTTTTCGCATCGCTTGGAGCATCTCAAACTCATCCTCCACCCCACGTTCATATGAATGAACCTAAAGTCCTATTGTGTAATAAGTTTGGTAAAAATTTGGCAAAAGGTCATGTTGTGATAGATCCATCACGACAAACGTGTCATTTACAACATCCCCCAAATGGAGAAAATATAGTTTATGTGATGGAAGTGTTTGACCTTGATGCTCATTTGTGGGAAGCTCCTCAAGATGGTTTTTATACCTTGATTGGCTTCGCGAGTTGGGGATATCTCATATGGCTTAATTGATGGTTGAAGTACATTTGATTCTACTTATGGATGGGTTATAACATTTATTTTGTTTCTGTTTTTGTGTTTGTAGACCTTTTCTATTATGTTTGGATGGTTACTCTATAAGTGTTATGGATTATGCACATTTATGAATTTATGGAAAATTATATGATGGTTATTGATTATGTATAGTTCTCTCTCTCTCTCATTTTTTATATATGCTGACTTCATTAATTATTTTGAAATTTTAACAAGCATGAGTTTTTATGAATTTCTTTTTCGTGATTATCTTTGATTACTATTTTGGCTCCCATTTAATGATGACATTGATTTTGAAAGGGTTAGAAAGATGGATTGTTGGTTCCCAGGAATATATATATATATATATAAATATATATATATATATATATATACACCTTTTTCTAACAGAGTAGAACTGTTAGAAAGTCCCACTTCTAACGGTTTAAATCTGTTAGAAAATAAAAGGAAAAGCATAAATGGGAAAATTACCCCTCTCATAAGTAATGGTTTTTTATTATTTGTAACAGTTATTTTCTATTATAAATAACAAATTTTTAACAGTTGTAATCCGTTAGAATTAATAAATTTTCTAACAGGCTGTGTCCATTAGAAATGATATTCCCAAAACATTATTCCTAACCGATATATCCCTTAGAGAATTTATTACTAACACTCATTGTGTGTTAGTAAATGGTCATTGTGGTGTAGTGACACCATGGGTATATTCACCAACATCCAATCCTTAAGTGACATTGGATTTCTATACCTAAGCAGATCATAGAAGTGAACCATGGAGATAATCAAAATTCTCCAAGCATTCGGTACTAGCTATGAGGGGACAATGTTAAAGAAGTCAAGAAATTCCCTAATGTGTCTAGGATGGGCGATACCAAGTCCTGCTTTGATGCAATGTTTATAGAATCACACCTCTCTATCACAAGCATTTGGATCCCAATCAGTCTGATTGGATAGTATGATAGATGGATCCCCTCGAATGGCAAGGTGTTCTACCCAAATAATTGATAGCCTCTTAAGTCATGGTACTCACTACCACTTAAGTAGTAAGGGGGACCCCACATGAAGATCCATTATGGACCTATTCTTTTTCATCCACTATTGGGATATCATTTCGGGCTCTAGTGGGTTGAGTGGTCCAAGCAACATCATAAGACAAAGACCTTCGAGAAGAAGACTTTCTTCCATTATGCCCTGCCCCAAAACCATCCACTATCTCAACCATTCTGGCTTTGTCTCGTTGACGTTTTAGTTTTTGTTGGTGGGCTAAATAAATGGTGGTACAAAGGGTTGGAGACACTCTTGGAATTTTTAAAATGGAGAGTAGAGTGGGAGGAAGAGGGGAAGGTGAAAGTTGCCCTTGGGAAATGATGCTACAAAGTTTCTTATCAGGGTGGAGTGAAAGATAAATCCTAAGATATGAAGCGCCAAATTGAAAGACAAGGAATTTATAAAAAAATAAATAAAAGAAAAAAGGAAGAGTACATGTTAGAACGAAGACGATGATGTAAGAGAACTCTTGAAATAAGGAGAAGTTTTAACGAAGATATTGGTCTCGCACTTGTAGAGAAATTGGGGTTTTAAGATTGAATACAAGGAAACAGAGTTTTAGTTGCTTGAAAATGAAAACGGGGAAGTTTGAAATGAAAGAGGAAGGGGTTTTATACCACAGATAGATGTTTTTTCAAATTTATGTTCAGATTGAAATGAATCGGACCGTTATCATGCAATCGGTGAAACACACGTGGGGGTAAGGCCCATAGAGTAAGATTATATGTCCATGTGCACCTAGGGAATCTACGCATCGTCAGATGAATAATAATTATGACTCCATATTAGATTATCACCTAATGTTGGAAACATATCACATCAAATCACTATCTTGTCACAAAATACGATATTAACATGAGACCCCAAAGTAATCCTAACAAATTGGGAACTAAAGCGGCCACGACAACTGTCATTGGGATTACAATAACTAGGGAACACATTAAGTTATCATAGGTTTTTCGACTACAATGAAGACTCTTTGGCTCAGTTTACGACAAAAGGGGGATGGGGAAATTGATCCTGGATGAATGATTAAGGAATGATCCACATAGTCTGATTTGGGGATACGATAATCGATCATTTAATTTGTATAGGGAAGAAAGGGCATTCCAGTCAATGGCTCAATCCTCTTCATCAAGCGGACATATACATCATCATACTAATACAAAGATCAACCAAAGACACATTTTGTAACCTCCAACAAATTTTAACCTTTGAAGCGTTAGTCAAATTATGATCTCGAGTATCTGGGAGGATCCGAACATGCGTCACCTCCAAAATTAAGTAATTTAAACGTTGATGCTAAAATTAAGGAAGAACGTTTTAAAAGTATATGTATATAAAGAATTATGTAGTGTTAGTAAATCTACGTTGGATAGCTCTGCAATTCTGGGCTCAAATATTATCCATAATTATAAAGAAATCTCCCCTTACCCCTTCCAGTGCCCGTAGGTCGAGCCCGACCGAACCACATACATACATCATCATTCTTTCCCCCTCACGTCATTCTATATATTTAATATTTCCATATAGTTGTTTTTGTGTTTATAAAATCCATTTTCTACACCGACATCTTGGATTGCAACTCATACACTCAAGGCAAGATATACACTAAATATTGACAATCAACTATGCTATATCCTTTAAAAGTTCAATTAACCTATCAAATTTTTATAAATTTGAATCTAAGTGTACATTTATTTGAATTGAATTAAATTAACTATCCACGCCACAAACAAAATACAAAATAAAATCTAGGGGTAAAACCCCACATAGGTGAAAAATGTCAAGTGCATAAATCCCTCTCATTCAAATTGAAAAGAAATTTTACAAATTGCAGAAAATTAACTCACCTGACCCTTTACAGTTACTTACCTATGCACATTTCAACTATCTTTTGTAGAACAAATTCAAGCCTAGAATTCCACCAAGCGTGAGAGGAATACTTGTATTGGATGTCACAACATTTCAATTAAAAGGATATCAAACTTACGTAGGGTTGAAATCTTGTATATATGTTGAGCCGCCAATTCTGAACAATGTGCACAAAAATTTAATAGGATCAAATCTGTCACATACGCCATTTACATGATAATCAAGCGTTGAGTTGGATTATTCAAAACTCAATTCTTTGACATGTGAAATAGCCAATTTCCATATACAAATAGATTATAATACATTCTTCATGTGTCACATATTATTTCTTCTTTGTGTTATATTTATTCACACTTTTGTACCTTATTGTCGAAAATTCCATTCCATCCTTGTTGAGTTGTTTTGGATAATAATTTCCTTGAATTAGAGTTGTTGATGAACCCTCGTCGTCACTAAGACCTCGCCATTACCATTATTGACCCATAAAACAAGTTAGACGATCGAGATAAGAGAATTCAAGGATATGCGGGTTGAGAGTATGTTAAGGCCTAGTTAGTATGTGTTTGATTTTAGGCCCATTCAAATTTCACGGGAACTTAGTTTTAAAATTCTGAACCCAATTTCGGGAATCCAAAATATGAAATTGGGGCCATGGAGTTATATATGAATTCTGAATTCGTGGATCTTTTTAGAAACCCAATAATAAAATTGGAAACGGAATATCCGATTCCTAATCAAATACTTTGAATTCAAATCCACTGAAATAGGCTTAAACATAACATAGAGACATATTTATTGTATGTTGTGCAATGAATTGTTATTTATACTGTCGTATAAGGCAAACACAATCTATAATTTAATAATAAAAATTTAGTGTTTAATTAATTAATAAAATTATTAAATTTATCAACATTACTTCATTAAGCAAAATAAATTCTTACATATATGTTTGTTCGCGTACAAATTAACTAATATTTTCGTTCCTATATAAAAATATATATTGGCAGTGGAATATAAAACCTAAAACTAACAAGTTAAGGAATTTTTTTATTAATGAATAAAAAATTCATAAAACGATTGAAAAAGAAGAAAAGAGCTGATCTTGGACCCTATTACAAAAGCACCCAACCACAAATCATCACTTGAGCCTTTAATTTGTTAGGTAGTTTCTCAAGTGAACAACAACATCAAAATATGTTCAAGCATTTGATTCTAACTTTAAGTTAATAGTGAAAATCTCAAAAAAAAAAAACGAGCTACATTGTGGATAAATTATCATCAGGTACCTCACCTTCTTGATTCTCAACTTCATGTAAAAATATTCATTATGGAATATTTTGAAAGTTTGACATTCTTATTTTTTAATTTTGTTTGGACATTACATTAAGAATAACATAAGGTAAGGTACAATCATTACAAGAAATTAATACACTATGCTTTGCTACCATTCCATTATGATAAGTTCTTTGTTAAGGAAATGAATATATCAAAGTACTTGGTCTTCTCATTGGCAAGAAACTCATCCAAATACTCTGTATACCTCTCAAATAGATTTCAATTATAGAGTTTCCAAAATGACTAGCCACCATTGATTCTATAAAATCTCTTATTGTGTTGGCATCTTTCTCACCACATAATTTTGAGTGTCATAATCAAGGCCATGTAGTCTATCAATAGTGAAGGAGACCTCATTTTGAATTACAAATTTTACCTCATTTTCGTACTGTGCATAAAAAGGTAAGTTGAAGGAATTGATGTCCACTTCTCTAGATTTTTTTTCAAAAAGAATAATATTTTATTAATAGATGGAGAAAAAGTCTCTCCAAGGGCGCTTACAAGCGCTATAGTAGGAATCTTGGAAAAAAGAAAAAAATATCTAAAGCTAATTTAAAAAGCATTTAGATTCTAAAATTTCTTGAATGTGTTCTTTTGCGGACGATGTTCCAATTAGCATTTTCTGCAATAGAATTTACATCATTCGAGATAAGATCGGAATCCACTGCAGATGTTGAATCAAGTTTGGGGAGATCCACGAATAAATCAATGTCGCGGTCGTCGTGAATTTGTACAAAAATAGGATTAACTTGGCATAATTCGACACTTGTATTAATATTCTTTAAAGGAGTCATATCTTCATCACTTTTATAATAAGATGAAGTCTCAAGTAGATCATTGCGCAAAACAAGTTTATCTCTGATTAATATGATGGAATCACTTTGGATTTACTGATGAATATAATTTTCTTTTTTCTTTTTTGTGTTGCCAACAGAAGATCCATTCTTCAAAGAGGGGGCGTCACCAGATTTAAGAACTACTACATCCACTGTACGATCCGGTATAATCGTTTTCCCCACGGTACCTGATTTAGAGTTTATGATATGTGCGTTAGTTATGGTCAGCAAAGGTGTGCTATCCTTTGAGACATTACTATCATATTAAACATGGACTGTTTCAACTGGATTCTTTGGGGTAAGATCCAAATTATTTGGTGAATCTTTAGAAGTCAGCAAATATCCACTTGAAATTTTAGCAATAATATTATGTGCCACATCTAGAGTTGACGTCCCATTAAATCCAAATAACTGTATGCGATCTACCTGCTGAACAGGTGGATCCCAATTTTTTCCATTATTCACCACGTGAACACTTGGAGCTTCTTGTCTTAAGGATGTAAAACCACAAGCATCTTTAGACTTATCGTCTTCCCCAAAAATCTCGCGGGTAGAGATATTTTTGGCTACAAACTCATGTTCTACCTGATTATTCAGATGAGTTCCATTTTTTTTTGAAAAAATGAAAATGGTTTTTCATAACCTAAAACAAAATTTAATGAAAGAAAAATTATGCCTTGATTAATGTCACACCTACAGCCTGATTTTTTTTCTAGATTTGCCTAGGTAACAAGTTCTTAAAACTGTTAGGTGTCTTGGAAAATATCTTACATATTTTCACCCTCTCAAATCATACAAGCCCTTATTATATATATATATCCTCTATATTGCAAGGGAATCTTTGGTAATCTTGCATGCACCATAGTAATATCTTTCGCGAGTCGTGGATCCTGGACTTTTGATGAGGAGATGCAGTACATTCGTCCAGAATCATAACACTTATTACCCTCGAACTTAGGCATTTAAGCCCCTCGGGTACTTTAATGTCTATAATTATGCTTGTTAATTAGACAAAATCCGTTTTATATGTTAACATGTTATTTGAGGTATAATTGAGTTGTTATAGGTATTAAAGTTCTTAGTGTGAAGTTTGGGCACGCTCCGGTAAAGTTCTACCACGATTTGCACGTTCAGGGGCATTTTATTAATTTCACACTTTGGTATTTTTGACTGAAGCCTTCATGGAAATTGTATCCCTCGTTCCAAGCTTCGCGTGGCCACGAACGGTGCTCGAATCGGAGTCCGAATGAAGGAAATACAAACTTTTGATGTTTGGCCGTGAGATTTTCCCAGTGTGCTCATCCCCTTTTACGCGGTCGATCGATCACCACCCCCGATCGACCGGTGCTCTATTTTTGGTCCGAGATATCCGTAGCCTTTTCTTTCCTTTTTCCTTTTCTTTTTCTAATTTTCATTGATCCCTTTATAAGAGACTTATCCTATTTTATTTCTTTTTCTTTTATTTTTTTATTTCCTGATTATAACTTAATATAAATACCAACTTTGGTTATTTTAGTTGGATCTTAGTTTTTTTAGTGTTGTTCTTTTATTTTAGACCCAGGGATAGTAAATATTGGGGATTTTTGTAGGAGACCTCCCCTCTACTCATTTGTCTTTATGTAATTCTCCATCAATGTAAGTCTCTCTTATATTTATGGATTTGTCCCTTATTTTTCTGCTTTATATTTATTGCTCATGCCTAGAAAAATGTTGTAATTTATTTATTTCTTGTTTTAGTCTTTAATTAGTTGTTTAATTTAATTAATCATGTGTAGTGAGTACTTAAATACGGTTTGGGTCGTGTGCCTGCCATTGATGGGCGTCGAGTTCCAAAAATTAGGTTTCGTGTAAAATGGTATTTAATTGAAACCTCGCGAATTAAAATGGGATTATTATGCGTTTAACTTTCATTGTCACACAAAGCTAGTATTTAAAGTGATAACCCGACTTTAAGTCGCGCGTCACCAATTTTTATTAAATATTTAATCTAGCATCATTGGCCTAAATTCCTTCATGTGTGATGTTTATGATTAATTAAAAATGTTCGATTAAATCTTTTAGAACCAAAATTCTAATTCCGCGTGTTTATCCCATGACGGGGACGTGCTCTCGACCCTTGTTTTGTTAATCATTGTTTAGTTTAAACTTCTTATTTTTCCCTTTTATTTAAAATCACCCATCACCCATCACCTTTTACATTTTTATTCTTGATATAATAAATTGATTACGAGCTATAATAACATTCCCTATGGATTCGATACCCGACTTACCGCTATACTTGTATCAAAAAAGCACTCATAATTTTGGTTTTTGTATTAACGCGGTGGAAGGAATTGAACGATTGGCATTTTAACGCAACACTACTTTTCACGCATAATCAAAATGACGCCGTTGCCGGGGAATGTTTTGTTATAGATTATAATTGTCTTATTATTTCATAGTATTTTTATTTTTTGTTTTTACATTTTTTGCAGGATCCTAAAAAGTTAAGACTTCTAGTGTATAGTTAGTAATAAGTCCCAATGGTAGGTCGTACATAGTTACCTTTTTATTCTTTCTTTCTTTTTAGTTTTCTTTCCTTTTGACTTATATTCTAGTGTAATTAGTTAAGTTTTTGTTATTTGGTTTTGCTATGCTTGTTACTAACATGTTTTGTAGAATCATTAGACTTGTACTTTCCGAAGATCGCTCCATTGTGGGTAATATCGCTATTTTCCTCTCTTTAACTTGGTTCTTAATTCACATTGAGGGCAATGTCAAGTTTTAAGTTATGGGGTGTGGGATATTCTATCCATTCTTTGGTAGTTTCCATGATTTGATTATATGTTAATCCCACGCATGCTTTTCTTGAAAAAATTAAAAATTTCAAAAAGATTTTTCTTTCTTTTTTCTCCTTTATTGGGCATTTCCCCTTAATTTCCTATGATAAATTTAATAATTTCCCTATCCAATTGCTAACTCAATGATGTATTTTATATTTTCTTCATTTTATTAAACTTTAATCCTCAAATTATTCAATATTGGGAATAAATTCATGAATTAAACCTTGAAAACCCATGAGCACTTGAGCATATTTTCTAAAGTCATTCGGTAGGATAATTATAGCTTGGTACATTTTTTTTCTTTGTGTACACTAAAACTCTAGCGAGCTTCGTGCTTTTCTTCATTTCTGAGTGCTTATACATTACTCTTTTTCTTTATTGAAAAACGTATCTTGTTGACGATCTCATTTTCTTTTCATTGATTGAATATTAATTGAATTATCATTTGAGCATGATTTTCAATAGTGTTGAGTACCGAGAATCACATGAAACTTTAGGATAGGATCATAGGCCCTCATTTATGTTTAACCCATATGAGATTACCCTTACACTTATACATGTCCCTAGTCAACCCCGTTGAGCCCTATTATGACCTTTCTTTTAATCCCAAATCCCCAAACCAACTCCACATTGCAGTTTTACACCATACATTTTACCTTTCTTACCAATGTGTGGAATGATATTTGGGATTGAACAATGTTGTGTAGTGTGGTTGAAATTTAAGCATGAAAAGAGTGAGAAAAGAAGAAAGTGTAGTGAAAAAGAAAAAAAAAAGAGAAAAGAAAAGAAAAGAAAACAAGACAAAAAGAAGAAAAGAAAAGAAAGAGAAAGTTTATATATATGTGGCGTGTGTGATTCAATAATCCTTGTTACCCTCTCGATTGATATATTTAATGCTTGTTTGGAAATCATTTTCTAGTTTTAAAATTGCCCGTTATTTTTCATTATCCCAACTTTTCATCTCCGAACATCTTTTGTATCCATAAATACATCCTTTCATTTCATACCCCTAACCCCAAACATACATTAAAACCCAATGAAGTCCTATTTTATCCTATGGTAATGTGATTCAAAGGTAGAACATTAGTGATAATCTGTTTAAGTGCTTTTCATTTCGGTTAATATGCGATATCCTTTCATGAGATTGTATTTTACACTTTTATATATTGTTCTTCATTAAAGACATGTGTGTGGCCTTATTTCCTTTTACAATTACCACTGCACCAAAATGGTCAAATTGGCTCCCTTTAACAGTCCAGCCTTGTCACGGTCATCGACCGTGATAAGAAAATACGCATTTTTATCATGGTCATTGACCGTGACAAGGTCTTGTCACGGTCAATGATCGTGACAATCCTATAAAGTTGTCACAGTCAAGGACCGTGATATATCCGGGATAATTATGTCAATAAAACAACCCTCCCTCTTCTTTTTTCCCACCAATTCTAATTCCCTCCACTTCTCTCTCTCTCTCTAGAGACTGTACACTCCCTCTCTATACAACTTTGGTACGTTTTCTCTCTCTATTTCTCCTCCATTTATGTTTATGTGTATGTATATGTGCGTGTGTGTATATATGTGGGTAAATGTGCATGTGTGTGTGGTGTATAAATGCGTGTTGGGGGGGCAGGGGGAGGGGAGGGGGTGTATGTGCATGTGTGTGTGTACATGTATGTATAGATGCGTGTGTGTGTATATGTGCATGTGTGTGTATATGTGTGTATGTGTGTATGTGTTCATGTGGTGGGTAGCGGCAGTGGGGGGGAGGGGGAGGGGGGCATTGTGCGTGTGTGTGTTTTAATTAAATTTTTATTTGATTATTCGATATTGCCCCTCATATTGTAGTGCCCCTTGTAAAAGAATTGATTGATTTAATATTGATTGGTTGTTATTTTTTTTTTTGTAAAATAATAATTAGTGCCCCTTTCATATGCAAGTAGGATTGCCCGTCATTATAAATTAGTAAATTAATAATTATGTACTTTAATTGATGAAAAGAATTAATTGAGTAGATGAATTAGAAGGAGTACGGGATACACATTTGTTGTTTTCATTGCGGTTGGATTATAGTGGATAGATGTTGGGTTGGTTAATTTTAAAAGTGGCATGACCACTAGATTATTGTCCATATGGGGGTGGGATTTTTCAACGTTTTTTTAAAATTACTTTGTATAACGAACATTATATATATAGTATGATAATTAAATGAGACATACTTGAAATTACACATAATGCGCATAGATACTAGCCTTCTAATTCTTATGCGTACGCATTCAATTGCCCTTAGACCCGTTCGAGAGTCATTATCCCTGTAATGAGATCTCTCGAATTGTCCCATTTGGACAGTTTAGGACTGCATAATTTGTGTATAATAATATTCTTAGTGACCTAAAGTTGTTACTTTTGGAGGAAGTTCTGCAGTCATATCCTAATGTTCTCTGGGTACATACAAGATTGACAAGTGTGACTGTTATATGAATTGATCAATTGAAATAACACTCACACTTGCCAATCTACATTATGTACTTAGAGAACTACGGGGATATGCTGCCGAATTTTTCTCAAATCGTAACAATGTGCATGAGCTGTTAAGTATATTACAAAAATATGCGGTCTTGAATGGGATACGACCACTCACCTTTTAGAGGAGATGGAGAAAATAGGAATTTGTATTATAAATTGAATTTGAATTTGAAATTTAAAAATCGAATATAAATAAGACATAATTAAATGAAACATACTATAAATCTAAGTTTCGTTTATACTAATCCATGAATATACGCTTCTTACCTTTCATAGGTGATTCTTTGTGGTAGCTATGATGGGATATCCGAAATACAAAGAGTGGATGGGTGCGACAAATATAATGGGGGATGTGTTTCATAGAGATGATAATGATTTTGTGAAAAATGCAAAGAGATGTCATAATGATGAAGAGTTTCCTTGTCCGTGTGCTAGGTGTAAGAATCGTAAGGTGTTTGAGTGGAAAACGGTTGAACTACATTTGTTAATATCGGGTATGCAAGATATTTATCGATTTTGGAGTTTTCACGGTAAATTGAAAGTTCACTTTGCCCCTGAACAACCTTCACAACAACTTTCAACAAGTAGGAGCGATGTAGAAGGGGGTGACGTAGATCATAATATATTAGAGGATTTAATTGATGATGCATACGGAGTTTATGAAGTAGAGGAGAATGAGGTTACTGATGATGTAGAAGCTTCAAGTGCTCCTGAAGATATCACGATAAACCTTAACTATGACTACCAAAGTTTAAAATTTAAGGCAGCCCAACTGTTATCCTCTGCCTGTGAGAAAGATCAAACAACTTTTTATGCCATGGTTGGTTTGTATAGTTTGAAGATGCAGTACGATTTGTCTGGCAATAGCGTGACAGGAATTCTGAAATTGGTGAAGGGATTACTACCTAAGGAGAATACGCTTCCCCTTGGTGCGTTTACTTTGACAAGTGGCGAAATAAAGGTTCTTTTAGACATAATATATAATTTGAAGGGCCCATCTAATTTTTTGTCCAACTAGCAAAGAATTGTGAATTATGCTACTCGTGATTTACATAAGTGTAAGTCCAACGATTGACATGTGATCATGCAATTGGTCCCTCTATTGTTTAAGCACTATTTCTCCAAGCACAAGGATTTGCAGAGGTATATTATGAAAATTAGTATTACCTTCTCACTCTTGTGTGAGAAGGTAGTCAATCGAGAACACATAGTGGACGCAAAATTGGCGGTGACCGAAGCGATTTGTGTGTTGGAGAAGTACTTCCCCCCAGCATTCTTTGACATAAGTGTTCACTTCTTGGTACACCTATGTGACGAGGCACTTCTTTGTGTTCCAGTTAGATATCTGTGTATGTATCTGTTTGAAAGATTGATGAAAGTTTTTAAAGATTACGTCAAGAATACGCGATACATTGCAGGATCAATTGCAGAGGAATACATCACCGTGAAGTCATCAATATATACTCAGGAATATATGCCTGACTCGACCAGCATTGGTGACAGTCATGATTTCGTCGATGATGGTGGTCATGTGATGAGAAAACGAGTGAAATTAGCGAGTTTGCAGCATGGACAAGTAGCTCGTTATCTATTTGACACAATGAAGATGTCGAAGAATGGAAAAAGTAAGTTTAAATTTTTTTAATGTTTAACATTATTTTAGAATATTTTAGATTATTTTATACATGATTTATTTTGTAATATGCAGAAAATATGAAGCCCGTGAGAACAATAAAAGACGAAAAACAATGGTACAACCAGACAACGAATTTAGGTTGTGGTTGTCACAAGAGGCAATTATAATGAAAAGGGTTGTTATATAATGTTATATTACACTCAAACTTTACAACTAATTTAAATAATTTATTTATATTCTCAGCTCTTAAAGACGGGTGATGCGACATCAAGGCTTGATCGTCTAGCCACTAGACCCTTGTTCGTGGCACAAGAGTACAAAAAGTATCGATTGAACGGTTACGTATTCATCACAAAAGTGTACGAGGAAAGTAGAAATGTACAGAACTCAAGCATTTAATGCAAGTCTCTTACTTTCTTTCGAGCGAGCGCAAAAGATAAAAACCTCACTGAAGCTGAAATGACTTACTATGGTGTAATTCAAAATATATTTGAATTGGATTATATGAGATTCAAAGAAGTTGTATTTTTCTGTGACTGGGTAAGACTTGAGGATAAAAATTCTTATAAAGTTGATCCTGTCACCAATTTTATCATGGTTGACTTGTCCAAGTTGAATAGCAACGACCACGTGAGCGATGAGCCATTTGCTTGTGCATTTCAAAAGGTTAACAAAGTGTTCTACTCAGAGTATATCATCAACGAGCCATGGTCAATTATCCTACACGTGCCAAAGCGTCTAAATAGTAGTGTGGATGACTTGGCTGCTCCTACCGAATATCTATCCATTTTTTATGATAACCCGAATTTGAAACAATTTTTCAATTTGTAATAAATATTCCAATTTCTACTTTATCAATCCATTTTTAATTCTTTTAATTGATTTGCACTTTATCAATTTCACTCTTGTGTAGTGCGCGTTTATGGGCAATAGGGGTGGGGGTTGGAATGTATAAAATTTTTAGTAATTGTACATATTATGAGATTGATGCTGTTGTGTTGGAATTCAGAATTGAGGTGTTAAACAGTAACAATTCATTTGAATTTGTAGTAATTGTACATATTTGCATGTCTTCTTCCAATTCACTTTCATTTGTACTAATAACAACATTTTTTTACAGAAAATGTCTCCTTCGGGTATTAAGGCGAGGAGGATAATGCTGATTATAATGATGTCGTCTAGGCTCAATAGTAGCGAAGGTGACGAGGGCTCCTCGGCCCCAGGCTCCCCAAATATGGCAAAATTGGGGATGGCCATTAAGAACAAGACGGGTCTATTAGCGAGATCCCTCGAGCTGGTAAAGATTATCATCGTCCTGGGGTACCCTAGAGCTCAAGTTCGCTATTTGGATGGCACTACATGTAATGTATTTATATTTATATGAATATTTCAATTTAAATTTCGATCTCGATTTCGATTTGATTTTATATTCATATTTATTTTTATTTTTATATTTATATTTATATTTATATTTATATTTATTCGCAACTAACATTGTATTTGTTTGACAGGAACAATTCAGCCTGGATCCAAAGCTACGCGATTTCGTCCTAGAGTAGTTGAGGGAGCAACACAAGACCTAAAAGGAAAATATGCAGACCCGGTACTTTGGGAAGACCCGAGAGTCTGTTATTCGAATACGTGAATTCGTCCCATCGAAGGAACTGATCTCATTGTCACAATGGAAAAAGTTCATTAACAATGAGATCAGGGAGCGACAATTGGCATCTCTCCAATCAGGGAGGGAAAATCGAGCAAAAAAGACGGGCGTGCACTACTCCGACTGGACATCTTTGGACGAGGTGGAACATAGGATGATGGTAAGATTTAATTTTTCTATAACTATAGAAATATATTATTCTGCATTATTTTACTTTGTGGGGCCGATACTAATTTTGCGTTATTTTATTTTAGGGGACAAGGAGTGGCCCTGGGGATAGGCCGCATAGGCTCGATACTTATGTGGCTATTCGGACGAAGAAGGGGAAGGATAAGGAGGTGTCCCCGAGCATCGCGGCCACGATTGTAAGTAATCCGACAGTTTACTTTTTGTTAATTACGTTATAATTTTTTTATTTACTTATTTTACTAATCATATGCTTTTTGTTGTTTAAGGAAAGCTTAAGGAAGTGCATGAGTCGTAGTCTGATGCTGACAAGGCATCTTCGTCCACAGATGCACTCAGCCAAGTGCTTGGTGCTGATCGCAAGGGGAGGACAAGGGGGTGAGCTCGTGGGTCGATAAATATAGGATCATCGGATTGGAGACGAGCGACGTCGGGTTGGCTCTAACGGTGGACTCACATGATGCGAAGCTGTCCTGTTTTGAGGCAATGGTTCAAGATATGTGCTCATTCATGCGAAGCTGTCCTGTTTTGAGGCAATGGTGGACTCGTATGATGCGAAGCTGTCCTGTTAAGGGGAAAGGGAAGGAGCAGGTGGTGGAAAATGAGGTGCAAGAGGACGAGGATATGGACATCACTGCTTCATCTTTGACACGTGCGGACTTTGATGATCCAGTCCCCTATTAGGCTCTCTTCGATTGATCGATGTCGACACTGGGTTGGTCGAGCGTGTTTATACTGAACATATTTGATGTCCAACAGATAGGGAAGGGGTTGAGGGACCCGAATACCGTCAAGGGTATGCCTGTTCATAGATTTTTGCTTTAAGACATCGAGTCCAAGGTACTCGTCATGCATGTGATACCCAAGAAGGAGAATTTCCTATTGTGGTTGCACGAACAATGCGGCACGATGTATATTGTTGGGTGTATTAATTCGTATATCGTGTGGCCTACTCACCTCCTTAGATCTACCCCTACCCCAGACATGTAGTGACATTATTATTTGAATTGAATTGTTTTAAGTTGTTACATTTGAATTATATTTGTGATGCATATTGTTTTGAATGTATATTCACATTATCTCTATTTTATTTGGATATATGATGTTTGAAAAGGTACAACGTTGCTATAATTGGTACAAATATACTGCTGGGCAATGGCAGTGGCCATATTACCCAGCAGATTTTTTTTCAATTCTGCCCAGAATTGTCACGGTCAATGACGGTGACAAGTCCGTGACAAAGGAAACTTGTCACGGACATGTCACGATTTTTTATCGTGACAATTTTTTATTAAATGTCACGAGTTTGTCACAGTCCTTAATCATGACAAAACTTGTCAAGGTTAAGGATCATGACATGACCGTGACAAGTCTAATGAACTTGTCATGGTCATTGACCGTGACAAGTCCCTGACATCAAACGTTGTCACCCCAGAATTATCACGGTCATTGACCTTGACAAGTCCAATGTAATACCCCGTACTTTTGGCTATATTTATTTTTGGGATTAATTAATTAAATGCGTAGTAATTGGAAATTAATCCGGGTTATAAATACTAATGAAATGCGAATTGGTATTTTATTGGGTGCATATATGATTATATATGTATTTGGTATTATAAAATTTGTCGTGAGATTTATATACGGTATTTTAGAAATTTTGTTGAGACGCGTGGGACCGCCGCATCACGGTATAATATTTTGTTAATAAAAGTGAATTTAAAATCGATAATCCATATGGTCGTTTTGAGTGCGCCAACGCGTCCGGAAGGGTCGAGATAGTCAGAAAACACTAGCCGGGGGTATAGTTTGGGTCCCGGGGTATTTTTAGGCCATTCCGGCACCATAAAGGGTATTTTAGTAATTTGGTATTTTTGGGTAATTAAAAGTGACGAAAATTGAGAGTTGTAATCTGATCAGGAATTGACCCAACCAACCCTTATTAACCCAACAAGCTATGGAGGTTTATTAAATTAGGTTTTCATAAGTTTCCCCAAAGCAAACCCTAGCCACCATAGCCTTTTGGAGAAGAAAGCTTGGAGAAGGAGAGAGAGAGAGGAATTCTGCATAAATTCTACACCGAATCCACACCAAATTCAGAGACAAACAAGGCAAGTGGTTTAACTATGTTTAATTTCAAAGGATGTTCTTTCCATGTTAGAAAATTGATGTTTTACAAATTGTTCTTGGAAGATAAATGAAAACCCATGTTAATTGGACTTAGAATTTGATTATTAAGGACCATTTGCACGTAGAACAGTATGGGCCGAAATTATATGATGATTATACATGATTGGGTGAAACAAAAACGGATTTAATTTGATGAATTGAGGGTTTATAAATTAGGGTTCTTGTTCATGAATAATTTGGGGGGAAAGTTTAATATTTGTAAATTTGATGGATGATTAGGATGAGTTAATCCATAAAAACGTGATAGGATGTGGTTATATTGTGTTTAGAATTGTTTAGATATCTTAAATCAATCATTGGGACGTATTTTGGAGAAGATTTGAGGAGTAAAAATGTTGAAAAACGAATTGGGGAAAAATCTGGGCCGAAACTGGTACCTCGTTAGAAGCAGCCCCCAGGTCGTTCGAACGAGCTTCTAACGAGTTGACCAGTCGCTACTAACGAGTGGGGATTTCGTTCGATATCTTGTTCGAACGAGATATCGTTAGAAGGGTCAGTTCGTTCGAACGAACTGGGATCTCGTTCGAACAACCTCGTTCGAACGAGACTTCTAACGACCTGACAGTCCAAACTCGTTCGAAGTCTCGTTCTAACGAGACTTCTAACGAGTTGACAGTTTGGTCCTTTTTGGACTGTTTTGATTTTTGGAGTCCCGGAAACTGGTTCGAGGGTAGAGTTAACATTCTTTGATGATGTAAGGATAGATTTGGGACTTTTGGGTTATTGAGAGGAGTAAATTATATACGAGAGTTATATCCAATAAACCATTTGGGTTAAGACGTGAGTGTCTACTACGATGTGAGGATGAATTATAGCGCGTATAATTACAAACCGGAATACTACGAATTGTGATAATTATAGTTAGTACGAGAGTGCAATATGTACTATGATTAAAATACGGTATTACTAAGATGTGTGTTTACTTAGTATTGTTATATGGATTCTGTGTATGACATACCTACCATACTTGCTATCACGGGAGGTTACGTTCGCTTAGGACCCTCTAATCCTTGTGTGCCTACGGGAGGGATATAGACTGGTACCTTGATGAACATAGGTCATAGTAAGACTTATTGTGATATTAATAAGTCCGCTGACCATGGGAGCGTAGGTTTGTGCGTGACCCATGTGATGGTGACTGTGTTCGCCTCCACTATTTGTGATTTGTGTTATCTGAACTATTCCTGAGAGATTCGGAATATGTGATCCTTATGTACGTGATGTACCGGGATGGATAGCAGAGTATGTGTGCACCATAGCTTAGATTGCGGGGGTGCTTGTATCGTATATTTATGATGTGAATAATATACATTAAATTAATGGAAATCCTCATGTTAATGTTGTAAAAATATTACGGTGTTATTTCGAGTTATATAATAAGTTTACTGATATTTATATCAATGGTATATTTAGTAACTGAGTTTACGTTAAACCCCTATTTAATTACGAGCGTTGTTATGTTAAATGAAACTGAGTAATATGGGTAGAACCTTTGGCAGTCTGGCTAGTTATGTTGTCAGTTAGCTAGTAGTATGGGTCGATATAGATGGGTACTTACGTTAGGAGTGCACAGTTAGACGAGAGGTGAGAATATCATGCGAGTGTACGTCCTAACATGTACTTTGCATTTAATGTTTTAAATGTTTTTAAAGCACTTGCAGGTTTTTAAAATATAACTCCACATTCGGGCTCTGACCCGTTTGCTTTTCAAATCTCTTTTTCTTTGTAAAACCATTTTAGGTGCCCAGCCACAAGGACACCCAGCATAGGTACTCATTCGGGTGACGAGCTGTAGCTGCTTGTGGAAGCTACAGGGATTTGCATGTAGACGCTTCTATCTCTTTGGATTCCAGAGTCACTATCTATCAGTTGTAGGGCATGTTGCCCATTTATTTAGAGACATCATTTACATTTCAGTTTTCAGACTTTAGCATGTTTTATTTCAGTTTCGGTTATTCATTTCAGTTATGGGATTGTAGTGAGGAGTTTTTCCTCCAGACTTTATTTACTCTATTGTGATGGTTATTCATTTTACTTCAGCACGGTGTATGGTGTTATTTATTTCTTCATTACACTTGTTGCATGTTAATCAGACTTAAATTAAAATTTGGCAACTTGCTTTTTAAATACTAGGTGGTTAGAAATAATAAAAATGTTTTCGACAGTGATGCTATTAACTGAGCCAACTTGGCATTTTGAATTAATTTTATAAAGGATTAGCTACCTGGTATTTAATTAGTCGGGGTGTCACAGGTGGTATCAGAGCATCAGGTTCTAGTGTCCTTTAGGATCTGTACGGCTATTATGTTTCTGCTACGTTTTCTTTGATATAGAGCCCTATATTTTAGGACTGTTGTACTCTTTTTGTGTATGCTTCGTTCTTCAGCTATTTTAAGTTTATAAACTGCGAACTTATAAACTTTATTCTTATTTCAGATGCCTCCACGACGTGCACGACGAGTTCCCAGGAATGCAATGCCCGAACCCCAACCCGCTCCAGTTCAGGGCATGATGAACGCCGCTGAGGTTGCTGCTATAGTAGCCCAAGCGATAAATGCCGCGATTGCCGTGATTCAGCAGGCACCGCCTCAGGCGCCGGTTGCCGCGCCAGTACAGGTTAATGCATTCCCGTCTGCTTGGGAGCGTGTATGAGATGCTTTTCAGAAAGCGCACCCGTCGGAGTTTGCAGGTAGCTCAGACGTGGTAGTCTCGAGCCAATGGAGGAAGGACATACAGAGGCATTTGAGGATGCATGAGTGCACTGATGTTCAGAAACAGGTGCTAGCTACTTTCAAGCTAGTGGGATCTGCACTACAGTGGTGGGAGTCTATTACCACCGCGGAGGAGAGGGATACCCTCACGATTCAGGAGTTCTGGGTGCGGTTCGACCGCAAGTACTTTCCGTCCGCAGTTCATACAGAGATGAGGAGGAAGCTGATGAGTTTGAAACAGGAGGGCAAGACATTGGCCGAGTATGAGGCCGAGTTCACTAACCTGTTGAATATCGTTCCAGACGAGATTCCAACAGAGAAGAAGAAAATAGAGAAGTTCACCGATGGGTTGAATTGGAGGATCCGTCAGCATCTGCTAGGGAACCTATCGTTGGCCATGTATTCTGATGTGGTTAACGCTGCATTATTACACTGCCAGGACCACCGTTTTCATATGGCCGAGGGCACGCGATCGGGGGAGTCTAGCCATCAGGGCAGGACTGGAGGACATGGTGCCAGCGGGGCACAAACCGGTCAGGGGCAGAGACAGACTGAGCAGGGCTCCCAGTAGGGGGATAATAAGAGGTTCCGGTCAGGGAACTATAGGCAGGGACAGGGAGGTTTTCGTCAGGGCGAGCAGGGTCCAAACGGCCATCAGGGCCAGCAGGGGCAGAATGGGCAGCAGTTCCATCCGGGCCAGCAGGGCCAAGGGAGGAACGGTAACGGCCACCAGGGCCGGGGACAACAGGGGCAGAGGGGAGGGAACTTCCCAGGGAAGTGCTTTACTTGTGGCAAGACTGGCCATAAGAAGCAGGATTGTCGTGATAGGGGCAGGGCCCCACAGCAGCAGCAGTAGGGTGCTCTCCAGGAGCCACAGAGACCTATGTTTCCCGCCGCTCTTCCTGCACTGCCACAGATGGCAGCTTTGCCACCCATTCCAGCAGTCCCAGCTCAGCAGGGGCAGCTACAGTATGGACGTGTCTACAACGTTCACCAGGCTGTAGTTCCACAGGCACCGCCCGCGATCGAGGGTACGTTTCCTATCCATGGAACTATGGGTCGGGTGTTATTTGATACGGGTGCTACACACTGTTTTATAGCTACACACTTCGCGAAAGCCTTAGGATTGTTAGCTACAGCAGAGAGCACAGTTACGTGTGTCGACTCACCATTGGGGAGTGGGTCACTTATATTCTTTATATGTCGGGGAGTGGGGGTAGAGATTGGTGGTTTGGTATTACCTGCAGACATGTTAGTGTTAGACATGCATGTTCATGATGTGATCATCGGTATGGATTGGCTCGTAGCATATAGGGCCATGATTGATTGCTTCAGCGGGAGCATTGTTTTTGCCATTCCGGGGCAAGAGATGTTTATAGTGGCGATGCCTCGCCCAGAGGGAGGATCGACCGCTCATCTGTATTACATTGAGGAGGATACCTCTAAGGAGGTTGTGATTCCTTTAGATTCGATCCCGGTTGTCAGGTAGTATTCAGATGTGTTTCAGGAGATACCAGGCTTACCACCCAGTCGTGAGATAGACTTCGTTATAGATTTGCTACTGGGTACGAGACCTATAGCACGTGCACCGTGTCGTATGGCTCCAGCTGAGATGGGAGAGCTACGGGATCAGATAGAGCAGCTTTTGGGACAGGGCTTTATTCGCAGGAGTACCTCACCTTGGGGCGCTCCAGTTTTGTTTGTGAAGAAGAGGGATGGTTCACTGAGATTGTGCGTGGACTACCGAGAGTTGAATAAGGTCACGATACGGAATATGTATCCGTTGCCTCGAATCGACGACTTATTCGACCAGTTGAGGGGAGCTTCTTTCTTCTCGAAAATTGACTTGAGGTCGGGATACCATCAGTTGCGTATCAGGGAGGAGGATGTCTCGAAGACCGTATTCTTGTTGAGATATGGTTGTTATGAATTTCGGGTTATGCCTTTCGGCTTGACCAACGCTCCAGCAGTGTTTATGGACTTGATGAACAGGGTATTCAGAGATTTCCTAGATCAGTTTGTCATTGTATTCATTGATGACATTCTGGTTTACTCTCAGACAGAGGAGGAGCACGCCGAGCATTTGAGGCAGGTTTTGCAGACACTTCGTCAGAACGAGCTGTATGCAAAATACGAGAAGTGCGGGTTTTGGCTGAAGGAAGTCCAGTTCTTGGGTCACATTATTTCCAACCAGGGAATATCAGTTGATCCGGGGAAGGTATCAGCGGTGAGGGAGTGGGGACAGCCCACGACACCAACGGAGATTCATAGTTTCTTGGGTCTAGCAGGATACTACAGGAGGTTTATTCGGGGTTTCTCAGAGATAGCAGGTCCTTTGACACATCTTACTCGTAAAGGTGTGCCGTTCATTTGGAGTGATGCCTGTCAGTTGGCATTCGATGAATTGAAGGACAAGTTGACCTCAGCACCTGTGTTAGCATTGCCGAGACCGGGAGTTGAGTATTTGGTTTACACCGATGCGTCTTTGCAAGGGCTTGGAGGTGTTTTGCAGCAGGAGAGACAGGCCATAGCTTATGCTTCCCGTAAGCTTAAGCCTCATGAGAAGAATTACCCCATGCATGATTTGGAGTTGGCAGCGGTAGTATTTGCCTTACGGATTTGGAGGCACTATCTTTTGGGGGAGAAGTTTCAGCTGTTCACGGACCACAAGTCACTACAGTATCTGTTCACGCAGAAGGAACTGAATATGCGACAGCGTAGGTGGCTTGAATTTGTGAAGGACTACCAGTTCGACATCCAGTACCACCCGGGTAAGGCTAACGTGGTAGCAGACGCGTTGAGCCGCAGGCCAGCAGATGAGGTGGCAGAGGTGTGGAAAGCTAAGTGGAAGGAATTGGGACACCAGGATGCAGTGGCCCGATCTTTCATGTCTGTGATGACCGTTACACCGCAGATTGTCACAAAGGTAGTACGGGCACAGGCTAATGACTCGTTCTGTCAGGAGCAGATAGTTCGATTGCTAGCCGAGGGAGCCGAGTCCTATACCGTTAGCTCAGACGGGGGATTGCGCTTCAATGGGAGATTGGTAGTTCCGGAAGGGGAAGAATTGCGGCACGATGTTATGGCAGAGTCGCACGGCTCGCGGTTCGCGGTACATCCCGGAGGGGACAAAATGTACCAAGACATGAGACGACAATATTGGTGGAGCGGTATGAAGAGAGATATCGATGAGTTTGTCTCGAAATGCGCCACTTGTCAGCTTGTAAAAGTGGATCATCAGAGACCAGCAGGATTGCTACAGCCGTTGGAGGTTCCGGTGTGGATGTGGGAGAACATATCCATGGATTTTGTCACGGGGTTGCCTACGTCGCATAGGGGTCACGACTCCGTTTGGGTAATTATGGACAGATTGTCCAAGGTCGCTCACTTCTTACCCGTAAGGACTGATTACACTACGGGACAGTATGCCCGGCTCTTCATTTCAGAGATTGTGAGACTTCACGGTGTGCCCCTAAACATCGTGTCTGACAGAGACAAGATATTTGTTTCGAGATTTTGGGAGAATTTCCAGGAGGCAATGGGCACGGAACTGCGGTTGAGTACGGCTTATCATCCGCAGACCGATGGGCAGACAGAGCGCACCAATTAGATGTTGGAAGACATGCTACGCATGTGCATTATTGACTTCGGGGGTGGATGGGAGCAGTACCTTCCACTGTTAGAATTTGCTTACAACAACTCCTATCAGTTCACTATTGGCATGGCTCCGTTTGAGGCATTGTACGGTAGGCCTTGTCGTTCCCCAGCATGTTGGTTGGAGGTGAGGGACAACAAACTACTTGGGCCGGAAGTGATTCAGGATACTTCGGCAAGGATTGAGTTGATTCGGAGTCGCATTCGGGTAGCTCAAGACAGGCAGAAGAGTCATGCTGATGCGAAGAGATTTTTCAGGGAGTTCCAAGTGGGGGACCAGGTTTTGCTCAGGGTATCTCCGATGAAGGGGATTATGCGTTTCGGGAAGAAGGGGAAGTTGGCACCGAGGTATGTGGGGCCGTTTCCTATTATTGAGCGGATCGGACCGGTTGCGTATAGACTTGGACTACCGGAGCACTTGCATCGGATTCACGACGTGTTCCATATTTCCTCGTTGAGGAAATACCTTAGAGATGATTTGGCTCATTCTCACATTTCTGTGGAGGACATCGATCTCCAGCCGGATAGCTCCTACGAGGAGGGGCCAATTGCTATTTTGGACCGAAGCGAGAGGAAACTGCGGTCAAAGATAGTCCCGTTAGTGCGTGTTCAGTGGCGACATCACAATGTCGAGGAGTCCACATGGGAGCGCGAAGATGAGATGCGCGAGCGTTATCCAGAGCTGTTTCTAGCAGGTACTTTCTAGCTTCGAATTTCGGGACGAAATTCAGTTATTAGGGGGGAAGTATGTAATACCCCGTACTTTTGGCTATATTTATTTTTGGGATTAATTAATTAAATGTGTAGTAATTGGAAATTAATCCGGGTTATAAATACTAATGAAATGCGAATTGGTATTTGATTGGGTGCATATATGATTATATATGTATTTGGTATTATAAAATTTGTCGTGAGATTTATATACGGCATTTTAGAAATTTTGTTGAGACGCGTGGAACCGCCGCGTCACGGTATAATATTTTGTTAATAAAAGTGAATTTAAAATCGATAATCCGTATGGTCGTTTTGAGTGCGCCAACGCGTCCGGAAGGGTCGAGATAGTCAGAAAACACTAGCCGGGGGTATAGTTTGGGTCCCGGGGTATTTTTAGGCCATTCCGGCACCATAAAGGGTATTTTAGTAATTTGGTATTTTTGGGTAATTAAAAGTGACGAAAATTGAGAGTTGTAATCTGATAAGGAATTGACCCAACCAACCCTTATTAACCCAACAAGCTACGGAGGTTTATTAAATTAGGTTTTCATAAGTTTCCCCAAATCAAACCCTAGCCACCATAGCCTTTTGGAGAAGAAAGCTTGGAGAAGGAGAGAGAGAGAGGAATTCTGCATAAATTCTACACCGAATCCACACCAAATTCAGAGACAAACAAGGCAAGTGGTTTAACTATGTTTAATTTCAAAGGATGTTCTTTCCATGTTAGAAAATTGATGTTTTACAAATTGTTCTTGGAAGATAAATGAAAACCCATGTTAATTGGACTTAGAATTTGATTATTAAGGCCATTTGCACGTAGAATAGTATGGGCCAAAATTATATGATGATTATACATGATTGGGTGAAACAAAAACGGATTTAATTTGATGAATTGAGGGTTTATAAATTAGGGTTCTTGTTCATGAATAATTTGGGGGGAAAGTTTAATATTTGTAAATTTGATGGATGATTAGGATGAGTTAATCCATAAAAAGGTGATAGGATGTGGTTATATTGTGTTTAGAATTGTTTAGATATCTTAAATCAATCATTGGGACGTATTTTGGAGAATATTTGAGGAGTAAAAATGTTGAAAAATGAATTGGGGAAAAATCTGGGCCGAAACTGGTACCTCGTTAGAAGCAACCCCCAGGTCGTTCGAACGAACTCGTTCGAACGAGCTTCTAACGAGTTGACTAGTCGCTACTAACGAGTGGGGATTTCGTTCGATATATCGTTCGAACGAGATATCGTTACAAGGGTCAGTTCGTTCGAACGAACTGGGATCTCGTTCGAACAGCCTCGTTCGAACGAGACTTCTAACGACCTGACAGTCCAAACTCGTTCGAAGTCTCGTTCGAACGAGACTTCTAACGAGTTGACAGTTTGGTCCTTTTTGGACTGTTTTGATTTTTGGAGTCCCGGAAACTGGTTCGAGGGTAGAGTTAACATTCTTTGATGATGTAAGGATAGATTTGGGACTTTTGGGTTATTGAGAGGAGTAAATTATATACGAGAGTTATATCCAATAAACCATTTGGGTTAAGACGTGAGTGTCTACTACGATGTGAGGATGAATTATAGCGCGTATAATTACAAACCGGAATACTACGAATTGTGATAATTATAGTTAGTACGAGAGTGCAATATGTACTACGATTAAAATACGGTATTACTAAGATGTGTGTTTACTTAGTATTGTTATATGGATTGTGTGTATGACATACCTACCATACTTGCTATCACGGGAGGTTACGTTCGCTTAGGACCCTCTAATCCTTGTGTGCCTACGGGGGGGGATATAGACTGGTACCTTGATGAACATAGGTCATAGAAAGACTTATTGTGATATTAATAAATCCGCTGACCATGGGAGCGTAGGTATGTGCGTGACCCATGTGATGGTGACTGTGTTCGCCTCCACTATTTGTGATTTGTGTTATCTGAACTATTCCTGAGAGATTCGGAATATGTGATCCTTATGTACGTGATGTACCGGGATGGATAGAAGAGTATGTGTGCACCATAGCTTAGATTGCGGGGTGCTTGTCTCGTATATTTATGATGTGAATAATATACATTAAATTAATGGAAATCCTCATGTTAATGTTGTAAAAATATTACGGTGTTATTTCGAGTTATATAATGAGTTAACTGATAGTTATATCAATGGTATGTTTAGTAACTGAGTTTACGTTAAACCCCTATTTAATTACGAGCGTTGTTATGTTAAATGAAACCGAGTAATATGGGTAGAACCTTTGGCAGTCTAGCTAGTTATGTTGTCAGTTAGCTAGTAGTATGGGTCGATATAGATGGGTACTTACGTTAGGAGTGCACAGTTAGACGAGAGGTGAGAATATCATGCGAGTGTACGTCCTAACATGTACTTTGCATTTAATGTTTTAAATGTTTTTAAAGCACTTGCAGGTTTTTAAAATATAACTCCACATTCGGGCTCTGACCCGTTTGCTTTTCAAATCTCTTTTTCTTTGTAAAACCATTTTAGGTGCCCAGCCACAAGGACACCCAGCATAGGTACTCATTCGGGTGACGAGCTGTAGCTGCTTGTGGAAGCTACAGGGATTTGCATGTAGACGCTTCTATCTCTTTGGATTCCAGAGTCACTATCTATCAGTTGTAGGGCATGTTGCCCATTTCTTTAGAGACATCATTTACATTTCAGTTTTCAGACTTTAGCATGTTTTATTTCAGTTTCGGTTATTCATTTCAGTTATGGGATTGTAGTGAGGAGTTTTTCCTCCAGACTTTATTTACTCTATTGTGATGGTTATTCATTTTACTTCAGCACGGTGTATGGCGTTATTTATTTCTTCATTACACTTGTTGCATGTTAATCAGACTTAAATTAAAATTTGGCAACTTGCTTTTTAAATACTAGGTGGTTAGAAATAATAAAAATGTTTTCGACAGTGATGCTATTAACTGAGCCAACTTGGCATTTTGAATTAATTTTATAAAGGATTAGCTACCCGGTATTTAATTAGTCGGGGTGTCACATCCAACTTGTCAAGGTCAATGACTGTGGCAATCCGACAGATTTGGTGTAGTGCACTCTTTATCCCCGCATGTCCCGTGTGTTATACCTTATTCCGAGTGCTTCTATTTGTTGAGTGTGATATCCGGAGAGGATTGAGTGGAAGCATGCTTTTATTGTTATCCGGGCTATAGGATTTTTTACTGAATCAAAGCTTTTCGCATGTGCATACACCCCACTCACATTTGAGGTTTGAATTCCATGTAGTTATTCTTTTAATGTTAATAATTTCAGATTATTAAGAAAAATTATCTTTTGCTTTGTTAATAATATGTTGAAATATCTAATTGTTGTTATGTTTGGCATATTGGTTGTTTGGGAATATTTTGAGGAAACAATTTCATGTTTGTGGGTTTCATCCCTGAAAACCCTCACGATATGAGACTCGTCCACTAGGGTAACCTAGGGGTTTAATGGCTTATTGCATATGCTAAATGGAATCATCTTCCCTACGAAAGTGGTATTTATATTTCGATGCATATATACGTGTTGTCATTTTCTTATAGTTATTTTTTCTTTGAATTTCATTACTAGGGAGTAGCAATGTGTAAGTTAGGGGGTGTGATTCGTACTGAATCATAGCACTCATTACCCTCGAACTTAGGCATTTTAGCCCCTTCGGGTACTTTAATGACTATAAATATGCTCATTAATCAAACAACCTCAGTTTTATATGCTAACATATTTTTTGAGGTATAATTGAGTTGTTATAGGTATTATAAAGTGCTTGGTGTGAAGTTCGGGCGAGCTCCGGTAAAGTTTCGGCGCAATTCACACATTCAGGGTCATTTTTATAATTTCACACTTTGGTATTTTTTACAAAAGCCTTCATGGAAGTTGTAGCCCTTGGGCCAAGCTTCGCGTGGCCGCAAACAGTGCTCGAATCGGAGTCCGAATGAAGAAAACACGGACCTTTAATCGGAAAAAAATATAAGTTAATTATATTATTATTTTATTTATTCATTAACTTTCTATTTAATGACATCCATGTCCTTTTCTCTTTCAATTTGCAGGGGACTCCAATTCAGCCCATGGGCGATTTTTGGCTAAGCTCGGTGTTGATACCAAATTTAGTCTACTGACAAGGATCAATAAAGTGAAGACACGTGGCAGTCTACGTGGCAACAACAAACACTTCTGAGGAACTCACACTCTCCGAGGAACCATACTACAACGAGGAACACTGTTGCCCCGAGGAACTCATAAGCTCCTAGGAACGAGAACTCTTAGAGGAACTCTTCAGCACCTAGAAGCTTAGGCGGTCCGAGCAAATCAGGCGGTCCGAGCTGCACCTCGAACAAAGCATTAATAGCTGGATAACCAACAGTTTGATTATTCATTAAATGCTTATCATTCAGACGCATACGCTTAAGAAGCATTGAATGTATCACCCTTTCATATGTACATCATTTAATGTATTACCCTTTCACATTACACCCCCATGGATATAAATACATTGTACAATCCTCATTGTAAAGGACCGGAATTTCTTGAGATAACTTGTGATCGAGAATTCCCATACAATCAGCAATACCATAACAGTGGATGTAGGCCATCCTAATAAGGCTGAACCACTTTAAAAATTCTTTGTCTCATTTATTTACTGTGATTGAATAATTAGATATGATCTAATTTTTTACATCAATAGATTGGCGTCGTCTGTGGGAAACGACTGGTAATATCGTTTTTCCATAAAAAAACAATCCATAAAAAATGGCTGATATTACAGAATCAAGTAACCAAAATGCTGGAAACCCTCTAAATCCATCTTCTCCGCCAAATATTCCAGATCTGGCTGGAATAATGACAAATCTGGCTCAGGTCCAGACCATCATGCAAGAAACTATGCATCAACTCATACAAACCCTCCATGGCGCTGCACCAACCCATTCAAGACCATAAAGTATTCAAAAAAATACACGTGCATCTTCTTCACATAACAGGCGTACCAATTCATATCGCAATGAGGAGTCTGAAGATTTTTCTTATCAACCTGGACGAACTTCGTCAGTACGAGCCACAGATACAGAATAACGTATCACTCTCTCCCCAGAAAGGACCAGTGCGCTATAAAGATTAAGCAGAGTATCTCCTTTCGATCGATTAGGTCCTGGGAGGAGCAAAAGTCCTCCTAGAGCCCCATCGAGGAGTTTTCGATGACCATCAGATTTAAGGGAAGGATCTGCCCAGTCGCGATTAGCTGCTCGTCAAGAGAGATCCCAGGAAGCCACATCAACGCGATCAGTTGCTCGAACCAATAGGCCCGAGGAAGGAAATGATGCATGGAAAGGCTCTATTCAAAGGCTGGAGGATAGATTAGGAGAAATGGTTAAAGCTAAGAACCCTCTACAACGAACCTTTGTTCGAGGAACACCTTTTGTCCAGTCCATTGTAGATTTTCCAACACCATCAAAGTTCAAAGCACCTGTTGTGACCCCCAAATATGATGGAAAGACTGACCCTGTCCTTCATATAGAACAATACCAGGCTGAAGCCGACATCTATGCTGTTCCAGATGAGATGAGATGCAGGGCATTCTCGGGAACTCTTACCGGATCTGATCAAAGGTGGTATAATAATATTCCTCGGGGTAAGATGTCAACTTTTCTTTAACTGACCGAGTTATTTATTGGGAATTTCTATTTTGGGGCAAAGCCAGTTAAACGAGTAGAACATTTGTTAAGTGTTAGACAAAAAGCTGGTGAGAGTACCAAAGATTATATAACTCGTTTTAATAACGAGAAACTTGAAGTCATTGACTATGAGGAGAAGACAACGATTACCGATTTGATGAGTGGACTACTGCCCAACAAGTTGTACTACACTTTGGCCAAAGATCCACCTAGAACCATGTCAGACCTGATGGGAAAAGCGTCCAAGATTATGAATACCGAGGAGGCTATGGCTGCAAAGAAGAATATGGATGCCAAAGAAACCAAGGTGGAGGGTGATAAAGCTAAGAAGAAAGAGCATAAGAACAATGGTAATGACAAACATTCAAAAAATAGGTCGGTGTGGGACGTGATGAAGAAATATGATAATTATACTCCTTTGAAGAAGGATATCAACCATGTTCTGGAGGAAATCAAGAATAACGAGGAACTAAACTGGACAGAGAAAATGAAGGCAGACCCTGACAAGAGGAATAAAGTGAAGTATTGCGAGTTTCATAAAGATCATGTCCATATGACCAAAAATTGCATAGCTCTTCAGAATGAGATTAAAACACTCATAAGACGAGGAAAGCTATCAAAGTATGTTGATAGTGGAAGCAAAAGAAGGAACAATGACCGAGCAAGAGATAGGTCTAGATCTCCTCGTCGAGCAGAGGAGAACAAGAAAAGAAACCATGAAGTTGATCCCGAGGATGACCCCGATCTTCTCAAGAGACCAAGGCAGCCAGAACGAGAGGTATTTTCAATACGCTTTGGATCATTTGACTGTAATGTTATAACAGGTGGAGATGCAGGAGGAGGAGACCTTACTGCCGAGAGAAAAGCTTACCTCTGTGAGGCTCAAGCTTGCTCGTACATTCAACGAATAAATCTAGCTGAGGAGGATCGCCCAAGAAAGGTGAACAAAGAGAAATTGGTCATTGGTTTCTCAAAGAATGACCTTGCAGGTGTTTTGTATCCTCATGATGACCCGCTGGTGATCAAGATGAGAATGAAGGAGGTTATAATTTCAAGAGTACTGGTCGATAATGGTAGCTCGGCAGACATCATGTTCTACTCATGCTTCGATTGTTTAAATCTAAAGCTATCTCAATTGGGGCCTTATCATAGACCCCTCATCGGTTTTGCTGGCGAGAAAGTATTTCCACTTGGGACGATCAAGTTGGATATATTCATTAGTACGTGGCCTACTTGTCGAACAGAAAGAATACGCTTCTTCGTGATGGATAAGAATGTTCAGTCCTCATACAATATCATCATGGGAAGAGTAGGATTGAATAAGTTCGAGGCTGTACCATCTACGGTGCATCAATGCCTGAAATTTCCAACAAATTTTAGAGTAGGAGTTGTTAAAGGTGATCAAAAAGTAGCTCGGGAATGCTATTATTCATCCGCCGAGCAAGAAGAAATGGAGGAATCAAGGAAAAAGACTACTACCTATCAAGTGGATGAAGGTGCCGAAATTGAAACATTGGATCCCAGAGATGAGTCACAACTCATGAAGGGTCAAGTGGTGGAAGCTACTGAAAATATCATTCTGGACGACGACCACCCTGAACGAACTAGTCAAATAGGTTCGTCGTTGGAAACCTCACTAAAACAGGAATTGATAACTTTCCTTAGAAGCAGAAAGTAAACTTTTGCGTGGAGTCATGAAGATATGCTAGGAATAGATCCAAATTTCTTATGTCACGAACTTAATGTGAATAAGGAGATCAGGCCAGTAAAGCAGATAAGAAGAGTGTTCAGCCCCGAGAAGAATCAAGCTATACAGGAGGAAGTTGAGAAACTCCAAAAAGCTTACTTAATTGAAGATGTAAAATATCCAGACTCGTTAGCCAATGTGGTGATGGTAAAGAAGAAGAACAACAAGTGGAGGATGTGTGTAGACTTCACCGACCTCAACAAAGCATGCCCAAAGGATCACTTTCCATTACCCCGAATTGATCAACTAGTCGATGCTACCTCGGGACACGAGCTGCTGAGTTTCATGGATGCTTATTCTAGCTACAATCAGATTAAAATGAAACCTGAAGATAGGGAGAGTACTTCTTTCATTACCCCTAGGGGAACTTATTGTTATAATATTATGCCTTTTGGTTTAAAAAATGCATGTGCGACATATCAGAGGCTGATGAACAAAGTCTTTGCTGAACAAATCAGTTGCAATATGGAAGTCTATGTTGACGAAGAGCAAAAAAGCTGCTGATCATCTAGTTGACTTTAGTCCGACTTTTGATCAACTAGATAAATATCAAATGAAGTTGAACCCGGAGAAGTGCATATTTGGAGTACGAGAAGGCATGTTTCTCGGATACATTGTCAACCAATGAGGCATTGAAGAAAATCCTGAAAAGATTAAAGCTCTATTAGGGTTGCGATATCCAATGAAGAAGAAAAAGGTGCAAAGTCTTACAGGACGAGTAGCAGCACTCAACATATTTGTATCACGAGCAACTGATCGATGTCTCCCATTCTTCAAGATACTCCGAAAGACTTTTGAGTGGGATGATGAATGTGAGAATGCTTTTCAAGACTTGAAGAAATACTTGGGAGCACCTCCACTGTTGTCCAGGCCGATGATGGGAGAAAAATTGTACTTGTACCTAGCAATATCGGAGAATGCAGTTAGATCGGCGTTGATAAAAGTGGAGAATGGAGTACAAAAACCAATCTGTTACACAAGGCCTTCTGAGGAGCAGAAATCAGATACCCAAGGCGAGAAAAATTGGCACTAGCGCTGATTGAGGCGAGTAGGAGAATGAGGCCATACTTTCAGGCCCATACTATAGTCGTATATACTTGCATGCCATTGAGACAAGCCCTTCATAAACCAGAAAAATCAGGGAGATTGATGTACTGGGCAATAGAGCTCGGAGAATACGATATAGTCTATGAACACAGATCATAGCTAAAAGGGAAAGTTGTAGCAGATTTTATAGTAGAGTTCACCTATCCTGATACCCCCGAGGAGCAAAAGTTACTCGCTTATCAACCTGTGGATGTTACAGGATCAACAAACGCAAGCTCAGAACAACTCCGGTTGGTAAAAGGGCAAGTGGATGTTATAGGATCATCAAATTCGAGCTCAGACCAACTCCGGTTGGTAAAAGGGCAAGAAAAGATGGTCGATAAAGAGCGAGAAACATCAGGGGAAGATGAAAGGAAGCAACAAATATTTCGCCGACGAACTATGTCAGATCAGAAGTTTGAAGACGAGTTACTTATATGGAGGCTATATGTGGATGGCTCATCTTGCACAACAGGCAGTGGGGCAGGGATAGTTTTGAGCACTCCAGACGAGGTCGACATGGAGTACGCCCTACGTTTACAATTCAAAGCTTCCAATAATGAAGTTGAGTATGAGGCCATGATTGCAGGTCTTAATTTGGCGAAAATTATGGAGGCGCAACAAATTATTGTCTTCAGTGATTCTCAATTAATTGTAAATCAAATGTTGGGAATATATTCAGTCAAAGGAGAATTAATGAGCAAATACCACGCAAAGGTGATGGTGTTGGTATCATAATTTGCTGCTATTCAACTGGTCAGAATACCAAGAATGGAGAATGCAAAAGCAGATGACTTAGCTCGATTAGCATCATCTACTCGTACCGAGCTACGAAGAACAATCCCAACTGAAGTTTTGGCTGATCGGAGTATAGATGAAGATCTGGTAATGAACTTTATCACCCTTGATTTAGGACCATCTTGGATGGATCCCCTCAGGGCATATATTGAGGAGGGAGAATTACCAATTGACAAGCTCGCAGCCAAGAAATTGAAGTTTAAAGATGCTCCATATGTATTAACTAACGGTATTTTATATAGACGAGGAATTATGACAGGTTTGCAGAGATGTGTACATCCCTCCTAGATGAAAGAATTGATTGAAGAGATCCATGAAGGGTCCTGTGGAGCCCACGTAGCAGGTCGAACGCTTTTGCAAAGGGTGATGGCGCAGGGATACTACTGGCCGACGATGAGGGCTGATTGTGTAGCCTATGCCAAGAAATGTGACAGGTGCCAACGCTTTTCCTCCATCCGAAGAACTCCACAAACATTATTGACACCCATCACTTCCCTTGGCCATTTGCCATGTGGGGAATAGATTTGGTTGGACCACTGCCAATGACTAGAGGAAGGTTCAAATACCTCGTCGTCGTAGTGGATTATTTTACTAAGTGGGTGGAAGCTGAGCCTCTCATTGATATGACGTACGAGAAGGTGTACCAATTTATTTGGAAGAACGTCATTTGTCGATATGGTCTTCCTCATGCTTTCATCACAGACTATGGAACGCAATTTGATAACGAGGAGTACGTTGTCTATTGCCATCAATCAAACACTTTGAAGATCCACTCAGCACCAGGCCATCCTCAAAGAAATGGACAAACTGAAGTGACAAACAGAACGCTGCTTAATGGCTTGAAGAAAGGATTGGATGATGCATAATCAAACTGGATCAATGAGTTACAGTCAATACTGTGGGCAACCCGAACTACTCCCCGAGTAGCGACTGAAGAATCTCCCTATATGCTAGCGTTTGGAAGTGAAGCTGTTATACCTGCCGAGTTGGGCCTCCCAACACACAGGGTACTAAATTTCAACTCCCCTTTCAGTGACTTAATGAGAATATTGGATTTAAATATGCTCGAGGAAGTTAGAGAAGAAGCAGCCATTAGAAATGCTGCTTACCAGCAGCGAACAACTTTGTTCTATAATAAGAGGGTGAAGAAGTGCGACCTGAAAGAAGGAGACTATGTGCTGAAGAAAGTAATTCAAAAGCACAATAAGCTGGAGGCAAACTGGCATGGACCATACCGAGTTACAGAAGTTGTTCGACCAGGAACTTACCGAATAGCAACTCTAGAAGGGGAGGAGTTTAAGAATGCATGGAACGCAGAGCACCTGCGCAAATATTATCAGTGATGACTAAAATGACGATATTCTACCGAATTCTTTCTTTTTATTGAAAGTTTTTTAGGGAATACTAGTGCTACACACTACTCGGCAAAGCTCAAGCTACTCAATTTTTTTCTCGAAAATGCCAACTAAGGTTGGTCGAGAAACCTATATTCCTCCGGGAAGTAAAGCTACCAATATTCCTCCGGGAAGTAAAGCTACTTGTATTCCTCTTAGAAGTAAAATTATCTGTATTCCTCCGGGAAGTAAAGCTACTTGTATTCCTCCGGGAAGTAAAATTTGTATTCCTAAGGGAAATAAAACAATATGTTTCTCGGGAAATAAAAGTATTCCTAAAAATGCCAACTTATGTCGGTTAGGAAGTAAATATATTCTCGAAAATGCCAACTTGAGTTGGTCGGGAGGTAAAATTATTTCAAAAAGACTAACTATGGCTGGTCGGGGATAGAAACCCACCAATTATAGTTGGTCGACAAGGAAAATTTACCGACCTTGGTTGGTCGGAAACATTTAAGAGAAAAATCTACCAACTACGGCTGGTCGGAAAAAAAACCCACAAACTGTAGTTGGTCGATAAGTAAAATTTAAAGTGATCGAGCAACATTTTTGATACTCGTAACTTTTTAATTATTACTAAGTTTGTCGAGAAAAAAAATATTATTTTTGCCAAATGACTACCACAAGTTCAAACTACTCGACAATAAGTTGATCGACAAACTACACAATATTATTATCTTTTTATCAGATACACATGCACAAAGGTAAAGTATTTTACAAGACAATAGAAAATAGAAATGAAAGACTTTCATTAAATCCAAAACAAATTGCATTGATAATGAAAAGAAAATTACATTGATATTGAAATGTATACTAACTGTTACATCGATATTCCTATTCTATTAGTCTTTTCCCTTCTGCTTTTGACACAGGTTCCTCGCCAGCAGGCGGATCATTTAAAGCCAGGGGAGAAATTATGAAGTTGAGATCCTTTAACATCCTGATATTCATCACGGATGGTCGATCTAGAAGGTTCTCGGGATGAGATACTTCAACAATTGAATGGAGATTGTAGTCACCGAGATACTTGGAAATTAAGCATCGAGGAATGGCTCGAGCAGGGATCCAACTCATATCCAGTTTGAATGGAGTCACGGGTAGGTCGAGCAGCCCAGGATCGTGGTAGTCCCAGAGGTAATGACCCTATTCGAGTTGCAACACACCTAAGGCATTCAACCATCCTTGCTTGTAGCCCTCATTATTGGCATTCTGGATACGATCGTCCAAGTGAAAGAGAGCTCCGTTGTATCCAGCCATCCAGAACTCCCTGGGCTGTTTGTGGAATTGATATGTTAATCTATCCAGCTGCTCGTGGAGATTTTTGATGAAGATCTCTTTATTCTCTAAGGTAGATGTCTGAGTGGAGAGCTGCTCTTCCAGTTCCCTGATCTTCTTTGACATTTCAGCCAAAGCCTGGTTCTTCACCATTAATTGGAAGGCCTGGTTTTCTAAGGCATACTGAGTCCTCTGTTCCTCGATAGGAATTCGAGCTGCTCTTGCTCGACCACAAGAAGATGTAGATGGGCCAGACCTCTTCAACGTTTCCAACTCGTCCCTCAAGTTGGCGTTCTCGACTTCCAAGAACGAAAATCCCTCATAATTCACTAGGATCAAGGCATTTGAAGTGGAAGCTGCAGACTTCAACTGTGATAGCTCCCTTTGAAGGTTGTTGTTTTCTTGCTCCAGTAACTCAGCTATTTGTCTGCATTCCTCGACCTCACCCCTCAAGGTTCTTTCCTTTATATCGTACCCAGTAAAAAGCTTCTCTTAGCCCTTGTCGGCAATGATCTGCTGGTACTTCTTCTCGTACCCCTCATGCAACAGAGTAGTGGATTCTTTGTATTGTAGCTGAAGGTCTTCGAGGGTGCCTTGGAGATCCTCGATCATATCATAATAGGCCACATTATTGGCCACTGATCGATCAAGTAGACACTTCAGATATTGATATGCTTCAACTGCCTATTCTGAAGCATCTTGGCCAAGGATGTCGATGACTTGTGCTGCACTCAGGTCTGTGTGACCAGCCTTAAAGTATTCATTACATTTTCGCAGCAGGTTTGTATAATGGGTAGATAGTAATTCCATCTTGGCCAGAAACTAGCAGAGAAAGAAAAAGCAACAATCAATAAGAATCAAGACAGAGTATGAAGAAGAGACAACAGTATGAATAGACACAAGTTCGAGTTTTATTATATCATAAAGGTCAAAAGTACAAGATTTCAGAGTTACATATTCATGGTTACAATTGACAAAAGGAAAATATAAAGATAAACCCGAACAACTCTACACCATTTCCTTGTCTCCCAAAACCTTCTCGGGAGGCTGGGATGAGGAAGTAGGTTGCTTGGAAGGAGTAGAAAGTTGCTCGGGGATTGCCAGCAGTTGCTCGGAAGAAGTAATGATTTGCTGAAGTTCCTCGACAGCAGGCTGGATGGCTGGGGGATGATCTCCCATCACCATAAAAGACTCTTCGGAGGCAGCCTCGTCCTCTTCAAAGTCTTCAGGAGTTGGAGGGGGACCAGGGATGTGCTACTGAAAGAGTTCAGAATTTTCATCCACTTTCATCTCCTGAAGAGCAGCAACCCATCCATCCCTAAAGTATTTGAGGCTTCCATAGTCCACTTGCGACACCATGGCAGCCAATCCCTTGTTCCACCCCTTGTCCCAGTCAGCGCTGAAGGACTTCTGACATTTTCCTTTTCAAATTTTTCGAGGAAAACTTCTCGGACAGCAGGTCATCAGTAGCTTTCAGTTTTTTCTCATCCTCCTCCTTCTGTCGACTTACTTCCTAAAGCTGGCCCAATTTTTCCTCAGCAACCTTACGCTTATCTTCAAGCTCCCCAGCAGTTTTGAGCTTCTCTTCAAGCTCTTTATTTTTCCCCTCCAAGTTCTTTATTCTCTTCTCCAACTCTTTGGAGACTTCAATAACTTGAGCTTTTTCCTGCTCGGTGGAGGCAAGCTTCTTCTCCCAAATAGCCTTGTCAGTAGCATATGTCTGGCGAGAATCCTCTAGAGACTTAATAGCTTCCTCCAGAGCTCCCTCCACACTAGACGAGGAGCATGAAGCTTTAATCGCCTCGTCTTTCGTCACAATTATATTGAAGCAGCTCGTCAACTGTGAAAAGAAAAAGAAAGCAAGTCATAAACAGAAATGACAAGGGAAATATGAAAAGTTCAAAGTAAGAACACTTACAGAAGCAAGGTGGCGAGCATCTAACGAGGTGACCATGTCCCGAGTAAGGTTTTCTTTAGTACCTTGGACCTCGGGAATGATCCAGGACTTTACCGAGCTCATGGCAGAGCTCGGGGGAACAAAAGTAGGAACCCCAGTTTCAATGGTTGGGGAATGAGTGATGGTGTCAGCCAAATTGACCGAGGAGCTCTTCTTCAGCCTCCTCGGGGGAACAAGAACCGATTCAACCAAGGAAGAACCCTTGGTCGGTGATATTACAATCACCTCTCCAGGAGAAGCAGACCTACTCGGAGCCACTGTGGGATTCTCAACAACCTTCACAACAGCAGCAGCAGCCGAGGAAGGCTCATCAGTCTTCTTTGTCCCCTCTGGGACATCAACCTTACTTCTTTTAGCCTCTCCAGCACCAGAGGCAGGCTTCTCGAAGAGGGTGGGAGGTCTTCTCTTCTTCATCCTTTCACTTAAAGTAACATGTGACTCAGGCGAAGAACTGGTGGAAGCTAGTATTGGCTCTGATTCACTTATTACTGGACGAGCAGTAAAAGAGGTGGTGTAGCTCTTATATTGCAGCAGATATGAGGACGACCTAATATGCTCGTCGGCAACAGATTGATGCAGACTACAGATAAGTTTCAAATGTCTTATATTTACGTCTGCTTCCTTTGGACACTTTCTTTTGCTATCAACTGCAAATAAATAAAAATTAAAATATCAGTAGCATATTTTATCAAACACAAAAGAAGCATGATTTCAAAATAAATAAAATAAAATAAAAATAACCTATCCCATTGCCATAGGGAGGGCATCTGGGACCCTGATAAACTTCATCTCCAGATAAAGGAGCATGTTGCCAATTTTTTATGACAACCCCGTGCTCAAAATAATCCTTATTAGCATCCGGGAGGTTGACTACTAAGGCCCTATTCAAAAATCTAGTTTTTAAATAAAAGGTGTTATCACCAACTGCCCATCTATAGCAAAACATGATTTCTGGAATCCCTATGCGAGTTCCATGGATTTATTTTAACCTATGCACCCCATTAACTATTCTCCATGTATTGGGGGCTATTCTTGCAGGAACAATGTCAAAGTATTGACAAAATTCCAGACATAAGGGATTGGGTGGAAAAGAAAATCCACACTCAGCAATAAAGAGACTGGGGAACCAATGTCCCTCAGCCAAGCGGAAATAATCAGAAAGCTCTTCCAGAACAACCCAGGAGGGAATAGAAAAATCAGAGAGAAACTTATCAAGAGATTCAACAGGGTAAACCATGATGAATAAAAGATATGAATAAGAAGGAAGAAAATCTTAAAGAAAAAGAGTGGATCTGATGACAACGAACGATGGAACACTACACCAAATCTGCCCATTTATCAAGGTCATTGACCTTGACAAATCCAACTTGTCAAGGTCAATGACCGTGACATTTCGAGGCGAGACAATTTTTTTTGTCACGGTCGTGTCACGGTCATGTTGCGGTCAATGACCGTGACACGTTTGTCACGATTTATAACCGTGACAAAGTCGTGACCCTTTTTAAAAAAAATTGTCACGGTCAATGGCCGTGACAACCTTTTATCACGGGCTTGTCACGGTCATTGACCGTGACAATTCTGGGCAGAATTTAAAAAAAATCTGCTGGGCAGTATGGCTACTGCCACTGCCCAGCAGTATATTTGTACCTGTTATAGCAATGTCGTACCTGTTCCAAACATCATATATCCAAACAAACTAAAGATAATGCAAATATATATTCATGACAATATAATCCAAATATTCAAAATAGAAATAATATACATGTCTTGGGTAATCCAAATATAATTAAAATGGACAAACTTAAAAATAATGTTACTACATGTCTTGGGTAAAACTGAGGAGGTGAGTAGGCCACACGACATACGAATTGACGCACCCACTAATATACGTCATGCCTCATTGTTCGCGCAACCACAATAGGGAGTTCTCCTTCCCGGCTATGATATGCGTGATGAGCACCCTGGACTCCATCTCTTGAAGCGCACGTCCATGAACTATTCCACCCTCGACGATATTCGGGTCCCTCAACCCCCGCCCTATCCGCTGGCCATCAAATATGTCCAATATGAACACGCTCGGCCAACCAAGTGTCGACATTGGTCTGTTGAAGGGCGCCAAATAGGGAAGTGGATCATCGAAGTTCGAACGTGTCGGTGATGAAGCAGCGAGGTCCACATACTCGTCATCCTGCGCCTCGTCCTCCCGCACCTCCTCCTCCACCGCCTTCTCCTTCCCTTTCCCTTTCCCTTTACGGTCTCCGCCCAACGTACGCTTCATGAATGCGTACATATCTTCGACCGTCGCCTCCAAACGGGATAGCTTCGCGTCGTGTGAATCCACCGTTCGAGCCAACCCGGTGTCGCTCATCTCCAATCCGATGATCCTAGATTTGGCCACCCGCGAGCTCACTCCCCTTGTACTACCCTTGCGATCAGACCCAAGCACTTGGCTGAGTGCGTCTGTGGACAAAGATGCCTTGTCGGCATCAGACTGCGACTCATGCACTTCCTTAAGCTTTGCCTGAAACGACAAAAAGCACATGATTAGTAAAATAAGTAAACCAAAAAATTATAATGTAATTAACAAAAATTAAACTGTCAGATTACTTACAATCGTGGTCGCGACTCTCGGGGACACCTCCTTGTCCTTCCCCTTCTTCATTCGAAGATCCACATAAGTATCGAGCCTATGTGGCTTACCCCCTGGCCCACTCCCTACCCCCTGAAATAAAATAAAGTAAAGTAAAATTAGTATCGGCCCCGCAAAGTAAAATAATGAAGAATAATATATTTCTGTAGTTATAGAAAAATTAAATCTTACCTGCATCCCATGCTCCACCTCGGCGTAAGAGGTCCGGCCGGAGTAGTGCACGTCCATCTTTTTTGCCCGATTTTCCCTCCCCGATTGGCGAGATGCCAATTGTCGATCCTCGATCTCATTGTCAATGAACTTCTGCCATTGTGCCAATGAGATCGGCTCCTTGGGTGGGACGGATTCACGCCATTGGATAATCGACTCTCTTGTTTTCCCAAAGTACCGTGCCCACATATTTTTTTTCACGACTTGAGTTGCTCTCTAATCTGCTCCAAGACGGGACCGCGTAGCTTTGGATCCAAGTTGAATTATTCATGTCCAACAAATACAATGTTAGTTGCGAATAAATATAAATATAAATATAAATATAAATATGAAATCGAAATCGAAATCGAAATCGAAATTGAAATTGAAATTGAAATTGAAATTGAAATTGAAATTGAAATATTCATATAAATATAAATATAAATATAAATATAAATATATTACCTGTAGTGCCGCCCAAACAGCTAACTTGAGCTCATATGGCACCTCCTTCCAACTCATAAACCCCGGGACGATGACCGTCTTTAGCAGCTCGAGGGATCTCGCTAATAGCTCCGACTTGTTCTCGACGGTAATCCCAAATTTTCCATATTTGGGGAGCCTAGGGGCGGAGGAGCCCTCGTCGCCTCTGCTACCACCGAGCCCAGACGACATCATCATAAACAGCATCAGCATCTTCGCCTTAATATCTGAAGGAGACATTTTTGCTGTAAAAAAATGTTATTAGTACAGATAAAAAAAATGTTAATAGTACACATACACACACCGCTACCCCACCCCCACCACACACACGCACACGTCATGCCACTTTTAAAACTAACCAACCCAACATTTCATCAATTAAACTAACAATTAAAGTATACAATTATTAATTTACTAATTTACACTGAGGGACAATCCTACTTTCATATGAAATTGGCACTAATTATTAATTTACTTTCATCTAAAACTATACAATTAAAATTACAATGAAAGCTATACAATTTCTTAATTAAAGATATACAATTGTTAAAATTGCCCCTCCACATCCCCCACACCCCACCCCCACCCCCACCACACCCCTTGCCCCCCTTCCCCCGCCACGCACACACGCACACACACACACACAAACACCCACCCCCCACGACCCCCACCACCCCCACCCCCACTACCCCCTCCCCCACCACATCCCACCACCACTACCCCCTCCCCCACCCCACCCCACCCCGACTACCCCCCTCCCCCACCACACCCCACCATACACACACCTACGCACACACACACACACACACCCTACCCCCACCACCCCACCCCACCCCCTCCCCCCACCATGACCGTGACAACTACATTTATTGTTTATCAAATAAATTATGACATGAGATAATTATAATTGGAGCATAAATTTCATTATCATAAAGGGATAAATCCAACCAAGTACAAAGATTCTACAAATTAAAGTGAGAATTAAATTTAAGTCTTTCTAACAACATACATGTGTATGGATTCTACATAGTTGGGCACGAAAGTAACTAATGATATTCCTAAAAACATACAATTGGCAACATTTTGTGAATTTACTAAACTTTATATAATATTATCAAATTCTGTTAAAAAATTATCTAGGGTTTTGCCTAATTGAATTAATTTCATGAATAAAATTATTATCAATTTAAATATTTATATAATTAAATTTAACATATGAATTCTAGAACTTTTCTAACATTTACACAATTTTAACTATCACTAACATTTTACACCATTCTAACTATCACTAACATTTACACATATATATACACACATACACGTATACATATACACGCATATATATACACACATACACATACACATACACATACATATACACATACACATACACATACACATACACATACACATACACATACATATAGAAATGAAAGAGAAAGAGAGGAAAAAAATATACCTTAGAGAGAGAGAGAGAGCAGAAATTGCGGATGAGAGAGAGAGAGAGCGAGGGGGAAAACCAAAAGAGGTGGAAAAAAAAGAATCCTAGGGCTTTTTTTGGTGCAAAAGTTGTCACGGTCGTGTCATGGTCATTTACCGTGACACATATCTCGCGTTTTGTGTCACGGTCATTGACCTTGACAAGACCGTGACACAGAATTGTCACGATCTACGACCGTGACAAGGCCGTGACAAGTAAATTTGTCACGGCCTTGTCACGGTCGTGTCAAGGTCAATGACCATGACACAAAATGCGAGATTTGTGTCACGGTCAATGACCTTGACTAGGGTGGCCGGCTGAAAGGTGACAATTTGGCTATTTTGGTGTAGTGGAAGAGATGAATACACAGGAGAGAAAGAGACGACAGAAAACTCAAAGATACAAATTTGAAAAGGTAGAAGACGATGGGAGTATCTGTGAAGCTTAAATACCTTGCCTTGGAAAATGATAAAGTAATGATTACAAAAAGAAACAATTACGCTACCGGCGGCTAGAGGAACAAAAAGGGCGCGACAATCGAAGCGAGAAGAAACGATTACGCTACCGGCGGCTAAAAGGACAAAAAGCACGCAGAGATCGAGGCGGTTGTGAAAATTCAAAAAAGCCTAATTCTACGAATTTGGAAAGAGAAATAAATACAAGGGAAACACTCCTAAAAATCAGGAGGACTATTTAAAGCTATCATATTCCGAGAAAGAATGTTCCATACTCCTCAAATTTTAAACTATGAAACATTGGGGATTTCTGTTGATACCAAATTTAGTCTGCTGACAGGGATCAATAAAGTGAAGACACGTGGCAGTCTACGTAGAAACAACAAACACTTCCGAGGAACTCACACTCTCCGAGGAACCATACTACAATGAGGAACACTGTTTTCTTGAGGAACTCATACGCTCCGAGGAACCAGAACTCTTCGAGGAACTCTTGATCATCGAGAAGCTTAGGCGGTCCGAGCAACTCAGGCGGTCTGAGATGCACCTCGAACAAAGTATTAATAGCTTGATAACCAACAGTTTGACTGTTCATTAAATGCTTATCATTCAGACGCATACGCTTAAGAAGCATTGAATGTATCACCCTTTCATATGTACATCATTTAATGCATTACCCTTTCACATTACAGCCCCAGGGCTATAAATACATTGTACAATCCTCATTGTAAAGGACCGGAATTTCTTGAGATAACTTGTAATCGAGAATTCCCATACAATCAGCAATAAAATAACAGTGGACGTAGGCCATTCTAATAAGGCTGAACCACTTTAAAAATTATTTGTCTCATTTATTTATATGTGATTGAATAATTAGATATGATCTAATTTTTTACATCAACACTCGGGTTTGTGCTCGGGTTTTGGGTTAGTCCTAAATTAGAGGTTTTCGTCCAAAATTGAACGTTGGGTCGCGTGCGGGTATATTTGCGGGTTAGTTGGCTCGAGTTTTGGGGATCTTGGAATACCCGTTTTGGTCACTTCCAAGCTTTGTCCATTAACGGTGGTTCTTATTTTTTTATCTATTTGGGTCTCGGTTTGAACAAATTTTGGTTGCGTGGTGAAGTGGGACTGGAGGCGATTGGGTTTGGCTTTGCGGCCAAGTGGGATTATCCAATTGCAGCTATGGGGGTTTTATTATTTTTCATTAGTAGCGTGGCACTGTGGCTGCATGGGTTGTTCCAGCGTCGTCGGTCGATCGACCAGCACACGCGGTCGATCGAGTTTTGATGTTTGGCCGTGAGATTTTCCCAGTGTGATCCTCCCCTATTGCGCGGTCGACCGATCACCACCCTCGATTGAGTGGTGCTTTGTTTTTGGTCCGAGATATTTGTAGCATTTTCTTTCCTTTTTCCTTTTCCTTTTCTATTCTATTTTTCTTTTATCCCTCTATAAGACACTTATGCTTTTTTATTTCTTTTTCTTTTATTTTTTTATTTCCTAATTGTAACTTACTATAAGTACCAACTTTGATTATTTTATTTGGCTTTAGTATTTTTTTAGTTGTTTTCTCTTATTTGAGGCCTAGTATTAGTAAAAATTGGGGATTTTTGTAGGAGACCTCCCCTCTCCTCATTTTTCTTTATGTAATTCTCCATCAATGTAAGTCTTTCTTCTATTTATTGATTAGTCCCTTATTTTTATGCTTTGTATTTATGGCTCATGCCTAGAAAAATGTTGTAATTTATTTATTTCTTGTTTTAGTCTTTAATTACTTGTTTAATTTAATTAATCATGTGTAATGATTAGTTAAATACGGTTTGGGTCGTGTGTCCGCCATTGATGGGCGTCGAGCTCCAAAAATTAGGTTTCATGTAAAATGGTATTTAATTGAAACCTCACGAATTAAAATGGGATTATTATGCGTTTAACTTTCATTGTCACGCAACGTTAGTATTTAAAGTGATAACCTGACTTTAAGTCGTGTTTGACCATTTTTTTATTAAGTATTTAATCTCCCATCGTTGGCCTAAATTCCTTCATGTGTGAAGTTTATGATTAATTAAAAATGCCCGATTAAATGTTTTCGAACCGAAATTCTAATTACGCGTGTTTAGCCCATGGCGGGGACGCAATCCTGACCCTCGTTTTTATTAATTATTGTTTAGTTTAAACTTCTTATGTTTCCCTTTTATTTAAAATCATCCATCACCTTTAAAATTTTTATTCTTAAAATAATAAATCGATTACGAGCTATATTAACATTCCTTATGGATTCGATACCCAACTTACCGCTATACTTGATTTGCAAGTGAAATCGTAATTTAGATTTTTGTATTAATGCGGTGAAACTAATTCAATGATTAGCGTTTTGATGCAACGCTACTTTTCACGTGTAATCAGTCGTAACACAATTGTTCTATTATAAAAAAAACAATTATTCCCTGAAACTATTGTATTTATTTTTATCATTGGTTACATCCGTGGCATAATTTATTGATAGTTAGGATGAAAACAAATTTCTTGAGCGATAGGTGAATATTTTTTGGCATTAGTGATAATCATATTGGCATTTGCATGGGTAAAACTATTAGAAATCGCTGGACAAAAATCCTCAACGATAAAACCCATGACGAGATATGTGATAAATGGTTGTCACAATAGATTTTGCCATGGTTTTAAGTTGTGTTAATTTAGTCATGAACATATGTTGTTAAAAAATATCTAGTATAAATTTTAATGTAATAATCCCCAAAACTCGGGAGGCATGGCCACCCCCTTCATCCCTACATGGGTCCGCACTTTCCTTTCGCCAGTTAAGAGAGGCACCCATGCCGAGTCTAGAGAACTCATAAGGAGTTATCATTTGCTCATTGTTTCCCGATGCAAGGTGTTGTATTAAAATTTTCTTACTTATTTATTAGCCATTAGAATCAAACATGTCCTTATTATAATGAAATGTTTTATTTCGATTGTATAAGGAAAGTAATAGAGAATATACCAAAGGCATCATGTCTTCAAGGGATTTTGCGAGCATTTCCTGATAGTGCGAGTCTTGGCTTATGGGATCTGGGCAACCTCTGCCTTTAAGTGTTAGAACCAACGTCCACGAGGCATTATTTCTTGGGATCGTAAGGGAAGAAATGCTGATAAGTCTCTTTGGAATTGATTTAAGTACGCTTCAAACACATCAGGAGGGCTATTATTTGCCAGGAATATATTTCTCTTGTTTTTTTCTAGCTTTTCAGGAACCTGCAATTTTTAACAAAGGCAGATAAAAAAAGATAAAGTGAGTACAATGATATGAAATTTTTTGAAAATAAATATTGCATTGATATAATAATTGCTAAAATATAGCATTTTGAAGAACATTTTTAATATATTCCACTATTTCACCCCATTCATGTTTCTTATGTTGTTAAAAATTAGGGACCTATGCCGACACATAAAATCAACATATTTGACTCGTGTTCGAGTCCAACCGCAGTGGACACTAGACACAATACAGGAATGACATGTTAGTGTGTCACACCAAATATTTATATTTTGTGTGTACACCAAGACTTATCCTCAAAATGAACAATATAAAAACACAACTTCCACTCGAGGCATTTGCGTGAAAACGCAACTTGAAAATGTAATCTTTTGACAAATATGTTTTAAATCGCTATTTTCTGACAATCCTTTTTACAAACTATAGATTTGAAATTGAAAACTCTAATGATAGCATGAAGGAATAATGGATATTAAATTTTGTCTCAAACGAAGTGACATTGCTTGGTGATTGAATTTGTGTGTCAATATTCAAATAATAAAACTAGAGTGATTTAATGTTAACACCACTTAGCCCAATTGCATGGTTCAATTAGGCTATAGTGATTATTGTGCTCCTAAAATTTTTCCACAACATGTTACAAGCTAAACAATGTACCAAAATGGTAATTAATCATAAAAGTATTGTTTGGAAACTTAGCAGTGCCATGGAATCCTGAGAAAGCTAGTGAAGACTCTAAGACGAATGAACAATGTGAAGGCTTTTTCTTGGGAATAGCCTTCCATAGAAAGACTGTAATACCCTACCATAGAAATAAATATTTTTATTATGATTTGAATAGTTTATTCAGAGAAGATTATAGTAGAAAGAAATGCATAAAGAAATAGGAGAAATTGTACAAAAATTGACACGTCGAAGGTAGGGATTAAAAAGGAAAAATTTACATTGCTTGGTTTGTATGGATGAACACCCATGTTGAATTAGTTTGTGCGGATATGTTGGTGAAGTACGACATGAATTAGTCAAGGAAGGGATGTGACACGGACACGGTTAATTTTATACGTTATTAGTGCCGGTACATGACATAAAAAGTTTTACGAGATTTTTGTAGGCTTCCTCGTTGGCAATAAAAATAATCTGACCTAACATTTGAGGTGCTATATATATATATATATATATATATATATATATATATATATATGTGTGTGTGTTTCATGTGGTCCAAATTTGGAAAAAGGGAAATTTTTCTCACTAAGGTCGGTCGACCGTGGGTCCCTGGCCGATCGATTGCGCCTAGCAGGTCACGCCATGGCGAGAATTTTCTTTTTTTATGGTGTCTTAATCCCAGCCATTGGATCTCTTAAGTTGTCAATTGCGTTCAACCTTATACCTGATATGGTAAGGTTTGGAGTAGTTGGATTTACTCGTTGGGTATAAGTCTAGTTGTCGGGGTTATAAGACATCAAAATCGTGTATGTTGGAAGAACCCAAAACCTGTTAGATTTCTCAACTTCTCTCTCTCTAGTTTGGGCTACCCTGGAGGAAACCTTTTGTCCAAGGTTATTTTCGTCTCTTCCTACCACACCCATGTCCATTTTCCACATTAGAGACCACACCCAAGTTCCCAAACACATAGAAACCCTTGTTAGACTTATTGCAATGAAGACGATGATGTTCTTAAAGTCTTGTAGGGTATTTGAAGATGGAGTTTCAATAAGGTTCCTTGGAGGTTGAAGGGATCTTATATGAAGATGGGGAATGGATCCATTGAGACAAGCTTTGGTGGAATTTTAGAGACCCCCTTGAGGCCTCATTTGGAGGTGGGGGTCCTCTCTTATTCAACATCAACACCATCTATAGAGATCTTGGAGGTGGGGTTGCTAACCTATGTTAAAGGTTAATGTTTTGTATAAATTTCAGATAGTTATTTTACATTTATTAGGATTAATTTATGCAGGATTCATAATAATGTCATTCATGGGGTTAGCTAGTTGATTTCATATGCAAATGGGTTTCAATGAAATGTTTCAATATGGGTTTAAATTTGATAAAAAATCAAATTACTATTTTACACCAATTGGGTATAAAAGTGTGTAAGAAAAGACCTATAATGCATCTATGGGTTTCTTAATGGAATCCCCAATGTTTTTAATAAAAAGTGGCATTTAAAATAAGGTTTAAATGGGTTTAAAATGTGTTATAAAATCCAGAACACTATTCATGGGCATTTTGTGGAAGAAGATGTGTTGCAATGATGATTTGAAGAAAAGAATGTGATTTTATGAAACAAAATCTATTAGGCCTGTTTGAGACATTTTTTTATATTAAAGGATCAATAAATTGAGATAAATGACAAAGAAAACCTACAGTTAATAAGTATATTTAAAGTGTACGAAACTCATGTGGAAACTAAAGTGGGTTTAATGTTTTAAATTTATGAAAGGTAAGATTCTACATGAATGGTGGTATCAAAGTTAATAATGAGAAATAAAAGGTTCAAATGTGTGATTGGAAATGATGTGGGTGCAAAGGTGCAAAATTTCATAAGTAAATTGTGTATTTCAAATGTGGAGAAAATGAGACTTTAATATGTAAAAAGATGTGATTTTATATATTATACATGTTAAAGTAACAAGTAGGAAAGTGGGAAAATTGTGATATTGAATTAGTGTTAAATTGGTTAAAAAGTATTTGAAATGTTAGGTTGGAAGCTTAATAACTATTTTGGGGAAAACAACACCAGTTAAAGAACCAAATTGCAAATTTGGCAAACAAATGTGGTAAATTAGTAATTTACTTAAAGTGGAACATTTTTATGGAATACAAATGTTAAAGAATGTCTTTACACTAATGTGTGTCAAAATGAATTAAGTCCTAATGCGTGAATAATTTAGTATAAACTATGTGTGTGTGGATAAGGGACTTAAAGAAGAAAAAGAAACATTTTCCCAAGTGTTAATAGAAAAACGGACGGTTATGTCCGGGTTTTTGACTTCGACTGGGTAAAAAGTAAATAATTGGAATAATGTGGACATTTGTTAAATATTAAAAACATATAAAGGAACTCGGATGACACTGGGAGAAATCAAGAAGGGCCCGGAGCCCATGGGTTAAAAGCCCTAAACCACTGGCTGGATTATAGGGTGCGCATAGCCGTCGGTGTGGAGCCCGTGTAAGTATGCGGTAAATGGTAAAATTATTAGAAAAGATAAAGGAATTTGGAATATATCAAGAAATGGGTTGCGTGGTAAAATGTGTTAATAGAACCTAACTTGAATGAATGTGATAAAAATTCCAATAAAAGTTAAATGGACAAGTAAATGCATAAATCTATTAATATCCATCAAGAAATAAAAAAGGGTAAAAGGGAGTAAATAAATGGGTGGTTAAGGAACTTAAATGGTTAAACACATAATTAGCACAAGAATGTGTTGTGAAATGGATTTCCAAAAATTGAATAAGTATTTTCTAACACAGTAATTGGGTAAATTCAGGTAAAGGAATGGTTTTAATAAATTAAGCGGAAAGGTTTTAAGTGTTGAACTGGGTGCGTTAAACAAAGTGAGAATGATTAACTATGATTAAATAAAACCTTAAATAAGATTAAGGTCAATTAATCTGGGCAAAGTAAGATTTTCAAAAATATATTAACTAATGCATTGGAATGTGTATTTTTTTCAAATGTATACATATATAGATATATACATATTTTCGTATACATGTGGTTATAGCGTATGAGTATTCTTTTTTATCGTTCGTTTCTATACTGTTCTTATAAATCCCACTGGGCATAGGCTCACATCTCCACTTTGTTACGACAAGTTGGGAGAAGCTTCATATTTGAAAGTGTTATACAGGTAAGTATATTTTATTTATATTTTATCTTTGTTTACTTGGACTCCGGGGTGTTCCCCACGGGTCCCTCACGTAGCTCATCTCGAAATAGGAATCGCATGCTAACAAGTGAAATATTAATTAAAATAAAATTGGACTAGAAATATTATTTATGTTGTTTCATTTCTCTTCACACCTAATGCTTGAGTCGGGCCAGATTGAGTCACCGATAACGCATAAATCCGAGTCGCGCGTTATAAATGGTGTCAGATATCTAGGAACAAAGTTCCTTTCGGGAGTGACGTTGTGAGGTTGGTAGTGGGTATTTCGATGTCGATGTTGGTTTTGGACAGTAATGCTAGTTTTGACAACAATTTTAGTCCATGTCCTCGATGGTGAAGTGAAATAGGTTAGCACAACGAGTGAGTTAGTGCCAAGTAGCATACGTTCAAGTTAGTTGCATAAATCACTTCCGCATTTTCGATAAAGTGTGTTAATAATTTACAGATGTTCATGTAAACCAATAAGTGGTGACACCGAGATTCATAGTGTGAGGTGTTTTGTGTTCCAATATTTATGGATGTAGAGTCTTTGGAGATGTTGATAGAATGGGATAGCACCAGTTGGGCAAATAAGAGAAAAGTATTAATAATCAGTGGTAGGGATTGATCGTTAGAGTGTCATAATTATGTAAAGGGAAATCAAGATTTAAATTATATATAGCCTTGGGTGTGACAAATGTGAGAGGTCAATATCGATGTGATGATTAGGTAACTTTGATTCTAGGGGTAATACCGTGATCGATGGTAAATCTGATAAATATGTAAATTTGTGTGGGGAAACACATAGGGATAAGCACAATCAGTCTTACTTAGAAATGGTGATATCCTTGTGGGTGAGAGCCTTAATGGTTGTTAGCCGATGTATCTTATGAGCCGTGATTAGAGGTAGAATTCATCTATGGCAAGGGGTCACGTAAGTGACAATGAGGAGATGTAATGGCAAGGTATCGAACCCTAGGTAACCCTTTGTAGTAGTTATTGAAACAATAATGCAACATTTGATCAATATGATCTTTAGTGACATCGATAGTGTATACCTGGGGGAATACGGGTTATACGTTGTGTCTTGTATCCTACCAAGAAGCCTTAGTAGTAGTAATAGTAGTAATGTCATGTAATGTTCATTTCCACTTAGTTGGAAAGCTTGTGAATTCCCCGATTGAAATTAAGGGACTGGGTAATGTGTTTATAAGTCTTAGTCCCGTGGTGAGGACATACTTGGTCCCTTAATTATGGGCTTGAATTTAATATATCTCGATTTATGTACCTTGACTATGATATAGGTTTAGAAAATCTTGAGGATTGAGGTAACCTAGGAATGAAACTAGATAATCATGATGACTTAGTAGTAAGTAAAGGAGTTATGATGTTTTAGAAAGGGACCCCTGACGGAGTCATTAGGGTGAGCCTCCTCTCAGGCAATACTCAATGTTCGGTGTCCTACCAAGACTCGAATGGTATAAGTTTGTAGTTTATTAACTATAGTGTGACATTGAGAAATACATCCCCTGTGGCATTCATAAGCATGGGCCTTGGTGTCTATAGACAATACCCGACATCCCGTATCCTACCAGTATATAAATATATAATTGTGTCAGTTGGTGGATCAACACGTAGTATGATGTAGCCTAGCGAGATTGACCTTGATTTAGTAACATGGATAGACATATGGAACCATATTGGAAGTCCTTCACGATATATGCTAAGGTTTATATAGTAATATGTTCATGCGAGTGGTAGACATTCCCTAATAATAGTGAATTTGAGGTTGTGTGCCGTGTATAACAAATGATAATAGTGTTTCTCCTCGAACATTTGGAAATTATTATTGTATCGATATTTATGGTGTAATGTACTTTTCATAGTGATAAACTCGAGGTTGGGTAGCGTAGGTCATGATATGACTTGCGATTTCTCGGAATAGACGTGAAAGTTTTTAGAGATATAACTGAGTTTGGTGTCATAACCCATAAAGCATTTGGGAATCATTATTGTATTGGAGTTTGTATAGCGATGGTAAATCATTGATGACTGTAGTATGTTGAATCACGTTGAATTATAAAAGTACTTGGAGTTAGTGCCAGAGTCTTTGTTTGGAAGCATGTGCCATGATATGACCTTCGAGGATAATGTCGAAAATAGATTGATCAATACTACATTGTGCACTTGGGAGACTTAGAACACGATGATGCTCGTAATGGTTTTAGAGATAGAACTCGAATGAAGTGTTAGATTTAGTTATAGAACCTACGTGTACTACCTGTATGGTTTATAGTGACTCTGGTGAGGTAAATCAGTAGGCACAAGTGATGCTCGAAAATTGAGATGCCACTAGAATGATTATGATTTGGAATCATGTAGGCGGTACTGAGGGTGGTAGCAACGATTCATGAGTTGAATAATTGAGACTATGTGAGAGTTATGATTCACTTGATGAGGGTGATCTCAGAAATTGAGGTTAGTTATCGCGTGTTGAAATTTTGGAGGCCTAGTTGTGATAGGTTAGTGACTAACGATGGGCATTGAAAGAATAGAATTTCATTTGGTTCATGTTGTTTTACTATCCAGTGATGGTTATGTAGCATTGGTCCTAAGGAGGGAATCATAGCATCAGGTTTTCGACATAATTGGTTTTGTATTCCGTTCGTCTAGTGAGGATGAGTGATCCATAGTTAGAAACCGTCAGGGTTAGTTGTAAAAGCTAGTATACATGGCAAGACTAAGACTCTAGAAAGATATCGATAAGGCTTATAGACTTCAAGGGGTATGTTGCACGTTCGTACTTCGTGTGAAATGATTCATGTTGGAATATGATTATTTTCTTTGTTTCGATATGTCAATCACCAGATTTGTTGAATTTATTGTGTCTTCTTTGATCCCAGTAATGGGAAGTTGTTAATCGGTTCTAATGCAGTGTGGCGCTACGTAAGCTCAGTAGTGATACATGTTAGGCCATTTGTGGCTCATATGTCACAGTATATGAGTTCTCTCTTCTTTGGATGACCTTTATTCTAAACTAGTTTGAGTGTACGTACGGTCTCACGTTGTTGCATATAGATGCATATATTACTTGATTCCTTACGTTACATGCATGTTAGTTATACGATGTAACTAGTGCGACTACGTCGTGTGTCCCAAGTTTGTGACATCAGAATGTGATGAATATTAGAGATTGATAAGGCATTAAATGGTAGTGTTACACTTGGTTCAGAATTATGTGAATTGAGGATGTGATTGCTCATATGTGTTGCGTTGTTATACCTAGGATGACTATAGTTTAGAATAAGGATCTCGTAGGAGATATCAATCGGGTAGCCCTTTGTGATAAGGTGACTCACTTAACAATCATTGGCATATATAATCATAAATGTTGAGGTTGTATCAGCCGAAGCTAGGCATGACCCAAGATTTGCTTGAGGGAACGTAAGTCATGAATACTAACATATGTCGGTCCATGATGATGAGCTCATAGGTGATAGAATAATGTTTGGTGAATATCGAACATCTTGAGGTTTTGATAAATAGACATGTTAGACATGCTTGAGAATTTGCAGTGAGGGGTTAGGGTTGATTGTGACTGGATTAGTATTAGTGATTGAGGAAACTAAAGCCTTTGTGTTTAGACCATAGTGTTGAGAACACGTAGGATTGTAAACTAGTTGAAGATAATTGGATCTTAAGGGTGGGGGATAAGATGTTGAGGAAGAAATTGACTAAGGACGAAAGTTGGTAATACCCCTCCCTACAAATAAATATTTTTATTATGATTTGAGTTGTTTATCAGAAGAAAATTATAGGAGAAACAAATGCATAAGGAAATAGGCCAAATTATATAAAAAGTGACACGTCGCACATAGCGATTAAAAAAGAAAAAAATACATTGCAAAGTCTGTATGGATGAACACCCGTGTTAAGTTAGTTGGTGCAAATACGTCGGTTAAGTATGACATGAATTAGTCTAGGAACGGACGTGACACGGGCATAGTTAATGTTATACGATAATAGTACCAATACGCGACATAGAAAAGTAGAACTTTGCGGAATTTTTGTAGGTTTCCTCATTGGCGATAATAATTTAACCTAACATTTGAGGTGATAAAAATATATATAAAAATATTAGGGGGTCAAAATTTGGAAAAAATGAAGTATTTCTCACCAGGGCCGGTTGACCGTGGAACCTTGGATCTCTTGAGTTGTCGATTGTGGACAACCTTATACCTGAAATGGTAAGGTTTAGAGTGGTCGGATTTCCTATTTGGGTATAAGTCTAGTTGTTGGGGTCATAAGACATCAAAATCGTGTATGTTAGAATAACCCAAAACCCATCAATTTTCTCAACTTTTCGCTCTCTAGTTTGGGCTTCCATGGAGGAATCTTTCTATCCAAGGTTATTTTCATCTCTTCCTACCACGCCCATATCGATTTTTTACAATTAGTTACCACACCCAAGATCCCAAACACATAGAAACCCTAGTTAGACTTCTTGCAATGAAGAAGATGATGTTCTTAACGTCTTTTTGGGTATTTGAAGATGGAGTTTGAAGAAGGTTCCTTGGATGTTGAAGATAGATTATATGAAGATGGGGAATGGATCCGTGGAGACAAGCATTGGTGGACTTTTAGAGACCCCCTTGATTCCAACTTTGGAGGTGGAGGGTCCTCCATATTCTCCAACATTTACACCATTTCTAGAGCTCTTTGAGGTGGTTTTGCATAGGGTTAATATTATGTATAAATTTTTGTTAGTTATTTTATATATATTAGGCTAAATATATGTAGGATTTGTGATAATTTCATCCATGGGGTTTGTTAGTTGATTTTTATGATTTCATGCGGAAATGGGTTTCAAAGAAATGTTTCAAAATGGAATTTGAATTTGATAAAAATTCAGATTACTATTTTACACAAAATTGAATATAAAAGTGTATAAAATACCTATAATGCATCTATGGGTTTCTTGAAGGCATCCTAAATGTTTTGAATAAAAAGGGGCATTTAAAAGAAGGTTTAAATGGTGTTAGAAAATCCAGAATACTAGGCATGGGCATTTTGTGGAATAAGATGCATTGCAGTGATGTTTTAAAGAAAAGAATTTGATTTTGTGCAACAAAATTTATCAGGCTTGTTTGAGCCGTTTTGTGATATTAAAGGATAATTTCCTACATGAATAAATGCAGATAAATGAAAAAGGACACATGCACTTAATAAGTATATTTAAACTGTATGAAACTAATGTAGAAAATAAAATGCGTTTAATCTTTTAAATGTATGAAAGGTAAGATTCTACATGAAGGGTGGTATAAAAGTTAATAATGAGAAATAAAAGGTTCAAATGTGTGATAAAAAATGAAGTGGAGTGTAATACCCCGTATTTTTATGCTATAATTAATTTGGGGATTTATTAAATTTAATATGATGATTTATTTAATAAATATCCAGAAATTAATTATGTTATAATTATTAACGTGACTAGAGTTAGCAATTATGGGAAACTTGTTGAATATTACTAATGAGCAGAGTAATATATTATATTGGTTATACTGAATGTCATAGGTGAATTAAATGACTATTTCGGAAATTTAAGTCGGGACGTGCCCGTGTCACGTCGGGACTAATTATGTAAATTAAAAAGGGAATATTTTATAAGTTGTCCGTATGGTCATTTTGAGTGCGCCAACGCGTCCGGAAGGGTCGAGATAGTCAGAAAAGTGTACCCGGGGGTTTAGTTTGGGTCTCGGGATGTTTTTAGGCTTAATTAGTGACCCGGGAGGGCATTTTGGTCATTTTACAAAATAGGGTAATTAAACCCACGAATTTCAGCCATCCTTAGCAGCCATTTAAGTCAGCCTTTTAGGGTTAGAACATTCAGAACCCTAGAACGGCCATTGGAGAAGAGAGGAGAGAGCCCTCAAGGTGATTCAAGGACCAAAACACCACCGATTGCACCGCCGTCACCACCAACGCGTAGATCGCGAGGAGGAGAATGCAACCACACCAATATCAGCCGGAAACCAGACCTCTGAAATCCCAGGCAAGTGTTTAACTTGCGTATTTTTGTTGGTGCAATAATCATATTAGTGTAGGAATGATTAGGAGTATAATCAATGGAAGAAAACCCCAATTTTTGATAGGGATTTGCATGTAGAACTCGTTATAACCATATTATGGAATTTATATGTGAAGTAGATGATTAACCCACGAATTTGTGATGTTATGTTAGAAGGAAATTCTGGAGAAAACTGATTAGAACAAAAGTTAAGAAAACTTTAGGGTCCTTGATTATTAGATGAGATTTTAGGTTGTTTAACCATGTTTAATGATGTATACACGCATGCTTAACGTTAAAAACATTTGGAAATATGTTATTATGTTTGTAGTAGGAGTTTTGGGACGATTAGTGTTGGGAAATAATGTTTTGGGTGAAGAATTTTGGTAAAACCCGTAACTGCACTTCTGCAGGATTTCGCAGACCTGCTTGATCGATCGATCGAGCCTAGAGCTTCGATCGATCGACCCTTCCTGGCAGACTCTTATTCCCCTTATTTAATTAATTGAACATGATTCTTCGTTATATAGCTTTTAGGCTTTATGAATAAAATGTTTTGGGATATAGGAGGGACCAGTAGGGCATATGAATAAGTGTTGAGAACTTTATTAGGAGATAATAATTGTATTTTAGGGACAATTATTTAAAGGACGAGGAAACTGCGTAATCCAAAGTGAGAGACTTCGTCAAATACTTACGATAGTGAATAGATGTTTACCTACTGATTTTGTTACTTGGATGGATAGAATCCACGAGTGTCACATAGCTAGTTAGAAAACCCTTCGAGTTAAGGTTAGAGACGAAACCTTAGACGTAATCATAATAATGGGAAATTAAGAATAAATGTTGTGACTATGGGTAACGGGAGGAACCTATATTATTAATATGATGAATGGGTATATTTATATGATTGTGTATACATATATTATATACATGTGAAAAACGTACCCGCGCTACTTGCTATCCCTGAGGTTACCGCGCTGGGACGATCTTATCCTGTGTTGCTTTATGGGGGATATTGATTCGTACCCTAGAAGATAGAGATCCTAGGTACGGGCTATCAGATTGATAGTCGGACGGTCCTAAGAGACGTGTGGGTATGTACTGACCTCTTGGACTTGGAATCTATGCTTCGCCTCAACGTTGTTTTGTATATGTTAATACAGTTCGAGAGTGATTCCGAACTTGTATTTCCCTTTGTGTGAGCGATACGGGGATTGGATAGCAGAGTATGCCCGCACCATAGTTTAGTTGGGGTACCATTATATATATATATTATACGAGTAGTTAATATATATATGAGGTTATAAAATTTAAACTGCCTACTGTGATTTGATAAGTAGAACATGGTTGTTGACTCAAATTATTAAATACTTGTTTTGTGAAAGTATGAGCAGACATTGGGAAACTTTATAATTTAATGAAGCTAAAACGAGAGGAGTGCTGCAGATTGAAAGTAATCTTTTTAAAACATTGTCATCGTGCGGTTTTGAAAACTTATGAGTAAGTTAAGATAAACTAAATTATTTGGGAAGGTTAGTACGATAGGCGTGCACATTAGAAGAGAGGTGAGAATTTCTCAAGAGAGAGTCGAACTAATATGATTTGCATTGGCCTGTATCAATTTAAATACTTGCTTAACGTATTTTAAAATCAAACACACTTTCGGGCCCTGACCCGTTTCTTTTTCTCTCTCTCTCTCTCTTTTGTGTATATATGTATATTTTCAGGTGCCCAGCCACAGGGGCGTCTTGCTTAGGATCCTTTGTGAAGAACGAGTTGCAGCTGCAACTTAGGTGAGAGTTGCAGGTCACTTGAGTAGACGACTTCTGCTATTGACTCCACTCCTACTACTCTCATTTATTGGGCACGTGTCGCCCTTTTCATCATTTCATTTATTGTTGGGATTTTTATATTTCAGTTATTCCAGTATTGTTTTACGGGATTTATTCAGGATGGTTTATGATTTTTAGTTTTATTATGTTGACATTCGATTGACGAATGTATGGTTTTATTTTAGTTCATCGTGGTGTGATTCTATATCGTAGAAATGTTGTTTTGTGTAAGTAAATCTTTTCTGTAATAAAAATTTGGAAGTTTGTATGAAAAATGGTTTTGACACTTAGCTTAATTATTTAGGGTGTTAAATTGGAAAAAGTGTTTTTATCGACAATGATGCTGAGAATGAAACAACTGTTTGCCTTGATTTAATTTAATAAAGGACTGATCGCACGGTATTTAATTAGGCGGGGTGTCACATGGAGTTGCAAAATTTCATAAATAAAGTGTGTATTTCAAATGTGAAGAAAATGGTACTTGAATATGTAAAAAGATGTGATTTTATATATTAAAGATGTTAAAGTAGCAAGTAGAAAAGTGGAGAAATTGCGATATTGAACAAGTGTTGAAATTATTAAAAACTGATTAAAATATTACGTTGGAAACTTAATAACCATTTTTGGGAAAACAACACTAGTTAAAGGACCAGATTGCAAATTTGCGAAAAAATGGGGTAAAAGTGGTAATTTTCTTAAAGTGGAACATTTTTGTGAAATAAAAATATTAAGGAATGTCTTTACACTAATCTGTGTGAATTAAAATTTATTAAGTCATAATGCGTGAATGATTTTAGTATAAATCACGTGTGTGTGGATAAGGGACTTAATGAAGAAAAAGAAACAATTTTCCTAAGTGTTAATGGAAAAATGGAAAGTCAAGTTCGGGTTTTGGCTTCAGCGGGATAAAAAGTAAGGAAGTGGAATAATGTGGACATTTGTTAAATGTTAAAACAAATAAAAGGAACTTGTATTCCTTCTTGTAGTTCGTTTTTATACTATTCTTATAATCCCACTAGGCATAGGCTCACATCCCAACTTTATTAGGGCAGGTTGGGAGAGGCTTCGTATTGTGAGAGCATGATTGAGTTGCCTTTTGTATGTGTCGTTGTTTAAAGCACCTCAAATAAAAAAATCCCAATTACCTACAAAAATATAATAAAACTAGAGAATAGTGGTAAGTGAGGTATCAATCCAAATCAAGGGAGTGAAACAAGATGCAAACTCAAAAGTAATTCGATTTTCTGTTCTTTTTGGACTTTCTACTTTTTCTATTTTTTTTTTATCTTTTTAAATATTAAAACAGTTTTTAGAATGAGGTGAATTTTAAACTAAGAACTAAATACAAAATGTTAATTTAACTAAAATAAAAGTGTGGAAAACGTAAACTAATGAGTGATGAAAATGAGTGAAATGTAACTAAATGAGAGAATGAATCAAGGGATGTATACCACCCCCAATTTACACAACTAGTTTAGCTTGATCTATCTTAATTTGATTAAATTTCAAAGTATTTAATTAATTCAAACGGTAATTCTCACAACTCAAATGAACTAATTGAATATTCTTTTAGAAGAGTAAATTTAATTCCCACAAATACTACTAAAAATATAAATAAAATTAATCAAATGAATCACCCGCTAGGATAGATTCACCAAACTAGTTTTAATTTTGACAAGATGAAACAAAAGTAGGTGAAAATAATATTAACATTTTAATCAATTTGATAAGCCTCTCTCTAGTTTGAATCAAATGACAAAATGGCAACAAAATTTTCAATTCTCTCTCGAGGATTATTTTTCATTTCTTAATGAAATATTAAGAGTGGGAATTAAATTTATTAATCAAAGGAATTCAATAAAATTAAAACTAACAAACTAAACAAATTGGATTCATGGGGGCTTCAATTTATCCCTTGATTGGGAGATTAGCCTTCCATAATCATCATCCAATCAATAATAAGATAATAGCGAATTAAAAGCATGAGATGAAAAATTAGAGATAAGATAATCAAATCCAATTTGAGGAGAATGGCAATTGATCTTCAATAAACGCAACAATCTTCTCAATTAATTACAATCACTCCAAAAAAACTAAAATGAATTTCTAAAAAGAAAATTTTACTCTCTACAATTATTCTCTAGAATTCTCTTCTTCTTCTTCTCCTTACAACTTTTCCTCTTAAAAAAGTTCTTCCTCTTTAAGGTCTTCTTGTTCTTTAAATAGTGTGGCTATAGAGCTTAAGGGTATTTTGGGAAGGTTAATGGTGTAAGATAAATGGGTAGAGGTCTTGGAATTTAAGTGGGGGTAATTTGGTAATGCACATGAGTGCATGTGGGAAGTGGGGGTGTAGGGTATAAGTTGGGGGTAAAATGGGTACATGGGATAAAATGGAGTATTTTAAACATGTGGTGTTTAGTTAGTTTGTCTTAGCCTTGGGTTTGGTTGTGCGAGTTGGGTAGGTGGCCGGAGATGGGTTCAGGTTTATGAGATTCAGGCTAGTAGGTGCAGGAGGTGAAAGGGATCAAGTAGGGTTTGAGGTGGATGTCCAATCGGATTTGGGTATGGAGTAGGGGAGATGTTAGGGAGGTTGAAATTGGGCTCTGGTATGGTCATGAGTTATCGGGGTTTGAGTCGCATATGGGTTTCGGGTTCAGGCATGGGTCGGAACGGGTCTGCCATGGGTATTGACTGCTACCCGAATCAAGTCCGGTTTCAAAACCGGATAGGATGGTTTCGGATTGGTGCCAGGCTTTGGTTGAATCCCGATTTTGAATGGCGGTTGTGACACAGGTGTCTCGGGTTGAAACAATTACAGAGGGGTTTGATTTTGGTTTGGGATTTGTGGATGATGGTGTGGGTTGAAAATTTTGTGGTTATGGAGGTTGAGGAGAGAGAAGTGGTAGGAGGTGGAAGATGGGTAGGGGATTTATTAGGTGTGTGTGTGTGGTGTATGGTATTATGGTGTGTGTGTGTGGGGGGGGGGGGGGGGGGGCTTAGTTTAGGTGTAGGTGAGTGTAAGAGGGGCATGTGTGTGTGTTATTTGCACCTAAAAAAAGTAAAAAGTAAAATTATCAAATAAAAACAAAACAACACTAAATAATGAAAATTGTAAGTAAATCCTAAAACAATAATATCTTAAAAAAATTATATCTATTAAAATTAAATTTTGATAAAACAAAATACAATTAATAAAAATACAAACTATAAATCAAATAAAAATAAAACCTAAAGTCCAAAAAATATAAAATCTAGTAAACTACTAATGACTAATCCAAAAAATAATAAAATAAAATAAAAATAAAGACTAAAATTAAAAACTAACAAAAAAGAAAAAGAAAAAGAAATAGTAAGTAAATTCTAGAAAATTCTAAATAAATAAAAAAGAAAACCTAAAAAAGAAAAAGAAAAATCTAAAAAAAATCTAAAAAGCAAAAACTAAACACACATGGGGCTCGAGTGAAGGTTTGGGCTAGGTTAGGCTTGGGTAAGGTACGGGACTGGGGAATTAGCTCCATAATTTATACATTTGCCTTGAAATATGCATTTGAACTCCGCTACATGCATTTGATCTACAAAATAAATATTTCAGCACATAAGATCCATTTTATCGAGAATTAGCAATTAAAAAAAATCTATTCGGGGTATTATTTGAACATTTTGGGGTGCTTATCACACCACCCCCAAACAGAACATTGCTAGTCCTCGAGAAAAATATAGATAGGAACAGAAAGATAAGAAACCAAAAGTGTACCAGTTTTGCGGGCACTTGCGATTGCACTTAGCATGTGCAATAAGGCTTCAATCCTATAGATTTTCCTACAGGTTGAGCTTTGTCTCGTGAGGATTTGCAGGGAATATACCTACAAAATTCTTTATTTGCAATGACAGACAATCTATTATTAGACGTCGAATAATCACACAATCCATCGTCAGATAAATATTTTGAGGAATACGAGCTAGAAGTGAAGAAAAAGGTTTAGCTAAGTAAATACTCAAGGCACATACATCCAAGAACTCAACGTGTGTAGTGTGAATCAGTCAAAATGGGTCAAGTATCATAAGAGTAATTCTTAGATCGCCTTTTTGGAATCAATGCTTTAACTTCAAAACCTCACGGGATATAGCTCTCTCAAACGAACTCTCGAGATTTGGGTTAGTCTATCGCTCGTGTGTTTGAGGGGGTGAGTAAATATAAGCAAGTTCAAATGTCTCACAAACACATAAGAAAACATTTATAAAGAAAATTATCTCATGAAAGATTGTTAATCACTATAGTGAAAACGTCGAGTTATTCACCATGTTGACTTTCATTTGCCCGAACACCTGGGGGAGAACATGGATTCATATGGGTGAGGGGGAAATGAAATGAGAATGATGGTATGAGTGTGGTATGATGGTGATGGATGGATGAAGAATGAAAGATGGATGTGTATGTGAGAAGAGTGTATGATACTCTAAGCACAAATGTCTTTATTACATAAAAACTAACTACAAACTTTTTTTTTCTCTTTTCTTTTTTTCTTTTCTATTTTTTTTTAAATTTTCTTTTCTTTTTCTTCTCTTTTTTTTTCTCTTTTGCTATTTTTCTATTTTGTTTCTTTATACTTTCAACACTGATGACATTTTACATTTGAAAACACTCTTTTTCTCAAAGAAATGATGGATGATATATAGATGGACTAGGGTATATGGATGATGTGAGAAATATGTGGATAAGGAAAATATGGGAAGGTAATGGGTGGAATGAATGGTAAATGGTAGCTGTATGGATGAAAATCTAGTATTAGGGACAAATTTAAAGACACACATTTCTTACAACTCGAAAGTATTGTCGTTGTCAGTGATCAAATCAAAATTTTAATGAATAATAATGAGATCATACAACGATTTAAGTGCGGATCCAAAAGAAGTTGAATCAACTTGTGACTCAGAGATTGCATAAAATTCTCTGAAAGGTGAAAGGTACAAATCTCACAAGCTAAAGTCTCTACTAGTGATCTTTAAGCACTACAAAAAAACACCTTTTATGACACTCAAAAAAATAACTTAATGACTTTTATTACAAAAAAAGTGATTTAAAGGTCATTTCTATTATTAATATGACAAATTTAGTATAAAATGTCATTTTACATATATTAGTATTATTTTTTATGACACTTAAAGTATAAAAATCATATTTGATTATAGATATTATGACCATTATTTTGAGAATTTTCAAATTGGATTCATATTATGACCTTTTTTTCTCTACCTAGAAATTTTAGAACACGCTCTTTCTTCCCCTTAAAATTTTATATCCAGAAAAAGAAGAACCCGCTCGTCTCCTCACTCGCTCTTCCCACCGACGACCCTTTGATTCTTCCATATTCTGCCTCCTCTAACCTAAACTCTCTTCGTCGGCACCGCTCCCCTTATCCTTCCTTCCTCCCCTGATCGTGCCAAACCATAAGCTAATCGCAACAACACTGCACACCCCAAACCAGCATCGCTCCTCTCAGTCGAGTTTCTCTCTTGGGTCAGTGATTCACATCGCACAACAGCATCAACCTTCAAGCAGGTATGGACAAATATTCAAGACTTTAAATCAATAAGCTTTCTCTTTGGTTGTTTGACTTTAAACTATTTATCATTTTTTTCATCATTTCAGTGTTTGAAGACTCAAGTAGCATGCACGCAACTTTACACTGTTAATGTTAAACTACACATAAATAAATAAATAAATGAACATATTAAATAATAATTGTATTAGGTACCACTTTATACTGTTAGTCTGATTACAATAATTTTTTAGTTTAAATTAGTAAATTGTTAAAATCTCGTAAGTAATTGTTATAATACAACTTGAACAAATATTTTCCATTCACTTAATATATTTTTAGGTCTAAATTATTGCAAAAGATATAAATAACCCTAAAAAAATAGCACCGGGGGCACCCGCCCCAGAACCCCGCCACTACTTGAAACTTTTGTACCCCCTAATTAAAAATCCTAGGTCCGCCACTACTTTTCAGTTTGCACTCTCCCCCACATAGATCTCAAATGTCTCCCTCCTTCCTTCTCTCGACCTATGTGGTATGTTTTTCTCATCTGGGTTTCTTTTTATTTTGGGTTTTTTTGGAGTGATCACTTTTCATCAGCTTTCTTTCAATTAATATGGTTATCTTCGAAGCACAACTTTCATAAATCTTAATATTGGAAAAATAATGTGCTCAGACTCGATGACTCATAAAGCTATTAGGAAAAGAGTAAAAAATATTTGTGACAACAGCCTCTACATTCCTAATGTATTGAATCTTCGGACTCGATTGTATCTGGAACACTATGGCCATCCATATCAAACACCCCAAGGTATATAGCTTACCTCTATCCTAATTGTTATATCTTGAGTAATATATTGCAAAAATGAATAATCACCATTTATCTATTATGTATAATATTAAAGAAATCATATGTATCTATTATGTATAATATTGGATTGGCGTAAACCGATTTATTGTTTGTGTAATCTATTGATCAGCTTTATAATCAATTTTATTATTTTTATTTTTCTGATTTAGATTTGTTATTTTCATCCTTTTATATATTATGGTTTAGAGTTTTCTTCTTAAGCGATCATATTATTATTCTGGTTTAATTTGTGCATCTATACATTTAATTCTTGTGTCTTTGTATATATATTTATGTGGAAATAAGACTTTTAATTTATATGTATATATATATATATATATATATATATATATATATATATATATATATATATATATATATATATATATATATATATATATATATGTGTGTGTGTGTGTGTGTGTGTGTGTGTGTGTGTGTGTGTGTGAAAATAATATTCTTATTTTACCATATTAGGGTGTTAATTGGATTTTTATTGCTACACGCCCATGTTTTAACTCTTAGGGCTCGAGATGATGGTTGAATTTCATGTATATTAGACGCTTATTATTTAAGTGTGAAATAGTTAATATTTACCTAATGCATTTATTATTAGCTTGTATAGTTGGTTAAGTTTGTAAAATAGTGACATAAATGTCATTCAAGCCTAATGATTCTTTATCAAACTCATCAAGAATATGTTTTCTTTATCATAGCAATATCTCTATAGTTCTCACATTGTAACACTTCATGCTTTTCGAATTAGAAATTGAAAAATAGCTCCCAACTTATAACATGTTTGAAGATAATAAAGTGTATATTATGATTTTATTGAAACGAAAAACATAAAATATATATCAATAGACAAAAAACAATTGAATTCTCTTATTTACACTTGAGAACTATAAAGTTGTTATGTTTAACTCAATTTTATATTTGACTTTGAAAGTTATGGTTATTGATACTTTTATATATATTCATGCACGATTAATATGACTTGAGGGCTGTGTTGTTATTTTTTACAGAAATCATATTCATACAATTAATATTTAGAATCTTAATATAGGTACACTTTCAGAAATGGGAACAGACAAGTCGGGGAGGTTTATGAATAGATTATCAAACGAAAACTTGCAAGGGTTTGAATATTTTATTAAATTTGCAGAAAGAATGATGTAAATATTAAATTTGTACGGTGTCCATGTACATTAAGTTCAAATTTCTTTAAATGGAGTTTAAAACAAATTAAAGTTCATTTATATGTGAACTGTATGGACCAAAGTTATTGTATATGAATATGGCACGGAGAAGTTGCTCCCAATTAAACTTTCTCAGATTTCAACATGGGTGACCCAATCCATCACGCTAACTTGACGAAAAATCCAACTGTTGTTCACTCTCCCCAAGCTAATCTTCTTGTATCGGTACCTAATGCGGACATGTATGTTGTTAAAGACGCACACAATTGACATGTTGCTTGGCCTAAAGAGTTTTTGTTATCATGTGTTGAGGTAACTTTCGTTACTTTTTTTACATTCCATGTCACATTTAACAACTTGAGTTCATTATCAAATATGTGTTTCATTCTAAACTATAAATCACCTCCACTCTTCTCTGCCCGCTGTTACACTTGAGTTCATTATCAAATCCTAACAGCTTGGTCAACCATGTAATTTTGTGACCCTTTGCTCCAAAATGTTTATTAAAATTTGATAAATATGGTTCAAATTGATCCAATAGACATGCCTACGCTAGGATGTTATATATAATAAGATGAACCTTTTCTAAGTGATGTGTTTTGTCACTTTGCTCTTGTCTTCAACACTTTAAAACTTTCTATGAATATTCCTTCATCTAGATTTAAGGCTATGTGAACTAGCCACCCTTATTTTAAGAATATGGTTTCTAATGCTTCGGAGATATTCCAAGAAAAGTGATCAAACATGGATCACGTGGTCGGTCCTCTTATTTTCGTGAAATAGCATATGTCACCCTATTGTCTACTCCTTTCTTGTAATTAATTTTTCAATCAACTCCCAACATTTTAGTAAGTCATTTATGTTGGATATTGGTAGTCACTCTTTAACATATTGAAGTGATATGTACAGATAATAAAATGATGTCCCAGTAGATAATCCTTCCACTTATTAATGGCCATCTTAGTGGAAATCATTTCTTCCTCTTATAAGAGTCCAAAATTCTTTGGTCCCAGTGCTTTGCTAAAAAATGCAAGAGGTATGTTGTGATGCCTTATAACAACCCTAACACATTTGATGATGGCATAACTCTCCAATAAGAAGGGTTTTGAAAAATATAATAAGGCCAAAACATGCACCTCTATCATAGCAGTTTTTAATTTGATGAATGCCTCCTCATATGCAAGTGACTACTTGAATGCATCATCCTTTAATAAATTAGTGACTAGTTTAACAATACTCCCATAACCTTGTATAAATTATTTGTGCAAACATGCGAGTTCTAGGAAACCTATCAAGTTTGTTAGTGAAACAGGCCTGGGCCAAGACTGTCTATCATCCACCTTACTAAGGTCTCAAATGACCTTCTCACTAATAATGTGACCCGCGTACCTGACAGTCGGTTGAGCAAAATATCACTATCTAAGATTTACAAACTTTCCGTATGCTCTCAACGTATGAATTACAAACTATAAGTGCTCATAGTGGTCTTGCCAACTTTCACTAAACACAAGTATATTGTAAAAAAACAAAACAAATTATTTTAAGTACGCCCTAAATATTTCATTCATAAGGATTTGGAAGGTGGTTGGAACATTATTGATCCCAAAGAGCATCATCTTGAACTCATAATGCCCACTATCATTTCTGAAAGCAGTGTTTTGAATATCCCCTTCTCTCATTCTATTTTGATGGTATCATGCTCTCAAATCCAATTTAGAAATACAAATTTGGCACCAAACAACTCGTCCAAAAGTTCATTAATGGTAGATATAGGAAATTTATCTTTGATTGTGGCCCCATTTAATTTCATGTAATTAACACATAACCTCCATTTACCATACTTCTTCTTAACTTGACAAATCGGGGAAGCAAATGAACTATGCATTTCTTGAAGGATACCAGTGTCTATGATTTCATTCACTAATATTTCAATTTAGTTTTTAGGTAAGAGGGCACTCTATGTGGTCGCTGGTTTGTAGGAATTTCTCCCTCGTTCAAATTAACTTGATGATCATGAGACCTTTTGGCGAACCGATTGGCTAGACCCCTTACAGCTTTTAGCTGAAGAATCGAAGCTAGCCTTAAACGTCTGCCATTGAAAGATTTATTTGTTTAGCCTTTAATTCGACCATATATTGCTTCCACCATTTACTCTAATATTTCCACATATTCCATCATCTTTCCACACAGGTAACTGACTTCTTACAATAAATTTTCTAGGTTTTTAAACTTAGGTTTCAATTTTTTTGGGGGTACATTATTTGACAATATGTTATAAATAGGAAATCTAACTGTAATTATTTTTTTTATTATTGTTTACGTTAATTTGAAGACAACTATTGGTTGCAGTGCAATTTCTTTTGTATGTTTTTCTTTTTCTATTATTGCTTAGGTTATTTCTGCTTCTAAAATTGCCACTTAAAACAAAGTAGAACAAATGTTTACTTACTGAATTGGATATCACATAAGCTCAAGTCACACAGAAAATAATTGTTCGTTGTCAATCTACAATCATCAGCTCTTTAGATCAAGTCACAAAACATACTTACATAAAAGGGTAAAGATTAAACATCAAATATAATTACGATTTAATAAATGTATAATATAAGAACATAAACTCAACTATTCAAATGATAGGACAACCATATAAATGTTTGAGTTGTTAGAACATAAACTTGAGGATACACTACTTGAGTTATTAAAAATAAATACTCAAATAATAGGACAATCATACAACTTAATATCCAAATCTACTACTTTCAAATAAACTGAATCATTTAGTTCTACTCACTTCTCCTTTTTGAATACCCCGTGCATTGCATATCATAAACTGAATCATTTGGACATCGATTGAGCTTTATTTTGAGTAGTCTAAGAATATTAATACATACATCAATAACTAACTCATTACTTAAATAATAGAGAAAAATTCATTGTGAGCTGCAAACAAGCCAAAATTTCGAGACCAAAGATGTGTACAAGATATTATTGGCATTTTCTGGCCTGAAGAAGGCATTGACTTCCAATCCAGGATATAATCGTAGAGTTTCAGAGTGTCAAGAGGTCGCTAAAGTTCTATTGTGTGCTACAGGAAAAGAATATGCTGAGCCCATTATGTCCAATATTGAACCACAAGCATATGAAGCTTATAAGTTCAAATTAGAAACCCATCTAGCTAAAAGAGCTGAGAACTATTTTTCTAAAAATACGTGGGTTCTCAAAGGATTTGAAGCATGGGCTTTGGGTAACTTTGAACATTTTGGAAAGCTTATCTCAGCCTCTGGTTTCAATTCTATTCAGAACTATGAATGTGGTTATGAGCGACTGATACAAGTGTATTTGATACTTGTGAAGGCCCCTGGTGTATATAGGGCTCGGTTTAGTGGGGCCAGATTTCGAGGCTGTTGTCTTGCATTTGTAGAGGGGGACCATGTGGAGTAAGCTACAACATTTTTCAGGAATGGGTATCATAAGGTCTAGCCCGAGTTAGTGCCCCAAATCAACCCCAAAATGGCGATACTAATATGTGATGTAGGCAATTTTGCTTGTATAATCTGATTGTGTGCGATTTAAATGTTTAACTAAGACTAGAAGAGAAAGGACTTCCTTGGGAGTAGAAGATAAAGTTTTGCCTCATTATCTTGAAGCTTTGAGGTTAGACGAATGTGAGAGTTTGGAGAAGCTTCCTAATGGTCTAGATAGCTCCACCTGTTTATGAAAGTTGAGTCTCAAACATTGTCCAAAATTGGTAATAGCATGCTCAAGTTAAAGAATGTTGATGAACTCCATTATGATTAGCTTTCTCTTGCATCTAAAAGGATTGTTGATAAACCCATTGTATATTTATTAATATCACACGCTCAAAGACATACATTGTACATTCAGATCAAGTTCCTCACCAACTTCTCTTTGATAAATTTTGTCTATTTTGAAAAAGTCAATAAATACACCTAGTTTATAATTAATTCCTTAGTTTGTACTCAACTTGGACTAGTCAATGTGAGCATAATTGTAATTTGACCTTTTGTATTTTGACATTGTTGATCAGGTAAAAAGTAAGGAAAAAAGAAAGATTCCTTACTTTTGACAAGCGTTGGTTTCTCAGAAAAAAATAATTGTAGATGTTTTGCTTTACATATTTCATGTTGTTTTGCTTCTCTAATTCAGTTGAAATTATTTGCATTTTAAAGTAACTAATAAGTTTCTTAACTATAGGAATACAAAAGTATCTAGTGAGGCACAAAAGTATCCAACGACTGTCTGGCATAGAGAGAGGCATGAACACCCAATGGGGCACAAAAGTATCCAGTGGGTAGTGACCACATTACCACAGGGCTCCTGGTCGCAGAAAATAACTAGTATAAGCTTGTTTTGCGGTTAAAAGTTAGCATTAAGGGGCGGGGGAATTCAAAACAAAGACCAAGTGGCCCGGGTAGTGGCACAGGCACCCCATATGGCATAAAAGTAACCCACGGGAAGTGAGTGCATCCTCTCCGAGCTCGCGATTACTGAAATTAACTAGTATGGATCGAATGGCTGGAGAGTGGCAGGACAACCCATGGGGCATAAAAGTAGCTTGTGGAAAGTGCTCATGTTATCACTGGGCTCTTGATTGCTAAAATTAACTAGTATAGGCTCATTTTGCAATTAAAATTGGAATTATGTGGCACAGATACACCATGGGGTTTAAAATAAACCCGTGGGAAGTGACTGTGTCCTCTCCAGGCGCTCGGTTGTCAAAATTTACTAGTATAAACTCATTTTGGTGTTAAAAATGGGCGTTAAGGGGGATACAAAACAGTGACCAAATGTCCTTGGGAGGGACGGACACCTAAATTGTCGACCTTAACTAGTATAAGCTCGTTTGGGGGTTAAAAGTGAGCATTAAGAGGCGAAAACTCAAAACAGCAATCGAGTGGCCCGAAGAGATGCATGGACACCCCATGGGGCATAAACGTAAATGTGGGAAGTGATTGCATGCTCATCGGGTTCCCAGTTGTCGAAATTTACTAGTATAGGTTCATTTTGGAGTTAAAAGTGGGCGTTAAGGGGCGAAAACTCAAAACAAACTATAATTTTTATATTCCAGATAGGTGCAAGGGGAATTTAAAACAACGACCAAGTGGGTCAGGGAGAGGCACGGGACACCCCATAGGGAGTAAAAGTAACCCGTTGGAAGTGATTGCATCCTCTCTGGGCTCCCGGTTGTCGAAATTAACTACTATAGGATCGTTTTCGGGTTAAAAGTGAGTGTTAAAGGCAATAACTCAAAACAGCAACCGAGTGGTCTGGAGGGAGGGATGAACACCGCATGGGGCACAAACGTTAGCAGTAGGAAGTGGCCGCATTCTCATCAAGCTCCCAGTTGTGGATATTAACTAGTAGTATAGGCTCATTTTAGAGTTAAAAGTGGGCGTTAAGGGGCGAAAACTCAAAACAAACTATAATTTTTATATTCTAAATAAGTTATTATAACCAACCTAGAACCTAAAGGTCGTTATAGCCTTTGACTCTTAGTGAAATGCTAATTATAAGTTCATGTGTGGTTAATTATTTAGCTATTAAATGAGAAAGGTCCAAGTATCTTCCTGTCTGCGAATCTAGCCTCTCATGTGTGTATTCTTTTCATCATCATGTTGATGTTTATTCTTCCCATTAAGTATCAAGTAGAGGAAGATGAATAGATGATTTTAGAAGTTGTAATTTAGAGACAAAATTTGAGTTTTCTATATAAACAAGCGCGGGTGATTTTTTTTATATAAACTCAGTTTTCAAATTTAACACTATCTGCTTTCTTAATTTGTCAGAATTTACTTTTATGTTGATGTTCTATTGAGATTCCTCTTTGTTTACACTTTATGTTTAATGACTTTTTCCTATCTAAATATTTGGTTGACGTGTATAACAATTTCTTTTATTTTTTAGATTAGAACTTACGATATATGCTTTGTATTTTTATGAAGTTATCTATTTGTTTAGTATACAAAACTTTCATTGGTGATGATGCTAAGACGATCTCTCTCGTGCATCTCTTTCGAGTCTCCCTTATACTAGCTACTCTATCTGTCTCCTAGTATTATGTCAATTAGCTATCATAATAAAGTAATTGAGGGGTGTTTAGTGTTATGGCTCTTTTGAGTTGCAACATGTTTACTTTAAAGACATTCATAATGTATTTGTGGTTGTCATTATTTTCACTTCGGTAATTATTTGAACATGCCAAAATTCTTGAAAAAGTTCCATCGAACCCATCCGGACCTGCTGAACTTGACTTATTTATATTGAAAACTACATCTTTAACTTCTTTTTGTGTAGGCATCTGAGTAATCGTTGCATTATTGTCTTCTGAAACAAGACGAGGAAGAAATCTTAACACATCCTCATCCATGTGTATCTGAGTTGGACTTCCCAAAATATTTTCAAACTGCTTAATAAATATTTGATTAATCTCATATTCAATTGATAACCACTTATCTGAACTATCTTTAATTTTGTGGATCCTCAACTTATTTTGCTTCTGTTTAGTCACTGAGTGAAATACATTTAATTAATCTCATCTTCAGTTGATAACCACTGTTTGAGCCATCCATTTAACTTGAGCTTTTTTTTTATGATATTCCTCCTCATTTGTAAGATGATATTGATATTGGGACTTTTCTTTATGGTATTATTCTCTGGTAGTCTCAGTCGGATTACAATCATACTCAGATTATTTTTCAAGAAAAAAGTCATTTGAGTTCTTAAATGATTGGAACACCTTTTAAAATACCTATTTATTCATGTTTTGAGAGTTGTTTCAACACTAATCAGCTTATCATAGAAAATATGCATTGGGCTTCCATCCGAGGTGTTCAACCAACTTTGAGAGACCACTTGCTTGAACATCTAATGTATAATCCACATAGATTGGAACCCGAATGGTTTTGGAACCAAATCCAAAAGTCAAGTCTATGCATCCACATTCGGCTCCATTAAGGCTATAAAGCCAAGTCTATGCAACTTAATAAGTCTTTTAAGTCTTAAAATTGATGGTTTGTTTCCAATACCTCTAGCTTATTATCGAGACATAGTGTGGGCTTGAGTGTTCTTTCATTTTATTTTTTCCTTTCCTTGATTTCTATATCATGATACAATGTTGCCATTGTTTTATGCTTGCTGCCCTCTTATGTTTATTTTGTTTTATGCATATAAGTGTCTTTATAAATTGCAGGTATAACAGTGATTTTTATATAATATGATATTTTAGTATTATGTTATTCCATTATCAAATGTAGTAATAGATTTTATTCAATGAGAATTGGTCATATTTTCTGCTAAAGGAGTATGTGGCTTACTATTAAAAGAGTATATCTTCAAAGCTTCCCCATTTTTTATGATTGTCATGACTGATTGAACCAACACCACCGTGAACCCAGGTTAAGTAGAGTCCACATAATTGATTATAAATTAAATCAAGGAATGACATGGGTGGGTCTTATGCAACCCTTGATTTATGCACCTGGAAGGTCACCGACCCTCCTTATCCGACATAACCAAAGACTCTCACTACCATTAGTAGTACTGTTTTATTTTTAGGTTTTATGTTCATATCTAATTTATTAATTTTGTTTTTCATATCTAACCATAATAATGTGTAGTGTATATTTTTTATAAACACAAACAACACCATTTAGAATATAAAATTATAAGATCCTCTCATTTCGCCTTTCTATGTCAATCCAAGCAAGCCTTGGTCAATACCAGATCTATTGTCAATGGTGCTCGGGGGTCAGGTGCTACCATTCGAGTTTTCCAACATAACACACCATCCCACTTGGAGAAGGTTTTGAGAGAACATATTGCTGAGGGAAAACCTAGAACACATTGACCATGGAAGAAGATAATTGTTATTGTGGAGGGAATATACAGCATGGAAGGAGAACTTTGCAAACTTCCAGATATTTTTGCCATATGTAAGAAATACAAGGCATATATCAATAGTTTACTTCTTTTGTAAAGGTTATTCTCGAAGAGGACGGTTTTTGTAGAGGGGCCCAGAAACTTGCACGGATACGTGGGAATAGTAATTTTTTTAGGTCTGAATTGCAGAAGATGGGTTTTGAGAATCTAAGGGATAATGACTCACCCGTGATGCCTATAATGCTTTATAATTTGCAAAAATTCCTGGATTTTCACGGGAATGTCTTAAACAAAATGTGGTTGTTGTAACGGTTGTTTTTCCAGCTACTCTTTTACTTTTGGCCAGAGCACGCATTTATAAATTATATTTTTGTTGCCACACGAGGGAAGACATGATCAAAGCCTTAGAGGTCATCAGCAATGTTGGGGATATGCTGGGCCGAGCCCGAGAAACAGAAGCTGAAAGAAGACACGGTCGAGTTTGAGTAAAGAAATATTTTGGTTTAGAGAAAGTGGCAAAGACACCAAAAGAAGCTTTGAAGTTGTTGGGGCAACTGTTTAATTATATGAAATACATTATTTTGTTGCCCTGGATCAGATGTGGCCTGTTAGTTTGTGATATTTGTGTACAAATGCATATGAAATTCCCTAGAGTGGTAATGCTTATTTTGTTATTGTTGTTTGAATTTAAAAAAAAATATAGCATGATACAAACTAGTGTTTTAGAGCTAAAGTAAATATGAGCCATTGAAACAAGACATAGATAATTGATATTTTTTTACAGATAAAAAAGACATCACACGATAAAACACGACAAGAAAAATAAAACATGAAAATTGAGAAGATCAACTGATATCCACAATTAGGTCCCTGTGCCCGCCCCCCCCCCCCCCCCCCCCCCCATGTCGGGGTGACAGGTCAGCACCAAACTCATGCAAATATATATTTTATTTGATTATACAATTGAATATTAATCTCTTCACGTGAATCTAGATGAAATTATGATGGTAATTATTCTTGTTGCCTGCCTTTCCCTCGTATATATTTGTCAGAGAAACATAACACTTTCTTGAACATCTTTCACTACCATTGACTTTTCAATTTCTGTCTTCATCTTTCTTTTGCCGCAGAAATAAGATGGCTGCAGCTATTCCAACCTCAATCTTCTTATATTTTATTTTATTTTGAGCTTTAAACTGGAGTATGACTATGGGAAAAGTTGTTTTTTTTAAAGCTCAATCTTTTTATGATGTAATTAATATCATCTTCTCAATCACAAACAAAAGATTTCATGAGATAAACAAAATAAACTTTTGTTCATGATTTTCTTCTCTTTAAAGAATTGTATTTTATTCTTATGGTCTTACTTAGTGAAATATTTTTTGTTTAACCACAAACTATCTTCTATTTACCATGTGAAAATGTAATGTGGAGCTGTCGACTCTTGCGTCGACATCCGACACGAGTTGATTATATAGAAGGCAATCAATCTTTTTAATAAAAAAAATTTACTTCATAGATGAGATAAATAGCCTATTGAAAGTCAACGTGGATAATTATCTATTTATATGTTGTGAAAGGTTGTCATGATTCCACATCTTCTTTTATAGAACACTAGATAATTGAGATTTGATCATCTCAATTGGCTAGATAATAAATGACTTTTGTGGTCTGAGAGGTATGGTGGCACAGTACTCTTTTGCACTAATTTGTTTCAAAGATGAAACCGATAATTCAATAATTTTTTAGCATGCCACATAACACAAATTAAAGAAATCTAATTCCCTACTATTATGACATTCTCCCCTTTGGCATGTTATTCTCTTCAAGAGCATGTAGTTGTACTCTTGTAGAATATCATGATATCGCAAAATCTGATGATTATGTCATTTTAGTCAACTATGATAAATGTAGCCTACTGAACTGATAAATTTATCATTGCCAAAATAATAATAACTTTAATCTTGGTTCTGATAGGTGTAACAAAATTGATTTCAGAACTCAAGCGTCATGTTTGCATCCGGAAAAGGACCCCAAAAAATGTTACAAAGGAAGTACTAAAAGAGTAAAGATACTATAAACTGTAACATCTAATTTATATTTTCCGCATTTTTTTTAGTGAATAGAGGTCCAAATATAGCATAATTATACATTTGAAATAAAATGCATAGATTTTCTCCTAATGCTAGAATTTCTATTAAAAGGTTGATAGTACTTTCTATGTCAGTCATATGTAGAGATTAGTGCATATATGTTGTCGACTAAAAGACTACCAATTTGTTTACATCAATTATGGATAAATTTTATACACAGTCACCACGAAATCTCTCATAATTGAAGTCGTGAATTTTTAACTTGTAAAATACAATTTTCTTATTGTTTCAAATGAATTTTGTTTTATTATTTTCATTTTAGTGAGTTTTTTTTCTTTTGTTTCATAACCAGATGAAAGTCAATCAGTTTGTTGCAAAGCCTCTTGACACTTGACTCATTCAAAGAAATCTTCTGGAAAATTAGTTTATGCTTCTCCTATTGCTGTTAGACGTTTGTATTGCTTCTGTTTTGGAAAATCATAACTGAATAAGGTAGTTGTTGTCATTTTAGTAAACTATTACTAGGGTAGCATATTGAGTAAACATATTCTGATATTAGATTACTATAATTATATTAGTTCTGAAATTTAGTACAAGTTCTATTGTGCCAAAGCTTAACAATTGATTGGTATGCGCTTCCTATGTTTAGAACCTTAATCAGATTATTTTATGCTTTAGATAAAGATGCATGAAGTCATTTAATTGCTTTTAATTTTGGTATGGAAATAGAGAGAACCATTGAAATAAGACGACATTTTCAATTAGAAAAAACAGACCTGTAGGCTATCGCTTCAACTTTTTATGCCTTACTTTATTGTGGTTTCTTTTCTTTTTGAGGAGATTTCCATTTTGTTTGTTAAAATGTCTGAACAAGGTATGTGGTTTCAATGAGCTATTTTCGTGTATGATCACCTATTACAAGGTTTCTAGAATTTTTTGTTAAAATGATTAGATCATAATAGAGCTTGTGTTTCTTATCATTTAATCATGCTACATTGTTGTTGTAATCCCCTGTATTTTATGATCTACATAACAGGGGGCTGTGATTTTTTTAATTCTATTCACTTTGCGAATATGAACATCAATTGCTTACACCTTATATTTAGATAGCTGAGTTTTTTTCCTAGTGCATTTTATGAGCATTGCTTTACTTTTCTCTTTGGTTATGGCAGGGGTGTTGATGACCCTACTCTATGGGAAGGCAAGGATGGAGTTTAAGAACAACAGCTGCCATCAATGATTCATGGGCAAGGTTTTAACTTTATGGGGTCTAGCTCCTTGTTGTTTCATGGGAGAAAGATGATTTTGGTGACATGTTCCCCAAATTGCATTTTATGTGAAATGCATGATAAATGACTAATATAGCTGGATTGGTATTTATATTTACGCAAAAAGTAGTTGTGATTTTATTTGCACATTACCCGCATTGATTTGTTGATACCTATTGAAGAAGTTCAAGCATTTCTTTTCCCCTTTTATAGTATGACTTCTATTGTTGATCTGAATGACGATATAAGTTAATTATGTTGATGATTTTGGCAGAATTAGTTCATTATTTGGTTTCATGATTCTTTGTTAATCAGCATAAGGGTTATATGGTTTGCAAACTTGATTGCATTGATTTTATGTGCAGGCTCCGCTTCTAATTGGTTGTGATGTCAGAAACCTGACTATATAAACATTAGAAATTCAAAGCAATGAGGAAGTCATTGCAGTAAACCAAGGTAAAACTTCTTTGTTTGGTCTTTGTGGGTGGTTTTTTTTTTTTTTTTTTTTTTTTGGGGGGGGGGGGTGTAAATCAATAAATTGTGGCTTGTTTGTAGTTTATGCCTAACCTATAGATTTCAAACTTTGATTTTCATTTTCTTGTTCATAATGATATACTCTTCTTAAATGTAATTAAATTCCTTTTATTATGTGAATCTATAACATTTATCAACAGTGTCGTTAAATTCTTACATTAGCTATATATTCAATGCGTTGAAGTTAAATGATGTACAACGAGAAAGGCGAGCAAAGAATAAGTTCAACCACAAGCTTAGAAAGTTGGGGTATGCAGGTTTTGAGGAATTATGGTATGTGGTTGAATTCTTGTATTATTTCTAGAGTATACAATCATAATCAATTCATTGTGCAAATTTTATGTTGTGTGCTTAATTTCTTATATTTTATTTTATAATTGGGACATAAAAAGAGATATGGAAATGCATTTGATGAGGATGATAGGTCTCTAATGTTTATAATTGCCCAACAATCGAGAAATAGAGAATAACGAGACGATGCAACCAATGAAGTTGGTGAAAAAATTGTGAGTTTCTTTTGAAAGTTAAGAAAACATAATTTTTTTTTTATATAATCTTCATAAATTTGGATATGTACTACATTTAAGGAAGGAAAAGAATATGATTTAATAACACTCTTGATAATTTTCTTTATTATAGGACTCTTTGAAGAAACAAGTCCATAATGGGAGCTTAGTAACTCAAGGGACTTTAGACATCTTATCCTTGGAACTTGATACTCCAGAGTAACTCAATAGACTCTCTACAACTTACTTTCACATCCCTAGACGGGGATCGAAACATGTCGAAGAATCAGAGTTTATGCTTAATCAAGAAGAGTGGGCAAAATAAAAAGATCGAAAACTTCCGGAAGCAAGGGCTGAAATGAGGATATATATGCGTGATTTTTGGATGTACATTTTTTTAATGATGTACATAGTGGGTATATCTAGATATGATACATCCAGTCATTATTTTTTTCTGATTGACGTACATGGTCGGTATATCTAGTTGTGTCTTAGTTTTTTTACATAGACAAATGACTTGGTTTGGTGCATTTTAGATGTATGTGAGTTAGAATACAAAAAAATTCAAGACAATTTTTATGTTTTTATGAATTTTAATTTGTGTTTAGATTTATTTGTCAATTATGACATTAATATTGGTTTTTAATTTTTTTATTATATGTTTAATTTATGACCGTTTATATTAAACCCTCATGTGATGAAATTTTTTATGACCATTTTAAAATTTTTAAAAATGTTTATCATGATGCCTTTTAAATCAAATATGACATCTTATAGAGTATATTATGACCTTTTTCGTAGCAGATATGACACTTTTGAAAAAAAGTCATATATAACCATTACCTAATATGACATTTTTTATAGGTATCAATTATGATACTGAAACTTATGACGCTTTTTACTAAAAAAATAAAGCGTCATAAAATGCATTTTATAACACTTAAAAAAGGTCATAAAAAGGTTTTTTTCTTGTAGTGAAGGTTATCTTGAGAATTGTAATATTCTTCAACTCTAAACCGCAATGACGCAATAAGTGCATAAATTTTGTTAAGTTTAAAAATTCATGGTTCAAAATGCGTCGATACGTATTACATAAGCTAACTAGAAAAAAAATCCTCTAGCTTGATTCCTAGACTTAAAAAGATGGATGATAGAAAATTAATGTCAATGAATGAGATGAAAGAAACTGCATGAAATTTTAAAAACCAGGTTTTTAAATAAAAAATTTTCAAAAGAGGTACGATTTTGATAAAATTCTCCACCCCCAAACAAAAAGAAACATTGTCCTCGATGTAAAATAAAATGATTTTTTTAAAATTAAGATCAGAAGGGAGAAACGAGATTACCACAATCAACCGCTAATGAAATGGATAGATGAAGTCAAGATAAACCTGAAGAAATTATGAGAAATACGTACAAGTCTACAAACAGGATAAGACTCATACTCAGAAATCGCGGGCTGCCTTTCGATAGCGCTAAGTTTAATGTCTTCAGACAGACCGATCGAAACTTACCCAAAACGAAATTATAATCTAGGGGAGAATGGGGTGGTAGAAAAATTAGGGGATAAGAATCACCCCAAACAAGACTGAATAGTCAATCATCATAAATGGGGTCAATGAGGTCAATCTCTTCTATGCGATGGGGCCTAGCTCTAAAAAAGGTTGACCATTGACCTGAAAGAGGCTACCTGCCTTGGAATTTTGAACGGTTGATAAGCACCCAAAACTATACATTTTATACCCCGAATTGACATACTTTAGTTGCTAATTCTCGACAATTTGGGTCTTATGCCCTAAACTATTCATTTTGCAAGATTAATTGCAGTTACGGTGTCAAAAGCTATATCGTCAGGCAATTTGCAGTTAAAATGGAGATAAATACACAATCCCCTGACCATAACCTAGCCCATCCAAGCCTTAGCCTTCCCCGACCCGTGTGTGTGTTGATTTTGTACTCTTTTATTAATTTTTAGATTTATAGTTTGAGTCATTTTTATTTTTTGGATTTTTTTTATTCATTTAGGATTTCAAAGTTTTATTTTCTATTTTTTATTTTTATAATTTTATTTTATTTTTTATTTTTATTAGCTTTTAGTTTAGTCTTTTTTTATTAGGACTAGTTTTTAGGAATTTAGTTTTATTAGATTTTACTTTTTAGGACTTTAGTTTTTAAGTATAATAGATTTACTTTTTTTATTTTTCTTTTCATTTCTTTTTATTTTTATTTTTATTGAGTCTTTATTTTATTTAAAGAATAGGAATTTAATTTTTAGATTTTTTAGTTTTTATAGTTTTATTTTATTAGTTAGTTTTAATTTTATTTTTAAGGGTTCAAACTAACACACACACACACACACACACAAATCCTATACACTTATCCAACACCTAAAACTACCCTCTCACCCACACCATAACAATCCTACACCTCACCACATCCCATCATCATCACCTTCATGTTCCCCCAACAACTTTTTTCTCTTTCCTCTCTCTCTCTCTCCTCTCCTCTCCTCTCCCTTTATTAACAAACACAGAACCACCAAACCTTTCATTCTCTCTCTCACCTCGATCATCATCCAAATACCCATAAACCATTTACAACCAATAACCTGACAAATCCCAACCGAGCCCGTCGACGACTCTCCACCTAACTACCTATCTCCGGCAATGACAAATCCGGACCACCCACGATCACCTTCTTAACCCGATCTCCCAGCAGTCCCCCTCCTTCCCAGACCAACATGCCTACTCCCATAACTGCGGCCTCACCTGCCACAACCCAATAACCAAGCCCCGACCTACTCCCCTGCCGGATCAGACCCGTGTCGCCAACCCGTGCAGCAACCTTGAGAACTCCGACCACCTGCTCGTGAGTCCAACCCGGATCCTCACCTCCAACCATACCCGAGCCACCATCTGCCGACCTCCATTCCCAATTTCGACCCCAACCCGCTACATACCCGGATACCCATTATCCCGGATATCCATTCCAAAACCAACAAAACCCATTTCATTATTTTAACCAAATCGTTTTTCACCTGCCAAATGAAAACACAAAAATAAACCAAATCAAATTCATTTAACCCACATATGTCTTCTAAACCAATTACCCCAATATACCCTTAAACCCCAACTTCCCACATGTCATCTACCAAATCCCAAAAATACCCTCAAACATATCCTCACACCTCACACAATCCATGACCTCACCATAATCACATGCTCGCTTATAATTCCTAAATTACCCCCACCTATATTCCAAAACCTCTCCCCATTTTATCATACACCGTTAAACCTTCCCAAAATACCCTAGATCCATGGAACCTACTATTTAAAGGAAGAGAGAGCTTTTTATCAAAGAAGAAGACTAGAGAGTGAAAGACTAGGCTAGAAAAATAGAGAAAATTAGAGAGAAAAAAATATTGTAGAGAGGAGAATTAAATTATACTTCAATTTTGTTAGTGTTTGTACATAATTGAGAGAAGCTTGGATTTAATGCAGGTGCAATTTCTTTTCTCCCCCATTTTGGTTTGAATTTCTTTTCTCCCCCATTGAGAAATGGTTAGCTAATCACTCCATTCAAGGAGTGAAAAGAAGCCCCATATATTCAATTGAGTGTATTGATTAATCTAGGTTACTTTGTTCCATTTATTTGATTTTTCTTTTCATTCCTACTTGAGTTTATGCATTGAGAAATGGTAAACTATCCTTGAGAAAGGATTAAAATCTAATATACTCTTAATTTTTGGATTCAAACTAGAGATAGAATGACCCACTAATTAGAGTATATTACATTTTATATTACTCATACATTAAAATTTTGTTGGATTTATGATTTATTATATGAATCTACTCTAGCGAGTGATTAATATATTTTTTCTAAATCAATTCCTCAATTGAGTTGTGGGAATGAAAATTAGATTAACTAAATTTATATTAGTTTGTTTTGTCAAGTGATGAGAATTAATTGATAAGATAGAGTAATATTTGGAAAATTAGTAAACTAGAATAATCAACACATTTAATTGATATTGTGGTGGTGAAGTTTAGTTCCTTGAATATTTCTCAAATTTAAGTTCATATCACTTTTATTACTTAGTCCTTATCTAGCGCACTTTCTAGTTAGTTGTTTTTATCCCACGTTCAATTTAGTTTAGTTTAAAATCATCTCCTCACCATTGGTTTTAATATTTGAACAAAGCTAAAAAAAAAGTAGAAAAAGTAAAAAATCCCAAAAAGAAATACAAAGTGAAATACAATTTTGTTCCCTTTGCTTTACAACCTTGAAAGTGGATTGATACACTTATTTACCACTACACTTGAGATTGTATTATTTTGTAGGTATTATAAGGTTTTGACTAACATGGCTTGATCCAACGACTTACAAAAAGCGAAGTTATCAAATGGCGCCGTTGCCATTCTTGGGATTGTGAAGCTCGAAGCGGATTCAATTTTGTAGTTCATTTATTTCCTATATTTTGTTGCATTTTAGTACCATTTTTCTTTATTTTAGAAGTCTTGTATTAGGATTTTATCCTTGGCTTGTATTGCGGTGCATAGAGACACCATTTATTTTCCATTTAAAATTGTAATAATTGAAGAAAGCGTGATAGGAAAACCGGACAAGGTAGAGAGAGGGCGTCCAAAGGAGAGGATTTAGAAGCCTCTTTACCTTGGGTCGATAAGACTCCCGGGGCCGACTGAGATTGACGTATTCTCTCCCCGGTCGACTCAACAATTTCGGCACCCGACGGCCTAAAAACCATGGGAGGTACATCTTTTATACTCTCGCGCCCTCTTGTTAGCGAGTTCATACCTTGTGTGCTCCTATGTGCTCTTATGTGATTTAATTCTTGCATTTAATTTTGAATGGAATGATGAATTAAATTGACTAAGACCTACACCCGGTCACTCACGAGAAGGGATTTCATCACCCGACTCAATCACTTATCCTTTGTGTGCTACCCTAGATATCACTAATTTAAAATCAATCAACTAGATAGCCCCATAGGATACGGTGTTCATAGGCCCCTTTTTGATCATTTTTACTTCTAGGATAACTCGTAGAGTCCTCTCCACCGGGAAAACCCTCGAACGGTTCTCTTTGTGGCACGGAAGTGTCCAGGGAAACTGAGTTTTAAGTGCGGCCGCCTAGTTAAATGGGTTTGTCATGTCCCCAGCATTGTACCGGCCGATCGTTTCGTCGTAGTAGCTTTGTGGAGAATCTCTATGGCAAGACTCTTGGCATCTTGTGATTAAAGTTGAAACAGACATTTTGCAAAAGGCGATCACTCATATAAATTCCGTGATTTTTATCGCCCGCAGATTTCATTAAAATTTGATTACCCCTTTCATTAATTTTCAAGATAATTTTTTTTTTATGTGCTAGTAGGGATTTTTCCTTAACTTATGTGTGTCCAATTCCATTTTCGGTAGTCCGTTTTAGTGAATTCGTCCAAATTCTTAGCGATCGAATTTCCCCCCACCCTTTGTCTTCCAATAAAAAAAATCCAAAAATATTTTCTTCTATTATTTTTATAAAAAACTCAAAAATATTTTCTTTCTTTCTAAAACAAAAGCAAAAGTCCAAAAATATTTTCTTTTCCAAAAAATCCAAAAACGCAAAAAGAAATCCCTCTTTGCATGACCACGTGGCAACGAGTTAATCATCGATTAATTAGTTCCCGTAGTCTTTCTCCCGTCTCTTCCACATTAGGAGAACCAAGTGTTCCCCTTGATTCTTCCATTCCACTAATCACTTTGAGTTGTCCCCGCGTTGACATCTCTAATCCCACCATTCATCCACCCACCATGGCTGAAGAGCGTGCCTTAAGGGACATTTTACCCCGATAACGGCTACCCCACCATCTTGCATAGTTCTTCCACCCACCCCGGCGAATTAATTTGAAATTTTCCCGGTGACCATTTCCATGTTGCCCAACTTCCATGGTCTTGAACGTGAGTCTCCATATACTTACTTGCAAAAATTTCTCACGGTTTGCGCTACTTTCAAAAATCAAAACTTAGATGAAGAAAATGTTCGTCCTCGCTTGTTTCCATTTTCTCTCCATGATAAAGCATCCATGTGGCTACATTCCTTGTCACCGGATTCTATCCATACATGGGAAAAACTTGTGAAGAAGTTCATGTCCAAGTTTTATCCCATAAGTAAGACCAATGAGATGCGCCAAGCCAATCAGGATTTTCACCAAAAGCCAACCAAGCAATTTTGTGAAGCATGGGTCCGTTTTCAAGACTATATCAATAGTTGTCCACATCATGGTCTCGAGAAGAGTCGCCTCGTTCATAGTTTTTACAATGGTCTCATTCCTTCCACTCGTACCATGATTGAGTCCATGCACAAAGGCAAATTCATGCACTTAACTCCCACCGGCACCTACAATTTTCTCCTTGAATCAGGCGATGACTCCCAAGATTGGGAGGGCACCAATGAATTTTTGAGATCCAAGCCACCACGAGTAGGTAGCACTTATAAGGTTAAAAATGATCTCGATTTTAAAACCTTCCTCCATGGCCTAAACACTTTGACTAAGACTATTGATGCTCTCAGTTTATCTATGCAACAAAATGTGTCTCTTTCTAAACAAGTGATGAACGTCAACGCGTCTAGTCCTTCTTGTCATGTTTGTTTAAGTCAGGATCATTTATCTCATTTGTTCCCCCTTATTCAAGATGATCTCGGACCCACTCTAGCCCAAGCATGTGCCTTTGATACAACTAGGAATCCCGCACCACCATTGTTTACTTACAATCCGAATAATAGGAACCATCCCTATTTTTCTTATAAGTACGACAATCACCTTGCTCCATCACAACCACAACAACATGTTGGTGGTCCACCAGGGTTTCACCAAAACCCACAAAGAAAACATCGCCCTCCTATCCAACACCACCATGCTCCTTACCACCAATAAAACCATCCATCATCCTTTGTCCCCCAAGGAGGATCGTCCCACCCCAATCATCAAATTGTCCCTGTCCCACCTCTATCCTACGAGTATTCACAGTTCCTTAGTTCTAACCGAGAGTTGGTCCCCCAACCCCCTTATGCCCCTACACCCCAATCATTCACCTCCTCTATCAAGAATCTTCTCACTCAATTTATCTCGACTCAACAACAAACCACGCAAGCACAGACTCAAGCCATTCAAAGGCTTGAGCAACGTCTTAATCAGTTTGAGTCCGAGCGAGAGAAAGGTCATTTTTCGAGTCAACCCATTTCTAACCCTAAGGGGAATGGAGAGGAGTCGGCTTATGAGGTTGGATCCCCTTCCACTCCACCCACATACCAAGAGGACATGAAAGCGGTGAGTACTCTACGATCCGGTAAACAGGTTGACAATGGTGTTTATGCTCCCCCTGATGTTCTAATCCCACCTCCCCATAAATCCACCGACAAGAATGCCTCTAAACCTACTGAGGCCACCACTGCTTTTGTCCCTAAAGCACCTTTCCCTCATAGGTTGGCCCCAATAAATAAAGCTCAATAATTTGATGAGATCAAGCAAGTTTTTCATAATGGTCACATAAACATTCCATTCCTCACAGAGATTCAACGAGTTCCTTCTTATGCAAAATTCTTGAAGGACTTGTGCACTGTCAAGCGACGGACGAATGTGCCTCGTGATGCCTTTGTCACTGAGCAAGCCACGTCCCTCATCCATGAGAATGGTATTGTGAAATATAAAGACCCTGGTCGTCCCACTGTCTCTTGCATGTTAGGAGGTAAGTTATCTACTCGGGATTTGCTTGATCTTGGAGCTAGTGTTAATTTTCTACCTTACTCTCTCTACCTTGAGTTAGGTTTACAAAACATGAAACCTACACGGGTCACTCTTCAACTTGCAGACCGTTCTATGAATGTTCCTAAAGGAATCGTTGAAGATTTTTTGGTGAAAGTGTCTGACTTTTACTACCCTGTGGACTTCATCATCTTAGACACTCCTGCACCCAACCCAACCAATATTCCTATCATTTTGGGCTGCCCCTTTTTGGCAACTGCCAAAGCCATCATCAATTGTCGAGATGGGTCAATGGATCTTTCTTTTGGCAACATGACCATCGAAGTCAATATTTTCCACCTCATGCAACAACCGACCGATGTTTATTCCATTGATGAGGTATGCATGATTGATTCCTTAGTCCAAGAGATGTTGGATACCACCTACCCAGAAGATCATATCCATCAATGTTTGGCTCACTTTGGGTCTGACTTTGATATTGATTCTTCCATCTTCGAGGTCAATGCATTGTTAGATTCTACACCACTGTTGGACACTTCCACTTGGGCTCCTCCATTTGAGCCTCTCCTTGTTAATACTCTTCTTTCTATGGATGACCCAGTCAACCCCTGTCCCAATATTCTCCCAGACTCTCTTTATGTGTCTGAGTCCGATACCTCTCCTGAGCCACCACCTAGTTTGGAGCTTAATCCATTACCTGCTGAGTTGAAATATACTTTCTTAGGACCAAACCAACATCACCCCATAATTATTGCTTCTGACTTGACACCGGATCAAGAAGAGAAATTGGTCAACACTCTCACTCAACATAGCACTACTTTAGGGTGGACCATTTCTGACATTCAAGGTGTCAGCCCCAATGTCTGTAGCCATCGCATTCATTTAGAGGAGAATGCCAAGACTTCTCATGAGCCGCAACGCCGACTCAATCCGGCAATAAAAGAGGTCGTTCGTGCTGAAATTTTAAAATTGCTTGATACTGGTATTATCTACTCCATTTCAGACAGTGAATGGGTCAGTCCCATTTATGTGGTGCCAAAAAAATCTGGCATCACCGTTGTCAAAAATAGTGACGATGAGCTTGTGTCTACCCGCATACAAACCGACTGGCGTGTTTGTATTGATTATAGAAAGCTCAATTCTGTCACTCGCAAAGACCACTTCCCTCTCCCATATATTGACCAGATGCTTAAACGACTAGTGGGCCATGCTTACTACTGCTTCCTTGATGGATATTCAGGGTACAACTAAATACCCATTGCCCCTGAAGACTAAGAAAAAACTACCTTTACCTGTCCATTTGGCACATCTGCATACTCTCGTATGGCCTTTGCAATGCACCTGGGACTTTTCAAAGGTGTATGACTAGTATTTTCAGTGACATGGTAAAGCATTTTCTCGAAGTCTTTATGGACAATTTTTTTGTGTTTGTTCATCCTTTGAACAATGCCTATCTCACCTCACTATGGTCCTTCAGCATTATCAAGAAAAGAAGTTGGTCCTCAATTGGGAAACATGTCATTTCATGGTAAAAAAGGGTATTGTTTTAGGTCAGGTTATCTCTAGCTCCGGTATTGAGGTCGATAAAGCAAAAGTCGACTTGATTTCCTCACTCCCCATTCCTAAGTCTGTTAAGGACATTCGCTCCTTCTTAGGACATGCAAGCTTCTACCGGCGCTTCATTAAGGACTTTTCTAAAATCGCGCGACCTTTGACAAACCTTTTATCTAAAGATGTCCCTTTTGTCTTTGATAAAGCATGTGTTTCCTCCTTTGAGCGCCTAAAAGCTGACCTCACTTCCGCTCCTATCATGCAACCTCCCAATTGGTCTCTCCTATTTGAGCTCATGTGTGATGCTTCTAATTTTTCACTTGGTGTCATGCTTGGCCAGAGAGTTGACAAACGCCCACATGTCATCTCTTATGCTAGCAAAACCCTTAATGATTCTCAACTTCATTACACAACCATCGAAAAGGAGTTGTTAGCGGTGGTGTTTGCTCTTGATAAATTTCGCTTATATTTCATAGGTTCCCCTATCATCGTGTATACTGACCATGCTGCCCTTAAGCACCTTCTTCATAAGAAGGATTCCAAATCCCGATTGATACGGTGGATTCTCTTACTCCAAGAGTTTAACCTTGAAATTCGCGACAAGAAAGGTTGTGAAAATGTTGTTGCTGACCATCTCTCTCCCATTACTGTCACGTCTGACTGTGATCATGTTCCCATTTCCGAGTCATTTCCCGATGAACAACTATTTTTCCACCTCCACCTCGCCTTGGTATGCTGTATTGTCAACTTTCTTATTACCGATCAACTTCCTAATCATTGGTCAAAATAGGATCGCTCCAAATTCATGGCGAATGTGAAGTTTTACTCTTGGGATGACCCATTCCTCTATAAGTATTGCCCCGATAAAGTCATTCGTCGTTGTGTTCCAGAATGTGAACAACTCAGTATTTTGTCCTTCTGCCATAATAATGCTTGTGGAGGCCACTTTGGCTCAAAGAAAACTGCAGCCAAAATTTTGCAAAGTTGTTTCTATTGGCCTACTCTTTTCCGCGATGCCCATCAATATTGCCACGCTTGTTCCAATTGCCAACACTCTGGGTGTCTCTCTCGTCGTTATATGATGCCTCTCACACCCATCCTCATTGTTGAAATTTTTTATGTGTGGGGTATTGATTTCATGTGACCATTTCCTTCCTCTCATGGTTTTCAGTATATTCTTGTTGCTGTTGACTATGTTTCCAAATGGATCGAAGCAATTTATTGTTGCACAAATGACCATCGAGTTGTGGTCCAATTTCTCAAAGAGCATGTCTTCACGCATACATGCTGTAATAAACTCCTGATCATGAAAAAGAATAGAATTACTAACACTTACTTTCTTGTACATATTGCCTAGTTGAGCAAGCAGGGCTCAAGTAGGCCAGTTAGGATCTCTTTGGAGTTTTGGCTTGTCGGTTGAGTAGGATTGAGAGAATACTAGTAGGAAGACCCAAAAGTCACTCAAGACTACACACACTTCACACTTGATCACAACTGAAGTGAGCAGCCAAAGAGTTGGCTGCTCACTAGGAATAAGCTCTTTATAAAAAAAATGATTTTTACAGAAGAGGGGGTCCTCGAGGTCCCTCTCAATAAATAAACCAATGATTTTAGAAGAGAAGGTTCCTTAATCCCCCTCTCTCAAGATTTGCAAAATTGCATCACAAGTTATCGTTTCAAAAGATAATTACCAAATCAGATATCTTGTCTTCATTAGGAGACATACGTGCTTTTTGACTTTGGTTGGCGCCAGGTGTCACCTACAGGAGGGGACGGGCAGGGCTGCCTGCAGGTAGGGACAAATGGTACACTTCAGACATTGTTCCCCACCAACCCTCTCAATTTTGGAGCCTAAAAATGCCAACTCAACCCTAATTCCCAAGTACAAATAAACTTATAGGCAAGGTCAATAGGACGTAGAATTGAAATTTCATTGTTACTCTGCTAAAACCACACCAGACCTACCTAGTATTCTCTCCCTGATCATTCTCATAGTGTTGAGTGCCTTGATCTTTCACTCCCTACTGACAGCCAACATTCTCTGGTGTTTCCCTTGAGAAAATTACTATTTTTGTTGTGAAAGTTCATCTTCTTGCAAGGAGTGAGTTGAAGCTTGAGTTCCATTATTACCTGAAGGAGAAAGTTTCTTGAGAAGTTACACCAGAAGACCTTGCAAGCAGTGTCCATCAGAGTGGGTCACGTCTCACCCTTTCTAATTATTCATAGACCCCAATCTCACTACCCTCCTACATTTGGCGACTCTGCTGGGGAGGTATTCTTGCTTTAATGGAAAAATAAGGTTTCAATGTCTCTAAGAAGTTGGTTTTTGAGGACACTCCATCTGGTAATGGAGCTCACAGTTTCCAGACTACTCAGGAAGAAGTGGTGGTGATCGGAGTCAAGGCGCCTATGCCTCTGGGAGGGCAGTCCAGTTCGCCGGCAGTGGCTCCAATGGCATATATGAATCTTATGGCATTATTTTTTGACTTCTTGAAGCAAAATAATGTGGACCTATCAATCTTGGGTCAAGGTTGTGTGACACCTGTTTCTGCCCCTTCTAGAGGGGTAGCCACCCCTGTTGCGATTCCAACAGAGATGATTCCATCCCGAAAAGTGGTGCCGGAGCAGACTGTGGCACAATCAGGTTTGCCAGCTGCAAAAGAAGGTGTTTGGAGGAGTCACCCTCTAAGGTTGTTACCATGGAGGAAGTGAGGAAGCTACCCTCCTACTCCCAGAGGGAGGGTCCCCGCCTATATGAGGAGTTACAAGACCCCTATCCGCAAGAGGTAAATGAGAAGCCATACCCTGAGGGGTATATCCCACCAAAATTTATCAAGTTCAGCGACAAGGGGGAGAACCCTAGAGAGCACTTGAAGAGGTTTGTCGAGTACTTGGGAGTGCATGCTGGTGATAGGAACCTGAGGTTGAGGGAATTCTCTAAGACTCTCACTAGGAAGGCTTATACATGGTATTCCCACTTAGCACATAATAGCATACCTACTTGGGAAGAGATGCACAGGCAGTTCCTCCAGAAGTTCTTTGTAGAGGAGGATGAATCTAAATTGAGGCACCTAGCACAAGAGGTCTAGAAGCCAGGAGAAGAGTTAATGCACTACATCAAACGATTTCGTGAGAGAGACTTAGATCTACATGAGGATGTGACAGAGGCTAGACTGCCGCAGATATGTGTGGAAGGACTCTTAGAAGAGTACAAGTTGCACTTGATCAATGAAACTAGAGATGGGACTTTTAGAGAATTCACCAGGGCTGCTAGAAACATAAATATGATAATCAAACCAAGGGCCCAGGGTTGGAGGACGCAAGTTCCACTGACTTCTGGGAGGTCTCAAGTCTCGAGGAGGCAAGCATTCAACTATGTGGATGGGAGTCCCAAAGGAAAGAAGGGAGGCTCTGGGTCCAAGAATAGTAGTCCTAACAACAAGAGAAAGCTTGGGGAAGATGCCCCACTGCCACTACCATGCAACATAACTGAGGCTATGGATTGTTACCGTACCTTAGTACGAGAAGGGGTAGAAGGACCCCCTCACTTGAAAGGATAAACCCCCACTGCAGCTGACAAGACCAATCCAAAGTACCGTGAGTTGCACCAACGGGTGCAACACTCTACCAAATATTGTTACTACTTGCGAAGGATCATTGGCGAAAAGGTGGCCAATGGTACCTTGCACATACCCCCTGTGGATGTTAATGAGAACCCACTTCTTGCACATCACTTTGGTACTGCCAACATGGTAGTTTCTTATAATGAAGAAGCTATCGTAGGCCTGATGGAATGGGAGAGCGGTGATCAGTTATGTGAGGAGTTAGAAAATCTATCACTGAGCGAACTTGAGCTAGAAAGAAAGCAACACGAGTTGTTCTTCACTCTGGAACAAGAATATGGAAGTGGGGAAGTTGAGGAAGTGGCCCTCTCAGAGGGTGAGGTAGATGTCATTCTCGCTCTAGATGAGGGAGGGACCTCTGAAGTGGAGTATGTTTACAGTTCCCAGACATATGAGATAGACCTAGATTCTGAATGTGAGGCCATAGCAAGGAGACCCAAGTTCAAGTGGTTTTTCTACCAGATAGGTGTGAAGTACGACACAAAGGTGGCCTTCACGAGGAAAGTCTTGGAGGAAGTGCAGCAGCGTGGAGATCCTTCACTAAATTAGCAGGGGCCAATCGGAAGGTTGATTAAAAAGGATAATTCTGAACTGGTGTTTTCAGAAGCAGATAGGTTGGTGACTTACTTCCACAACCGCTCGCTGTATGTTACAGTCACGGTCAATGGAGTCGCATTTCCCAGGGTGTTAATGGATGGGGAAGCATCTATTAACATCGTACCCATCAGTACATTGTATGAAACAGGAATTAACCAGGGGAAGATGGTTCCGGTACCACTAGTAATTTCCATATTTTATAATGTCGGAATGCAGTCTATTGGATATGTGAATGTGGGAATCAAGTTGGGAAATTTCACCTCCCACATCAAGTTCCATGTTATTAATGCTAACACTATCTACCAATTACTCATTGGAAGGGTATGGGTGCACACTCATGGCATAGTGCCTTCCACCTACCATCAACGTGCAAAAACAAACATTAGAGGTACAGAGATAGTGATCAAGGCCACGCAGAGACCCTTCGCCGTTGAGGAGGACCACCTTGTGGATGTTTCCTTCTACACTGAGTTAGATGAGTAAAGAAAGGTCTCTACAAGAAAGGTAGAAGGGATCAAGTTAGCCGAGGAAAGTGTCCCGTAGAAGAAGTCCGTTCAGGACCGTCTAGGGGGAGGGTGATCCCCCACATGGAAAAAGGTAAGAGGAAAGTAGAGGAGGTGGCTAGGCCCTTAGAACTTGCAAGAAGGTGGTCTTGCCTGATGGAAAGATCATCTACCACTGCATGGGCGGTGTTCTGGGTTGAGAGAATCGACCCGGCGCCTGAGTGTTTTATTGTTGATGAATCCCATATCGTTAAGCATGTTGAGGAAACAGAAGAAGTTCCAGAATGCATGCAAGATGGACCCAGAGAACACCTACAAGAATTAGAGGAAATTAAGTTGGGGATAGAAGGGGGCGAGAGTAGACCCATTCTAATCTCCAAGTGTATAGAACCGAAGCATAAGGAAGAGCTCATTGGGATACTTAGGGAGTTCACTGATGTGTTTTCCTGGAAGTACACAGAGATGCCAGGAATAGATGTAGAAGTGAGCTCCTATAGATTGAACATCCTTCCCAATGCCCTTTCGGTAAGGAAAGCTACACGTACATACAAAACGGACCTTGACTTGAAAATAAAAGATGAGGTGGAGAAGTTGTTAGCGGCAGGGTTCATCAAGCCTATTCAGCATCCCAAATGGCTTTCCAGCATAGTGCCAGTGGAGAAAAAAGATAAGAGCCAAATTAGAATCTGCGTAGATTTTTGTGACTTGAACAGGGCATATCCTAAGGATGAATTTCCATTACCAAGCATATATAGCTTAGTTGACTCCACCGCAGGACATGAGATGTATAGCTTCATGGATGGGTACGTTGGCTATAACCAGATTAAAATGGATCCTGTCGACGCAAAGAAGACTTCCTTCCGCACACCATTAAGGAACCTTCACTGCACAGTCATGCCCTTCGGATTGAAGAACGCCGGGGCCATATGCCAGCGGACCATGATGGCAATTTTTCATAACCTATTTCATGATATACTAGAATTATATGTGGATGACCTGGTGGTGAAGTCTAAGAAAGAAAGCAAGAATATACAGGATCTCAGGAGAGTATTCGAGAGGTGCTGTTGGTACAAGATGAGGATGAACCCCTCAAAGTGTGACTTTGGGGTTACCGCAGGGAAGTTCTTAGGCTTTGTTATGAATAGACAAGGGGTGCAAGTTGATGCAGATAAGATGAAAGCTATTGTGATGATTCCACCGTCCAAGAGTCAGAGGCAACTTAAGAGCTTCCTGGGAAAGGTATCCTACCTGCGGAGGTTCATACCCGCACTGGCAGAATTAACTCATCCGTTCGCGCCTCTACTAAAAGGAAAGGCCAAGTGGCTTTGGGGAGAGAGACAAGAGAAAGCATTTGAGAAGATTAAAGAAATCCTAGCCTCTCCGTCCATGATGATTCCCCCCAAATTCGGAGCACCGCTGCTACTCTACCTCACTTCTGCATAGAGATCGATAGGGGCCCTCTTGGCGCAAGAGAAGGAAGGAGTGGAAAAGCCGGTCTACTACCTGTCAAGAGTGATCTCTGGGACAGAATCTAGGTACACCAGCGTTGAGAGACATTGTCTGACATTGGTTTTTGTAACCAAGAAGTTGAGACACTATCTTCTATCCTCCACGGTTCATATAATCACCAAGTGTGACCACATTAAGTACATCCTCGCACGGACTGTACTCGTGGGATGAGCAACAAGGTGGTTTTTTATCTTGTCAGAATATGATCTAAAATATATAGTGCCCAAGGCCATTAAAATCCAAGCAGTGGCATATCTGCTTGCCCACTTCCCAAGTGGAGTTTTTGAACCACCTAGTGAAGAGCTACCCGGGGAGAGCTTTCAAGCATGCATGGCGTAGGAGGTGAAGAAGTGGTACATGGAGTTTGATGGTACCAGTGCTCAAGGAACAGGTGGAGCCGACATTATACTTTCAGATGGGAAAGAGAAGATCACTCTCTCCTTCGAGTTGGATTTTAAGGCTCAAATAATGAAGCTGAGTATGAGGCCCTCATTCTAGGGATGTTGGAAGCACTCAGAAGAGGGGTCAGGGTGTTGTGTATAGGAGGGGACTCCAATTTGGTGGTGAGGTAGGTCAATGGGGAGTTCTCCCTTAAGCATGTCAATTTGGCACCCTACAGACACATCATCCAAATGCTGTTGGGATAATTCTTGGAAGTAACTGTGGAGAGGAAGGCACGAATGATGAACAGGCACCCTAACGCGCTCGCCACCATAGCCCAAAAGATAGACATGGAGGAGTCAGAAGAAACCATCACAGTACGACGGAGAACGGTACCCACTACTGTAAAATCTTTGTTTCCAAGTAACGAGCCGGAAGATTGGAGGCATCTAGTGGAGAAGCAGCTTGAAACTAGAGAAGGGATAATGAAGATGTTAGAGTTATCCAACTATCATGTGTTGCAAGGAACTCTCTACTTCAAAAGTCCCGGGGGGTTTCTAGTAAGGTGCGTCGGTGATCAAGAAGCCAAAGAAAGGTTAATGGAAATGCACTAAAAGTATTGCGGAGTACTAACATTCCCCTCTATAGACGACTACAACGAGGTGGGTACTATTGGCCTACCATGAGCGCAGAAGCGACCCATTTGCAACAAAGTTGTTTAAAGTGCCAAGATAATTTTGACCAACCGAGGTAGGCTAACTTTGTGGAAGCCTTCGAAGATTGGAGACAACCATATATAGCATACCTGAAAGATGGGGAGCTGCCCACCGAGAGAGCGGATGAAATTTATCTTAGAAAAAGGATAGCCCGTTTCTACTTGGTCGAAGGAGAGTTATACAGGAAGGGGTACAATGAGAAGGAACTAAGGTGCGTAGCCAAAGAGGACGCGGAGAGGGTGATGAAATAAGCTCATGAGCCCTCCCACATGGGGGCGCCAAACTGTATGACCAGCTGATGACGCTGGGATATTACTAGCCGACCATGGAGGCTGACTCCATTGGGTATGTGAAGAGGTGTAAATCATGTAAAGTGCATGGAAATATGGTGAATGCTCCTTCCGTCAGCTTGCAGAGCTTGGCATCTCCTTATCCCTTCCATATATGGGCGTTCGACCTGGTGGGAAAGATTACACCGGCCTCTCATGGAAAGTCTTTTATCATTGTGGCTACAAAATTGTACACCAAATGGGAGGAAGCCATCCCTCTAAGGAGAGTCACCGCCCAAGTCGTAACCCAGTTTATAAAGGATTATATCATACGCAAGTTTGGTATACCCAAGGTAATCTTAACAGATAATGGGAAGCAATTCGTATGCAAGGAAATGGCCCTCCTCACAGATAGATATAAAATTGTGTATAATGGCTCAACCATCTCCTACCCCAAGGGCAATGGCCAAGCGGAGGCTACCAATAAGACCCTGATAAATATTTTGAAGAAAATGCTAGAGGATATGCCAGGGGCATGGGATGAGAAGTTGCCTATGGTATTATGGGCTTATCATACTTCGAAAAGAAATTCGACAGGGTTCACTTCATTCTCCCTAGTATACGGCACCGAAGATGTCCTACCAGTCGAGTTGGCGGTACCTTCAGCCATAATTTCTCTCAGTAATGGGCTCATCCCTGACCCAACGCACGTGCAGCAGGAGGCACTGGACGAGCATAGAGATAAGGCGAAGGAGAATTTCAAACTCTACACCCAGCAACTGTCCAGGGCCTACGAGAACTTGGTCAAGCCTAGGGAGTTCCAGGTGGGAGATTTAGTCCTGCGAGCATCCACTCACCATCTTCGCAGTACGTCGGTGTCAAAGTTCAAACCCAACTGGGAAGGCCCCTTTGTCATCAGAGGAGTCGGGAAGTCGGGCTACTGTCAAATCTCAGAACCAGAGAGTGATTGCCTCTAGTCCATCAACTGCAAGTGGCTGAAGAGGTATTATGCCTAGTAACATCTAATAATTTTTTTTGTGTTTTTCATGCCTGTAATGGATTTTGAGGATTGCTCCTACACCAGAAAAGATTTTTTTGGTTAAAAAAAAATTAGACCAATACCACATTATAAACAGCACACAAAAGTAAAGAAATGAAATAGCAATGCATTGGATCATTGTTGATGCTTTCTTTGTTTACTCATCTATATATATATTTATATATATATATATATATATATATATATATATATATATATATATATATATATATATATATATATATACACTTCCTACTAAGTTAGAAGAGAACACACAAAAATCAGAAACTTTGATCACTACACTCGGGAGGTAAGTCCATCCTAAGAGAAAGTATACTGAGCAAAGTCCCCCAGACATATATTAATAGAAAATGTAGAGGGGGGGTTAAATTCCTCCTCTTTAATGTTTCAAAGAAGAGTGAAGATCTTAAAGAGAATATAGAGCAAAAACCCCAAAGACTAGGGGCTAGCTAATTCAATTTTTTTTTAATAAAACCAAACTTGAAGGAAGGAGACAGGGGTCACCCCCCTCTCCAACCTAGCCTTTATGAACATAAGTAATAATGTGCAGTAGTACCCCCACATACATGAAGGGTAATCTAAGACAGTAACATGCAAATACCTCACAGTTACAAGAGATGAATTTTCAAATAAAATAGAATAAAAGTACAATGTATATATATACCTAACTTGCTCATAATAATGCAAGTACCCCACAGTATATGGGGTAGCCATCAGTAGGCTAAATTCTCATAGAAATTTGAGCAAGTAATATAAAATAAATAGCCACAATATAAATGGAGAGCAAGGGAAAATAAAAGTGCAGAAGAAACAAAGTGTCATTTTTCTTAGTCACGAACAATCAGTGATGTACACATATAATTTTGAGCACTACAAAGCAACAGGTATCCTATCCGCTAGAAATGACAAAAAATAAGTCATCACGAGCGATGGCGCCGACATACGACGGACCGACCTCTCGCAGAAACTCTTCCTCCAACCTGACGAATTTAGCCTTGTCCTCCTCGTCACCAGACTCAAGTCTGGCGAGCTTCACCTACAGTAATGCGATTTGAATCTGGATTCTCGTCGCCTCAGTCTACCGCTGCTCGACCCTAAACTATCTGGAAGTGTGAAATCTCAGTATCTTCCGGAACGAAAAACTCATAAAGTGGCGAGCTCTAATATCAAGCCAATCCAAACGAAAATGATAGAACTTCTACAAGTAGTGGAGAGCATCCAAGAATAGTGAAATAGAAGAACTAGTCAGCTTAGTAGGGGAGGTAGCTAAGAACTTATGAACATGGATGGAAAGAGCCTTCAGGTTGAAGACCGTGAGACTGTTAATCTGAAGTATGCTCTAAGGAGTGAATGTATCGAGGTGGTGCTCTAAGATGAGATCCAAGAGCTGACGCTCATGTGCCCTGAATCATCCCGATAACTCCTCACGCCATAGTCTACCCGCAATGGTTGCGGCATCCTCTATTTCACCATCATCGTCGAAATGGCGAGACCCTACCTCCGAAGGGAGAAAAGAAGACTCTCCACCAGAATCAACATCACTAACCAGGGGAGTGGCCTCAGAACTATGATCTCTCTTCACAACCATCCCACGGCCAGACTCCACGGTCATCGGAGTAATCTCATACACCTAGAAACAATGAGACAAAGGTGGAATGAGACCACTTGCACAGTATAAGCAAGAAGAAAAGAGGGGAATAGTAAAAAGATAGGGATACGCTAGTTTAATACCTCTCTCGCAGTTACCCCACTGCCAGACTCCGCAGTTATCAGAGTAATCTCATTCACCTGGAAACAATGAGACAAAGGTGAAGTGAGAACACTTGCATAATATATGCAAGAAGAAAATAGGGTAATAGTAAAAAGAGGGGGTATGCTAATTTAATACCTCTCTCGTGGTCGCCCCACTGCCAGACTCCATAGGCATCAGAGTAATCTCATGCACCTCGAAACAATGAGACAAAGGTGAAGTGAGACCACTTGCACAGTATACGCAAGAAGAAAATATGAGAATAGTAAAAATAGGGGATATGCTAGGGTAATACCTCTCTAAAAATTTCCCCACTGCTAGACTCCATAGTCAGCGGAGTAATCTCATTCACCTGGAAATAATGAGACAAAGGTGAACTGGGAACACTTGCCCAGTATACGCAAGAAGAAAAGAGGGGGTATGCTAGTTTAATACCTCTCTCGCAGCCATCCCACTCTCAGACTCCACAAATATCGGAGCAACCTCATCAGACTCCATAGTCATCGGAGCAACATCACTCACCTAAAAATAATGCAACAATGGCGAAGGTGAGAGAGCTCGCACAATTTAAATAAAAAATAATAGAGATGTAAGAATGGCATAAAGAAAATGGATACCGGAGTAATGCCCCCCGTAGGAGTCAACGGAGGAGGTGAAGGGGCTCCTAAAGAGTCCACTTCAGCGGCTGGTGCTCTTGATGGGGCCATCTCAGAGATCGGTACTAGTAAAGGGGTTGCATCAGTCTCAGATGCTCCTAAAAGAGATACCTCAAAGATCGTAGTCGCAGCGGATGCTCCTGAAGAGGCTATCTCAATAACCGCTGCTCCTAAAGAGGCTATCTCAACCACAGCTGCTTTCGAAGGAGCAACCTCAGCGATGGCAGCCACAGTGGATAGGTGAGGCTACAAATGAGAAGAAGGGGTAAGAGTTACTAAATTCCCTACCTCATAAATGAAAGGACACCTTAATTAAAAGAAAAAGGGGGAAATTCCTACCTAAAGGGGTGCAATAATAGGGCAAGCCATCCCACACATAGGGGCTACTGAAAAAACAATAGCAGGAGCCACTGTCGAGATAACACCAAAGGATAATTGCAATAGAAGTAAAAGAGGACTATGATAAGTACAGGATGGATAGAAAAGAAATGTCTAACTAAGAAAATATGAAACTACCTGAGCCCCATATAGAGGGGAAGAGCAGAAAAGGATAGTCGGTGCAGTAGGGGCTGTGTTGATAGCCTGCAAAGAAAAAAATATGTTATTCATCACATGTTCGAGGAAAAAGAGATTCCATGCCCAAATGGAAAGGCCTAACCTGAAGTGTGGGCTCACTAGTTGAAGCCATAGTAAATATTGGGACGCGAGAGATTACCTGAACCAAGGGTCTGTCGTCCATAGATATGCGAACCCGAGGGATAGAAATCCTCGCCGAAGAGGATAAACCTGGGATAGTAATGTCAAGTAAGGGAAGAGTCCCTCCCTGAGAAGAAATTCCAAAAGCCGAAAGGACCTACGAAAATGTAGAAGGCCAAAATATATAAAGTGCCTATTACTGAAAGGAAACAAACTTTCGAAAATACATACCTTAGATGAGGAGGTGCCTAGGGGCTCAGCTGTGAGAGTGTCCACTGTCGAAGTAAGAAAAGATGAAATGACGACGCCGGAAGGAACAACCCTCTACACATTGTAAATCGGTAAAGAAAAAGAAGAAGCAAAGAGGAAAAGGGCACGATGAAAGTTTTGAAAGTGGGGCATACCTGAGCAGAAGGAGAAGTCACGAAAGTGGTCTTGGTGCTGGTAAGGTGCACAGATGAAAGATGTAGGAAAATGCCAGCATACATGACCAAAAATGTAATTATAAGATTAACAAATCACGTTAGATGGTAAAAGAAATAAGGAGATAGCAAACCTCTTTAAAAAGACTCCGAGAAAAAATGAGCATAGAGTTCCTCTCCCGCTGGAAAGGCGTCAGTCGTAGTGGGGGAAGAGGAGAACTACTTGCCTCCATGGAAATGACCTGTAAAATATGATACAATACTTTCATTAGCAAATAAAATAATGAGGGGGGAGAAAGAAAATCATAGGCATAAAATTTCCAACGAAGGGGAACACTTACAACAGCATGGTGCGTAGCCTGACCATAAGGGAGAGGTAGGGTGGTGGAGCAAACTCCCCTAGGAGAATGGGATGCCTCATCATCACTGGAAGACTGTCTCGAGACTGATAACAAAGCATAAGTGTCAGTAGTGACTTCTCTATGGAAACCAAAGCCGCCCATATCACCCGAAGAAGAACTATGGTCATCATAAGAAGGGGTGCTTCCATAATCAACTAGTTCCTCTTCCAATGAAGGGGAGGTAGATCCAGGAGGTGAAACTCCGAGAGAACTAGTTCCACTAAGTTAGGAGTGTTGGGATATAGTACCTTCTACGATGGGAATGGACGCGACTCGCGCCTCTTGGGAAGAAAGTCCCAATTCTTTGTAACCTTTCTCTTTTATTACTTGGTAGGTCTCCTCTACCCCAAGATCATCAGTATCGGACTCTTGGTCCACCGTGGAAGAGGCAGCCATGACAGCACCATTTCCTTTCTTCTTCTTTGTAGCCCGGGTCCTTACAGGAGAAGAGGGAGGAGAAGCGGTAGTAGCAGGAATGAAATTAGATACATTTGTGTCAGCGTGCCTCCTTTTGCTTATGGTAGAGGTGGTCACTTTCCCTCTGCTTTTTGATCGGCTACTAGACTTCACAGGGGGAAGCTCAGTCGGCAGATGCTGAAGTGACTCGTCGAGAAGAGGCTTCACTAAAATGGGAATGACCTGCTCCAAGGGTGGACTGGAAGTGGTGTTGAGAAACCAAATATCTTTCTGCGTTCGCCTAACCAAAAATTGGGCTTTTATATATTTAACTAGTTACTCTCATGAGGGGGACCAACTACACTTTTTTGGATAAGACGGACCTGTTACTGCTAAAGTAGGAACCAAGATGAAGTAAACGAAGGACGATAATCGCAGGGAGGCACGTAGAGGCCCCCTAGGCCGCTGACTCTGTGAAACAGTCTCTGGAAAGTGAAGTTGGTGCATGCCTCTAAAAATGCTTCAGAAGGATCGCTGTAGGTAGGAAGAGGAGGGGTGTGAACGCCCTGATCATAACAAAACTGTCATCTTTCCTATCAGAATGAGAGAACTCAGCACGCGGACCCAACTCAGTCCAAGAAGGGAGGTGGCATTGTAAGAGCATCGTCACAACATTAATATGAGGACAGGTGGAAATAGACCCCACTTCTGAAGGGCAATAGAAAGTCCCGCCATCTCCAGGGAAAGAAAGCCAGCTGAAAGTTCCCCCAGGGCGCTTGGTATAAGGCCGAAACTGAAAATCCTCAATATCATCAATCAATATTCCCAAAGATTTGTTGGGAATTTTCTTATGCCATCGAAAAAGTTGCGCAGCATCGCTATGACAGGCCTAAGCCCCTAAAGTAAAGTGGGGGGAAATTCTCAAATAAAAAGGCCATCAAGAGAGCGGTATTTGCATTATTAGAAGCATCATACCAACCGCAAGACCTCTCTACATCTATATGTGCTCGGTTCATCCAGGTGTAAAGGGGACCCAAAGTCAAGGCGGCCATAGGTATTGACTTGCCGCGAGATAACCGTACAACCAATTTAAAAAGAACTTTACGAGGGGAATATTTGGGCACCGGACAGAAGGAACCGAGTCAGAAATGTAACTAAGAAAGCGGCTAAATGTGAAGTAGAGTGGAGCTTGGGGCCATCCTTGGTTCTGGGGGCTGCGTGAGAAGTCTCCCCCTTCTACAACTGCTCAAAATCTCTGAACCAGTATCTTTGGCATTTGGCAAAGGCATGCTTGGAATGACCAGTTATATTTATAGATACGTACTTCGAGCACTCCCCGAGACCTAACTGTAGCTCCCCCACGATCTCCTTCTCTAAAGGATCCTCGCAGTCATTAAAAAAGACCTGTTGCCCAAAGAAAGGAAGAGCGTACAATTCACATACATCCTCTAGGGTGATGGTAAATTTTCCCCATCTTGTGACAAATGTGTGAGACTCCATACTTCACCGAGACAGTAAAAGATTGAGCGAAGAAATATGCTTAGACACTGTGTAGGACTTCAGGCTACTGACGGTGGTAAAAAGACCCACTTCCCTAAGAATAGCCACGTAATTAGGAATGCTCAGAAAATAGTCAACCCAGCTAGCCCACTCTTTCGTGGGACCCCCGCAGTTTTAACTTCAACATTGGCATAAGGGGAATCATCGCGGTCGACATGAACTCGAATAATAGAGTCTGGAGAGATAGTGGGGGAATTAGCAGACTCACTTAACCCCACGTGAGGTCACTCGAGAACAGCGTTAGAAAATTTTTCCTCAAATTCAAAAAAAGAAACCATGAAATTGTCAGCTGGACCAAAAAAGGAGCACGACGATAAATACCAAAATTCCACCCTTGGCGAATGCGCATATAGTCCTTCCATGCCTGAGAAGAGGATAACGTACCTGAAGAACTACCAAGATACATTGGCTCAAGAAAAGAACTCATCCTGGTAGAGACTCCGAGTGGGGGACACTGGGCATCCCCCACCGCCAAAAAAGAAGTGGAAGTGGCAACCCCCGTAAAAACACTAAATTGTGACGAACCTTGGGTGTCCCTCGTCGCCAAAAAAGAAGTGGAAGTGGCAACCCCTGTCGAAATAACAAATAGCCAAATGGGCGAGGAGCCCTGGGTTTCCGTGGCAGCAGCTAACAATGAGGAACCCTTGGCAGTGGGTCCCATGATTGAACTCCCAAAAGGTGCAAAACCTCTAATCCCCAAATCGCCAGCACATGATGAACTCACCCACAAAAGGGGTAACGAGGAACCTTTGGTCAGCAGCATACTATCCATAACGCCAATAGTTGGAGAGACACCCTAGGTCGTGGAACCCTCGATGCGACAAGAGGTCGAGACCCCCCCCCCCACCTGAAACAAATTGAAAATTGCACATTTCCCCAAACGCAATATGACCAGTTGAGGAATCATTGACAACGCACGGAGTCAACACACCCCCAGCTGTCGATAGCTGATTCGGTGAGGAACCCTTGGTTGTGTGATGCGAGGAACCCCCCATGTTTAGTGCAAAGTGCGAGGAACCAACATCAACATAAATAGGTGTTGAGACACCCTTAGAGGTGACGTCAGCGTGTAAAGACCTTCCTTGTCACAGCTAGAGGCTTGCCCCCCATAGGCAAGTTTTGAGACACCCATTTCCACATTACCATTGGTCGAGACACCCACCTCCATGTAACCACTGGTAGAGATACCCAAAGTCGTAGGAGAATCAATCGAGACCCCCATTTCCACATTACCACTGGTCGAGACACCCACCTCCATGTAACCACTAGTCGAGACACCCAAACTCATAGGAGAATCAGTCGGGACCCCCATATCCACACACCCACTGGTCGAGACACCCAAGGTTGCGTGGGAATTAGTCAAGACCCTCTTATCTCCAAACAAAAAATTTCCAGCCGTCGAGACCCCTCTCTCCCCAAAACCTATTCCGACGAACGAGGAACCCTTGACAAAGCTCAAGGTCGAGACACTCCTGTCCAAGGTAATTTGAAAACTACCAACCGCTGACAAGAGTGACGACGGGAACGGTGATTCTCCTACGACTAAATTCTCGACAAGAGATCCACTAACGCTAAATTCTCAGCAACAAAGTCTCGAGGTTGAGATGTGAAAGACGAGGAACCTTCAATGGGCGATGGATCTTCGATGACAGCGGTTGCAGACGAACCAAGAGGAAACCTAGACGAGTTTGAAATATTCAAACTGTCATTTTTTTTTTCAAATGGAAATAATGGTAGGCAAAGGTATGGAGCCAAAAACAATGGGAGCTATGGGGGTGTTCACATTTGAAGAGGAATTTGATGAATTAGAAGCCATTAATAAAGTGTTTGAAAAAGCTAGAGCAAAAAAAGATTGGCGGCTATGGTGTTTAAATTTTTTTCCTCTTACTTTCTCTCACTACAAACTTAAAGACTCTCTATAAGGGTTTGAAGAAGATGAAAGAGTTTAAGAAATAGGCATTATGTTGTTTACACTAAAGTGGGAAAATGTGCAGAAAGGCAAAAAGGTTATGACATTTTTTCCTAAAGGATGGGATGATAGTTCCCACACTGACGCGTGAGTTCTTGAAAATAAAAAAAAAACTCGGATGAAGGGACACTGCATTTAATGATCCTAGAGTCCCTCCAAAAAAAATAATAATAATAATAAAAACTGTTGAAATCGACTTTATGGCATACAAAGCTTTTTTGTTCTACCCAACCCAAAAAACTTTGCACGAGGGGCTAATGTACAAGGGTGTCTACCTACAAAAAAAATTAAAATACGTTTTTTGGAGATACTGAGAGGACCCCACCTAGGCCACTGTAGAAGCCCAAGATTGAGAAATGCTACTGCAAGGGTCACTGCAGAAATGACATTCGAGAAGTGCACCCGCAATGGTCACTGCGAAAATGACATTTGAAGAAGTGCGCCACAAAGACCACTACATAAGTCCCGGATTGAGAAGGGCCACTTCAAGGGTCACTTCAGAAATGACATTCGAGAAGTGCCATCACAAGGGTCACTACGAAAATGACATCTGAGAAGTGCTATAGCAAGGGTCACTGCGAAAACGACATTTGAGAAGTGCCCTGCAAGGGACACTGCAGAAGTCCAAGATTGAGAAGGGCCGCCGTAAGGGTCACTGCAGAAATGATATTCGATAAGTTCCACTACAAGGGTCACTGCAGAAATGACATTTGAGAAGTGCCTCGCAAGGGCCACTGCAGAAGTCCAAGATTGAGAAGGGCCACCGCAAGAATCACTGCAAAAATGACATTCAAGAAGTGCCACCGCAAGGGTCACTACGGAAATGACATTTGATAAGTACCCCGCAAGGGCCACTGCAGAAGTCTAAGATTGAGAAGGGTCGCCGCAAGGGTCACAGTGGAAATGACATTCGAGAAGTGCCACCGCAAGGGTCACTGCAGAAATGACATTTGAAGTACCCCGCAAGGGCCACTAAAGAAGTCCAAGATTGAGAAGGGTCACTGCAGAAATGACATTCGAGAAGTGCCATCGCAAGGATCACTACGGGAATGATATTTGAGAAGTGCCCCGTAAGGTCCACTGCAGAAGTCCATGATTGAGAAGGGCCGCCGCAAGGGTCACTGTGGACATGACATTCGAGAAGTGCCACCGCAAGGGTCACTGCAGAAATGACATTTGAAGTACCCCACAAGGGCCACTGCAGAAGTCCAAGATTGAGAAGGGCCACCGTAAGGGTCACTAATGATATTCGAGAAGTGCCACCATAAGGGTCACTGCAAAAATGGCATTTGAAGAAGTACCCCGCAAGGGCCACTGAAGAAATGACATTTAAGAAGGAACCCCGAAGGCTTCTTCAACAGTAAAATTGATGTTTAAAAAAGAACCCCCCACTAGGGTACCTCAACAACAAAAACTTACATGGGAGGAGGGACATGCAAAGTCCTCCCCCCCCCCCCCCCCCCGGCGCAGCTCCCAGAAAACCAAGTTAAGATGATGGGGTGTCTGTTATAAGCAACTCCTCATCATGAAAAAGAACAGAATTACTAACACTTACTTTTTTGTACATGTTGCCTAGTTGAGCAAGCAGGGCTCAAGTAGGCCAGTTAGGATCTCCTGGGAGTTTTGGCTTGGCGGCTGAGAAATAAGGTATGTTGAGAAAGCTCAACCACATAGGACTATAGGATTGAGAGAATACTAGTAGGAAGACCCAGAAGTCACTCAAGACTACACACACTTCACACTTGGTCACAAGTGAAGTGAGCTACATAAGAGTTAGTTACTCACTAAGAATAAGCTCTTTATAAAAAATGACTTCTCCAGAAGAGGGGGTCCTCAAGGTCCCTCTCAATAAAAAAAATAATGATTTTAGAAGAGAAGGGTCCTTAAGCCCCCTCTCTCAAGATCTGCAAAATTGCAGCACAAGTTACCGTTTCAAAAGATAATTACCAAATCAGATATCTTGTCTTCATTAGGAGACATATGTGCTTTTTGACTTTGGTTGGTGCCAGGTGACGCCTGCAGGAGGGGATAGGCAGGGCTGCCTGCAGGTAAGGACAAATGGTACACTTCAGACTTTGTTCCCCACCAATCCTCTCAATTTTGGCGCCTAAAAATGCCAACTCAGCCCTAATGCCCAAGTATAAATAGACCTCTAGGTAAAGTCAATAGGATATAGAATGAAAATTGTACTTTTACTCTGCTAAAACCACACCAGACCTACCTAGTATTCTCTCCCTGCTCATTATCGTAGTGCTAAGTGCCTTGTTCTTTCACTCCCTACTGACAGTCATCATTCTCAGGTGTTTCCCTTGAGAAAATTATTATTTTTGCTGTGAAAGTTCATCTTCTTGAACGGAGTGAGTTGATGCTTGAGTTCCATTGTTACCAGAAGGAGAAAGTTTCTTGAGAAGTTGCACCAGAAGACCTTGCTGGCAGTGTCCATTGGAGTAGGTCACGCCTCATCCTTTCCAGTTATTCATAGACTCCAGTCTCACTACCCTCCCACAAAAGGGTTGTTAAAGGTCGAGCAATTTTAGAAAAATCCGTAATGAAGCTCCGATAGAAACGCGCATGTCCTAAGAAGGATCGAATGTCCTTAACAGTCATCGGAATGGGAAGCGTGGAAATTAAGTCAACTTTCTCTTTATCCACCTCAATACTAGAGCTAGAGACAACATGACCTACAACAATGCCCTTTTTTACCATGAAATGACATTTTTCCCAATTGAGGAACAACTTCTTTTGTTGACAACGCTTAAGGAACCGAGTGAGGTGAGACATGCATTGTTCAAAGGATGAACCAAGCACAGAAAAATATTCCATAAAGACTTCAAGAAAATGATCTACTATGTCACTGAAAATACTAGTCATGCACCTTTGAAATGTCGCGGGTGCATTGCAAAAGACCAAAAGATATACGAGAGTACGTAAAGGTGCCAAAAGGATAAGTATACGTAGCTTTCTCTTGGTCTTCGATGGGAATGGGTATTTGGTTGAGTGGCCATCAAGGAAGCAATAGTATGCATGGTCGGTTAAGTATTCAAGCATCTGATCAATGTATGGGAGAGGGATGTGGTCTTTCCGAGTGAAGGCATTGAGATTCCTATAATCAATAAAAACATGCCATCCGGTTTGTATACGGGTCAGAATAAGCTCATCATCACTATTTTTGACAACGGTGCCTCCAGACTTTTTAGGTACCACATGAATGGGACTCAGCCATTGGCTATCCAAGATGGGATAAATAATACCGGCATCAAGAAATTTTAAAATTTAAGTTCTCACAACTTCCTTCATCGCTGGATTTAGTCGACGTTGAGGCTCACGAGAAGTCTTGGCCTTCTCCTACAAATGAATTCGATGGCTACAAACATTGGGGTTCACACCTTGAATGTCTAAAATGGTCCATCCTAAAGCAGTGCTATGTTGAGTTAGAGTGTGGACCAATTGCTCTTTTTTATCTGGGGTAAAGTCAAAAGAAATAATGACTGGGTGATGTTGGTTTTGGACTAAGAAAGCATATTTCAACTTAGCAGGTAATAGCTTAAGCTCCAAACTAGGTGGCGATTCGGTACAAGCATCGGGATTTGACGCATGAATAAACTCCTAGGAAATATCAGGGCATGGGTAAACTAGGTCATCCATAGAAAGAAGAGTATCGACAATGAGAGGCTCAAATGGAGTAGCCCAAGTGGAAGTGTCCATCAGAGGTGTAAAATCCAACAAGTCATTTACCACGAAGATGGAGGAATCAATATCAAAGTCTAACCCAAAGTGATCCATACATTGGTGGATAGGATCTTTTGGGTAGGTGTGATCCAACATCTCTTGGACTAAGGAGTCAATCACATATACCTCGTCAATAGAATCAACGCCAGCCTTTTGTTGCATGAGGTGGAAAATATTGACTTCTACGGTCATGTTGCCAAAACAAAGATTCATGGATCCATCTCGACAATTGATGATGGGATTGGAAGTTTCCAAAAAGGGGAACCCAAAATGATAAGAATATTGGTTGGGTCGGGAGAAGGAGTGTCTAAGATAATGAAATCCACATGGTAGTAAATCTCAGACACTTTCACCAAAACATCTTCAACTATTCCTTTAGGAAATTTCACACAATGGTTTACAAGTTGAAGATTAACCCATGAAGGTTTCATGCTTTGTAAACCTAATTCAAGGTAGCAGGAGTAAGGTAGAAAATTAACACTAGCCCTAAGACCAAGCAAATCCCGAGTAGTGAACTTATCAACTAACATGCAAGAGACAGTGGGACGACCAGGGTCTTTATACTTCACAATACCATTCTCATGGATGAGGGACGTGACTTTCTCAGTGACAAAGGCATCGCGAGGCACATTCATCTGTCACTTGACAGTGCACAAGTCCTTCAAAAAATTGGCATAAGAGGGAACTTATTGAATCGCGGTGAGGAATGGAATGTTAATGTGAACATTCTGAAAAACTTACTTGATCTCATCAAATTGTTGGGATTTTTTGGTCAGATCCAACCTATGAGGGAATGGTTCTTTGGGCACATAGAAAGTGGTGGACTCATTAGTCTTAGACTCATTCTTTTCTATGGATTTATTAGGTGGTGGAAACCTTAGGAAGAGGTTCTAATGGGAAATGTTGGGTGGGTGGGATTTGCACATCTCGGGGATCTACAACACCATTGTCAACCTGTTTACTGGATCGTAGAGTACTCACCGCTTTCATGTCCACTGGGTATGTGGGTGGAGTGGAAGTGGATCCAACCTCATAAAATGAATCCTTGCATTCCCTTTAGGTTTAGAAATGGGTTAACTCGGAAAACAACTTTTATCTAACTCGAAATCAAATTGGTTAAGACGTTGCTCAAGCCTTTGGATGAATTGAATCTGTGCTTGCGTGGCGTGATGTCGAGTCAAAATAAATTTAGTGAGAACACTCTCGAGAGAGGAGGTGGATGATTGGGGTGAAGGGGCATAAGGGGGTTGGGTAACCAACTCTTGATTAGAACTAAATGACTGTGAATACTCATAGGAGGGAGGTGGGATAGGGACAATTTGATGAGTGCAGTTTGTGGGTCCTCCGTGGGGGACAAAGGATGATGGATGGTGTTATTGATGGTATTGATCATGGTGGTTTTGGATAGGAGGGTGATGTTTCCTTTGTGGGTCTTGGTGAAACCCTGGTGGACCACCAACATTTTTTTGTGGGTGTGATGGAGCAAGGTGTTTATCGTACATCTAAGAAAGATAGGGATGGTTCCTATTATTGGGATTGTAAGTAAACGACGGGGGAACGGGTTTCCTAGTGGTATCAATGGCACATGCTCGGGACATAGTGGGCTCGGGATCATCTTGAATGAGGGGGCACAAATGAGATAAATGATCTTGACTTAAACATACATGACAAGAAGGATTAGACTGGTTGACGTTCATCACTTGTTTAGAAAGTGAAACATTTTTGTTGCATAGAACAACTGAGAGCATCAACTGTCTTAGTCAAAGTGTTTAAGCCATGAAACAATGTTTTGAAATCGGGATCATTTTTTACCTCATAAGTGCCTACACGTGGTGGTTCGGATCTTAAAAATTCAATAGTGCCCTCCCAATCATGGGAGTCATCGCCTAATTCAAGGAGAAAATTATAGGCGACAGTGGGAGTTAAGTGCATGAATTTGCCTTTGAACATGGAATCAATCATGGTGGGAGAGGAAGTAATGAGACCATTGTAAGAAATGTGGACGAGGCGACTTTTCTCGAGACCATGATGTGGGGAACTATTGATATAATTTTGAAAACGCCTTAGGCATCACAAAATTTCTCAGTTGGATTTTGGCGAAAATCTTGAATGGCCTGGCGCATCTCAGTGGTTTTACTTATGGGATAAAACTTAGACATAAACTTCTTCACAAGTTGTTCCCATGTATGGATAGAATCCGGTGAGAGAAAATGGAAACAAGCGAAGACAAACATTTTCTTCATCTAAGTTCTGATTTTTGAAAGTCGCGCAAACCGTGAGAAATTTTCGCAAGTGAGAGTATGGAGACTCATGTTTATGGCCATGGCAATTGGGCAACATGGAAATGATCTTCGGGAGAATTTCAAATTTGTTCGCTGGGGTGGGTGGAAGAACGATGCATGATGGTGGGGTGGCCGTTATCGGGGAAAAATAGTCCTATAAGGCACACTCTTTAGCTATGGTGGGTGGATGAATGGTTGGAGTAAAGATGTTGACTCGAGGATAACTCAAAGTGAGTGGCGGTATGGAAAAAGCAAGGGGAACACGTGGTTCTCCTAGTGTGGACGAGACGGGAGAAGGACTACGAGAATGAATTAATCGATGATTAACTCGTTGCAAAGAGGGAATTTTTCTGCTTTTGGAAAAATATATTTTGGGGGTTTTTCTAATAATGAGGAGAAGAAAAAATATTTTTGGATTTTTTATAAAAATAAAGGAAGAAATTATTTTTGGATTTTTTTTTTGGATGAAAAGGTGGGGAAAAATATGGACTCGCAAGTTTGACGAACTCACTGAAACGGAGTACTGAAAAATTGAATTGGACACACAAGTTAAGAAAAATTCCTAACTACCACATAGCTAATTTTTATCTTGAAAATTAGTGAAAGGGGTAGTCAAATTTTAATGAAATTCGTGAGCTATAAAAATCACGGTATTTATATGAGTGATCGCCTTTGCAAAAGGTGTGTTCCTACTTTAATCACAAGAGGACAAGAGGATTTGCATAGAGATTCTCCACAAAGCTACTACGATTAAACATTTGGCCAATACAACACCGAGGACAGCACAAACCCGTTTTATTGGGCGGCCACACTTAAAACCCAGTTTCCCTTGACACTTTCGTGCCTCCAAGTGAACCGTTCGAGAGTTTTTCGCGTAGAGAGGACTCTACGGGTTATCCTACAAGTCAAATTGATCAAAAAGGGGCCTACGAACACTGTATCCTATGGGGCTATCCAGATGATTCATTTTAAATTTAGTGATGGCTAGGGTAGCACACAAAGGATAAGTGATTGAATCAGGTGATGAAATCCCTTCTCGTGAATGATCGGGTGTAGGTCTTAGTTAATTAATTCATCATGCCATGCGAAAATAAATGCAAGAATAAAAATCACACAGGAACAAGTAGGGACACACAATATATTGACTCGCTAAACGGAGAGGCGCGAGGGTTTAGAAATGTACTTCCCACGATTTTTACACCGTGGGGAGATGAGCAATTTGAGTCCACTGGGGGGGAGATCACGCCTATCTCAGTCGGCCCCGGGAGTCCTACCTACCCAAGGTAGAGAGTCTTTTTTCTCTCCCCATGGACACCCTCTCTCTACCTTGTTCCGTTTCCCTATCATGCTTGTGTTCGATTATTACAAATTTAAAATGAAAAATAAAATAATGGTGTCTCCAAGAATCGCAATACACCCAAGGTAATAAAGTCATAATACAAACATTCTAAAATACAAAAATGGTACGGAAAAACAACAAAATATGGAAAGTAGATGAAATACAAAATGAAATCCGCTCCAAGATTTACGCTCCCAAGAATGACAACGACGCCATTTGATTGAGTTTCTTTTTGTATGTCTCGTTGTTTGAAGCTCCTCAAATCAAAAATCTCAATTACCTACAAAAATATAATAAAACCAGAGAATAGTGGTAACTGAGGTATCAATCCAAATCAAGGGAGTGAAACTAGATGCAAACTCAAATGTAATTCAATTTTATTTTCTTTTGGAATTTTTACTTTTTCTATTTTTTTTAGCTTTTTCAATATTAAAACAATTTTGAGAATGAGGTGAATTTTAAACTAAGAACTAAATACAAAATGTTAATTGAACTAAAATAAAACTGCGAAAAACATTAACTAATGAGTGATGAAAATAAGTGAAATGTAACTAAATTAGAGAATAAATTAAGGGATGTATATCCACCCCCAATTCACACAACTAGTTTAGCTTGATCTATCTTAATTTAATTGAATTCCAAAGTATTTAATTAATTCAAACAGTAAGTCTCACTACTCAAATGAACTAATTGAATATAATTTTACAAACTTAATTTTAATTCCCACAAATACTACTAAAAATATAATTAAAATTAATCAAATGAATCACCCGCTAGGATTGATTCACCCAACTAGTTTTAATTTTGACAAGATGAAACAAAAGTAGGTGAAAATAATATTAACATTTTAATCAATTTGATAAGCCTATCTCTACTTTGAATCAAATGATAAAATGTCAACACAATTTTCAATCGTCTCTCAAGGATTATTTTTCATTTCTCAATGAAAAATTAAGAGTGTGAATTAAATTTACCGATCAAAGGAATTCAATAAAATTAAAACTAACAAACTAAACTAATGGGATTCACTGCGGATTCAATTTATCCCTTTATTGGGAGATTTGCGTTCTATAATCATCATCCAATCAACAATAAGATAATAGCGAATTAAAAGCATGAGATGAAAAATTAGAGATAAGATAATCAAACCCAATTTGAGGAGAATGGCAATTGATATTCAATTAATGCAATAATCTTCTCAATTAATTACAATCACTCCAAACAAACTAAAATAAATTTCTAAAAATAAAATTCTACTCTCTACAATTTTTCTCTAGAATTCTCTTATTCTTTTCTTTACAATGTTTCCTGTCTAAAAAAAACTTCATATTTTGGGTCTTCCTCTTCTTCTTCTTTAAATAGTGTGGCTATGGAGCTTAGGGTTATTTTGGGAAGGTTAATGGTGTAAGATCAAATGGGGAGAGGTTTTGAAATTTAGGTGGGGGTAATATGGTAATGCACATGAGTAAATGTGGGAAGTGGGGGTGTAGTGAATAAGTTGGGGGTAAAATGGGTACATGGGGTATTTTAAACATGTGGTGTTTAGTTAGTTTGTCTTAGCTTTAGGAGTTTGATAGAAAATGATTTTTGGCCTTGGGTTTGGTTGTGGGAGTTGGGTAGCGAGTTAGGCCGGAGATGGGTTCGGGTTTATGATATTCAGGCTGGTAGGTGCAGGAAGTGGAAGGGATCAAGTCGGGTTTGAGGTGGAAGTCCGATCGGATTTGGGTATGGAGCAGGGGCGAAGTTAGGGAGGTTGAAATTGGGCTCGGGTATGGTCATGGGTTACCTAGGTTTGAGTCGCATATGGGTTTCGGGTTCAGGCATGGGTTGCAACAAATTTGCCATGGCTATTGACTGCTGCCCGAATCAGGGTCGGTTTTAAAATCGGATAGGGTGGTTTCAGATTGGTGTCGGGTTTTGGTTGAATCCCGATTTCGGATGGGGGTTGTGACACAGGTGGCTCGGGTTGAAACAATTACAGAGGGGTTTGATTTTGGTTTGGGATTTGTCGATGATGGTGTGGGTTGAAAATTGTGTGGTTATGGAGGTTGAGGGGAGAGAAGTGGTGGGAGGTTGAAGATGGGTAGGGGATTTGTTAGGTGTGTGTGTGGTGTATGGTATTAAGGTTTGAGTGGGGGGTTTAGTTTAGGTGTAGGGGTGTGTGTGTGTCATTTGCACCTAAAAAAGTAAAAATTAAAATTATCTAATAAAAATAAAATAAAAACTAAAAATCAAAATAAAATAACACTAAATAATTTTTTTTAAATAAATCCTAAAAGTATAAAATCTAAAAATTAATAAAATTAAATTTCTATAAAATAAAACTCAATTAATAACAATAAAAACTATAAATCAAATAAAAATAAAACCTAAAGTCCTAAAAATATAAAATCTAGTAAACTACTAAAGACTAATCCTAGAAATAATAAAATAAAATAAAAATAAAGACTAAAATTAAAAGCTAATAAAAATTAAAAATTAAAAGAAATAGAAAATAAATTTTACAAAATTCTAAATAAATCAAAAATAAAACATAAAAATGAAAAATAAAAATCTAAAAAAAATCTAAAAAGCAAAACACTAAACACACATGGAGCTCGGGTGAAGGTTTAGGCCAGGTTAGGCTTGGGTAAGGTACGGGACTCGGGAATTAGCTCCATAAATCGCGCATTTTCCTTGAGATAAGCATTGAACTCCGCAACATGCATTTGACCTACACAATAAATATTTCAGCACATAAGACCCATTTTGTCGAGAATGAGCAATTAGAAAATGTTTATTCGGAGTATTATTAACACTCTTGGGTGCTTATCAAAGCACTATACAAGTAAGTATATTTTATTTATGTTTTACGTTAATAGCTCTATTTACTTGGACTCCGGGGTGCTCCCCCTGGGTCCTTCATGTAGCACATATGGAAATTAAAATCGCATGCTAACAAGTGAATTGTTAATTAGAATAAAACTGACTAGCAACGTTATTTAGTTTGTTTCATTGCACTTCACACCTAATGCTCGGGTCGGGCCGGGTTAACTCACGGGTAAACCATAAATCTAGGTTGGGGAATTGCAAAGATCATGCCACTTCGGAGATGAAACAAGCCTTATATATATATATATATATATATATATATATATCATAAAATGCTTGTAACGATTTGAAAATGGTGTTGAAGTCATTTCTCGAAAGATCGTTAAGAGAAACTTGAAACTCAAATGCTTTGCAATTCTTTACTAGACACAAGCCATAATCGGATTCCATAATAATGGAGATTGGAAAAAGAGTGTTAGGACCAGAAGTGCAACCCAAGTCTGCAATGTTTAAACACTCTGGGAACTAATCATTATCATACATATCTTTAATGCTCACCTCTAAAACTGGCTGAGCCTTTAAAATCATAGTTTTCTGAAAATCAACAGTCTAAGTAAAGGACTTAGTTTAGTGGTTGTAAAATCTCATTTTCTGTTTTAAAAATAAAATGTAACTTTATATTGAAATTATATTCTCATCCACACACACACACACACACACACACACACACACACATATATATATATATATATATATATATATATATATATATATATAGAGAGAGAGAGAGAGAGAGAGAGAGAGAGAGAGAAACCTGAAGAGTTGAGTTATTACCATAGCTAAATTCCCCTTTTAAAACGAACCAAATTTAAAAAGAAGATAATAAAAGTAGTGCCGTAAGAACCATTGTCCGGATTGAAAAATAAATAAAAATCATTTATCCAGTAAATTTCGATATATTTATGCAACGGAATCGGGCTGCGAAACACAGGTTAACTTTACGTGAATAGCCACCATTTGCAAATTGAAAAGTGACTAAACTATTAAAGTCACATTAAAACAAAAAGAAGTTCCATGCCAATTTGAAAGAACATTGATGCTCCGCTACATATGAGCATTGATTTATTCAAAAAACATATGAGAAAAAAATTAAATATGTGAGTTTTTAGGGAGTTAAGTCAATGATCAATAAGTTTGCATGTCCTGAAAAAATTTCGTAAATCATTACATAGTGTTGGGCATTATTAATGGGAAAATCACAAAGAATAAGTTAAGTGGATTTCATGTGAGTTCACCATTTTTTCCCCTATGGTAGACTTTGAGATCTTATGTCAGTGTTATCTCATTCTTTTGTAAACATATGTTATGTTTGCCTAGGTTGATTAACCTATTGAATGTGTTCACACCCCTACATTTCGTTTCCATGATTCGGTTATTTTTATGTCTCTCCATGGTGTGTTATTTTTGTAGTTTTTTTTACTTGAAAAAATTAAAAAATTTCAAAAATAGTTTGTGGAGCCTTTGAGATTATCATTGCATGCGCTTGTTTGATATATTTTTTCTATGATATCTTTTTATAATTGGTGATGTTCCCTATATTTTTCTCTTAAATAGATTCCACTCCTTGTCTATTTCAAAGAAAATAAAAGCGAGATAACAAATTATGGGGAAGATATACAAGAGTTTGATTTGTGGGGGATATTTTTATCTTTATGAATTTATTTGAGATATATCAAACTCGATGCATCATGGGGTATTTTCTTTGTTTCATGTATGAGGGTACTTTTGACAGATTATAGTCGGATTACACTTGATGAAGACAATGTGCCCAAAAGAAGATAAAAAAGAAGTGAAGATTTGAAGACTTTATTTTTAAGACAACTCTATCTTGTAGCTATCCATTTTAGGGTTTGGGAGGGTATTATGATATTATATTTATTTAGGGGATATCCATTGTAATTTGAATTTCAGTTTTATGCTTGTATGAGGATAGACAAAAAGGGGAAGATTTGTAAGAGCTTAATTTGCTCATAGCTTAGGCTAACTTAGTTTTTAGCATATCTCGCTACCATATGAATCGAGCTGACAAGTAGTTTGAAGATTCAACATCTCCAATTTCCAAGCATTTCCATTCTTTGAAGGTATAATGCATTAAGTTTAAATTTATTCCTTGAATTTATTTTGGGATGTTTATTTTTTATTAAGACTATAACATAATTTTTTATATAAAAATCGAAGCAATTTTTCTTTATTTAAAATTTTTCAAAATGCGCTTATCTCGTTCAAACGAGATTGAAATCTCATTCCAACGAGATCGTCGTTTTGTTCGTAGTTTCGTTTAGAGATTACTTTGATTAAACATAAAATGAGGGTGTTTTACATCGTTCAAAGTTCGTTTGAATGAGATTAGGGTTTCGTTCTAATGACCTTGTTGTCATTCTAACGAGGTTCTTTCCTCATTCAAACAGTTCTGCTTTCTGGTTCGAACGAAATTGCAGCCTCGAAATTTTTGTTCGTCTTATAAATACCTATTTCATATTTAATTTCATTAAGACTTATGACAGAACTGATTCTGTATATCTTAGGCAAAAGTTTTCAACCTTTTTTATTTTAGAAAACCTTTTTTGATTCACAAATCATATCCCCAGAATATATTTGAGTGAATCAAGTTGAAACCCTATAACTTGTATCTATCATTCAGCTCTTGTGGAGAGAGTTTTTTCAGGACTGAACTTGTTATTCTTGAGGGAACTCACTACTGACGATAATGGATAATCGGTGGATACCGAGCGTGGATGACCACATGTGGATTGCTCCTCACTGAGTAGTATTCTTCAGAGATTTGCGAAGACCAGCGCATTATTCTCGTGGTAGCTATCAAGTAGTGTGTAAGTCGACTGTCTTGTAAACTTTCTGATGTGGTGAATAAATGGTTTTACCCGAAAGTTTTTCTCCTTAATTTGTTTTGTCATGTTTGCATGCTTTAATTTATCTATTTTATCACCTAGATGTTTGTTTTAGGGTGATAAGATAAAACTTGGAATTGTATGTGCTGGACACATAATTATAGATATTATCCATTAAGATCGCAAGCGCACACTTAACAACTTAGACTGCAACTCACACGCTCAATGGAAGATATACAATAATTATTGACAATTAACTAGGTTAGATACTTTAAAAGTTCAATTAACTTACAAATTTGTTATAAATCCTAATCTAAGTGTAGATGTGTGTGAATTGAATTTAGTTAAATTAAGTATGCACACCACAAACAAATACAAAACAAAATCCACGGGGAAAATCCCTACAGAGGAGAAAAACCTCAGGTGCATGCAACCCTCTCATTAAAATTGAAAAGAAATTTATAAAATGCAAAAAAATAACTCACCTAACCCGTCGGAGTTACTTACCTATGCACATTTCAACTATGATTTGTCGAACAAATTCAAGCCTAGAATTCCACAAGCCATGAGAGGAATTGCATTCTCCTCTGATAAATCAACACCTTGAGTCAATCCATGTTGCTCAAACTAATTAGATCTTGTTTTAGATCTAAATATTGAAATGATTATCACATGTGAAGCTGAGTCTAAGCTCTTGCGGTTTAAAAATAAATTCTCCTAATAAAATAACTAAAAGACATAGATCAATATGGATACAATGAATTCCTGCAATTCAGGAATGACATGAGGTTTTACAAGAGTCTCTACAAAACGTCTAAAAATGAGTTAGGATGATAACTCAAAATATTTGACTAATGAAATATTGGTGGGGAGAAGTTATTTATAGGCAAATCTAAAAAATAGGGCCAATGTGTGCACGGTATCATATTCCATCTATGCGATTGTTTAAAATAACATATCCTAAATATTTCTACCCTTTACACATTTTAAAGAGTATTATTCATTATTCTCCAACCCCAAAAGAACATTTTTATCAAAAACATCCATGTATGTAAAACATGGATGTAGTAACATTTCAATTAAAAGGATATTAAAGTTACGTTGGGTTGGAATCTTGTATATATGCTAAGTCGTCGATGTTGAATGATGTGTAAGAAAAATTAATAGGATCAAATCTTTCACCCACGCCATCTACATCAGAATCAAGTGTTGAGATCGATTATTCAAAACATAATGATTTGACATGTAAAATAGTCAATTCGATATACAGATAGATTATAATACACTTTTCATGTGTTATATATTATCTCCTCTTCGTGTTATATCTATTTTCACTTGTGTACATTGTGTTATGGGCTAGATTTATTTTTAAATCAATAAATGTTTGTCAAAAATCCATTTCACCCTTGTCGGTATTTGTGGACAATTATTACCCTGAATTAGACTTTTATTTATCCATCGCCATCATTAAGACCCCACCATCGCCATCGTTGATCCATAAAACAAGTTAGATGATAGAGAGAAGAGAATTCAAAGATACGTGCGTTGAGGGTTTGTTAAGGCCTAATTAGTATGTGTTTGGTGTATTAGCCCATTGAAATTTCACTAGCACTTAGTTTTAAAATTCTCAATCTCAACCCAATTTAGGGAAGCGAAAGTATGGAATTGGGCCCATGAATTCTGAATCCGTGGATCTTTTTAGAAACCAAACAATAAAATTGGAAATGGAATCTCCAATTTCTACTCCAAAACATAATATTTGGCTCCACAAAAATAGACTTAAACATACCACATGTTTTACCATGAATTGTTATATATAACGTTGTATAAGATAAATACACTCAATATTTTAATAATTAGAATTTAAAGTTAAATTAATTAATAGAAGTATTAAATTTATCAATAGTACTTCATTAACCCAAATAAATTCTTACATATACGTTTGTTAGCATACAAATTAACTAGTATTTTAATTCCTATATAAAAATATATAGTCAGTGGAATATAAAACTTAAAAATAACAACCAAAGGGACAATTTTATTAATGAATAAAAAGTACATAGAAACCATGGAAGAAGAAGTAAAGAGCTGTTCCTGGACCCTATTACAAAAGCACCCAACCACAAATCATCCCTGGAGCCTTTCATCTGCTATTTAGTTTTCTCAAGTGAACAATAAATCATAATTTCTTGAAGCATTTTTTTCTAACTTTAAATTTATAGTGCAAATCTAGAAAATAAAATAAAAATTGAGCGCCCTTGTGGATAAATTATCATCAATTGCTTCACCTCCTTCAATCTCAACTTTATGTAACAATATTCATTATGGAATGTTTTGAGAGTCTAGCATTATTATTTTTGAATCTGGTTTGGACAATAAATTAAAAACAACATAAGGTAAGGTACAATCATTACAAAAATTAATACATTACGTTTTACTACCATTCATTTATGATAACTTCTTTGTTAAGGAAATGACTATATCATAGTACTTGGTCTTCTCAATGGCTAGATACTCATCCAAATACTTGGCATACCTCTCAAATAGATTGTCAATTATAAAGTTTCCAAAATGACTTGCCAACATTGGTTCTGTAACAGCTCTTATCGTGTTTGCCATAGCTTTCCCACTACTGTAATTTTCAGTTTCATCTTCAAAGACATGTAGCCTATCAATAGAGAAGGAGCCCTCATTTTGAATTACAGCCTTTACCTCATTTTCGTAGGGTGCATAAAAAGGCAAATTGAACGAATTGATATCCGCTTCTCTAACAAGTCCCTAAAACAAAACATAATGAAATAAAAATTATGCCTTGTTTGATTGGAAAATTCTCTAGGGGAAATATGAAATATTCTATATGTTCTAGCTTTTGGGTGTTTGGTGTCACACATGCACCCTGATTTTTTTTTTCTAGATTTTCCTTAGTAACAAGTTCTTGAAACTGATTGGTGTCTTGGAAAATATCTTACTTATTTTCACCCTCTTAAATCATACATAACCTTATTATATATACTTTTTTATATTACAAGGGTATCTTCGATAAGCTTCAAGGCACCATACTAATGTTTTTCGTGAGTCATGGATCCAGGACTTCATGAGGAGGGGTCGAAACACATTTATTCTATAATGGAAAAAAAATTACATGTCAAAACTATTGTATTCATTTTTATCAAGGGTTATACCCATGACATAATTTGTCATTACTTTGGGCAACAAATGAATATTTTTGGGCACTTGTGATAAGCATAATTGTAGAGGGGCACCCACTCCATTGGGCACAAATAAGCCTAACAGTGTGAGGGGGTGCCAGATGAGTGGGTGCAAGGATAAACGAGGGGACTACCACACAAGCAGGTCCGAAGGGAGTCTCAATTTAATGGGCCCAAGAGGGCAAGAGGGTGCCGTGCAAGTGGGCGCTAAAGCAGGTAGGCCAAAATGATCATTTGACGAGAGGGGCCACAATGAGTGGGCCAAAGACAGAAGAGAGTCGAAATAGAATATTTGGCGAGAGGGTACCACAACGAGTGGGCCCAAGACCAAAGAAGATAGAAGTACGCCAAAACAGATCACTATAGAAGAGTATGCCACAATGAGTGGACCAAAGACAAAAAGGGAGACATCTGATCAAGTAAGTCTCAAGGCGAGAGAGGGAGTACTAAACGAGCAAGCCCAAAACAAGAAAAAAAGTATGCGAGAAGTTGCAAAAGATAGAGGGGATGTTATGTGAACAATCAAGTAATTGTAAACTTTTTTGTATACCGAAACAATTACCAACATTGTTACATTGTTATACAGATAGCCTTGATAGAGCGAGTATGGTTCGAGCAGGCTAGTTGGAATTTCTATGGAGATTTGGTTTTGCGGTTGAGAGGCAATTTTTGTTGTGAAAGCTAGTGCCCAACCACTTCAATACCTTAGGAAAGAGAGAATACTAATCGGTGAGTAGCCAAGGTCACTCATGCACTTGCACAGTCTGCACTTAGTCAAGTAGGTGAGTAGGCAAGGTGCTGCTCACCAAGTATTTTCAAACATATTATTGGCGAGTGGCCCCAAGGCCACTCATATGCTTTTAAAAGATTGTTTTCCAAGTTACCATTTGAAAAGATATTTACTAAATTATGTTTTTTTGCACTTTGCCCGACATATTTGCTTCTTGACTTTGGGTTGTGCCAGATGTCGTCTGCTAGAGTGGATGGACGACATATAGTAAAAATGGACAAAATGTACATTTCGGATATTGTTTCAAAGGAATATCTTATTGGCGCGCACATGCCAAATCAGCTCTAATATTTTCCTATAAATAGAGAACTCGGGTAAGGCCAAATCATATAACACAAGTAGCACTGTTACTCTGTCAAAATAGAACTAGAAAGTGTTCTCCCCCTGCTCTCCTTAGTATTTGAAGTTCTTGTCTATTCACTCCAAAGAACTATCACTTTCAAGTGGTCCCCTTTCTTTTATATTATTGTTATTGCAAAGTTATATCAAATCATTGTCTTTTCAGATAGCTATCACATAAACTATATTATTATAAGAAATAGATGGTTTTATCTTCGAGCCGCTCTTGAGACCTTGAACACCTAAACACAGCTTTTATTGAAGTGAGTTAGGCCTCACCAGCCCTAAATATTCTTAAACCTCAGTACCACTACCCTTTTACAATAATAACATTGTCATGGGTAAAACTATTAGAAATCATTGGACAAAAATTATAATGGCTAAAACCCTTAATGAAATATTTGACCAACAACTATTAGAATAGATTTTGTAAGGGTTTTAAGTTGTGAATTTAGTCACGAACATATGTTGTTAAAAAATATCTAATATAAATTTTAATGTAAAAAATCCCAAAAACTCGGGAAGCACGACTGCCCCTTTGGCCCTACACGGGTCCGCACTTGCCTTTTACCGATTAAGAGCAGCACCCATGCCGGGCCTAGTGATCTCACATGGATTTATCATTTGCTCCTTCTTGCTCGAGCCAAGGTGCTGTTGTAAAATTTTCCTACTTATTTCTCAGCATTTAGAATCAAATATGTTCTTGTTATGATCAAATGTTTGATTTCAATTGTAGAAGGGAAGTAATAGAGCATATACCTCAGGCACCATGTCTTCAAGTGATTTGGCGAGTAGTTCCCAATAGCGCGAGTCTTCTCTGATGGGATGTGGAGAGCCCCTGCCTATAAGTGTTAGAACCATACGGCCACGAGGCATTGTTTCTTGGGACCGTAAGCGTAGAAATGTTGACAAATCTCTTTGGAATTGATTCAAGTACGCTTCAAACACATCTGGAGGGCTAGTACTTGTCATGCATATATTTCTCTTGTTATTTTCTAGCTTTTCAGGAACCTGCAATATTTTACAAACGCAAACAAGAAAAGATAAAAGTTAAATACAATGATTGTATATTTTTTTTAAAAATAAATAATAGTCAAAATATATCATTTTGAAACATATTTATTAAAATATTACACATTTTACACAATGCAACTACATATTGCTTTTATTGGAAAATTGCAAGTCCCATTTATATTTTGTATGTTGTTAAAAATTTGGGTCCTATGCCGACACATAATATTGACATATTTGACTCGTGTTCGGGTCCAACAACAGTGGAGTCCAGACACAATACAGGTGTAACTCGCCAGTATGTCTCACCAAAACACTGTTCGCAAAGAATTATCCTAAAAATGAACGATGTATAAAACACAACTTCCAATTGAGGCTTTTGTGTTAAAATGCAACTCGGAAGTGCAATCATTTGACAAATAAGGTTGAAATTGCAATTTTCTGAAAATCCTCTTCATAAAGTACAAATTTGAAATAAAAAACTCTAACGAGAGTATGAAGGAAAAATAGATATTAAATTTCGTCCCAAACTATGTGACAGTGCTTGGTGATTGAATTTTTTTGTTAATAACCAAATAGTAAAAGTAGAGTAATTCCATGTTAACACCACATTCCCAAAATTGCATCGACCAATTAAACTATAATAATTATTTGTACTCAATAAATCTGTCAATGCATTTTGGCCACAACATGTTATGAGCTAAATAATGTCCCAAAATTATAATTAGTCATAAAAGTATTGTTTGGAAACTTAGGAGTGCTATGAAAACCTGAGAAAGCCAGTGAAGACTATAAGATGAATGAACAAAGTGAAGGGTTTTGCTTGGGAATAGCCTTCCATAGAAAGACCCTGCCACTCCTGAAACGAAACAACCCTCAAATTTCTCATAAAAATTTTGCAACGATTTGCAAACGGCGTTGAAGTCATTTCCGGGAAGATCGTTTAGAAAAACTTGAAACTCTGGTGCTTTGCAATTCTTTTCCAGACATAAACCATAAATTGTGTCGATAATAATGGAGGTGGGCAAAAGGGTGTTGGGCCCAGAAGAGCAACCCAAGTCCGCAACGTTTAAACACTCTGGGAACTCCTCATTATTGTACATATCCTTCAGAGTGTCCTCTAAAATTGGCTGAGCCTTTAGAATTACAGTCTTCTGAAAAATGAACAGTATGATGGCTTAGTTTAGTATTAAAATAAAATGTAACTTTAGAATGAAATTATATTCTCATCTAGAGAGGGTGAGAGAGAGAAACCTGAAGAATTGAGTTATCAGCATAGCTAAATTCCCCTGTTCCTGATTTCATGTGCAAAATGTTTCCAGCTGCCATACCTTCTTTGTTTCCCACGTTTGCTTGCAATCTGGGATCAATATTTATACATACAGTATCAAAAAATCATAGACCCAATAAGTCCTTATCTGTCCTTATTGCTTTTGCTTTTCGTTTTTAATTGGAGAGATTAATTTATTTAAAAACAAAGAGGACATTATTGCATTTGCCAACTGTGGTTTCTAATTTTTTTTTAAATGATAATAATGTAAATCAAGTTTTTTGTTTAAGTGGTATAAGATTGGTACTCAGACATTGTTTGATGGTGGATTGGGTTTGGTTCTGAATACTATCCATGACAGTGTCAAAATAATGTTTTGCTAGCGAGAACCACCAATCACGAGCAAAAATTAATCGAGGTGCACGTAAGCTGGCGGGACACCTCGTGATCGTGGTACAAAAAATACCTTACCTAAAAAAATGATAATAATGTAAAAGTTGCATTTGACAGATGCAAGTTTATATTATTATGTAATTATTTTAAAAGTATAAAATTCCAGTTGATGGTTGCAATCTGAATGCAATAATTTAGCAAATAAGTTCAAAAATGTACTTTAATTTGCACCTTTGTTATTTTAAGTTGTAGCCAAATAAAATCTTGTTATCAATTGTCGTCCCCTTATAAAAGTAGGGGCTCAGTCCAAAAAAATGAAGTAAAGCAACTGTAAAAATTCTTAAGTAGTCAAAAAGCCACATACTCGTTCAGTGCCCATCCCTCTTTTATGTACCAATCAATACGGCACCGTCGGCAGTTTAAAAAAAAAAAGATAATTTAAGAGTAGTCATATTTATTAGAAAAGATGAATCAAATTTTATTTATCTTTTTTTAATGCACCAAATTCTTTTATATTATAGATTACATATATTTAGGCAAATATACATTTACATATATCCCTTTTAAACTCACTTACTGTTTATCTCTCTCTTTCAAAATAAACACATAATTTCACACTATATCTCTCTCTAGTAGCCCCACCACCAGCACCCAACCCCAACCCCCACCTCTACCCCACACCACACCATCGGAGACTCGTCGGTATCAGCCCATCGGAAAATTTCGTCGAAGGTTGCCGAAATTCTCGTCGGAGTGTTACACCCTTCTCATTTCTATCTCTATCTATTCGTATATTTCTTTGTCTTCTTGGTACGCCCCAGCGGCAACATCACCCAAGCTGGAGAAGAAGAATTTTCTTAGGAAAAAATATAGTTTTCGCTAAAAAAAATGGAGGTTTTGCAAAAACAATAAATTTATTTGTTTTGATTTTTCATAAAAAAAAATTGAATGTGTGTTGCTTTATAGATCTTGGCGAGTAGATTCCACATATATAAATTTTGTGAATTTTGGAATTGTAGATTTGAAGCTATGGACTTTTGAAGATTTGATGGGATTTAAAAAAAAAAAAAAAAACTAGGTAACAAGTGTCAAAAAAACTATGCATCAAATAATTTAACATAGAAATAAATAATTGTACTCTATTAATATTGCAATACATTGTACAATATTTATTGCAATGACACATTATTTAGGTGTAGGCCCGTTTTTCTCAAATATGCTCAAGGATGTAAAAAAAATCTTTCAAAAACTGTTTTTCAATTTTAACACGCACCAAGTTTGTAAACCAAATTCAATTAAGTCCAATTTAATCTTGTTTAGTCCAAAACAAACATTTAGGTGATTAAAGCAAGTAAAATAAACAAGTTCACAAAGCCGGATATATGAAGAAATTGGAAAACGAATTTTAAAAGATTTTTTTTTTTTTTACATCCTTCAAGTAAATTTGAGAAGAAAAAGCTTACAAACTGGTATCAGAGCTATAAATATTTTTTTGTATGTTGATCTCTTGTGATTGTAAGGATGAATTTTGAAAATTTTGAAAGTTCTAAAATTCTTATTTTTTATGACATAAATTATGATTATTGAAAAATATGAATGACAAGTGATTTAAAATCAACCGACAAATGTGCGTGGGATTGGCGGTCGAAAAGAGTTGTACGTCACTGATCACACGACATAGATAGTTATGGATACAAGCCAATATAATAGAATACTGACAACTGCCCACTTGGAATTGTCCATTTCAACGGCAGCTGACCCATCACATGTACCCAGCTCGTGCGTTGACAGCAGCTAACAGGTAAACTTGACGTTGTGGGGTCTTAAGAACCAACATTTGGTTTGAAGTCTTTAGGGCACAACGCGTATAAAGCATTAAAATTCGAGCTACAGAAATATAATAATATAATCATTCATTGAAGATATTTTTCTTTGGGATATATATATATATATATATATATATGTGATAACAAAATAAAAATAACGTGAGTTAGCGGATAATTAGGCAGCAAAGCAAAATTGCTAGTATTAAGCCATTAACCACAAACTTATCCTAGATAATCAAAGAATATTTTGGTTGGTCTGGTTTTGGTGAACTAGACCAAACCAACAACTTGGAGAGGGGAGTTTGATATTCTCCTATATATTCACATTTCACGAAAAAAAAATGATAATGTAACACAACACTCATAATTTAGAGAGGTCATTAGTTTTTTATTATTGAATAACTTAAGTAATAAAGCTTATTCCTAATGATGGTGGTGCCATAAAAGAAGAATTGTCCACTTTAATTTTGTAAATATTTTTCCCAACAATAAATCCATTTACATATTTTTTGGTCGTTAAGATCCAAGCCCGTTAATATATATATAAGTAAGGATACACAAATTCAAAACGTATATAATATTACAAAAATTATTGTACACTATAAAATTACTCAAGCGCAAATTATATTTTCTAAAAAAATAAATAATACGTGTATATTTAAAAAACATTATTGTGCACATTACTCAAAAGGAGATATAAATTGCGGGATAAAAGAACTTAATATCCAAAAATTTGTCAATAGGTAACTCAAAAGTGAGTTACCAATTGTTTTTTTAATATGAATATGAAGTAGTATAACAATACCCTATTTTTGGATATATGGATACCGCCCTCTGTTTCTTCAGTTAGGACATTTTAAAATTTACACTCTTTTTTCGTAGGAAATACTAAAATGATTGTACTAACATAGTCTTTTACACAATATTTTCTCAAGAGTAAGTACGAAGGGAAAAAAATAGAAAATGTGACGAAATGGTAAAGCAGTGTTTTGCCTGTTATTGAATATAGTTTTTTTTTTCATGAAGTGTAAATATAAGTTAAGCTATCAAATTTTTATTAATTGCGGTGGGACACCAAGATTCAAAGCCACGTTTTTACATGTCACTGCCATAACAGCAACTTATAGGGATATTTATATTAGAATAATGCTCCTCTACTCGGCCCTAAGTACCTACTTAATACAAGATGTCCAAGTGGACAAAACTTTTTAAAAAAAAAACGGCTTTAACTTATAAATCCATGAGTAACTATAGCTGAACATAAATAAAAACAATTTCTTATTATTTTATTTTTAACAATTGATATATAAAAAAATTTATATAAAAAAACAATTTTTCTACTAATATATAAAATATTTTTTTTAATTAAAAGCAAACAGTTTTTTTATTAAAACTAAACAATTTTTTTATTAAAATTAAAATTAAAAAAAAAATCATAAATAAAAAAACTATGTTTATTGATATGATATCGCAATTGATTAGTGTCGCTGGTGTGAACCCACGTCATTTATTGAATGTTGGTCCGCGCAACCAGTACTAATCAATCGCGAATCTAAGACATTAAATTAAACAATTTTTTATTAAAAACAAAACAATTTTTTTTTCATAAATATAAAAATTATGTTTATCGACAGGATATCGCAATTGATTAGTACCGTTGCCGCGGGTCCACATCATTTGTTGAATGTGGTTCCGAGCGAGCGGCACTAATCAATCTCGAATCTAAGACATCAATTTAAACAGTTTTTTTTTATTAAAATTAAAATAAATAAAAAATATTTATTTCATAAATAAAAAAACTATGTTTATTGACACGATATCGCGATTGATTAGTGTCGCTAGCGCGGACCGACAGCATATGTTGAATGTGGTCCGCACCAGCGGCACTAATCAATCTCGAATCTAAGACATCAAATTAAACAGTTTTTTTAATTAAAATTAAAATTTAAAAAAATTATAAATATGAAAAACTATGTTTATTGATATGATGTCGCGATTGATTAGTGTTACTGGCGCGGCGCACATTCCCGTACCCTTAAACAATTTTTTTTATTATTATCAAAATTAAAGTGTTTCTAATTTTGAAAAAAATTATTTTTTTTCCCATAAATAAAAAAACTATGTTTATTGGCAGGATATCGCGATTGATTAGTGCCGCTGGTGCGGACCCACATTATTTGTTGAATGTGGGTCCGCACAAGTGGCAATAATCAATCTCGAATTTAAGACATAAAATTAGACAGTTTTTTATTAAAATTAAAATTAAAAAATATTTTTTTCATAAATAAAAAAATATGCTTACTAATATGCCACTGACGCGGACACAAATTCAACAAAAGGTAAAATATTGATAATTGTTTCAATAAAAACTAAAAATCGGTATTTTAAAAAAAATGTTATTTTAAAAAAAACTATTCTAATTTTTATAAAAAAAAATAATTTTCTTAAACTCATTTAGGCCCTCAAAAAGACGTTTACCCAATATTATATTGTTTTTAATAGTTTGCGCGATCGACACCCCTTATTTTTAAACTCATTTTTTCTTAAAAAACTCTTTTTTAAAATTTTATTTTGAGTACATGTGGAAGGTTTTTATTTTTATTTTTGAAAAGTAATTCTTCTAATTAAAAAAAATCAGTTTGAAAATTAAAATCAAACCTTCCATGTAGAAAATATGCAAAGAAAGCCTCTTAATCTAATTGGAATGGCTTACTGCAGTCCAGCTCATCATATGGGTACTAAGTATGTGTTAAGGGTCGGTAAGTGTAGCAAGACTCTTTATATTATACCCTTAATACTATAGTATTAAAGGTGAGATAATGACCGTTTAATATTTAGTATATTTTTCTCTCCTATCTTGAATATTGTGTTCTTTGAAACAAAATAAATAAAAAATCTCTTTGAAACCTAAAATATAAAAAAAATGATAACTTTCTTGAAAACTGAACAAAATTTCCATTATAGACTCCATTAATTAATTTCACTAGGCAATACAAAATTAATCTTTTTTCATCATTCTCAACTCAACTCAAATCACATTACACTATGTTATTAATACTACTACATCTATATAACATTTTTATTTCTAGATAAAAAAGTACAAAAAAACGTTTTGAAAATTTTAAAATTGTTTTTATGTGAATAAATTAAGTTTTGTGTTATAAAAAACTTTTTAACTTTGTAGTTATAGAAACAACTTTAAGTTTTTATTTTATAACTGACATAAAGTTTTTAAAACTAAAAGCAAATAAAAATAGGAAGTTTGACAAATAAGTCCTTGTGACACCCCGTCTAATTAAATACCGGGTAGCTACTCCTTTATTCAAATTAATACAAAATGTCCAGTTGGTTCAGTTCATAGCATCACTGTCGAAAAACATTTTAACAACTACTAGCCACCTAATATTTAAAAAGTGAGTTGTCAATTTTAACAAAATTAGATTAACATGCAACAAGTTTAAATCATGAAATAATGATATCATAACCACATTACAGTCACAATAGAACAATAATGGAATAAAATGAATTCTGGAGGAGTACTCCTCTAAATAATCCGAATACTGAATAAAACCAAATACAAAGTCTGAATCACTAATTAATTATATCCAAAACTGAAGTAAAACTGAATAAATAAGTTGTCTCTAAGAAGGAAGGGGCGACATGCCCTACAGATGAATAAATCTGGAATGGAGTCGAAGCGGAAAGTGGAGGCGTCTACTATTGAGGCCCTGTAACCTCCACAGTAGCTACAACACGTCACTGGAATGGAATTTCTAAACTTGGTGTCCTTGTGGGTGGGCACCTAAAAGGTTTTTACAAGAAAATAAATTTGAAAGAAAACGGGTCAGAGCCCGATTGTGAAAACAGTTTAAAATATAGCAAGTGTTTAATATTATTAAACAGTGAATATAAAATACATGATAGTGCGTGCACTCACATGAGTTCCTCACCTCTCAACTAATTGTGCACACCTAACGTACCCGTACACGTTCTAGGTATTCCCCTATCGAATTAGTCCAATCCATACCCTGACTTTACTTTACAATTCAAAGTTCAGTTCCCAACATCTTAATATAAACTGAGAGTCTTACTCTTATTACTCAGAATTTGTTATAGGAATTACTAAGAATTTTCCATCTTTAACTCTACTAAAAATATTATAATTATTTACACTTTAAATAACAGTCCGTCTCAATTATTAGTATTTTAATCTCATCATAAATATACAATAATGGCACCCCTAGGCTAAGCTGCAGTGCACATATACTCTGCTATCGAATCCCAGTACATCACGTACATAAGGACACGTGTTCCGAATCTCTCCGGAAACGTTTCAATAAGCAACAAACACACATAATGGAGGCGAACATAGTTCACATACCCATGGGTCACGCACATACCTACGCTCCCATGGTCAGCTGACTTATTAACTCACCAATAAGTCATTCTTTGACCTATGTCCTTGAGGTACTGTGACACCCCGCCTAATTAAATACCGGGCGATCACTCCTTTATTAAATTAAATCAAGGTAAACAGTTGGTTCATTCTCAGCATCACTGTCGATAAAAATAATTTTTCCAATTTAACACCCTAAATAATTAAGCTAAGTGTCAAAACCATTTTTCATACAAACTTCCAAATTTTAATTAAAGAAAAGATTTATTTATACAAAACACATTTCTACAATATGGAACCACACCACGAAGAACTAAAATAAAACCATACATTCGTCAATCGAATGTCAACATAATAAGACTAAACATCATGAACCATCCTGAATAAATCCCGTAAAACAATACTGGAATAACTGAAATATAAAAATCCCAACAATAAATGAAATGATGAAAAAGGGCGACACGTGCCCAATAAATGAGAGTAATAGGAGTGGAGTCAATAACAGAAGCCGTCTACTCAAGTGACCTGCAACTCCCACCTAAGCTGCAGCTCGTTCTTCTCAAAGGATCCTAAGCAAGACGCCCCTGTGGCTGGGCACCTGAAAATATACATATATATACACAAGAGAGAGAGAGAAAAAGAAACGGGTCAGGGCCCGAAAGTGTGTTTGATTTTAAAATACGTTAAGCAAGTATTTAAATTGATACAGGCCAATGCAAATCATATTAGTTCGACACTCTCTTGAGGAATTCTCACCTCTCTTCTAATGTGCACGCCTATCGTACTAACCTTCCCAAAAATTTTAGTTTATCTTAACTTACTCCTAAGTTTCCAAAACCGAACGATGATAATGTTTTAAAACGGTTACTTTCAATATGTAGCACTCCTCTTGTTTTAGCTTCATTAAATTATAAGCTTCCCAGTTTTCTCATACTTTCACAAAACAAGTATTTAATAATCTGAGTCAACAACCATGTTCTACTTATCAAATCACAGTAGGCAGTTTAAAGTTTATAACCTCATATATATATTAACTACGCGTATAATATATATATATAACAACACCCCAACTAAACTATGGTGCGGGCATACTCTGATATCCAATCCCCGTATCGCTCACACAAAGGGAAATACAAGTTCGGAATCACTCTCGAACTGTATTAACATATACAAAACAACGTTGAGGCGAAGCATAGATTCCAAGTCCAAGAGGTCAGTACATATCCACACGTCTCTTAGGACCGTCCGACTATCAATCTGATAGCCCGTACCTAGGATCTCTATCTTCTAGGGTACGAATCAATATCCCCCATAGAGCAACACAGGATAAGATCGTCCCAGCGCGGTAACCTCAGGGATAGCAAGTAGCGCGGGTAAGTTTTTCACATGTATATAATATATGTACACACAATCATATAAATATACCCATTCATCATATTAATATAGGTTCCTCCCATTACCCATAGTCATAACATTTTATCTTTAACTTCCCATTATTATGATTGCGTCTAAGGTTTCGTCTCTAACCTTAATTCGAAGAGTTTTCTCACTCATTACCCAATACTCATGGTTTATATCCTCACAAATCTGAAATTCAGTAAGGGACTTTATTTGATTCCGACGTAACTCTCTTACGTACCTCATCCTTAAGTTATAAATCTATCAACCTAAAGTAAATATCCCATAATTACCATACTTGTTGAAGATTAAAGGTCCTAACATTTATCCATATACCCTACTGGTCCTCAATATCTCCCAAATCCTTTTTATTTAGTATGCCCAAAGGTTATTTCACGATAAATCAATTTAACTAGTCAAACAAGAGAAAAAGGAGTCTGCCAGGAGGGGTCGATCGATCGAGGTCTGGGGCTCGATCGATCGAATCCTTCGATCGATCGAAGCTCTATGCTCGATCGATCGATTAAGCAGGTCTGGGCAAAAATTTTGCAGAAATTGCAGTGACGAGGTTGATTAAGTTTCTTCATCAAAACTCATATTTTCCAACACTAATCGACCCAAAAAGTCTACTGCTAACATCCTAACATAATTCCAGATATCTTTAACGATTAGCATGCGTGTATTCATCATTAAACATGGTTAAACAACCTAAAGTTTCATCTAATCATCAAGAACCCTAAAGTTTTCTTAACTTTTGTTCTAATCAGTTTTCTCCAGAATTTCCTTCTACCAAGTCATTACAAATTCGTGAGTTAATCATCTACTTCACATATTATTTCCAGAATATGGTTATAACGATTTCTACATGCAAATCCCTATCAAAAATTGGGGTTTTCTTCCATTGATTATACACCTAATCATTCCTACACTAATATGATTATCACCAACGAAAATACGCAAGTTAAACACTTGCCTGGGATTTCAGAGGTTTGCTTTCCTGCTGATATAGGTGTGGTTGCGTTCTCCTCCTCGCGATCTACGCGTTGGTGGTGACGGCGGTGAAATCGGTGGTGTTTTGGGCCTTGAATCACCTTGAGAGCTCTCTCCTCTCTTCTCCAATGGCCGTTCTAGGGTTCTGAATGTTCTAACCCTAAAAGGCTGACTTAAAAGGCTGCTAAGGATGGCTGAAATTCGTGGGTTTAATTACCCTATTTTGTAAAATGACCAAAATGCCCTCCCGGGTTACTAATTAAGCCTAAAAACATCCCGGGACCCAAACTAAACCCCCGGGTACACTTTTCTGACTATCTCGACCTTTCCGGACGCGTTGGCGCACTCAAATCGACCATACGGACAACTTATAAAATATTCCCTTTTTAATTTACATAATTAGTCCCGACGTGACACGGGCACGTCCCGACTTAAATTTCTGAAATAGTCATTTAATTCACCTATGACATTCAGTATAACCAATATAATATATTACTATGCTCATTAGTAATATTCAACAAGTTTCCCATAATTACTAACTCTAGTCACGTTAATAATTATAACATAATTAATTTCCGGATATTTATTAAATAAATCATCACATTAAATTTAATAAATCCCCAAATTAATTATAGCATAAAAATACGGGGTATTACATACTTCCCCCCTAATAACAGAATTTCGTCCCGAAATTCGAAAAATAAGGCATACCTGGTAAAAACAACTCTGGATATCTCTCGCGCATATCTGCCTCATGCTCCCAAGTGGATTCCTCCACATTATGATGCTCCCACTGGATTCGCACAAGTGGAACTACTTTCGACCTCAATCTCCTCTCACTATAGTCTAGAATAGCCAATGGTCTCTCCTCGTAAGAGCTATCAGACTGTAAGTCAATCTCCTCTATCGCAATGTGAGTATGGGCCATATCATCCCGAAGATATCGTCTCAACGACGAGATGTGGAATACATCGTGGATGCGATGTAAATGATCTGGCAATCCCAATCTGTATGATACTGGCCCAATTCTCTCGATGATGGGAAATGGTCCTACGTACCTCGGAGCCAATTTGCCCTTCTTCCCGAACCTCATCACTCCTTTCATGGGAGATACACGCAACAACACTTGATCTCCACATTAAACTCCCAGAAGAACCGTTTTGCATCGGCGTAGCTCTTCTGCCTGTCTTGGGCTACCCGAATACGACTCCTGATTATCTCAATCCTCGCGGAGGTCTCCTGAATCACTTCTGGCCCTAATAACTTGTTGTCCCCCACCTCGAGCCAACAAGTTGGAGAACGACAAGGCCTGCCGTACAAAGCCACAAATGGAGCCATGCCAATCGTAAATTGATAGGAGTTATTATAAGCAAACTCTACCTGTGGAAGGTGTGGTTCCCAACCCCCTCCGAAATCGAGAACACACATGCGTAACATATCTTCCAACATCTGATTAGTACGCTCTGTCTGTCCATCTGTCTGTGGGTGGTAGGCTGAACTCAATCTCAACTCTGTACCCATAGCCTCCTCAAAGCTTTCCCATAAATGTGACACAAAAATCTTGTCTCTATCTGACACAATATTCAGGGGCACCCCGTGTAATCTGACAATCTCAGCGATGAACAACTGGGCATACTGACCCGTGGTATAGTCTGTCCTCACTGGCAGAAAATGATCCACCTTGGTTAAACGGTCTACAATTACCCAGATAGAATCGTGGCCCCGCTGTGATGTAGGCAACCCGGTAATGAAATCCATGGAAATACTTTCCCACTTCCACGCGGGTATTTCCAACGGCTGAAGTAATCCCGACGGTTTCTGATGGTCCACCTTCACCAGATGGAAAGTAGAACACTTGGACACAAATTCAGAGATGTCCCTCTTCATCCCACTCCACCAGTACTGTCGTCTCATGTCCTGGTACATCTTATCGCCTCCCGGATGTACTGAAAATCGGGACCCATGAGAATGAGTCATCACTTCATGACGTAGCTCCGCTCCTTCTGGGACCACTAATCTCCCATTAAACCGCAGCCCTCCATCCAAACTAACAGAATAGGACTTAGCACCCTTGGTTAGAAGTCGTACAATCTGCTCCTGACAAAATGGGTCTGTGGTCTGTGCCTGTATCACCCTTGTAACAATCTCGGGTGTGACTGACATGACGGATATGAACGAACGGGCTACTACGTCTTGGTGACCCAACTCTTTCCACTTTGCTTTCCAAATGTCGGCTACATCGTCTACCGGTCTACGGCTCAACGCATCAGCAACTAAGTTGGCCTTCCCCGGATGGTACTGTATGTCGAACTGGTAATCTTTCACAAACTCTAACCATCTACGCTGATGCCTATTCATCTCTCGCTGAGTGAACAGGTACTGCAGTGACTTATGGTCTATGAACAAACGGAATTTCTCGCCCAATAAATAGTGCCTCCAAATTCTCAATGCAAAGACGATCGCAGCTAACTCCAGGTCGTGGGTGGGGTAATTCTTCTCATGCGGCTTAAGCTTGCGGGAAGCAAAAGCTATACCCTTCTCCTCCTGCTGAAGTACTCCCCCAAGTCCTCGTAAGGATGCATCTGTGTAAACCAGGTACTCTACACCCGGCTTCGGTAAAGCAAGGACTGGTGCCGAAGTAAGCTTGTCTTTTAGCTCGTCGAAAGCTAATTGACAAGCATCATCCCAAACATACGGTACCCCTTTGCGAGTCAAATTCGTCAACGGACCCGCTATTTTGGAGAATCCCCGAATGAACCTCCTGTAGTATCCGGCTAACCTCAAGAAACTACGCACTTCCGTCGGTGTCGTGGGCTGTCCCCATTCCCTCACCGCTGACATTTTGCTCGGGTCAACTGCTATCCCTTGATCAGAAACAACATGGCCCAAGAATTGTACCTCTCGCAACCAGAATCCACACTTCTCGTACTTAGCATACAACTGATGCTCTCGTAGAGTCTGAAGAACCTGCCTCAAGTGTTCGGCATGCTCCTCCTCGGAGTGTGAATATATCAAAATATCATCTATGAAGACGATGACGAACTGATCCAAGAACTCTCTGAATACTCAGTTCATCAAGTCCATGAAAACGGCTGGGGCATTTGTGAGTCCGAACGGCATCACCCTGAACTCATAAGACCCATATCTCGACAAGAAGGCAGTCTTTGAAACATCCTGCTCTCTAATCCGTAACTGATGGTACCCCGACCTCAGATCTATCTTCGAAAAGAAAGTTGCTCCCCTCAACTGGTCGAATAGATCATCGATTCGAGGTAACGGATACTTATTCCGTATCGTGACCTTATTCAACTCCCGGTAGTCCACGCACAATCTCAGTGAACCATCTCTCTTCTTTACAAATAAGACTGGAGCGCCCCAAGGTGAGGTACTCCTACGAATGAAGCCTTGACCTAATAGCTGCTCAATCTGATCTCGTAGCTCTCGCATCTCTGCCGGAGCCATACGGTACGGTGCGCGTGCTATAGGTCTCGTATCCGGCAATAAATCTATAACGAAGTCTATCTCACGACTGGGCGGTAGGCCTGGTATCTCCTGAAACACATCGGAATACTCCCTAACAACTGGGATCGAATCCAAAGGAATCACAACCTCCTTAGAGGTATCCTCCTCAATGAAATATAAATGAGCGGTCGAACCTCCCTCTGGGCGAGGCATCGCCACTACAAACATCTCTTGCCCCGGAATGGCAAAAACAATGCTCCCACCGAAGCAATCAATCATGGATCTATAAGATGCGAGCCAATCCATACCAATGATCACATCATGCTCGTGCATGTCTAAGACTAGCATGTCTGCAGGCAATACCAAGCTACCAATCTCTACCCCTACTCCCCGGCATATAAAGAATAAAAGTGACCCACTCCCCAGTGGTGAGTCGACACACGTCACGGTGCTCTCTGCTGTGGCTAATAATCCTAAGGACTTCGCAAAATGTGTAGCTATAAAATAATGCGTTGCCCCCGTATCAAACAAAATTTTACCCATAGTACCATGGATAGGAAACATACCCTCAATCGCGGGTGGTGCCTGTGGAGCTTCTGCCTGGTGGACGTTATAGACACGTCCATACTGCAGTTGCCCCTGCTGCACTGGAGCTGCTGGAATGGCTGGTAGGGCTGGCACCTGGGCTGGAGCTGGAAGGGCAGGTGGACTACCCGAATATGACTCCTGATTATCTCAATCCTCGCGGAGGTCTCCTGAATCACTTCTGGCCATAATAACTTGTTGTCCCCCACCTCGAGCCAACAAGTTGGAGAACGACAAGGCCTGCCGTACATAAACATCAATACTACATGGGTTCTCCTATCAAAAATGGTGTTTTCTTCCACATTAAATACCGGGCGATCACTCCTTTATTAAATTAAATCAAGGTAAACAGTTGGTTCATTCTCAGCATCACTGTCGATAAAAACACTTTTTCCAATTTAACACCCTAAATAATTAAGCTAAGTGTCAAAACCATTTTTCATACAAACTTCCAAATTTTTATTACAGAAAAGATTTACTTACACAAAACAACATTTCTACGATATAGAATCACACCACGAAGAACTAAAATAAAACCATACATTCGTCAATCGAATGTCAACATAATAAAACTAAAAATCATAAACCATCCTGGATAAATCCCTTAAAACAATACTGGAATAACTGAAATATAAAAATCCCAACAATAAATGAAATGATGAAAAGGGCGACACGTGCCCAATAAATGAGAGTAGTAGGAGTGGAGTCAATAACAGAAGCCGTCTACTCAAGTGACCTGCAACTCCCACCTAAGCTGCAGCTCGTTCTTCACAAAGGATCCTAAGAAAGACGCCCCTGTGGCTGGGCACCTGAAAATTCACATATATATACAAAAGAGAGAGAGAGAGAAAGAAACGGGTCAGGGCCCGAAAGTGTGTTTGATTTTAAAATACGTTAAGCAAGTATTTAAATTGATACAGGCCAATGCAAATCATATTTGTTCGACACTCTCTTGAGAAATTCTCACCTCTCTTCTAATGTGCACGCCTATCATACTAACCTTCCCAATTAATTTAGTTTATCTTAACTTACTCATAAGTTTTCAAAACCGCACGATGACAATGTTTTAAAAAGATTACTTTCAATCTGCAGCACTCCTCTCATTTTAGCTTCATTAAATTATAAAGTTTCCCAGTGTCTTCTCATACTTTCACAAAACAAGTATTTAATAATTTGAGTCAACAACCATGTTCTACTTATCAAATCACAGTAGGCAGTTTAAAGTTTATAACCTCATATATATATTAACTACTCGTATAATATATATATATAATGGCACCCCAACTAAACTATGGTGCGGGCATACTCTGCTATCCAATCCCCGTATCGCTCACACAAAGGGAAATACAAGTTCGGAATCACTCTCGAACTGTATTAACATATACAAAACAACGTTGAGGCGAAGCATAGATTCCAAATCCAAGAGGTCAGTACATACCCTCACGTCTCTTAGGATCGTCCGACTATCAATTTGATAGCCCGTACCTAGGATCTCTATCTTCTAGGGTACGAATCAATATCCCCCGTAAGGCAACACAGGATAAGTTCGTCCCAGCGCGGTAACCTCAGGGATAGCAAGTAACGCGGGTACGTTTTCACATGTATATAATATATGTACACACAATTATATAAATATACCCATTTCATCATATTAATATAGGTTCCTCTCGTTACCCATAGTCACAACATTTATCCTTAATTTCCCATTATTATGATTACGTATAAGGTTTCGTCTCTAACCTTAACTCGAAGGGTTTTCTCACTAGTTACGTGACACTCGTGGATTCTATCCATCCAAGTAGCAAAATCAGTAGGTAGACGTCTATTCACTATCGTAAGTATTTGACGAAATCTCTCACTTTGGATTACGCAGTTTCCTCATCCTTTAAATAATTGTCCCTAAAATACAATTATTATCTCCTAATAAAGTTCTCAACACTTATTCATATGCCCTACTGGTCCCTCCTATATCCCAAAACATTTTATTCATAAAGCCTAAAAGCTATATCACGAAGAATCATGTTCAATTAATTAAATAAGGGGAATAAGAGTCTTCCAGGAAGGGTCGATCGATCGAGGTCTGGGGCTCGATCGATCGAATCCTTCGATCGATCGAAGCTCTAGGCTCCATCGATCGATCAAGCAGGTTTGCGAAATCCTGCAGAAGTGCAGTTAGGGTTTTACCAAAATTCTTCACCCAAAACATTATTTCCCAACACTAATCGTCCCAAAACTCCTACAACAAACATAATAACATATTTCCAGATGTCTTTAACGTTAAGCATGCGTGTATACATCATTAAACATGGTTAAACAACCTAAAATCTCATCTATTAATCAAGGACCCTAAAGTTTTCTTAACTTTTGTTCTAATCAGTTTTCTCCAGAATTTCCTTCTAACATAACATCACAAATTCGTGGGCTAATCATCTACTTCACATATAAATTCCAGAATATGGTTATAACGAGTTCTACATGCAAATCCCAATCAAAAATTGGGGTTTTCTTCCATTGATTATACTCCTAATCATTCCTACACTAAAATGATTATTGCACCAACGAAAATACGCAAGTTAAACACTTGCCTGGGATTTCAGAAGTCTGGTTTCCTGCTGATATTGGTGTGGTTGCGTTCTCTTCCTCGCGATCTACGCGTTGGTGGTGACGGCGGTGCAATCGGTGGTGTTTTGGGCCTTGAATCACCTTGAGGGCTCTCTCCTCTCTTCTCCAATGGCCGTTCTAGGGTTCTGAATTTTCTAACCCTAAAAGGCTGACTTAAATGGCTGCTAAGGATGGCTGAAATTCGTGGGTTTAATTACCCTATTTTGTAAAATGACCAAAATGCCCTCCCGGGTCACTAATTAAGCCTAAAAACATCCCGAGACCCAAACTAAACCCCCAGGTATACTTTTCTGACTATCTAGACCCTTCCGGATGCGTTGGCGCACTCAAAACAACCATACGAACAACTTATAAAATATTCACTTTTATATATTAATAATTAGTCCCGACGCGACACGGGCGCGTCCCGACTAAAATTCCCAAAATTGACATCTCATTCACTCGTGACATTTAATATAACCATTATCATATATTACTATGCTCATTAGTAATATTCAATAATTTCATATAATTACTAACTCTCGCCACGTTAATAATTTTAACATAATTAATTTCCGGATTTTTATTAAATAAATCATTCTCATTAAATTTAATAAATCCCCAAATTAATATAGCATAAAAATACGGGGTATTACATACTTCCCCCCTAATAATGGAATTTCGTCTCGAAATTCGAAAAATAAGGCATACCTGGTAAAAACAACTCTGGATATCTCTCGCGCATATCTGCCTCACGCTCCCAAGTGGATTCCTCCACATTATGATGCTCCCACTGGAATCGCACAAGTGGAACTACTTTCGACCTCAATCTCCTCTCACTATAGTCTAGAATAGCCACTGGTCTCTCCTCGTAAGAGCTATCAGACTGTAAGTCTATCTCGTCTATCGCAATGTGAGTATGGGCCATATCATCCCGAAGATATCGTCTCAATGAAGAGATGTGGAATACATCGTGGATGCGATGTAAATGATCTGGCAATCCCAACATGTATGCTACTGGCCCAATTCTCTCGATGATGGGAAATGGTCCTACGTACCTCGGAGCCAATTTGCCCTTCTTCCCGAACCTCATCACTCCTTTCATGGGAGATACACGCAACAACACTTGATCTCCCACATTAAACTCCCGGAAGAACCGTTTCGCATCGGCGTAGCTCTTCTGTCTGTCCTGGGCTACTCGAATGCGACCCCTGATCATCTCAATCCTCGCAGAGGTCTCCTGAATCACCTCTGGTCCTAGCAACTTGTTATCCCCCACCTCAAGCCAACAGGTTGGGGAACGACAAGGCCTGCCATACAAAGCCTCAAATGGAGCCATACCAATTGTAAACTGATAGGAGTTATTATAAGCAAACTCTACCAGTGGAAGGTGTGGCTCCCAACCTCCTCCGAAATCGAGAACACACATGCGTAGCATATCTTCCAACATCTGATTAGTACGCTCTGTCTGTCCATCTGTCTGTGGGTGGTAAGCTGAACTCAGTCTCAACTCTGTACCCATAGCCTCCTCAAAGCTTTCCCAGAAACGTGACACAAAAATCTTGTCTCTATCTGATACAATATCCAGGGACACCCCATGTAATCTGACAATCTCAGCGATGAACAACTGGGCATACTGACCCGTGGTATAATCTGTCCTCACTGGCAGAAAATGAGCCACTTTGGTCAAACGGTCTACAATCACCCAGATAGAATCGTGGCCCCGCTATGATGTAGGCAACCCGGTAATGAAATCCATGGAAATACTTTCCCACTTCCACACGGGTATTTCCAATGGCTGAAGTAATTCTGACGGTTTCTGATGGTCCACCTTCACCAGCTGGCAAGTAGAACACTTGGACACAAATTCAGCGATGTCCCTCTTCATCCCACTCCACCAGTACTGTCGTCTCATGTCCTGGTACATCTTATCGCCTCCCGGATGTACTGCAAATTGGGACCCATGAGAATGAGTCATCACTTCATGACGTAGCTCCGCTCCTTCTGGGACCACTAATCTCCCATTAAACCGCAACCCTCCATCCGAACTAACAGAATAGGACTCAGCACCCTCGGCTAGAAGTCGTACAATCTACTCCTGACAAAACGGGTCTGTGGTCTGTGCCTGTATCACCCTCGTAACAATCTCGGGTGTGACTGACATCACGGATAAGAAGGAACGTGCTACTGCGTCCTAGTGACCCAACTCCTTCCACTTTTCTTTCCAAACGTCGGCTACATCGTTTACCGGTCTACGGCTCAACGCATCAGCAACTACGTTGGCCTTCCCCGGATGGTATTGTATGTCGAACTGGTAATCTTTCACAAACTCTAACCATCTGCACTGACTCATATTCAGCTCTCGCTGAGTGAACAGGTACTGTTGTGACTTATGGTCTGTGAACAAACGGAATTTCTCGATTAATAAATAGTGCCTCCAAATTCTCAATGCAAAGACAACCGCAGCTAACTCCAGGTCGTGGGTGGGGTAATTCTTCTCATGCGGCTTAAGCTTGCGGGAAGCAAAAACTATAGCCTTCTCCTCCTGTTGAAGTACTCCCCCAAGTCCTCGTAAGGATTGATCTGTGTAAACCAGGCACTCTACACCCGGCTTCGGTAAAGCAAGGACTGGTGCCGAAGTAAGCTTGTCTTTTAGCTCGTCGAAAGCTAATTGACAAGCATCATCCCAAACATACGGTACCCCTTTGCGAGTCAAATTTGTCAGCGGACCCGCTATTTTGGAGAATCCCTGAATGAACCTCCTGTAGTAATCAGCTAACCCCAAGAAACTATGCGCTTCCGTCGGTGTCGTGGGCTGTCCCCATTCCCTCACCGCTGACACTTTGCTCAGGTCAACTGCAATCCCCTGCTCAGAAACAACATGCCCCAAGAACTGTACCTCTCGTAACCAGAATCTGCACTTCTCGTACTTAGCATACAGCTGATGCTCTCGTAGAGTCTGAAGAACCTGCCTCAAGTGTTCGGCATGCTCCTCCTCGGAGTGTGAATATATCAAAATGTCATCTATGAAAACGATGACAAACTGATCCAAGAACTCTCTGAATACTCGGTTCATCAAGTCCATGAAAACGGCTGGAGCATTTGTGAGTCCGAACGGCATCACCCGGAACTCATAAGACCCATATCTCGTCAAGAAAGAAGTCTTCGAAACATCCTGCTCCCTAATACGTAGTTGATGGTACCCCGACCTCAGATCTATCTTCGAAAAGAAAGTTGCTCCCCTCAGCTGGTCGAACAGATCATCGATTCGAGGCAACGGATATTTATTCCGTATCGTGACCTTATTCAACTCCCGGTAGTCCACGCACAATCTCAGTGAACCATCTCTCTTCTTTACAAATAAGACTGGAGCGCCCCAAGGTGAGGTACTCCTACAAATGAAGCCCTAACATAATAGCTGCTCAATCTGATCTCGTAGCTCTCGCATCTCTGCCGGAGCCATACGGTACGGTGCGCGTGCTATAGGTCTCGTATCCGGTAATAAATCTATAACGAAGTCTATCTCACGACTGGACGGTAGGCCTGGTATCTCCTGAAACACATCGGAATACTCCCTAACAACTGGGATCGAATCCAAAGGAATCATAACCTCCTTAGAGGTATCCTCCTTAATGTAATATAAATGAGCGGTCGAACCTCCCTCTGGGCGAGGCATCGCCACTACAAACATCTCTTGCCCCGGAATGGCAAAAATAATGCTCCCACCGAAGCAATCAATCATGGCTCTATAAGATGCGAGCCAATCCATACCAATGATCACATCATGCTCGTGCATGTCTAAGACTGGCATGTCTGCAGGCAATACCAAGCTACCAATCTCTACCTCTACTCCCCGGCATATAAAGAATAAAAGTGACCCACTCCCCAATGGTGAGTCTACACACGTCACTGTTCTCTCAGCTGTGACTAATAGCCCTAAGGTATTCGCAAAATGAGTAGCTATAAAATAGTACATTGCCTCAATATCAAACAAAACTCGATCTATAGTTTCATGCATAGAAAACATACCCTCAATCGCGGGTGGTGCCTGTGGAGATGCTGCCTGGTGGACGTTATAGACACGTCCATACTGTAGCTGTTTTGTCTGAACTGAGGCTGTTGAAAAGGGTGGCGGAGCTGGCTTCTGTGGTTCATTTCTAGCACCTTCCTGCCGTGGTGCCCTATTCTTCTCTGGGCAACCCTGACGCCTATGGCCATGTCTGCCACATTGGAAGCACCTCCTCCGAAACTGCTTCACTTTACTATGTTGTTGATTAGTCTCGCTTTTTCCTTGGTCTGGTTGGCCTTGGTGGGAGATTTGCGGAGAGATTATGTTAGGATGAGGACAATCCCTCCACTTGTGACCTGACTTGACACATTTATAGCAGAGTCCTGAAAGTTCTCCCTGGTTGGGTTGAAGTTCCTTCCCAGACTGATCCGAACAAGTTCGACGTACATGACCGTCCATTCCACATTTAAAACACCTCTTCATGGCTTCACCTTGCCCCCGATTTTGTTGACCCTGACGCTTTTGAGTTTCCTTACACAATTTGTTACCTTTGTGGTTTTCACGTTCTTGAAGGGGTTGTTGTTGTGATCTTTGCATCTTTACGCACTTGTTATTTCCAGTCATGACAGACTGACTATACTCTCTAGATCTTTTACCCCTCAAAATCTGTGTGCTACGTTCTTGATACTGTAAGACTGCAGTGGTAACTGCCTGTGCCACAATACCTGCAAACTCGGCGGTTTATACGCTCTCTGGAGATATCTGAGGTGTAAGTCGATTTTGCTCGTTGACTCCCTGATCGGCATTAGCTAGTGCTTCTTGACGATCCATCTGAAAATTTAAGTAAATTTAGATGAGTCTATCATTCGCATAAACAAATCGCAGAAGCATGAATTCCCAACGTAAAGAGATGAACACAACAGTCCTAGTATTAGGGTTCTATATCAAAAATGTTAAGCTGAAAGCGAAATAAGCCGTACAGATCCTAAGGACACTAGAACCTGATGCTCTGATACCACCTGTGACACCCCGCCTAATTAAATACCGGGCGATCACTCCTTTATTAAATTAAATCAAGGTATACAGTTGGTTCATTCTCAGCATCACTGTCGATAAAAATAAATTTTCCAATTTAACACCCTAAATAATTAAGCTAAGTGTCAAAACCATTTTCATACATACTTTCCAAATTTTAATTTAAAGAAAAATATTTATTTAATTAAAAACAACATACGTACAATTAAGAATCACACTACAGTAAGCCAAATAATATAATACATTCGTCAATCGAATGTCAACATATTAAAACTAAAACACAAGTCCATACTGAATAAATCCCAAAGAAACAATACTGGGAATGACTGAAATATAAATCTCCCAACAACAAATGAAATAATGAAAAGGGGCGACACGTGCCCAATAAATGAGAGTACTAGGAGTGGAGTCAATAACAGAAGCCGTCTACTCAAGTGACCTGCAACTCCCACCTAAGCTGCAGCTCGTTCTTCTCAAGGGATCCTAAGCAAGACGCCCCTGTGGCTGGGCACCTGAAAATATACATATATATACAAGAGAGAGAGAGAAGAAGAAACGGGTCAGAGCCCGAAAGTGTGTTTGATTTTAAAATACGTTTAGCAAGTATTTAAATTGATACAGGCCAATGCAATAACATATTAGAGCGTCGCTCTCTTGAGAAAATACTCACCTCTCTCCTAATGTGCACCCCTATCGCACTATCCTTCCCATTGGTTTGTTTTATCATCTAACGCACTAGTCTTTCTAAAAGATTTGACTTAACATCACTTACCCGAAAGATTTGCAATTCACGATTTCATTTAAAAGAGATGTTCCAATTTGTAACCAAATTTCTCTATTTCTAACTTTATAAAAACAATAAAGTTTTACAATGACATATTATACTTTCACAAAACAAGCATTTATTATTGAGTCAACAACCATGTCCTACTTATCAAATCACAGTAGGCAGTTTAAAGTTCATAATCTCATATATATATTAACTACTCGTATAATATATATATATATATATATATATATATATATATATATATATATATATATATATATATAACAACACCCCAACTAAAACTATGGTGCGGGCATACTCTGCTATCCAATCCCCGTATCGCTCACACAAAGGGAAATACAAGTTCGGAATCACTCTCGAACTGTATTAACATATACAAAACAACATTGAGGCGAAGCATAGATTTCCAAGTCCAAGAGGTCAGTACATACCCTCACGTCTCTTAGGACCGTCCGACTATCAATTCGATAGTCCGTACCTAGGATCTCTATCTTCTAGGGTACGAATCAATATCCTCCATAAGGCAACACAGGATAGGATCGTCCCAGCGCGGTAACCTCAGGGATAGCAAGTAGCGCGGGTACGCTTTTCACATGTATATAATATATGTACACACAATCATATAAATATACCACTTTATCATATTAATATAGGTTCTTCTCATCACCCGTACATATACCATTTATCCTAAATTTTACATTTATAGAATAACGCATAAGGTTTCATTCCTAACCTCAACTCGAAGGGTTTACTCACTTATTACCTAACACTCATGGATTATATCTTCCAAATTCTGAAATTCAGTAAGTGCCTTTATTAGATTCCAACGTAACTCTCTTACGCACCTCCCCCTTTAAAAATTCATAAATCTACCAACCTAAAGTCAATATCCCGTAAATACCATTCTCGTTGAAGATTAAAGGTTCTAACATTTATCCATATACCCTACTGGTCCTCAATGTCTCCCAAATCATTTTATTTAACATGCCCAAAGATTATTTCACAATAAACTTAAGTTAACTAATTTAACAAGGGAAATAGGAGTCTGCCAGGAGGGGTCGATCGATCGAAGCTTGGGGCTCGATCGATCGAACCTTCGATCGATCGAAGCTCTAGGCTCGATCGATCGATCAAGCAGGTCTGGGAAAAATTCTGCAGAATGCAGTGACGGGTTTTAACCAATTTCTTCATCTAAAACGATGTTCTTCTATTCTAATCGCCCCAAAAAATCTACTATCATCATTATAACATTATACCAGGTGTTTATAACGTATAGCATGCGTGTAACTATCATTAAACATGGATTTATAACCTAAAATCATGTCCAATTATCAAGAACTCTACACTTATTCTTAAACAGATTTCTAATGAATCTTTCTCCAAAATTTCCTTTGTATAATCACCAGATTTCGTGGATTATTACCTCTACATGGCAAGGGTTTCCAGAATTTACATAAACATCAATACTACATGGGTTCTCCTATCAAAAATGGTGTTTTCTTCCATAGTTTTCGTCACAATTCAATCCTAAGCTAACATGAATATTGCATCAACGAAAATAGCAAGTTTAAACACTTGCCTGGGATTTTGGTATGCAGGTTCACGACTTATTTTCGTATGGCTGCGTTCCTCGTCTCGTGATCTACGCGGTGGTGGTGGTGGCGGTGCAAACCGGTGGCCTTTTGGCCTTGGATTGCCTTGGAGTTCTCTCCTCTCTTCTCCAATGGCCGTCATTTGATTTGTGAATGTTCTAACCCTAAGAGGCTGACCTAATGGCTGATATAGGTTGGCTGAAATTCGTGGGTTTAATTACCCTATTTTGTAAAATGACCAAAATGCCCTCCCGGGTCACTAATTAAGCCTAAAAACATCCCGAGACCCAAACTAAACCCCCGGGTACACTTTTCTGACTATCTCGACCCTTCCGGACGTGTTGACGCACTCAAAATGACCATACGAACAACTTATAAAATATTCACTTTTATTTAACAAAATAAGTCCCGACGTGACACGGGCACGTCCTTACTTAAATTTCCGAAATAGTCATTTAATTCACTGATGACATTCAGTATAACCAATATAATATATTACTATGCTCATCCAGTAATATGCAACAAATAACAAATTTCCAATAATTACTAACTCTCGTCACGCTAGTAAATATTTAAAGCAACATTCCGGATTAAAATTAAATTAATTTATCTCAATTAAATTTAATAAATCCCATAATTTAGAAGCTATAAAAATACGGGGTATTACATACTTCCCCCCAAATAACTGAATTTCGTCCCGAAATTCGGAAAATAAGGCCTAACAGGTAGCACAATTCTGGATATCCTTTTCCGTACACAAACTAACTACACATTACGGCGCTCAATCACTATAGCCCTTTCCTCACAGTAATATTGTTTTGCATTCTCTTTGGAGACACTTCACATTGTTCTCCCAACCGACAACATTCGCATAGGCTCGATCGATCGATCAAGCAGGTCTGGGCAAAATTCTGCAGAATGCAGTGACGGGTTTTAACCAATTTCTTCATCTAAAACGATGTTCTTCTATTCTAATCGCCCCAAAAAACCTACTATCATCATTATAACATTATACCAGGTGTTTATAATGTATAGCATGCGTGTAACTATCATTAAACATGGATTTATAACCTAAAATCATGTCCAATTATCAAGAACTCTACAATTATTCTTAAACAGATTTCTAATGAATCTTTCTCCAAAATTTCTTTTGTCTAATCACCAGATTTCGTGGATTATTACCTCTACATGGCAAGGGTTTCCAGAATTTACATTAACATCAATACTACATGGGTTCTCCTATCAAAAATGGTGTTTTCTTCCATAGTTTTCGTCACAATTCAATCCTAAGCTAACATGAATATTGCATCAACGAAAATAGCAAGTTTAAACACTTGCCTGGGATTTTGGTATGCAGGTTCACGACTTATTTTCGTATGGCTGCGTTTCTCGTCTCGTGATCTACGCGGTGGTGGTGGTGGCGGTGCAAACCGGTGGCCTTTTGGCCTTGGATTGCCTTGGAGTTCTCTCCTCTCTTCTCCAATGGCCGTCATTTGATTTGTGAATGTTCTAACCCTAAGAGGCTGACCTAATGGCTGATATAGGTTGGCTGAAATTCGTGGGTTTAATTACCCTATTTTGTAAAATGACCAAAATGCCCTCCCGGGTCACTAATTAAGCCTAAAAACATCCCGAGACCCAAACTAAACCCCCGGGTACACTTTTCTGTACGGCTTATTATGCTTCTAGCGTTTCTTTATTTGTTATAGAGCCCTATGTTTAGGATTGTCGATTCCTTTGGCGAGATTTTGTTCTCCTGCTGTAATGTGTATACACTAGTGAATTCTAATTTCGTTTGGATGTGTGCGTGTGCCGAGCGATGACGAATGTCAGAAGAGGACCGTTAAGCGTACATCAGGAGGCAGGGCTCAATTGAAAATTATGAAATATATCCGAGGATGATGACCGTAGTCGAGGTCATCTCCATTATGGCATGAGAATCCACGACTAGAAAGGCGACTAAGGTACAACAAGGATTTTCAAATGCTGTTATAGCCAAATGAGGTGCGAGGGTAAACTTACCCAACGTATTACGAAAACGTGTAGAGACTGTCAGTGGAAATTTTAGAAACGCGAAAATTGAATGTGTTTACCAAATGAGGTAAAGTATTCATATGCTTAAATATAGGACGGAGTATGGCAAACCGAAAGTGAAAATTTAGAGAAAATTTTCTTGGCTTTCGGGACGAAATTATAATGGTTGTATTCAACCACCAATTTTAGAAGTGGAATGCTATGCCTATGGGAGAACCTTAGGTACAATGTTGACCGTATGTCCTTTCCTCAACTGTTCATGATGAGGCAAATGTGGTTCTGAGCTCATCGAGGAACGGCATGTCAAGGGTCCATCCGTGAATATGAATCGTAACCGTCAACGAATTTTGTATCGAAGGATGTAGATACAAGTGGGGGAAACGACTCCAAGTTGGAGGTCAACTTGTAATAATAAATTGATAATACTCGAGGAGGAAATTATGATGGGCGACCGATTCGGAGGTTGACAATGTCATACTTTGTCAATATAGATGATGACGCTCCTTTGTGGGGGAAGTTAAAGGAATCGAAGAATTTAGTCGGGAATAAACTTGAATACATCGGTGGTGGTATAGCACCACAAAAAGATGTGGATACACATCCGGAAAAACCATTTAAGTGCTTCAAATAGTTAAATTCTTACCAAGTGATGGTAAATTATTAGCATGGGAGACGAGTTAATGCATATAATTATAAATGTTACCATTATGTGAATATTTTTCCCTAGTGTAGCGGGATTTTTCTTTAGTGCTATCCGCGGAGGATGAATGAGTATATTAACAATGTTTTATACTTTATAGAGGTTACTCGTTATAGAGATGCGATACACGAGTATAATATTATTTTTGATAAAATGTTATATAAAATGGGTAGTATGATAGTGTACATTGATTGCGAGGCTATTGGAGTAGTTGCATTGGTGCAACATGTTTTATGTTTGTTTTGGGAGAGGCCTCACCTGTAAGAAGGTTGGACTTGCACTTATATTATCTATCCTAGATACTTCGGAAGAGATAGCGGGCTCGAGATATTCGATGCCATAGTATGCGTAGACCTTGTCAGTATAATTCCGTATGTATCGGGATTTACCCTTGAGCGAAAAGATTTGACTCAGAATTATGTTTAGCACTCCGGACTTAGTGATAGGAAAAGTGCGATGTTATATTTATCCTTTAAAGATGTGGGAGTTATTAGTTATACCCCTATTATTAGGGAAGGGAATTTCGAGGATTCCGATCGTATGTATCCGAGGTTAATAGAATGAAATTTCCATTAACCAATACGATAGTAAAATTGGGAAACGATATTCGTTAAGCATAATTACAGTAGAAATTACAACTTTTCTGTCAAGGGACAGAATAAAGGGGTACACGCTATGGACGGAGGACCTAACGGATCCCGATAACCGACAATGCTAGGTAGTAGTGTATCGGGGGGGTTCCTTGTTTGGATTTCGCTTTGCGAGACATCCCACGCATGAAACTTAGCGTAAGGTTGGAAATAGGGAGACGTTTGGTCACTATTCCATAAGTATGGTACTCTGGTCGAAATAGGATCAAGTAATTATATATGTAAGTTGGAAGTTGAATTCTGTTTTAAGGTCATTGAAGCCGGATTTTATGGCAGGAAAGCATTGAAAGTTATCCCCACGAGTTGAGGAGTGGAACGATGGTAAGGAGAATTTAAGAATTTTTATTTTCTAGGGTGATTGGAGGTACCCCATGTGTCATAACCGCGTACAGAACACAAGGTGAATAAAGAGTTAAAATGATTTTTAGCATGGAGTATCTGAAAAGAACTTCATATCATACAAGAGATGACCTGTAATTATTTTGATGAATAAAGCATTAGTGATTTATTTTGGTTGTTGTACCTATTTGGGAAAAATTGTTGTGCTTATCTGAGGAAGGTTGAGAATTATTATTCCTCTTTTGTTGTCATGGAATTTGAATGCCTTATTCCTTCTATTCCGTTGAATTTAGTTAGTCCTACAGATGATAGCACGCCGTTCGGAATGTTGTAAAAATGTGGGTATCTTGGTTAACCATAGTTAAAATAGTCCAAGTCGAAGGGACGTGGTAATAGACGTGTGAAATATAAGTTTGTGGGACTAGTATAACGAAGTGGAAGTGATAGAGTGGATTAAACGTCACATGAGGGGCGATAATCCATACATAAGTGTGCAATTAGAATAGCATGCCCTAACTGGATTGGAGGGCTGTAGGAAGCCATTCAAGAAATGGTATTCCTGGAATAGGGTAGAACTAAATTGTTATGAAGCACACCCGGAGCGGAGTGGTCATTAGTCAAGTGTGAGAGGGACTTGCGCATACAACGAGTAATGATGTTAGGATGGCATAAGAGATCCAGAAGTGCCCTTCGTGGAGAAGAAAGCACGGGTCGGAACTCTCGGAATGCTCCAAGGAAGGAAGGGGAGTATTACGTGTCACTTAATGTGAGACATTCCAAGGGAAGAATCGATGTTTAACGAGACGTAGTGAGTAGTCTCTGCATGCACTGCCCATAGGTAAGGTTCGGTTGAAAAAGGAGAATCAACCAAAGAATTTTGTGATTATCGAAAATTACTGAAATTGGAAGAGGTTGGTAAAGTTCTTGGATGAGTTGCCATCCTTAAAACAAGATCAAGGGTTTATCCCGAACTTGCGAATTAAGTCGCCGAGAGGGAAGTGATTGATATTCCTTTGGACTGGCTTACAATATTAACTAGTATGCCCCAGACTTCCTTTGAAAGGAAGGATCGCGCCAGTGCATGGTCCGGCGCAGTATAAATTTCTGAATCAGGATGAGATTGGTGAATCTCACCTTTGATATGGGATTTCAGGAACCAGCGGAGAAATTTTTTTATTTCAAGTAGGATGTATCACCCTTAGCCAGAGAATAAGCTCATGGTGATTAAAGATTAGTGGAGCCACGTGAAGGAGATTTTGGAATCTTGGTACGATGATTTCAAAAATGCTCTGTAGAAGAACTCATACCTGTTTGTCGCATATGAGGTACTTATTAAGGTTTTGTTATGGAAGAACCTCGACTATTCTCCTTCCGTATGTTTAGAGGAGAGTAGATGATCAGAATTTTTGGATCGGTCGAGAAAATATCCGATAACTATGGTAGAATTCCACGACTGTTTTAGACGAGCAAGAGTGATCAAATGTTCGTAATATTTTCTCAGAATGGGAGTTTTGTATATGAATAAATCCGAGTATTTGTCATGTAGTGAGGTGCGGCCTCCTAATGATAGTGAGATAATGAAATGTATAACGTAGAGGCGTGACCTATGCGAATGTTGTCGGTTGGGAGCACAATGTGAAGTGTCTCCAAAGAGAATGCAAAACAATGTTACTGTGAGGAAAGGGATATAGTGATTGAGCGCTGTAATGTGTAGTTAGTTTGTGTACGGAAAAGGATATCCAGAATTGTGCTACCTGTTAGGCCTTATTTTTCTAAATTTCGGGACGAAATTCAGTTATTAGGGGGGAATTATGTAATACCCCGTATTTTTATAGCTTCTAAATTATGGGATTTATTAAATTTAATTGAGATAAATTAATTTAATTTTAATCCGGAATGTTGCTTTAAATATTTACTAGCGTGACGAGAGTTAGTAATTATTGGAAATTTGTTATTTGTTGCATATTACTGGATGAGCATAGTAATATATTATATTGGTTATACTGAATGTCATAAGTGAATTAAATGACTATTTCGGAAATTTAAGTAAGGACGTACCCGTGTCACATCGGGACTTATTTTGTTAAATAAAAGTGAATATTTTATAAGTTGTTGGTATGGTCGTTTTGAGTGCGTCAACGCGTCCGGAAGGGTCGAGATAGTCAGAAAAGTGTACCCGGGGGTTTAGTTTGGGTCTCGGGATGTTTTTAGGCTTAATTAGTGACCCGGGAGGGCATTTTGGTCATTTTACAAAATAGGGTAATCAAACCCACGAATTTCAGCCAACCTATATCAGCCATTAGGTCAGCCTCTTAGGGTTAGAACATTCACAAATCAAATGACGGCCATTGGAGAAGAGAGGAGAGAACTCCAAGGCAATCCAAGGCCAAAAGGCCACCGGTTTGCACCGCCACCACCACCACCGCGTAGATCACGAGACGAGGAACGCAGCCATATGAAAATAAGCCGTGAACCTGCATACCAAAATCGCAGGCAAGTGTTTAAACTTGCTATTTTCGTTGATGCAATATTCATGTTAGCTTAGGATTGAATTGTGACGAAAACTATGGAAGAAAACACCATTTTTGATAGGAGAACCCATGTAGTATTGATGTTTATGTAAATTCTGGAAACCCTTGCCATGTAGAGGTAATAATCCACGAAATATGGTGATTATACAAAAGAAATTTTGGAGAAAGATTCATTAGAAATCTGTTTAAGAATAAGTGTAGAGTTCTTGATAATTGGACATGATTTTAGGTTATAAATCCATGTTTAATGATAGTTACACGCATGCTATACGTTATAAACACCTGGTATAATGTTATAATGATGATAGTAGGATTTTTGGGGCGATTAGAATAGAAGAACATCATTTTAGATGAAGAAATTGGTTAAAACCCGTCACTGCATTCTGCAGAATTTTGCCCAGACCTGCTTGATCGATCGATCGAGCCTAGAGCTTCGATCGATCGAAGGATCGATCGATCGAGCCCCAAGCTTCGATCGATCGACCCCTCCTGGCAGACTCCTATTTCCCTTGTTAAATTAGTTAACTTAAGTTTATTGTGAAATAATCTTTGGGCATCTTAAATAAAATGATTTGGGAGACATTGAGGACCAGTAGGGTATATGGATAAATGTTTGAACCTTTAATCTTCAACGAGAATGGTATTTACGGGATATTGACTTTAGGTTGGTAGATTTATGAATTTTTAAAGGGGGAGGTGCGTAAGAGAGTTACGTTGGAATCTAATAAAGGCACTTACTGAATTTCATAATTTGGAAGATATAATCCATGAGTGTTAGGTAATAAGTGAGTAAACCCTTCGAGTTGAGGTTAGGAATGAAACCTTATGCGTTATTCTATAAATGTAAAATTTAGGATAAATGGTATATGTACGGGTGATGAGAAGAACCTATATTAATATGATAAAGTGGTATATTTATATGATTGTGTGTACATATATTATATACATGTGAAAAACGTACCCGCGCTACTTGCTATCCCTGAGGTTACCGCGCTGGGACGATCTTATCCTGTGTTGCCTTATGGAGGATATTGATTCGTACCCTAGAAGATAGAGATCCTAGGTACGGACTATCAAATTGATAGTCGGACGGTCCTAAGAGACGTGAGGGTATGTACTGACCTCTTGGACTTGGAAATCTATGCTTCGCCTCAATGTTGTTTTGTATATGTTAATACAGTTCGAGAGTGATTCCGAACTTGTATTTCCCTTTGTGTGAGCGATACGGGGGTTGGATAGCAGAGTATGCCTGCACCATAGTTTTAGTTGGGGTGCTGTTATATATATATATTATACGAGTAGTTAATATATATATGAGATTATGAACTTTAAACTGCCTACTGTGATTTGATAAGTAGGACATGGTTGTTGACTCAATAATAAATGCTTGTTATGTGAAAGTATAATATGTCACTGTAAAACTTTATTGTTTTTATAAAGTTAGAAATAGAGAAATTTGGTTACAAATTGGAACATGTCTTTTAAATGAAATCGTGAATTGCAAATCTTTTGGGTAAGTGATGTTAAGTCAAATCTTTTAGAAAGACTAGTGCGTTAGATGATAAAACAAACCAATGGGAAGGATAATGCGATAGGGGTGCACATTAGAAGAGAGGTGAGTATTTTCTCAAGAGAGCGACGTTCTAACATGTTATTGCATTGGCCTGTATCAATTTAAATACTTGCTAAACGTATTTTAAAATCAAACACACGTTCGGGCTCTGACCCGTTTCTTCTTCACTCTCTCTCTTGTATATATATGTATATTTTCAGGTGCCCAGCCACAGGGGCGTCTTGCTTAGGATCCATTGAGAAGAACGAGCTGCAGCTTAGGTGGGAGTTGCAGGTCACTTGAGTAGACAGCTTCTGTTATTGACTCCACTCCTAGTACTCTCATTTATTGGGCACGGGTCGAGATAGTCAGAAAAGTGTACCCGGGGGTTTAGTTTGGGTCTCAGGATGTTTTTAGGCTTAATTAGTGACCCGGGAGGGCATTTTGGTCATTTTACAAAATAGGGTAATTAAACCCATGAATTTCAGCCAACCTATATCAGCCATTAGGTCAGCCTCTTAGGGTTAGAACATTCACAAATCAAATGACGGCCATTGGAGAAGAGAGGAGAGAACTCCAAGGCGATCCAAGGCCAAAAGGCCACCGGTTTGCACCGCCACCACCACCACCGCGTAGATCACGAGACGAGGAATGCAGCCATACGAAAATAAGCCGTGAACCTGCATACCAAAATCCCAGGCAAGTGTTTAAACTTGCTATTTTCGTTGATGCAATATTCATGTTAGCTTAGGATTGAATTGTGACGAAAACTATGGAAGAGAACACCATTTTTGATAGGAGAACCCATGTAGTATTGATGTTTATGTAAATTCTGGAAACCCTTGCCATGTAGAGGTAATAATCCACGAAATCTGGTGATTATACAAAAGAAATTTTGGAGAAAGATTCATTAGAAATCTGTTTAAGAATAATTGTAGAGTTCTTGATAATTGGACATGATTTTAGGTTAAAAATCCATGTTTAATGATAGTTACACGCATGCTATACGTTATAAACACCTGGTATAATGTTATAATGATGATAGTAGGATTTTTGGGGCGATTAGAATAGAAGAACATCGTTTTAGATGAAGAAATTGGTTAAAACCCGTCACTGCATTCTGCAGAATTTTGCCCAGACCTGCTTGATCGATCGATCGAGCCTAGAGCTTCGATCGATCGAAGGATCGATCGATCGAGCCCCAAGCTTCGATCGATCGACCCCTCCTGGCAGACTCCTATTTCCCTTGTTAAATTAGTTAACTTAAGTTTATTGTGAAATAATCTTTGGGCATCTTAAATAAAATGATTTGGGAGACATTGAGGACCAGTAGGGTATATGGATAAATGTTAGAACCTTTAATCTTCAACGAGAATGGTATTTACGGGATATTGACTTTAGGTTGGTAGATTTATGAATTTTTAAAGGGGGAGGTGCGTAAGAGAGTTACGTTGGAATCTAATAAAGGCACTTACTGAATTTCATAATTTGGAAGATATAATCCATGAGTGTTAGGTAATAAGTGAGTAAACCCTTCGAGTTGAGGTTAGGAATGAAACCTTATGCGTTATTCTATAAATGTAAAATTTAGGATAAATGGTATATGTACGGGTGATGAGAAGAACCTATATTAATATGATAAAGTGGTATATTTACATGATTGTGTGTACATATATTATATACATGTGAAAAACGTACCCGCGCTACTTGCTATCCCTGAGGTTACCGCGCTGGGACGATCTTATCCTGTGTTGGCTTATGGAGGATATTGATTCGTACCCTAGAAGATAGAGATCCTAGGTACGGACTATCTAATTGATAGTCAGACGGTCCTAAGAGACGTGAGGGTATGTACTGACCTCTTGGACTTGGAAATCTATGCTTCGCCTCAATGTTGTTTTGTATATGTTAATACCGTTCGAGAGTGATTTCGAACTTGTATTTCCCTTTATGTGAGCGATACGGGGATTGGATAGCAGAGTATGCCCGCACCATAGTTTTAGTTGGGGTGTTGTTATATATATATATATATTATACGAGTAGTTAATATATATATGAGATTATGAACTTTAAACTGCCTACTGTGATTTGATAAGTAGGACATGGTTGTTGACTCAATAATAAATGCTTGTTTTGTGAAAGTATAATGTGTCACTGTAAAACTTTATTGTTTTTATAAAGTTAGAAATAGAGAAATTTGGTTACAAATTGGAACATCTCTTTTAAATGAAATCGTGAATTGCAAATCTTTCGGGTAAGTGATGTTAAGTCAAATCTTTTATAAAGACTAGTGCGTTAGATGATAAAACAAACCAATGGGAAGGATAGTGCGATAGGGGTGCACATTAGGAGAGAGGTGAGTATTTTCTCAAGAGAGCGACGCTCTAATATGTTATTGCATTGGCCTGTATCAATTTAAATACTTGCTAAACGTATTTTAAAATCAAACACACTTTCGGGCTCTGACCCGTTTCTTTTTCTCTCTCTCTCTTGTATATATATGTATATTTTCAGGTGCCCAGCCACAGGGGAGTCTTGCTTAGGATCCCTTGAGAAGAACGAGTTGCAGCTTAGGTGGGAGTTGCAGGTCACTTGAGTAGACGGCTTCTGTTATTGACTCCACTCCTAGTACTCTCATTTATTGGGCACGTGTCGCCCCTTTTCATTATTTCATTTGTTGTTGGGAGATTTATATTTCAGTCATTTCCAGTATTGTTTCTTTGGGATTTATTCAGTATGGACTTGTGTTTTAGTTTTAATATGTTGACATTCGATTGACGAATGTATTATATTATTTGGCTTACTGTAGTGTGATTCTTAATTGTAAGTATGTTGTTTTTAATTAAATAAATATTTTTCTTTAAATTAAAATTTGGAAAGTATGTATGAAAATGGTTTTGACACTTAGCTTAATTATTTAGGGTGTTAAATTGGAAAATATATTTTTATCGACAGTGATGCTGAGAATGAACCAACTGTATACCTTGATTTAATTTAATAAAGGAGTGATCGCCCGGTATTTAATTAGGCGGGGTGTCACAGGTGGTATCAGAGCATCAGGTTCTAGTGTCCTTAGGATCTGTACGGCTTATTATGCTTCTAGCGTTGCTTTGTTTGTTATAGAGCCCTATGTTTAGGATTGTCGATTCCTTTGACGAGATTTCGTTCTCTTGCTGTAATGTGTATACACTAGTGAATTCTAATTTCGTTCGGATGTGTGCGTGTGCCGAGCGATGACGGATGTCAGAAGAGGACCGTTAAGCGTACATCAGGAGGCAGGGCTCAATTGAAAATTATGAAATATATCCGAGGATGATGACCGTAGTCGAGGTCATCTCCATTATGGCATGAGAATCCACGACTAGAAAGGCGACTAAGGTACAACAAGGATTTTCAAATGCTGTTATAGACAAATGAGGTGCGAGGGTAAACTTACCCAACGTATTATGAAAACGTGTAGAGACTGTCAGTGGAAATTTTAGAAACGCGAAATTGAATGTGTTTACCAAATGAGGTAAAGTATTCATATGCTTAAATATAGGATGGAGTATGGCAAACCGAAAGTGAAAATTTAGAGAAAATTTTCTTGGCTTTCGGGACGAAATTATAATGGTTGTATTCAACCACCAATTTTAGAAGTGGAATGCTATGCCTATGGGAGAACCTTAGGTACAATGTTGACCGTATGTCCTTTCCTCAACTGTTCAGGATGAGGCAAATGTGGTTCTGAGCTCATCGAGGAAGGGCATGTCAAGGGTCCATCCGTGAATATGAATCGTAACCGTCAACGAATTTTGTATCGAAGGATGTAGATACAAGTGGGGGAAATGACTCCAAGTGGGAGGTCAACTTGTAATAATAAATTGATAATACTCGAGGAGGAAATTATGATGGACGACCGATTCGGAGGTTGACAATGTCATACTTTGTCAATATAGATGATGACGCTCCTTTGTGGGGGAAGTTAAAGGAATCGAAGAATTTAGTCGGGAATAAACCTGAATACATCGGTGGTGGTATAGCACCACAAAAAGATGTGGATACACATCCGGAAAAACCATTTAAGTGCTTCAAATAGTTAAATTCTTACCAAGTGATGGTAAATTATTAGCATGTGAGATGAGTTAATGCATATAATTATAAATGTTACCATTATGTGAATATTTTTCCCTAGTGTAGCGGGATTTTTCTTTAGTGCTATCCGCGGAGGATGAATGAGTATATTAACAGTGTTTTATACTTTATAGAGGTTACTCGTTGTAGAGATGCGATACACGAGTATAATATTATTTTTGTTAAAATGTTATATAAAATGGGTAGTATGATAGTGTACATTGATTGTGAGGCTATCGGAGTAGTTGCATTGGTGCAACATGTTTTATGTTTGTTTTGGGCGAGGCCTCACTTGTAAGAAGGTTGGACTTGCACTTATATTATCTATCCTAGATACTTCGAAAGAGATAGCGGGCTCGAGATATTCGATGCCACAGTATGCGTAGACCTTGTCAGTATAATTCCGTATGTATCGGGATTTACCCTTGAGCGAAAAGATTTGACTCAGAATTATGTTTAGCACTCCGGACTTAGTGATAGGAAAAGTGCGATGTTATATTTATCATTTAAAGATGTGGGAGTTATTAGTTATACCCCTATTATTAGGGAAGGGAATTTCGAGGATTCCGATCGTATGTATCCGAGGTTAATAGAATGAAATTTCCATCAACCAATACGAAAGTAAAATTGGGAAACGATATTCGTTAAGCATAATTACAGTAGAAATTGTATACCTTGATTTAATTTAATAAAGGAGTGATCGCCCGGTATTTAATTAGGCGGGGTGTCACAGGGGGATGTGCTTTCTGAAAAGCATCCCGAACCCTCTCCCATGCAGATGGAAGCTGTGCTGGTACTGGCGCCACTGCCTGGACCTGGGGTGGAGCTTGCTGAATCACCGCTATCGCGGCATTCACCGCTTGAGCAACTATGGCGGCCACTTCATTAGCATTCATTGTGCCCGGTGCCAGAGCTGCTGGTTGCTCGGCCTGGGCACGCCTATCTTTCGGAGCACGTCTCGGAGGTATCTGAAACGTGAACAAAATTTATCAGTCTACAGTTATCATCGAATCTCAATTAACTGAAGACTTAAACGTAAAAGCAGGAATACAACAAATCCTAAAAATAGGGCTCTATAGTAAAAACGTTAAGCTGAAAGCGAGATAAGCCGTACAGATCCTATGGACACTAGAACCTGATGCTCTGATACCACTTGCGACACCCTGCCTAATTAAATACCGGGCGATCACTCCTTTATTAAATTAAATCAAGGTAAACAGTTGGTTCATTCTCAGCATCACTGTCGATAAAAATAATTTTTCCAATTTAACACCCTAAATAATTAAGCTAAGTGTCAAAACCATTTTTCATACAAACTTCCAAATTTTAATTAAAGAAAAGATTTATTTATACAAAACACATTTCTACAATATGGAACCACACCACGAAGAACTAAAATAAAACCATACGTTCGTCAATCGAATGTCAACATAATAAAACTAAACATCATGAACCATCCTGAATAAATCCCATAAAACAATACTGGAATAACTGAAATATAAAAATCCCAACAATAAATGAAATGATGAAAAAGGGCGACACGTGCCCAATAAATGAGAGTAATAGGAGTGGAGTCAATAACAGAAGCCGTCTACTCAAGTGACCTGCAACTCCCACCTAAGCTGCAGCTCGTTCTTCTCAAAGGATCCTAAGCAAGACGCCCCTGTGGCTGGGCACCTGAAAATATACATATATATACACAAGAGAGAGAGAAAAAGAAACGGGTCAGGGCCCGAAAGTGTGTTTGATTTTAAAATACGTTAAGCAAGTATTTAAATTGATACAGGCCAATGCAAATCATATTAGTTCAACACTCTCTTGAGGAATTCTCACCTCTCTTCTAATGTGCACGACTATCGTACTAACCTTCCCAAAAATTTTAGTTTTATCTTAACTTACTCCTAAGTTTCCAAAACCGAACGATGAGAACGTTTTAAAACGGTTACTTTCAATATGTAGCACTCCTCTCGTTTTAGCTTCATTAAATTATAAGCTTCCCAGTTTTCTCATACTTTCACAAAACAAGTATTTAATAATCTGAGTTAACAACCATGTTCTACTTATCAAATCACAGTAGGCAGTTTAAAGTTTATAACCTCATATATATATTAACTACTCGTATAATATATATACATATAACAGCACCCCAACTAAACTATGGTGCGGGCATACTCTGCTATCCAATCCCCGTATCGTTCACACAAAGGGAAATACAAGTTCGGAATCACTCTCGAACTGTATTAACATATACAAAACAACGTTGAGGCGAAGCATAGATTCTAAGTCCAAGAGGTCAGTACATACCCACACGTCTCTTAGGACCGTCCGACTATCAATCTGATAGCCCGTACCTAGGATCTCTATCTTCTAGGGTACGAATCAATATCCCCCATAAAGCAACACAGGATAAGATCGTCCCAGCGCGGTAACCTCAGGGATAGCAAGTAGCGCGGGTAAGTTTTTCACATGTATATAATAAATGTACACAAAATCATATAAATATACCCATTCATCATATTAATATAGATTCCTCCCGTTACCCATAGTCACAACATTTTATCTTAAACTTCCCATTATTATGATTGCGTCTAAGGTTTCGTCTCTAACCTTAATTCGAAGAGTTTTCTCACTCATTACCTAATACTCATGGTTTATATCCTCACAAATCTGAAATTCAGTAAGGGACTTTATTTGATTCCGACGTAACTCTCTTACGTACCTCATCCTTAAGTTATAAATCTATCAACCTAAAGTAAATATCCCATAATTACCATACTTGTTGAAGATTAAATGTCCTAACATTTATCCATATACCCTACTGGTCCTCAATATCTCCCAAATCCTTTTTATTTAGTATGCCCAAAGGTTATTTCATGATAAATCAATTTAACTAGTCAAACAAGAGAAAAAGGAGTCTGCCAGGAGGGGTCGATCGATCGAGGTCTGGGGCTCGATCGATCGAATCCTTCGATCGAGGTCTGGGGCTCGATCGATCGAATCCTTCGATCGATCGAAGCTCTATGCTCGATCGATCGATTAAGCAGGTCTGGGCAAAAATTCTGCAGAAATTGCAGTGACGAGATTGATTAAGTTTCTTCATCAAAACTCATATTTTCCAACACTAATCGACCCAAAAAGTCTACTGCTAACATCCTAACATAATTCCAGATATCTTTAACGATTAGCATGTGTGTATTCATCATTAAACATGGTTAAACAACCTAAAGTTTCATCTAATTATCAAGAACCCTAAAGTTTTCTTAACTTTTGTTCTAATCAGTTTTCTCCAGAATTTCCTTCTAGCAAGTCATTACAAATTCGTTGGTTAATCATCTATTTCACATATTATTTCCAGAATATGGTTATAACGATTTCTACATGCAAATCCCTATCAAAAATTGGGGTTTTCTTCCATTGATTATACACCTAATCATTCCTACAATAATATGATTATTGCACCAACGAAAATACGCAAGTTAAACACTTGCCTGGGATTTCAGAGGTTTGCTTTCCTGCTGATATAGGTGTGGTTGCGTTCTCCTCCTCGCGATCTACGCGTTGGTGGTGACGGCGGTGAAATCGGTGGTGTTTTGGGCCTTGAATCACCTTGAGAGCTCTCTCCTCTTTTCTCCAATGGCCGTTCTAGGGTTCTGAATGTTCTAACCCTAAAAGGCTGACTTAAATGGCTGCTAAGGATGGCTAAAATTCGTGGGTTTAATTACCCTATTTTGTAAAATGACCAAAATGCCCTCCCGGGTCACCAATTAAGCCTAAAAACATCCCGAGACCCAAACTAAACCCCCGGGTACACTTTTCTGACTATCTCGACCTTTCCGGACGCGTTGGCGCACTCAAAACGACCATACAGACAACTTATGAAATATTCACTTTTTAATTAACATAATTAGTCCCGACGTGGCACGGGCACGTCCCGACTTAAATTTCCGAAATAGTCATTTAATTCACTTATGACATTCAATATAACCAATATAATATATTACTATGCTCATTAGTAATATTCAACAAGTTTCCCATAATTACTAACTCTAGTCACGTTAATAATTATAACATAATTAATTTCCGGATTTTTTAAAAATAAATCATCACATTAAATTTAATAAATCCCCAAATTAAATATAGCATAAAAATACGGGGTATTACATACTTCCCCCTAATAACGGAATTGCGTCCCGAAATTCGGAAAATAAGGCATACCTGGTAAAAACAACTCTGGATATCTCTCGCGCATATCTGCCTCACGCTCCCAAGTGGATTCCTCCACATTATGATGCTCCCACTGGATTCGCACAAGTGAAACTACTTTCGACCTCAATCTCCTCTCACTATAGTCTAGAATAGCCACTGGTCTCTCCTCGTAAGAGCTATCAGACTGTAAGTCTATCTCGTCTATCGCAATGTGAGTATGGGTCATATCATCCCGAAGATACCGTCTCAACGACGAGATGTGGAATACATCGTGGATGCGATGTAAATGTTCTGGCAATCCCAACCTGTATGCTACTGGCCCAATTCTCTCGATGATGGGAAATGGTCCTACGTACCTCGGAGCCAACTTCCCCTTCTTCCCGAACCTCATCACTCCTTTCATAGGAGATACACGCAACAACACTTGATCTCCCACATTAAACTCCCGGAAGAACCGTTTCGCATCGGCGTAGATCTTCTGCCTGTCTTGGGCTACCCGAATACGACTCCTGATTATCTCAATCCTCGCGGAGGTCTCCAGAATCACTTCTGGCCCTAATAACTTGTTGTCCCCCACCTCGAGCCAACAAGTTGGAGAACGACAAGGCCTGCCGTACAAAGCCTCAAATGGAGCCACGCCAATCATAAATTGATAGGAGTTATTATAAGCAAACTCTACCAGTAGAAGGTGTGGTTCCCAACCCCCTCCGAAATCGAGAACACACATGCGTAGCATATCTTCCAACATCTGATTAGTACGCTCTGTCTGTCCATCTGTCTGTGGGTGGTAGGCTGAACTCAGTCTCAACTCTGTACCCATAGCCTCCTGAAAGCTTTCCCAGAAATGTGACACAAAAATCTTATCTCTATCTGACACAATATTCAGGGTCACCCCGTGTAATCTGACAATCTCAGCGATGAACAACTGGGCATACTGACCCGTGGTATAGTCTGTCCTCACTGGCAAAAAATGAGCCGCCTTGGTCAAACGGTCTACAATCACCCAGATAGAATCGTGGCCCCGCTGTGATGTAGGCAACCCGGTAATGAAATCCATGGAAATACATTCCCACTTCCACGCGGGTATTTCCAACGGCTGAAGTAATCCCGACGGTTTCTGATGGTCCACCTTCACCAGCTGGCAAGTAGAACACTTGGACACAAATTCAGCGATGTCCCTCTTCATCCCACTCCATCAGTACTGTCGTCTCATGTCCTGGTACATCTTATCGCCTCCCGGATGTACTGCAAATCGGGACCCATGAGAATGAGTCATCACTTCATGACGTAGCTCCTCTCCTTCTGGGACCACTAATCTCCCATTAAACCGCAACCCTCCATCCGAACTAACAGAATAGGACTCAGCACCCTCGGTTAGAAGTTGTACAATCTGCTCCTGACAAAACGGGTGTGTGTGCTGTGCCTGTATCACCCTTGTAACGATCTCGAGTGTGACTGACATGACGGATATGAACAAACGGGCTACTGCATCTTGGTGACCCAACTCTTTCCACTTTGCTTTCCAAACTTCGGCTACATCGTCTACCGGTCTACGGCTCAACGCATCAGCAACGACGTTGGCCTTCCCCGGATGGTACTGTATGTCGAACTGGTAATCTTTCACAAACTCTAACCATCTGCGCTGACGCATATTCAGCTCGCGCTGAGTGAACAGGTACTGCAGTGACTTATGGTCTGTGAACAAACGAAATTTCTCGCCCAATAAATAGTGCCTCCAAATTCTCAATGCAAAGACGACCGCAGCTAACTCCAGGTCGTGGGTGGGGTAATTCTTCTCATGCGGCTTAAGCTTGCGGGTAGAAAAAGCTATAGCCTTCTCCTCCTGCTGAAGTACTCCCCCAAGTCCTCGTAAGGATGCATCTGTGTAAACCAGGTACTCTACACCCGGCTTCGGTAAAGCAAGGTCTGGTGCCGAAGTAAGCTTGTCTTTTAGCTCGTCGAAAGCTAATTGACAAGCATCATCCCAAACATACGGTACCCCTTTGCGAGTCAAATTCGTCAACGGACCCGCTATTTTGGAGAATCCCCGAATGAACCTCCTGTAGTATCCGGCTAACCCCAAGAAACTACGCACTTCCGTCGGTGTCGTGGGCTACCCCCACTCCCTCACCGCTGACACTTTGCTCGGGTCAACTGCTATCCCTTGCACAGAAACAACATGGCCCAAGAATTGTACCTCTCGCAACCAGAATCCACACTTCTCGTACTTAGCATACAACTGATGCTCTCGTAGAGTCTGAAGAACCTGCCTCAAGTGTTCGGCATGCTCCTCCTCGGAGTGTGAATATATCAAAATATCATCTATGAAGACGATGACGAACTGATCCAAGAACTCTCTGAATACTCGGTTCATCAAGTCCATGAAAACGGCTGGGGCATTTATGAGTCCGAACGGCATCACCCTGAACTCATAGGACCCACATCTCGACAAGAAGGCAGTCTTTGAAACATCCTGCTCTCTAATCCGTAACTGATGGTACCCCGACCTCAGATCTATCTTCAAAAAGAAAGTTGCTTCCTTCAACTGGTCGAATAGATCATCGATTCGAGGTAACGGATACTTATTCCGTATCGCGACCTTATTCAACTCCCGGTAGTCCACGCACAATCTCAGTGAACCATCTCTCTTCTTTACAAATAAGACTGGAGCGCCCCAAGGTGAGGTACTCCTACGAATGAAGCCCTGACCTAATAGCTGCTCAATCTGATCTCGTAGCTCTCGCATCTCTGCTGGAGCCATACGGTACGGTGCGCGTGCTATAGGTCTCGTATCCGGCAATAAATCTATAACGAAGTCTATCTCACGACTGGGCGGTAGGCCTGGTATCTCCTGAAACACATCGGAATACTCCCTAACAACTGGGATCGAATCCAAAGGAATCACAACCTCCATAGAGGTATCCTCCTCAATGTAATATAAATGAGCGGTCGAACCTCCCTCTGGGCGAGGCATCGCCACTACAAACATCTCTTGCCCCGGAATGGCAAAAAAATGCTCCCACCGAAGCAATCAATCATGGCTCTATAAGATGTGAACCAATCCATACCAATGATCACATCATGCTCGTGCATGTCTAAGACTAGCATGTCTGCAGGCAACACCAAGCTACCAATCTCTACCCCTACTCCCCGGTATATAAAGAATATAAGTGACCCACTCCCCAGTGGTGAGTCGACACACGTCACGGTGCTCTCTGCTGTGGCTAATAACCCTAAGGACTTCGCAAAATGCGTAGCTATAAAATAATGCGTTGCCCCCGTATCAAACAAAACTTTACCCATAGTACCATGGATAGGAAACATACCCTCAATCGCGGGTGGTGCCTGTGGAGCTGCTGCATGGTGGACGTTATAGACACGTCCATACTGCATTTGCCCCTGCTGCACTGGAGCTGCTAGAATGGCTGGTAGGGCTGGCATCTGGGCTGGGGCTGGAAAGGCAGGTGGGAAGAGTGGTCTCTGCGGCTCATTACGGGCTCCTTGCTACTGTGGGGCCCTATCGCCCTCTGGGCAATCCTGACTCTTATGGCCGTGCTTGCCGCACACAAAACACCGGCTTCTGAAATTACCTCCCCTCTGTCCCTGCTGACCACGGACCTGCTGGCCGTTACCTCCACGCCATTGGCCCTGTTGGCCCTGATGTGCACGCTGTTGGCCTTGCTGGCCCTGCTGCTGTCCCTGTGGTCGGTGTTCACCCTGCTGATTAGGCTGGCCCTGCTGGCCCTGCCTATAAGCCCCATTTCCCTGCCTGTGATCACCCGAATGGAATCGCTTAGCAGGGTCCCCCGGATGGGAACTCTGCTCGTGCTGACAAGTCTGTCCATGAGTTGGTGCCCCACCGGCACTATTACTCCCGGTCCTGCCCTGCTGGCTGGACTCTCCTGCTCTCTTGCTTCCCTGAAGATGGAAGCGGTGATCCTGGCAATGTAGTAACGCTGAATTGAGTACATCAGTGAAAGTACTCTGGGATAGATTTCCAATAAGGTGCTGACGGATCCTCCAAGTTAACCCGTCGACGAACAGCAAAATCTTCTTGCCCTCAGTGGGTGCCTCATCCGGCACAATAGTGAGAAGTCTTGTGAACTCCTCCTCATACTCAGCTACAGTAAGGTTCTCCTGCTTCAGATTTAGTAATTTCTGCCTCATCTCAGTCTTCACTGCGGGTGGAAAATACTTGCGGTCAAACCGCTCCCAGAACAACTGAATAGGGATCGTGCCCCTCTCCTCCAAAGAAGTAGTGGACTCCCACCACTGTAATGCGGTCCCAACAGTTTGAAAGAAGCCAATAACTGCTTTTGTACTTCGGTGCACTCATACATACGAAGATGCCGTTGGATGTCTTTCTTCCATTGGCTAATCGTGACAATGTCGGAGCTACCGGAGAACTCAGGGGGATGTACTTTCTGAAAAGCATCCCGAACCCTCTCCCATGCAGATGGAAGCTGTGCTGGTACTGGCGCCAATAACGGGGTATTACATACTTCCCCCCTAAATTAATTATAGCATAAAAATACGGGGTATTACATACTTCCCCCCTAATAACGGAATTTCGTCCCGAAATTCGGAAAATAAGGCATACCTGGTAAAAAAAACTCTGGATATCTCTCGCGCATATCTCCCTCACGCTCCCAAGTGGATTCCTCCACATTATGATGCTCCCACTGGATTCGCACAAGTGGAACTACTTTCGACCTCAATCTCCTCTCACTATAGTCTAGAATAGCCACTGGTCTCTCCTCGTAAGAGCTATCAGACTGTAAGTCTATCTCGTCTATAGCCTTCTCCTCCTGTTGAAGTACTCCCCCAAGTCCTCGTAAGGATGCATCTGTATAAATCCCCAAATTAATTATAGCATAAAAATACGGGGTATTACATACTTCCCCCCTAATAACGGAATTTCGTCCCGAACTTCGGAAAATAAGGCATACCTGGTAAAAACAACTCTGGATATCTCTCGCGCATATCTGCCTCACGCTCCCAAGTGGATTCCTCCACATTATGATGCTCCCACTGGATTCGCACAAGTGAAACTACTTTCAACCTCAATCTCCTCTCACTATAGTCTAGAATAGCCACTGGTCTCTCCTCGTAAGAGCTATCAGACTGTAAGTCTATCTCGTCTATCGCAATGTGAGTATGGGTCATATCATCCCGAAGATATCTTCTCAACGACGAGATGTGGAATACATCGTGGATGCGATGTAAATGTTCTGGCAATCCCAACCTGTATGCTACTGGCCCAATTCTCTCGATGATGGGAAATGGTCCTACGTACCTCGGAGCCAATTTGCCCTTCTTCCCGAACCTCATCACTCCTTTCATGGGAGATACACGCAACAACACTTGATCTCCCACATTAAACTCCTGGAAGAACCGTTTCGCATCGGCGTAGCTCTTCTGCCTGTCTTGGGCTACCCGAATACGAATCCTGATTATCTCAATCCTCGCGGAGGTCTCCTGAATCACTTCTGGCCCTAATAACTTGTTGTCCCCCACCTCGAGCCAACAAGTTGGAGAACGACAAGGCCTGCCGTACAAAGCCTCAAATGGAGCCATGCCAATCGTAAATTGATAGGAGTTATTATAAGCAAACTCTACCAGTGGAAGGTGTGGTTCCCAACCCCCTCTGAAATCGAGAACACGCATGCGTAGCATATCTTCCAACATCTGATTAGTACGCTCTGTCTGTCCATCTGTTTGTGGGTGGTAGGATGAACTCAGTCTCAACTCTGTACCCATAGCCTCCTGAAAGCTTTCCCAGAAACGTGACACAAAAATCTTGTCTCTATCTGACACAATATTCAGGGGCTCCCCGTGTAATCTGACAATCTCAGTGATGAACAACTGGGCATACTGACCCGTGGTATAGTCTGTCCTCACTGGCAGAAAATGAGCCACCTTGGTCAAACGGTCTACAATTACCCAGATAGAATCGTGGCCCCGCTGTGATGTAGGCAACCCGGTAATGAAATCTATGGAAATACTTTCCCACTTCCACGCGGGTATTTCCAACGGCTGAAGTAATACCGACGGTTTCTGATGGTTTACCTTCACCAGCTGGCAAGTAGAACACTTGGACACAAATTCAGCGATGTCCCTCTTCATCCCACTCCACCAGTACTGTCGTCTCATGTCCTGGTACATCTTATCGCTTCCCGGATGTACTACAAATCGAGACCCATGAGAACGAGTCATCACTTCATGATGTAGCTCCGCTCCTTCTGGGACCACTAATCTCCCATTAAACCGCAGCCCTCCATCCGAACTAATAAAATAGGACTCAGCACCCTCGGCTAGAAGTCGTACAATCTTCTCCTGACAAAACGGGTCTGTGGTTTGTGCCTGTATCACCTTTGTAACAATCTCGGGTGTGACTGACATGACGGATATGAACGAACGGGCTACTGCGTCTTGGTGACCTAACTCTTTCCACTTTACTTTCCAAACGTCGGCTACATCGTCTACCGGTCTACGGCTCAACGCATCAGCAACTACGTTGGCCTTCCCCGGATGGTACTGTATGTTGAACTGGTAATCTTTCACAAACTCTAACCATCTGCGCTGACGCATATTCAGCTCTCGCTGAGTGAACAGGTACTGCAGTGACTTATGGTCTGTGAACAAACGGAATTTCTCGCCCAATAAATAGTGCCTCCAAATTCTCAACGCAAAGACGACCGCAGCTAACTCCAGGTCGTGGGTGGGGTAATTCTTCTCATGCGGCTTAAGCTTGCGGGAAGCAAAAGCTATAGCCTTCTCCTCCTGCTGAAGTACTCCCCCAAGTCCTCGTAAGGATGCATCTGTGTAAACCAGGTACTCTACACGCGGCTTCGGTAAAGCAAGGACTGGTGCCGAAGTAATCTTATCTTTTAGCTTGTCGAAAGGTAATTGACAAGCATCATCCCAAACATACGGTACGCCTTTGCGAGTCAAATTCGTCAATGGACCCGCTATTTTGGAGAATCCCCGAATGAACCTCCTGTAGTATCCGGCTAACCCCAAGAAACTACGCACTTCCGTCGGTGTCGTGGGCTGTCCCGATTCTCTCACCGCTGACACTTTGCTCGGGTCAACTGCTATCCCTTGCTCAGAAACAACATGGCCCAAGAATTGTACCTCTCGCAACCAGAATCTACACTTCTCGTACTTAGCATACAACTGATGCTCTCGTAGAGTCTGAAGAACCTGCCTCAAGTGTTCGGCATGCTCCTCCTCGGAGTGTGAATATATCAAAATATCATCTATGAAGACGATGACGAACTGATCCAAGAACTCTCTGAATACTCGGTTCATCAAGTCCATGAAAACGGCTGGGGCATTTGTGAGTCCGAACGGCATCACCCTGAACTCATAGGACCCATATCTCGACAAGAAGGCAGTCTTTGAAACATCCTGCTCTCTAATCCGTAACTGATGGTACCCCGACCTCAGATCTATCTTCGAAAAGAAAGTTGCTCCCCTCAACTGGTCGAATAGATCATCGATTTGAGGTAACGGATACTTATTCCGTATCGTGACCTTATTCAACTCCCGGTAGTCCACGCACAATCTCAGTGAACCATCTCTCTTCTTGACAAATAAGACTGGAGCTCCCCAAGGTGAGGTACTCCTACGAATAAAGCCCTGACCTAATAGCTGCTCAATCTGATCTTGTAGCTCTCGTAGCTCTCGCATCTCTACCGGAGCCATACGGTACGGTGCGCGTGCTATAGGTCTCGTATCCGGCAATAAATCTATAACGAAGTCTATCTCACGACTGGGCGGTAGGCCTAGTATCTCCTGAAACACATCGGAATACTCCCTAACAACTGGGATCGAATCCAAAGGAATCACAACCTCCTTAGAGGTATCCTCCTCAATGTAATATAAATGAGCGGTCGAACCTCCCTCTGGGCGAGGCATCGCCACTACAAACATCTCTTGCCCCAGAATGGCAAAAACAATGCTCCCACCGAAGCAATCAATCATGGCTCTATAAGATGCGAGCCAATCCATACCAATGATCACATCATGCTCGTGCATGTCTAAGACTAGCATGTCTGCAGGCAATACCAAGCTACCAATCTCTACCCCTACTCCCCGGCATATAAAGAATATAAGTGACCCACTCCCCAGTGGTGAGTCGACACACGTCACGGTGCTCTCTGTTGTGGATAATAATCCTAAGGACTTCGCAAAATGCGTAGCTATAAAACAATGCGTTGCCCCCGTATCAAACAAAACTTTACCCATAGTACCATGGATAGGAAACATACCCTCAATCGCGGGTGGTGCCTGTGGAGCTGCTGCCTGGTGGACGTTATAGACACGTCCATACTGTAGTTGCCCCTGCTGCACTGGAGCTGCTGGAATGGCTGGTAGGGCTGGCACCTGGGCTGGAGCTAGAAGGGCAGGTGGGAAGAGTGGTCTCTGCGGCTCATTACGGGCTCCCTGCTGTTGTGGGGCCCTATCGCCCTCTGGGCAATCCTGACGCTTTTGGCCGTGCTTGCCGCACACAAAACACCGGCCTCTGAAATTAACTCCCCTCTGTCCCTGCTGACCACGACCCTACTGGCCGTTACCTCCACGCCATTGGCCCTGTTGGCCCTGATGTGTACGCTGTTGGCCTTGCTGGCCCTGCTGCTGACCCTGCTGATTAGGCTGGCCCTGCTGGCTAGGCTGACCCTGATGGCCCTGCCTGTATCCCCCGAATCCTTGCCTAGAATCACCTGAACGGAATCACTTAGCAGGGTCCCCCTGATGGGAACTCTGCTCGTGCTGACGAGTCTGTCCATGAGTTAGTGCCCCACCGGCACTATTACCCCCAGTCCTGCCCTGCTGGCTGGACTCTCCTGCTCTCTTGCTTCCCTGAAGGTGGAAGCGATGATCCTGGCAATGTAGTAACGCTGCATTGAGTACATCAGTGAAAGTACTCAGGGATAGATTTCCAATAAGGTGCTGACGGATGCTCCAAGCTAACCCGTCGACGAACAGCAAAATCTTCTTGCCCTCAGTAGGTGCCTCATCCGGCACAATAGTGAGAAGTCTCGTGAACTCCTCCTCATACTCAGCTACAGTAAGGTTCTCCTGCTTCAGATTTAGTAATTTCCGCCTCATCTCAGTCTGCACTGCGGGTGGAAAATACTTGCGGTCAAACCGCTCCCAGAACAACTGAATAGGGATCGTGTCCCTCTCCTCCAAAGTAGTAGTGGACTCCCACCACTGTAATGCAGCTCCCACCAGTTTGAAAGAAGCCAATAACTGCTTTTGTACTTCGGTGCACTCATACATGCGAAGATGCCGCTGGATGTCTTTCTTCCATTGGCTAACCGGGATAATGTCGGAGCTACCGGAGAACTCAGGGGGATGTGCTTTCTGAAAAGCATCCCGAACCCTCTCCCATACAGATGGAAGCTGTGCTGGCACTGGCGCCACTGCCTGGACCTGGGGTGGAGCCTGCTGAATCACCGCTATCGCGGCATTCACCGCCTGAGCAACTATGGCGGCCACTTCATTAGCATTCATTGTGCCCGGTGCCGGAGCTCCTGGTTGCTCGGCCTGGGCACGCCTATCTTTCGGAGCACGTCTCGGAGGCATCTGAAACGTGAACAAAATTTATCAGTCTACAGTTATCATCGAATCTCAATTAACTGAAGACTTAAACGTAAAAGAAGGAATACAACAAATCCTAAAAATAGGGCTCTATAGTAAAAACGTTAAGCTGAAAGCGAGATAAGCCGTACAGATCCTATGGACACTAGAACCTGATGCTCTCATACCACCTGTGACACCCCGCCTAATTAAATACCGTGCGATCACTCCTTTATTAAATTAAATCAAGGTAAACAGTTGGTTCATTCTCAGCATCACTGTCGATAAAAATAATTTTTCCAATTTAACACCCTAAATAATTAAGCTAAGTGTCAAAACCATTTTTCATACAAACTTCCAAATTTTAATTAAAGAAAAGATTTATTTATACAAAACACATTTCTACAATATGGAACCACACCACGAAGAACTAAAATAAAACCATACATTCGTCAATCGAATGTCAACATAATAAAACTAAACATCATGAACCATCCTGAATAAATCCCGTAAAACAATACTGGAATAACTGAAATATAAAAATCCCAACAATAAATGAAATGATGAAAAAGGGCGACACGTGCCCAATAAATGAGAGTAATAGGAGTGGAGTCAATAACAGAAGCAGTCTACTCAAGTGACCTGCAACTCCCACCTAAGCTGCAGCTCGTTCTTCTCAAAGGATCCTAAGCAAGACGCCCCTGTGGCTGGGCACCTGAAAATATACATATATATACACAAGAGAGAGAGAGAAAAAGAAACGGGCCAGGGCCCGAAAGTGTGTTTGATTTTAAAATACGTTAAGCAAGTATTTAAATTGATACAGGCCAATGCAAATCATATTAGTTCGACACTCTCTTGAGGAATTCTCACCTCTCTTCTAATGTGCACGCCTATCGTACTAACCTTCCCAAATTTTTTAGTTTATCTTAACTTACTCCTAAGTTTCCAAAACCGAACGATGACAATGTTTTAAAACGGTTACTTTCAATATGTAGCACTCCTCTCGTTTTAGCTTCATTAAATTATAAGCTTCCCAGTTTTCTCATACTTTCACAAAACAAGTATTTAATAATCTGAGTCAACAACCATGTTCTACTTATCAAGTCACAGTAGGCAGTTTAAAGTTTATAACCTCATATATATATTAACTACTCGTATAATATATATATATAACAGCACCCCAACTAAACTATGGTGCGGGCATACTCTGCTATCCAATCCCCGTATCGCTTACACAAAGGGAAATACAAGTTCGGAATCACTCTCGAACTGTATTAACATATACAAAACAACGTTGAGGCGAAGCATAGATTCCAAGTCCAAGAGGTCAGTACATACCCACACCTCTCTTAGGACCGTCCGACTATCAATCTGATAGCCCGTACCTAGGATCTCTATCTTCTAGGGTACGAATCAACATCCCCCATAAAGCAACACAGGATAAGATCGTCCCAGCGCGGTAACCTCAGGGATAGCAAGTAGCGCGGGTAAGTTTTTCACATGTATATAATATATGTACACACAATCATATAAATATACCCATTCATCATATTAATATAGGTTCCTCCCGTTACCCATAGTCACAACATTTTATCTTTAACTTCCCATTATTATGATTGCGTCTAAGGTTTCGTCTCTAACCTTAATTCGAAGAGTTTTCTCACTCATTACCTAATACTCATGGTTTATATCCTCACAAATCTGAAATTCAGTAAGGGACTTTATTTGATTCCGACGTAACTCTATTACGTACCTCATCCTTAAGTTATAAATCTATCAACCTAAAGTAAATATCCCATAATTACCATACTTGTTGAAGATTAAAGGTCCTAACATTTATCCATATACCCTACTGGTCCTCAATATCTCCCAAATCCTTTTTATTTAGTATGCCCAAAGGTTATTTCACGATAAATCAATTTAACTAGTCAAACAAGAGAAAAAGGAGTCTGCCAGGAGGGATCGATCGATCGAGGTCTGGGGCTCGATCGATCGAATCCTTCGATCGATCGAAGCTCTATGCTCGATCGATCGATTCAGCAGGTCTGGGCAAAAAATCTGCAGAAATTGCAGTGACGGGATTGATTAAGTTTCTTCATCAAAACTCATATTTTCCAACACTAATCGACCCAAAAAGTCTACTGCTAACATCCTAACATAATTCCAGATATCTTTAACGATTAGCATGCGTGTATTCATCATTAAATATGGTTAAACAACCTAAAGTTTCATCTAATCATCAAGAACCCTAAAGTTTTCATAACTTTTGTTCTAATCAGTTTTCTCCAGAATTTCCTTCTAGAAAGTCATTACAAATTCGTGGGTTAATCATCTACTTCACATATTATTTCCAGAATATGGTTATAACGATTTCTACATGCAAATCCCTATCAAAAATTGGGGTTTTCTTCCATTGATTATACACCTAATCATTCCTACACTAATATGATTATTGCACCAACGAAAATACGCAAGTTAAACACTTGCCTGGGATTTCAGAGGTTTGCTTTCCTGCTGATATAGGTGTGGTTGCGTTCTCCTCCTCGCGATCTACGCGTTGGTGGTGACGGCGGTGAAATCGGTGGTGTTTTGGGCCTTGAATCACCTTGAGAGCTCTCTCCTCTTTTCTCCAATGGCCGTTCTAGGGTTCTGAATGTTCTAACCCTAAAAGGCTGACTAAAAAGGCTGCTAAGGATGGCTGAAATTCGTGGGTTTAATTACCCTATTTTGTAAAATGACCAAAATGCCCTCCCGGGTCACTTATTAAGCCTAAAAACATCCCGGGACCCAAACTAAACCCCCGGGTACACTTTTCTGACTATCTCGACCTTTCCGGACGCGTTGGCGCACTCAAATCGACCATACGGACAACTTAAAAAATATTCCCTTTTTAATTTGCATAATTAGTCCCGACGTGACACGGGCACGTCCCGACTTAAATTTCCGAAATAGTCATTTAATTCACCTATGACATTCAGTATAACCAATATAATATATTACTATGCTCATTAGTAATATTCAACAAGTTTCCCATAATTACTAACTCTAGTCACGTTAATAATTATAACATAATTAATTTCCGGATATTTATTAAATAAATCATCACATTAAATTTAATAAATCCCCAAATTAATTATAGCATAAAAATACGGGTTATTACAGGTACCAATCTAAATCCTCCCTCCCCCGTAGGCACACAAAGATTAGATGGCCCTGATCGAAAGCCGACCTCCCGTGATAGCAAGTATGGTAGGTATGTTATACACATATAAGTCCCTATACTAAACATTCACACATCTTAGATATCTTATAATATTAATAGAGGTATATTTTACATTCCTATATCATCATTAAATGTTGTACATTTACAAGTCCCCGGATAATATACAATATGGTTCACCAACACTTCTCACGTCGCAAATTGAAGTACTTACAACCTAACCCCTAAAAGTCACCAGGTGTTTTATATAATTCAAGTTTTAATCCTCAATGTACTCCAATCTCACAATTATACCCACTAATCAACAAGGGAAGAATGACACTCAATTAAATAAGTCTACGAAAAGTTCGAAACTAAAATCGGATCGAAAAAGACCATTCTGTAATCTCGTTAGAAGTTTCTGAGATCTTATTCGAACGAGTTCGTTCGAACGAAAAGCTTCGAACGAACCACCAACTCGTTAGAAAGGCTACTGGAATCTCGTTAGAAGCTTGTTCGAACGAGGTGATTCGAACGACCTGGGTTGGTCTTCTAACAAAAATTCCGAGAATGCCCAGAGTTTCTCCCAACCTCGATTTTCCCCATTTTTCTTTCTCTAAATCCATCCTAAGTTCATACCAATTAAGTTTGAATGTTTTTAAACTACTCTAAGTCACCCTAGGTCACTTCTTAACATATTTTTGGGGTCAAATCTTACTAATCAGCATGTAATAACCATAAATCCCCAAATCTTGTCTCAAACCTTGTGAACATGAACCCAAAATTTACTTGAATACAAAGACTCCTTATTAATACGTTTTCAAATCATCAAAAGTTATATTTTGGGTACTGAATTCGTCCATAACCATTCTACATGCAATCCCTATCCAAAATTATGAGTTCCACAACAATCCTTTTGGGTTTTCATCAAAACTTTCAAGGTATATAAAGTTTCTACACTAAACATAGAGGAAATATTCATTGAAATTAATAACATCAAATCACATGCCTTAAGTTTGTTCTTCAGATTTGTTGTTGGTGAATGTAGGCTGATTTTCTCCTCTTTCTTGTCACTAATCCTTCCAAAATGGTGGTGATGGGTGATGGTTTTGGTTTGGAACCTCTTGTAACTTCTCTCTAACTTCTCTCAAAACCCCCGTAGCCCACTCTCTTGCCTTTGGCTGATAATGGCCTTAGTGGCCTCTCTAATAATATATAATTAAACTCTAAAATTCGTGGATTTTATTTCCACAATTTTTAACATTACCAAAATACCCTTCTGGGTTGCCGGTTTGGCCTAAAAATGCCCCTGGACCCAAACTAAACCCCCGGCTAGTGTTTTCTGACTATTTTGACCCTTACGGACACATTGGCGCACTCAAAATGATCATTCGGTTGATAAAAATATAATTTACTTTTTAATCTAATTAAATTCATTCCTGACGCGACTGACACGCGTGTCCAATTTAATTTCCCCAAATTGTCGTATTTTCCGCCTCGCGACAATTTTAATATTTTCAATACTCATATATTACCATATATACTCAGTAATATTTTATTTTAACATCATAATCAAATACCAACTCACATCTCGCTAGTATTTACCTTCGGATTAATTTCCAAATTAATTCTCATTTAATTCAATTAACCCATTAAATAAAAATCAATAAAATTACGGGGTATTACATACTTCCCCCCTAATAACAGAATTTCGTCCCGAAATTCGGAAAAGTATGGCATAACTAGAAAAATTAGGTATCCTCCTGTACTCAAAACAAAATATAAAGAAAGGCCCAAGCATTAAAGCCCTTGCTTCACAACAAGATTGTTTAACACTCTTGATACTTTATCAGATTACACTTCAATAAATGCACGTCACGTTGTGCTCTTACTAAACAACATTCGAATAAAAATAGTCTATACATCATTGGACGCATTATCTCAATATTAGTGTGAGTCCGCACCTCACTGTGCATTAACTCCCGCATTTATTAAAACACCAAACTCCCATCCTGGGAGGAATCAATAACACAACTGACTACTCTTGCCCATTCTTTGAATCTCCATTCCCAGCGTTGTGACCTTTACACAAGGGAGAACCACTTCAGTCGGTTGGTGTTACACAAAACATTTGTAAGCACCTAGTTCCTACGAGTTACATTGGTCCCGTGGGCAATTTCGAATGGCAATTTCGATGGCAATTTCGATGGCAATGTTCGATGGCAATTTCGAGTTCTCACCCTCTAACGCCATGTTTTTAAGCCTAAGTCTAGAAATTTGTAAATTACCATCGTATTCTCAAACCGGGAGTCCCGCGGCTGCGGGGTCAGTTCCTACGAGTTACATTGGTCCCGTGGGAGGTGTTGGTGCCACCCACGGGGACGTTCGGGGGGTGTTTCGGGTTTTCACCCTCTAACGCCATGTTTTTAAGCCTAAGTCAAGAAATATGCAAATTACCATCGTATTCTCAAACCGGGAGTCCCGGGGCTGCGGGGTCAGTTCCTACGAGTTACATTTGTCCCGTGGGAGGTGTTGGTGCCACCCACGGGGACGTTCGGGGGGTCTTTCGGGTTTTCACACTCTAACACCATGTTTTTAAGCCTAAGTCTAGAAATATGCCAATTACCATCATATTCTCAAATCGGGAGTCCCACGGCTACGGGGTCAGTTACTACGAGTTACATTGGTCCCGTGAGAGGTGTTGGTGCCACCCACGGGGACGTTCGGGGGCTGTTTCGGGTTTTCACCCTCTAACGCCATGTTTTTAAGCCTAAGTCTAGAAATATGCAAATTACCGTCGTATTCTAAAACCGGGAGTCCCGCGGCTGCGGGGTCAGTTCCTACGAGTTAAATTTTCCCATGGGAGTTGTTGGTGCCACCCACGGGGACGTTCGGTGGCAGTTTCGAGTTCTCACCCTGTAACGCCATGTTTTTAAGCCTAAGTCTAGAAATTTATAAATTACCGTCGTATTCTCAAACTGGGAGTCCTGCGGCTGCGGGGTCAGTTCCTACGAGTTACATTGGTTACGTGGGAGGTGTTGGTGACAACCACGGGGACGTTCGAGGGGTGTTTCGGGTTTTCACCCTCTAACGCCATGTTTTTAAGCCTAAGTCTAGAAATATGCAAATTACCATCGTATTCCCAAACCGGGAGTCCCGCAGTTGCGGGGTCAGTTCCTACGAGTTACATTGGTCCCGTGGGAGGTGTTGGTGCCACCCACGGGGACGTTCGTGGGGTCTTTCGAGTTTCCACCCTCTAACGCCATGTTTTTAAGCCTAAGTCAAGAAATATGAAAATTACCGTCGTATTCTCAAACCGGGAGTCCCGCGGCTGCAGGGTCACTTCCTACGAGTCACATTGGTCCCGTGGGAGGTGTTGGTGCCACCCACGAGGACGTTCGGGGGCCGTTTCGAGATCTCACCCTCTAACGCCATGTTTTCTTTAAGTCTAGAAATATGCAAATTACCGTCGTATTCCCAAACCCGGAGTCCCGCAGTTCCGGAGTCAGTTCCTACAAGTTACATTGGTCCCGTGGGAGGTGTTGGTGCCACCCTCGGGGACGTTCGGTGGCAGTTTCGAGTTCTGATCCTCTAACACCATGTTTTTAAGCCTAAGTCTAGAAATTTGTAAATTACCGTCGTATTCTTAAACCGGGAGTCCCGCGGCTGCTGGGTCAGTTCCTACGAGTTACATTGGTCCCGTGGGAGGTGTTGGTGCCACCCACAAGGACGTTCGGGGGCTTTTTCGGGATCTCACCGTCTAACGCCATGTTTTGCTTAAGTCTAGAAATATGAAAATTACCGTCGTATTCCCCAACCGGGAGTCTCGCCGCTGCGGGATCAGTTCCTACGAGTTACATTGGTCCCGTGGGAGGTGTTGGTGTCACCCACGGGGACGTTCGGTGGTAGTTTCGAGTTCTCACCCTCTAACGCCATGTTTTTAAGCTTAAGTCTAGAAATATGAAAATTATCGTCGTATTCTCAAACCGGGAGTCCCGCGACTGCGGGGTCAGTTCCTACGAGTTGTATTGGTCCCATCGGAGGTGTTGGTGCCACCCACGGGGACGTTCGGGGGCTGTTTCGGGTTTTCACCCTCTAACGCCATGTTTTTGAGCCTAAGTTTAGAAATTTGCAAATTACCGTCGTATTCTCAAACCAGGAGTCCCGCGGCTGCGGGGTCAGTTCCTACGAGTTACATTGGTCCCGTGGGAGGCGTTGGTGCCACCCAAGGGGACGTTCGGGTGGTGTTTCGGGTTCTCACCCTCTAACGCCATGTTTTTAAGCCTAAGTCTAGAAATTTGCAAATTACCGTCGTATTCTCAAACCAGGAGTCCCGCGGCTGCGGGGTCAGTTCCTACGAGTTACATTGGTCCCGTGGGAGGCGTTGGTGCCACCCAAGGGGACGTTCGGGGGGTGTTTCGGGTTCTCACCCACTAACGCCATGTTTTTAAGCCTAAGTCTAGAAATATGCAAATTACTGTCGTATTCTCAAATCGGGAGTCCCACGGCTGCGGGGTCAGTACCTATGAGTTACATTGGTCCCGTGGGAGGTGTTGGTACTACCCACGACGACATTCGGGGGCTGTTTCGAGATCTCACCCTCTAACGCCATGTTTTTAACCCTAAGTCTAGAAATATGCAAATTACCGTCGTATTCTGAAACCGGGAGTCCCGAGGCTGCGGGGTCAGTTCCTACGAGTTTCATTGGTCCAGTGGGAGGTGTTGGTGCCACCCACGGGGACGTTCAGTGGCAGTTTCGAGTTCTCACCCTGTAACGCCATGTTTTTATGCCTAAGTCTAGAAATTTGTAAATTACCGACGTATTCTCAAACCGGGAGTCCTGCGGCTGCGGGGTCAGTTCCTACGAGTTACATTGGTCCCGTGGGAGGTGTTGGTGCCACCCACGAGGACGTTCGGGGGGTGTTTCGAGTTCTCACCCTCTAACGCCATGTTTTTAAGCCTAAGTCTAGAAATATGCAAATTACTGTCGTATTCTCAAATCGGGAGTCCCACGGCTGCGGGGTCAGTACCTATGAGTTACATTGGTCCCGTGGGAGGTGTTGGTACTACCCACGACGACATTCGGGGGCTGTTTCGAGATCTCACCCTCTAACGCCATGTTTTTAAGCCTAAGTCTAGAAATATGCAAATTACCGTCGTATTCTAAAATCGGGAGTCCCGCGGCTGCGGGGTCAGTTCCTACGAGTTACATTGGTCCCGTGGGAGGTGTTGGTGCCACCCACGAGGACGTTCGGGGGATGTTTCGAGATCTCACCCTCTAACGCCATGTTTTGCTTAAGTCTAGAAATATGCAAATTACAGTCGTATTCCCAAACCGAGAGTCCAGCAGTTACGGGGTCAGTTACTACGAGTTACATTGGTCCCATGGGAGGTGTTGGTGCCACCCACGGGGATGTTCGGTGGAAGTTTCGAGTTCTCACCCTCTAACACCTTGTTTTTAAGCCTAAGTCTAGAAATATGCAAATTATCGTCGTATTCTCAAACCGGGAGTCCCGCGGCTGCGGGGTCAGTTCCTATGAGTTACATTGGTCCCGTGGGAGGTGTTGGTGCCACCCACGAGGTCGTTCGGGGGATGTTTCGAGATCTCACCCTCTAACGCCATGTTTTGCTTAAGTCTAGAAATATGCAAATTACAGTCGTATTCCCAAACCGAGAGTCCAGCAGTTACGGGGTCAGTTACTACGAGTTACATTGGTCCCATGGGAGGTGTTGGTGCCACCCACGGGGATGTTCGGTGGAAGTTTCGAGTTCGCACCCTCTAACACCTTGTTTTTAAGCCTAAGTCTAGAAATATGCAAATTATCGTCGTATTCTCAAACCGGGAGTCCCGCGGCTGCGGGGTCAGTTCCTATGCGTTACATTGGTCCCGTGGGAGGTGTTGGTGCCACTCACGGGGACGTTCGGGGGGTGTTTCGGGTTCTCACCCTCAAACGCCATGTTTTTAAGCCTAAGTCTAGAAATATGCAAATTATCGTCGTATTCTCAAACCAGGAGTCCCGCGGCTACGGGGTCAGTTCCTACAAGTTACATTGGTCCCGTGGGAGGTGTTGGTGCCACCCACGGGGACGTTCGGGCGGTGTTTCGGGTTTTCACCCTCTAACGCCATGTTTTTAAGCCTAAGTCTAGAAATATGCAAATTACCGTCGTATTCTCAAACCGGGAGTCCCGCGGCTGCCGGGTCAGTTCCTACGATTACATTGGTCCCGTGGGAGGTGTTGGTGCCACCCACGGGGACGTTCGGGGGGTCTTTCGGTTTCTCACCCTCTAATGCCATGTTTTTAAGCCTAAGTCTAAAAATATCCAAATTACCATCGTATTCTCTAACTGAGAGTCCCGCAGTTGCGGGGTCAGTTACTACGAGTTACATTGGTCCCGTGGGGGTTGTTGGTGCCACCCACGGGGACGTTCGGGGGCTGTTTCGGGTTTTCACCCTCTAACGCCATGTTTTTAAGCCTAAGTCTAGAAATATGCAAATTACCGTCGTATTCTAAAACCGGGAGTCCCGCGGCTGCGGGGTCAGTTCCTACGAGTTACATTGGTCCCGTGGGAGGTGTTGGTGACACCCACGGGGACGTTCGAGGGGTGTTTCGGGTTTTCACCCTCTAACGCAATGTTTTTAAGCCTAAGTCTAGAAAATATGCAAATTACCATCGTATTCTCAAACCGGGAGTCCCGAGGCTGCGGGGTCAGTTCCTACGAGTTACATTGGTCCCGTGGGAGGTGTTGGTGCCACCCACGACGACGTTCGGGGGCTGTTTCGTGATCTCACCCTCTAACGCCATGTTTTTAAGCCTAAGTCTAAAAATATGCAAATTACCGTCGTATTCTAAAATCGGGAGTCCCGCGGCTGCTGGGTCAGTTCCTTCGAGTTACATTGGTCTAGTGGGAGGTGTTGGTGCCACCCACGAGGACGTTCGGGGGCTTTTTCCAGATCACACCCTCTAACGCCATGTTTTGCTTAAGTCTAGAAATATGCAAATTTCCGTCGTATTCCCAAACCGGGAGCCTCGCCGCTGCGGGGTCAGTTCTTATGAGTGACATTGGTCCCGTGGGAGGTGTTGGTGTCACCCACGGGGACGTTCGGTGGTAGTTTCGAGTTCTCAACCTCTAACGTCATGTTTTTAAACCTAAGTCTAGAAATTTATAAATTACCGTCGTATTCCCAAACCGGGAGTCCCACGGCTTCGGGGTCAGTTCCTACGAGTTACATTGGTCCCGTGGGAGGTGTTGGTGCCACACACGGGGACGTTCGGGGGGTGTTTTGAGTTCTCACCCTCTAACGCCATGTTTTTAAGCCTAAGTCTAGAAAAATTAAAATTACCGTCGTATTCTCAAACCGGGAGTCCCGCGGCTGCGGGGTCAGTACCTACGAGTTACATTGGTCCCGTGGGAGGTGTTGGTACCACCCATGACGACGTTCGGGGGCTGTTTCGAGATCTCACCCTCTAACGCCATGTTTTTAAGCCTAAGTCTAAAAATATGCAAATTACCGTTGTATTCTAAAACCGGGAGTCCCGCGGCTGCGGGGTCAGTTTCTACGAGTTACATTGGTCCCGTGGGAGGTGTTGGTGCCACCCACGGGGACGTTCGGTGGCAGTTTCGAGTTCTCACCCTGTAACGCCATGTTTTTAAGCCTAAGTCTAGAAATTTGTAAATTACCATCGTATTCTAAAACCGGGAGTCCTGCGGCTGCGGGGTCAGTTCCTATGAGTTACATTAGTCCCGTGCGAGGTGTTGGTGCCACCCACGGGGACATTTGGGGGGTGTTTCGAGTTTTCACCCTCTAACGCCAAGTTTTTAAGCCTAAGTCTAGAAATATGAAAATTACCGTCGTATTCTCAAACCGGGAGTCCCGCGGCTGCGGGGTCAGTACCTATGAGTTACATTGGTCCCGTGGGAGGTGTTGGTACCACTCATGACGACGTTCGGGGGCTGTTTCGAGATCTCATCCTCTAATGCCATGTTTTTAAGCCTAAGTCTAGAAATTTGTAAATTACCATCGTATCATCAAACCGGGAGTCCTGCGGCTGCGGGGTCAGTTCCTACGAGTTACATTGGTCCCGTGGGAGGTGTTGGTGACACCCACGAGGACGTTCGAGGGATGTTTCGGGTTTTCACCCTCTAACGCCATGTTTTTAAGCCTAAGTCTAGAAATATGCAAATTACAGTCGTATTCTCAAATCGGGAGTCCCGAGGCTGCGGGGTCAGTTCCTACGAGTTACATTGGTCCCGTGGGAGGTGTTGGTGCCACCCACGGGGACGTTCGGGGGTGTTTCGAGTTCTGACCGTCTAATGCAATGTTTTTAAGCCTAAGTCTAGAAATATGCAAATTACCATCGTATTCTCAAACCGGGAGTCCCGCGGCTACGGGGTCAGTTCCTACAAGTTACATTTGTCCCGTGGGAGGTGTTGGTGCCACCCACGAGGACGTTCGGGGGCTGTTTCGAGATCTCACCCTCTAACGCCATGTTTTGCTTAAGTCTAGAAATATGCAAATTACCGTCGTATTCCGAAATCGGGAGTCCCGCAGTTCCGGGGTCAGTTCCTACGAGTTACATTGGTCCCGTGGGAGGTGTTGGTGCCACCCTCGGGGACGTTCGGTGGCAGTTTCGAGTTCTGATCCTCTAACGCCATGTTTTTAAGCCTAAGTCTAGAAATTTGTGAATTACCGTCGTATTCTCAAACCGGGAGTCCCGCGGCTGCTGGGTCAGTTCCTACGAGTTACATTGGTCCCCTGGGAGGTGTTGGTGCCACCCACGAGGACGTTCGGGGGCTTTTTCAAGATCTCACCCTCTAACGCCATGTTTTGCTTAAGTCTAGTAATATGCAAATTACCGTCGTATTCCCAAACCGGGAGTCTCGCCGCGGCGGGGTCAGTTCCTACGAGTTACATTGGTCCCGTGGGAGGTGTTGGTGTCACCCACGGGGACGTTCGGTGGTAGTTTCGAGTTCTCACCCTCTAACGCCATGTTTTTAAGCCTAAGTCTAGAAATTTATAAATTACCGTCGTATTCTCAAACAGGGAGTCCCGCGGGTTCGGGGTCAGTTCCTACGAGTTACATTGGTCCCGTGGGAGGTGTTGGTGCCACCCACGGGGACGTTCGGGGGCAGTTTCGAGTTCTCACCCTCTAACGCCATGTTTTTAAGCCTAAGTCTAGAAATATGAAAATTACCGTCGTATTCTCAAACCGGGAGTCCCGCGACTGCGGGGTCAGTTCCTACGGGTTACATTGGTCCCGTGGGAGGTGTTGGTGCCAGTCACGGGGACGTTCGGGGGGTCTTTCGGGTTCTCACCCTCTAATGCCATGTTTTTAAGCCTAAGTCTAGAAATATGAAATTACCGTCGTACTCTCAAACCGGGAGTCCCGCGGCTGCGGGGTCAGTTCCTACGAGTTACATTGGTCCCGTGGCGGGTGTTGATGCCACCCACGGGGACGTTCAGGGGGTGTTTCGGGTTTTCACACTCTAACGCCATGTTTTTAAGCCTAAGTCTAGAAATATGCAAATTACCATCGTATTCTCAAACCGGTAGTCCCGCGGCTGCCGGGTCAGTTCCTACGAGTTACATTTGTCCCGTGGGAGTTATTGGTGCAACCCACGGGGACGTTCGGGGGGTCCTTCGATTTCTCACCCTCTAACGCCATGTTTTTAAGCCTAAGTCTAGAAATATGCAAATTACCATCGTATTCCCAAACCAGGAGTCCCGCGGCTGCGGGGTCAGTTCCTACGAGTTACATTGGTCCCGTGGGAGGCGTTGGTGCCACCCAAGGGGACGTTCGGTGGCAGTTTCGAGTTCTCATCCTCTAACGCCATGTTTTTAAGCCTAAGTCTATAAATATGCAAATTACTGTCGTATTCTCAAATCGGGAGTCCCACGGCTGCGGGGTCAGTACCTATGAGTTACATTGGTCCCGTGGGAGGTGTTGGTACCACCCACGACGACGTTCGGGGGCTGTTTCGAGATCTCACCCTCTAACGCCATGTTTTTTAGCCTAAGTCTAGAAATATGAAAATTACCGTCGTATTGTAAAACCGGGAGTCCCGCGGCAGCGAGGCCAGTTCCTACGAGTTACATTGGTCCCGTGGGAGGTGTTGGTGCCACCCACGGGGACGTTCGGTGGCAGTTTCGAGTTCTCACCCTATAACGCCATGTTTTTAAGCCTAAGTCTAGAAATTTGTAAATTACCATCATATTCTCAAACCGGGAGTCCTGCGGCTGCGGGGTCAGTTCCTACGAGTTACATTGGTCCCGTGGGAGGTGTTGGTGCCACCCACGGGGACGTTCGGGGGGTGTTTCGAGTTTTCACCCTCTAACGCCATGTTTTTAAGCCTAAGTCTAGAAATATGCAAATTACCGTCGTATTCTCAAACCGGGAGTCCCGGGGCTGCGGGGTCTATTCCTACGAGTTACATTGGTCCGGTGGGAGGTGTTGGTCCCACCCACGGGGACGTTCGGGGGGTGTTTCGAGTTCTCACCCTCTAACGCCATGTTTTTAAGCCTAAGTCTAGAAATATGCAAATTACCATCGTATTCTCCAATCGGGAGTCCCGCGGCTGCGGGGTCAGTTCCTATGAGTTACATTGGTCCCGTGGGAGGTGTTGGTGCCACCCACGAGGACGTTCGGGGGCTGTTTTGAGATCTCACCCTCTAACGCCATGTTTTGCTTAAGTCTAGAAATATGCAAATTACCGTCGTATTCCCAAACCGAGAGTCCCGCTATTGCGGGGTCAGTTCCTACGAGTTACATTGGTCCCGTGGGAGGTGTTGGTGCCACCCACGAGGACGTTCGGGGGCTGTTTTGAGATCTCACCCTCTAACGCCATGTTTTGCTTAAGTCTAGAAATATGCAAATTACCGTCGTATTCCCAAACCGAGAGTCCCGCCGCTGCAGGGTCAGTTCCTACGAGTTACATTGGTCCCGTGGGAGGTGTTGGTGCCACCCACGGGGACGTTCGGTGGCAGTTTTGAGTTCTCACCCTCTAACGCCTTGTTTTTAAGCCTAAGTCTAGAAATCTGCAAATTACCGTCGTATTATCAAACCGGGTGTCCCGCGGCTGTGGGGTCAGTTCCTACGAGTTACATTGGTCCCGTGGGAGGTGTTGGTGCCACTCACGGGGACGTTCGGGGGGTGTTTCGGGTTGTCACCCTCAAACGCCATGTTTTTAAGCCTAAGTCTAGAAATATGCAAATTACCGTCGTATTCTCAAACCGGGAGTCCCGCGGCTGCGGGGTCAGTTACATTGGTCCCGTGGGAGGTGTTGGTGCCACCCACGGCGACGTTCGGTGGCAGTTTCGAGTTCTCACCCTCTAATGCCATGTTTTTAAGCCTAAGTCTAGAAATATGCAAATTACTGTCGTATTCTCAAATCGGGAGTCCCGCGGCTGCGGGGTCAGTTCCTACGAATTACATTGGTCCCGAGGGAGGTGTTGGTGCCACCCACGAGGACGTTCGGGGGCTGTTTCGAGATCTCACCCTCTAACGCCATGTTTTGCATAAGCCTAGAAATATGCAAATTACCGTCGTATTCCCAAACCGGGAGTCCCGCGGCTACGGGGTCAGTTCCTACGAGTTACATTGGTCCCGTGGGAGGTGTTGGTGCCACTCACGAGGACGTTCTGGGGCTGTTTCGAGATCTCACCCTCTAACGCCATGTTTTGCTTAAGTCTAGAAATATGCAAATTACCGTCGTATTCCCAAACCAGGAGTCCCGCGGTTGAGGGGTCAGTTCCTACGAGTTACATTGGTCCCGTGGGAGGAGTTGGTGCCACCCACGGGGACGTTCGGTGGCCGTTTCGAGTTCTCACCCTCTAACGCCATGTTTTTAAGCCTAAGTCTAGAAATATGCAAATTACTGTTGTATTCTAAAACCGGGAGTCCCGCGGCTGCGGGGTCAGTTCCTACGAGTTACATTGGTCCCGTGGGAGGTGTTGGTGCAACCCACGGGGACGTTCGGGGGGTGTTTTGGGTTTTCACCCTCTAACGCCATGTTTTTAAGCCTAAGTCTAGAAATATACAAATTACCGTCGTATTCTCAAATCGGGAGTCCCGGGGCTGCGGGGTCAGTTACTACGAGTTACATTGGTCCCGTGGGAGGTGTTGGTGCCACCCACGGGGACGTTCGGGGGGGTCTTTCGGGTTTTCACCCTCTAACGCCATGTTTTTAAGCCTAAGTCTAGAAATATGCAAATTACCATCGTATTCTCAAACCGGTAGTCCCGCGGCTGCCGGGTCAGTTCCTACGAGTTACATTGGTCCCGTGGGAGGTGTTGGTGCCACCCACGGGGACGTTCGGGGGTCTTTCGGTTTCTCACCCTCTAACGCCATGTTTTTAAGCCTAAGTCTAGAAATATGCAAATTACCATCGTATTCTCAAACCGGGAGTCCCGGGGCTGCGGGGCCAGTTCCTACGAGTTACATTAATCCCGTGGGAGGTTTTGGTGCCACCCACGGGGACGTTCCGTGGGTCTTTCGGGTTTTCACCCTCTAACACCATGTTTTTAGGCCTAAGTCTAGAAATATGCAAATTACCGTCGTATTCTCAGATCGGGAGTCCCGCGGCTGCGGGGTCAGTTACTACAAGTTACATTGGTCCCGTGGGAGGTGTTGGTGCCACCCACGGGGATGTTCGGGGACTGTTTTGGGTTTTCACCCTCTAACGCCATGTTTTTAAGCCTAAGTCTAGAAATATGCAAATTACCGTCGTATTCTCAAATCGGGAGTCCTGGGGCTGCGGGGCCAGTTCCTACGAGTTACATTGGTCCCGTGGGAGGTGTTGGTGCCACCCACGGGGACGTTCGGTGGCAGTTTCGAGTTCTCACCCTATATGGCCATGTTTTTAAGCCTAAGTCTAGAAATTTGTAAATTACCGTCGTATTCTCAAACCGGGAGTCCTGCGGCTTCGGGGTTAGTTCCTACGAGTTACATTGGTCCCGTGCGAGGTGTTGGTGACACCCACGGGGACGTTCGAGGGGTGTTTCGGGTTTTCACCCTCTAACGCCATGTTGTTAAGCCTAAGTCTAGAAATACGCAAATTACCGTCGTATTCTCAAACCGGGAGTCCCGAAGCTGCGGGGTCAGTTCCTACGAGTTACATTGGTCCCGTGGGAGGTGTTGGTGCCACCCACGGGGACGTTCGGGGGGTGTTTCGACTTCTCACCCTCTAACGCCATGTTTTTAAGCCTAAGTCTAGAAATATGGAAATTACCGTCGTATTATCAAACCGGGTGTCCCGCGGCTGTGGGGTCAGTTCCTACGAGTTACATTGGTCCCGTGGGAGGTGTTGGTGCCACTCACGGGGACGTTCGGGGGGTGTTTCGGGTTGTCACCCTCAAACGCCATGTTTTTAAGCCTAAGTCTAGAAATATGCAAATTACCGTCGTATTCTCAAACCGGGAGTCCCGCGGCTGCGGGGTCAGTTACATTGGTCCCGTGGGAGGTGTTGGTGCCACCCACGGCGACGTTCGGTGGCAGTTTCGAGTTCTCACCCTCTAATGCCATGTTTTTAAGCCTAAGTCTAGAAATATGCAAATTACCGTCGTATTCTCAAATCGGGAGTCCCGCGGCTGCGGGGTCAGTTCCTACGAATTACATTGGTCCCGAGGGAGGTGTTGGTGCCACCCACGAGGACGTTCGGGGGCTGTTTCGAGATCTCACCCTCTAACGCCATGTTTTGCATAAGCCTATAAATATGCAAATTACCGTCGTATTCCCAAACCGGGAGTCCCGCGGCTACGGGGTCAGTTCCTACGAGTTACATTGGTCCCGTGGGAGGTGTTGGTGCCACTCACGAGGACGTTCTGGGGCTGTTTCGAGATCTCACCCTCTAACGCCATGTTTTGCTTAAGCCTAGAAATATGCAAATTACCGTCGTATTCCCAAACCAGGAGTCCCGCGGTTGCGGGGTCAGTTCCTACGAGTTACATTGGTCCCGTGGGAGGAGTTGGTGCCACCCACGGGGACGTTCGGTGGCCGTTTCGAGTTCTCACCCTCTAACGCCATGTTTTTAAGCCTAAGTCTAGAAATATGCAAATTACTGTTGTATTCTAAAACCGGGAGTCCCGCGGCTGCGGGGTCAGTTCCTACGAGTTACATTGGTCCCGTGGGAGGTGTTGGTGCAACCCACGGGGACGTTCGGGGGGTGTTTTGGGTTTTCACCCTCTAACGCCATGTTTTTAAGCCTAAGTCTAGAAATATACAAATTACCGTCGTATTCTCAAATCGGGAGTCCCGGGGCTGCGGGGTCAGTTACTACGAGTTACATTGGTCCCGTGGGAGGTGTTGGTGCCACCCACGGGGACGTTCGGGGGGGTCTTTCGGGTTTTCACCCTCTAACGCCATGTTTTTAAGCCTAAGTCTAGAAATATGCAAATTACCATCGTATTCTCAAACCGGTAGTCCCGCGGCTGCCGGGTCAGTTCCTACGAGTTACATTGGTCCCGTGGGAGGTGTTGGTGCCACCCACGGGGACGTTCGGGGGTCTTTCGGTTTCTCACCCTCTAACGCCATGTTTTTAAGCCTAAGTCTAGAAATATGCAAATTACCATCGTATTCTCAAACCGGGAGTCCCGGGGCTGCGGGGCCAGTTCCTACGAGTTACATTGATCCCGTGGGAGGTTTTGGTGCCACCCACGGGGACGTTCCGTGGGTCTTTCGGGTTTTCACCCTCTAACACCATGTTTTTAGGCCTAAGTCTAGAAATATGCAAATTACCGTCGTATTCTCAGATCGGGAGTCCCGCGGCTACGGGGTCAGTTACTACAAGTTACATTGGTCCCGTGGTAGGTGTTGGTGCCACCCACGGGGATGTTCGGGGACTGTTTTGGGTTTTCACCCTCTAACGCCATGTTTTTAAGCCTAAGTCTAGAAATATGCAAATTACCGTCGTATTCTCAAATCGGGAGTCCTGGGGCTGCGGGGCCAGTTCCTACGAGTTACATTGGTCCCGTGGGAGGTGTTGGTGCCACCCACGGGGACGTTCGGTGGCAGTTTCGAGTTCTCACCCTATATGGCCATGTTTTTAAGCCTAAGTCTAGAAATTTGTAAATTACCGTCGTATTCTCAAACCGGGAGTCCTGCGGCTTCGGGGTTAGTTCCTACGAGTTACATTGGTCCCGTGCGAGGTGTTGGTGACACCCACGGGGACGTTCGAGGGGTGTTTCGGGTTTTCACCCTCTAACGCCATGTTGTTAAGCCTAAGTCTAGAAATACGCAAATTACCGTCGTATTCTCAAACCGGGAGTCCCGAAGCTGCGGGGTCAGTTCCTACGAGTTACATTGGTCCCGTGGGAGGTGTTGGTGCCACCCACGGGGACGTTCGGGGGGTGTTTCGACTTCTCACCCTCTAACGCCATGTTTTTAAGCCTAAGTCTAGAAATATGGAAATTACCGTCGTATTCTCAAATCGGGAGTCCCCCGGCTGCGGGGTCAGTTCCTACGAGTTACATTGGTCCCGTGGGAGGTGTTGGTGCCACCCACGGGGACGTTCGGGGGGTGTTTCGAGTTTTCACCTTCTAACGCCATGTTTTTAAGCCTTAGTCTAGAAATATGCAAATTACCGTCGTATTCTCAAACCGGGAGTCCCGGGGCTGCGGGGTCTGTTCCTACGAGTTACATTGGTCCCGTGGGAGGTGTTGGTGCCACCCACGGGGACGTTCGGGGGGTGTTTCAAGTTCTCACCCTCTAACGCCATGTTTTTAAGCCTAAGTCTAGAAATATGCAAATTACCATCGTATTCTCCAATCAGGAGTCCCGCGGCTGCGGGGTCAGTTCCTATGAGTTACATTGGTCCCGTGGGAGGTGTTGGTGCCACCCACGAGGACGTTCGGGGGCTGTTTTGAGATCTCACCCTCTAACGCCATGTTTTGCTTAAGTCTAGAAATATGCAAATTACCGTCGTATTCCCAAACCGAGAGTCCCGCGGTTGCGGGGTCAGTTCCTACGAGTTACATTGGTCCCGTGGGAGGTGTTGGTGTCACCCACGGGGACGTTCGGTGGTAGTTTCGAGTTCTCACCCTCTAACGCCATGTTTTTAAGCCGAAGTCTAGAAATTTACAAATTACCGTCGTATTCTCAAATCGGGAGTCCCGCGGCTTCGGGGTTAGTTCCTACGAGTTACATTGGTCCCGTGGGAGGTGTTGGTGCCACCGACGGGGACGTTCCGGGGGTGTTTCAAGTTCTCACCCTCTAACGCCATGTTTTTAAGCCTAAGTCTAGAAATATGAAAATTACCGTCGTATTCTCAAACCGGGAGTCCCGCGACTGCGGGGTCAGTTCCTACGAGTTGCATTGGTCCCGTGGGAGGTGTTGGTGCCACCCACGGGGACGTTCGGGGGCTGTTTCAGGTTTTCACCCTCTAACGCCATGTTTTTAAGCCTAAGTCTAGAAATTTCCAAATTACCGTCGTATTCTCAAACCAGGAGTCCCGCGGCTGCGGGGTAAGTTCCTACGAGTTACATTGGTCCTGTGGGAGGCATTGGTGCCACCCAAGGGGACGTTCGGTGGCAGTTTCGAGTTCTCATCCTCTAACGCCATGTTTTTAAACCTAAGTCTATAAATATGCAAATTACTGTCGTATTCTCAAATCGGGAGTCCCACGGCTGCGGGGTCAGTACCTATGAGTTACATTGGTCCCGTGGGAGGTGTTGGTACCACCCACGACGACGTTCGGGGGCTGTTTCGAGATCTCACCCTCTAACATCATGTTTTTTAGCCTAAGTCTAGAAATATGAAAATTACCGTCGTATTGTAAAACCGGGAGTCCCGCGGCAGCGAGGCCAGTTCCTACGAGTTACATTGGTCCCGTGGGAGGTGTTGGTGCCACCCACGGGGACGTTCGGTGGCCGTTTCGAGTTCTCACCCTATAACGCCATGTTTTTAAGCCTAAGTCTAGAAATTTGTAAATTACCGTCGTATTCTCAAACCGGGAGTCATGCGGCTGCGGGGTCAGTTCCTACGAGTTACATTGGTCCCGTGGGAGGTGTTGGTGCCACCCACGGGGACGTTCGGGGGGTGTTTCGAGTTCTCGCCCTCTAATGCCATGTTTTTAAGCCTAAGTCTAGAAATATGCAAATTACCATCGTATTCTCCAATCGGGACTCCCGCGGCTGCGGGGTCAGTTCCTAGGAGTTACATTGGTCCCGTGGGAGGTGTTGGTGCCACCCACGAGGACGTTCGGGGGCTATTTTGAGATCTCACCCTCTAACGCCATGTTTTGCTTAAGTCTAGAAATATGAAAATTACCGTCGTATTCCCAAACCGAGAGTCTCGCGGTTGTGGGGTCAGTTCCTACGAGTTACATTGGTCCCGTGGGAGGTGTTGGTGCCACCCACAGGGACGTTCGGTGGAAGTTTCGAGATCTCACCCTCTAACGCCATGTTTTGCTTAAGTCTAGAAATATTCAAATTACCGTCGTATTCCCAAACCAGGAGTCCTGCGGTTGCGGGGACAGTTCCTACGAGTTACATTGGTCCCATGGGAGGAGTTGGTGCCTCCCACGGGGACGTTCGGTGGCAGTTTCGAGTTCTCACCCTCTAACGCCATGTTTTTAAGCCTAAGTCTAGAAATTTCTTAATTACAGTCGTATTCTCAAACCAAGAGTCCCGCGTCTGCGGGGTCAATTCCAACGAGTTACATTGGTCCCGTGGGAGGCGTTGGTGCCACCCACGGGGACGTTCGGGGGGTGTTTCGGGTTCTCACCCTCTAACGCCATGTTTTTAAGCCTAAGTCTAGAAATATGCAAATTACCGTTGTATTCTCAAACTGGGAGTCCCGCGGCTGCGGGGTCAGTTCCTACGAGTTACATTGGTCCCGTGGGAGGTGATGGTGCAACCCACGGGGACGTTCGGTGGGTGATTCGGGTTTTCACCCTCTAACGCCATGTTTTTAAGCCTAAGTCTAGAAATATACAAATTACCATCGTATTCTCAAACCGGGAGTCCCGGGGCTGCGGGGTCAGTTACTACGAGTTACATTGGTCCCGTGGGAGGTGTTGGTGCCACCCACGGGGACGTTCGGGGGGGGGGGGTCTTTCGGGTTTTTACCCTCTAACGCCATGTTTTTAAGCCTAAGTCTAGAAATATACAAATTACCATCGTATTCTCAAACCGGGAGTCCCGGGGCTGCGGGGTCAGTTCCAACGAGTTACATTGGTCCCATGGGAAGTGTTGGTGCCACCCACGGGGACGTTCAGGGGGTGTTTCGAGTTCTCACCCTCAAACGCCATGTTTTTAAGCCTAAGTCTAGAAATATGAAAATTACCGTCGTATTCTCAAACCGGGAGTCCCGCGACTACGGGGTCAGTTCCTACGAGTTGCATTGGACCCGTGGGAGGTGTTGGTGCCACCCACGGGGACGATCCGGGGGTGTTTCGAATTTTCACCCTCTAACGCCATGTTTTTAAGCCTAAGTGTAAAAATATGCAAATTACCGTCGTATTCTCAAACCGGGAGTCCCGCGGCTACGCGGTCAGTTCCTATGAGTTACATTGGTCCCGTGGGAGGTGTTGGTGCCACCCACGGGGACGTTCGTGGGGTGTTTCGGGTTTTCACTCTCTCACGCCATGTTTTTAAGACTAAGTCTAGAAATATGCAAATTACCGTCGTATTATAAAACCAGGAGTCCCGCGGCTGCGGGTTCAGTTCCTACGAGTTACATTGGTCTCATGGGAGGTGTTGGTGCCACCCAAGGGGACGTTCGGGGGCTGTTTTTGATTTTCACCCTCTAACGCCATGTTTTTAAGCCTAAGTCTAGAAATTTGCAAATTACCGTCGTATTCTCAAACCAGGAGTTCCGCGGCTGCGGGGTCAGTTCCTACGAGTTACATTGGTCCCGTGGGAGGTGTTGGTGTCACCCACGGGGACGTTCGGTGGTAGTTTCGAGTTCTCACCCTCTAACGCCATGTTTTTAAGCCTAAGTCTAGAAATTTATAAATTACCGTCGTATTCTCAAACCGGGAGTGCCGCGGCAGTGGGGTCAGTTCCTACGAGTTACATTAGTCCCGTGGGAGGTGTTGGTGCCACCCACGGGGACGTTCGGGGGGTGTTTCGGGTTTTCACCCTCTAACGCCATGTTTTTCAGCCTAAGTCTAGAAATATGCAAATTACCGTCGTATTCTCAAACCGAGAGTCCCGCGGCTGGGGGGTCAGTTGCTACGAGTTACATTGGTCCCGTGGGAGGTGTTGGTGCCACCCACGGGGACGTTCGGGGGGTGTTTCGGGTTTTCACCCTCTAACGCCATGTTTTTAAGCCTAAGTCTAGAAATATGCAAATTACCGTCATATTCTCAAACCGGGAGTCCCGCGGCTGCGAGGTCAGTTCCTACGAGTTACATTGGTCCCGTGGGAGGTGTTGGTGCCACCCACGGGGACGTTCGGGGGGTCTTTCGGTTTCTCACCCTCTAACGCCATGTTTTTAAGCCTAAGTCTAGAAATATGCAAATTACCGTCGTATTCTCAAACCGGGAGTCCCGCAGCTGCGGGGTCAGTTACTACGAGTTACATTTTTCCCGTGGGAGGTGTTGGTGCCACCCACGGGGACGTTCAGGGGCTGTTTCGGGTTTTCACCATCTAACGCCATGTTTTTAAGCCTAAGTCCAGAAATATGCAAATTACCGTCGTATTTTCAAACCGGGAGTCCCGCGGCTGTGGGGTCTGTTCCTGCGAGTTACATTGGTCCCGTGGGAGGTGTTGGTGCCACCCACGGGGACGTTCGGGGGCTGTTTCGAGATCGCACCCTCTAACGCCATGTTTTGCTTAAGTCTAGAAATATGAAAATTACCGTCATATTCCCAAACCGGGAGTCCAGCTGCTACGGGGTCAGTTCCTACGAGTGACATTGGTCCCGTGGGAGGTGTTGGTGCCACCCACGAGGACGTTCGGGAGCTATTTCGAGATCTCACCCTCTAACGCCATGTTTTGCTTAAGTCTAGAAATATGCAAATTACAGTCGTATTCCCAAACCGGGAGTCCCGCGGTTGCGGGGTCAGTTCCTACGAGTTACATTGGTCCCATGGGAGGTGTTGGTTCCACCCACGGGGATGTTCGGTGGCAGTTTCGAGTTCTCACCCTCTAACGCCATGTTTTTAAGCCTAAGTCTAGAAATATGCAAATTACCGTCGTATTCTCAAACCGGGAGTCCCGGGGCTGCGGGGTCAGTTCCTACGAGTTACATTGGTCCCGTGGGAGGTGTTGGTGCCATCCACGGAGACGTTCGGGGGGTCTTTCGGGTTTTCACCCTCTAACACCATGTTTTTAAGCCTAAGTCTAGAAATATGCAAATTACCATCGTATTCTCTAATCGGGAGTCCCACGGCTGCGGGGTAAGTTACTACGAGTTACATTGGTCCCGTGGGAGGTGTTGGTGCCACCCACGGGGACGTTCGGGGGCTGTTTCAGGTTTTCACCCTCTAACGCCATGTTTTTAAGCCTAAGTCTAGAAATATGCAAATTACCGTCGTATTCTAAAACCGGGAGTCCCGCGGCTGCGGGGTCAGTTCCTATGAGTTACATTGGTCCCGTGGGACGTGTTGGTGCCACCCACGGGGGCTTTCGGTTGCAGTTTCGAGTTCTCACTCTCTAACGCCATGTTTTTAAGCCTAATTATAGAAATATGCAAATTACCGTCGTATTCTAAGACCGGGAGTCCTGCGGCTGCGGGGTCAGTTCCTACGAGTTACATTGGTCCCGTGGGAGGTGTTGGTGCCACCCACGAGGACGTTCGGGGGCTGTTTCGAGATCTCACCCTCTAACGCCATGTTTTGCTTAAGTCTAGAAATATGCAAATTACCTTCGTATTCCCAAACTGGGAGTCCCGCAGTTCCGGGGTCAGTTCCTACGAGTTACATTGGTCCCGTGGAAGGCGTTGGTGCCACCCTCGGGAACGTTCGGTGGCAGTTTCGAGTTCTCATCCTCTAACGCCATGTTTTTAAGCCTAAGTCTAGAAATTTGTAAATTACCGTCGTATTCTCAAACCGGGAGTCCCGCGGCTGCTGGGTCAGTTCCTACGAGTTACATTGGTCCCGTGGGAGGTGTTGGTGCCACCCACGAGGACGTTCGGGGGGTGTTTCGAGTTCTCACCCTCTAACGCCATGTTTTTAAGCCTAAGTCTAGAAATATGCAAATTACCGTCGTATTCTCCAATCGGGAGTCCCGCGGCTGCGGGGTCAGTTCCTATGAGTTACATTGGTCCCGTGGGAGGTGTTGGTGCCACCCACGAGGACGTTCGGGGGCTGTTTTGAGAACTCACCCTCTAGCGCCATGTTTTGCTTAAGTCTAGAAATATGCAAATTACCGTCGTATTCCCAAACCGAGAGTCCCGCGGTTGCGGGGTCAGTTCCTACGAGTTACATTGGTCCCGTGGGAGGTGTTGGTCCCACCCACGGGGACGTTCGGTGGCAGTTTCGAGTTCTCACCCTCCAACACCTTATTTTTAAGCCTAAGTCTAAAAATATGCAAATTACCATCGTATTATCAAACCGGGTGTCCTGCAGCTGCGGGGTCAATTCCTACGAGTTACATTGGTCCTGTGGGAGGTGTTGGTGCCACTCACGGGGACGTTTGGGGGGTGTTTCGGGTTCTCACCCTCAAATGCCATGTTTTTAAGCCTAAGTCTAGAAATATGCAAATTACCGTCGTATTCTCAAACCGGGAGTCCCGCGGCTGCGGGGTCAGTTCCTACGAGTTACATTGGTCCCGTGGGAGGTGTTGGTGCCACCCACGGGGACGTTCGGTGGCAGTTTCGAGTTCTCACCCTCTAACGCCATGTTTTTAAGCCTAAGTCTAGAAATATGCAAATTACCGTCGTATTCTCAAATCGGGAGTCCCGCGGATGCGGGGTCAGTTCCTACGAGTTACATTGGTCCCGAGGGAGGTGTTGGTGCCACCCACGAGGACGTTCGGGGGCTGTTTCGAGATCTCACCCTCTAACGCCATGTTTTGCTTAAGTCTAGAAATATGCAAATTACCGTCGTATTCCCAAACCGGGAGTCCCGCGGCTACGGGGTCAATTCCTACGAGTTACACTCGTCCTGTGGGAGGTGTTGGTGCCACCCACGAGGACGTTCAGGGGCTGTTTCGAGATCTCACCCTCTAACGCCATGTTTTGCTTAAGTCTAGAAATATGCAAGTTACCGTCGTATTCCCAAACCGGGAGTCCGCGGTTGCGGGGTCAGTTCCTACGAGTTACATTGGTCCCGTGGGAGGAGTTGGTGCCACCCACGGGGACGTTCGGTGGCAGTTTCGAGTTCTCACCCTCTAACGCCATGTTTTTAAGCCTAAGTCTTGAAATATGCAAATTACCGTTGTATTCTCAAACCGGGAGTCCCGCGGCTGCGGGGTCAGTTCCTACGAGTTACATTGGTCCCGTGGGAGGTGTTTGTGCAACCCACGGGGACGTTCGGGGGGTGTTCCGGGTTTTCACCCTCTAACGCCATGTTTTTAAGCCTAAGTCTAGAAATATGCAAATTACCGTCGTATTCTCAAACCGAGAGTCTCGAGGTTGCGGGGTCAGTTCCTACGAGTTATATTGGTCTCGTGGGAGGTGTTGGTGCCACCCACGGGGACGTTCGGGGGGTGTTTCGAGTTCTCACCCTCTAACGCCATGTTTTTAAGCCTAAGTCTAGAAATATGCAAATTATCGTCGTATTCTCAAACCGGGAGTCCCGCGGCTGCGGGGTAAGTTCCTACGAGTTACATTGGTCCCGTGGGAGGTGTTGGTGCCACCCACGAGGACGTTCGGGGGCTGTTTCGAGATCTCACCTTCTAACGCCATGTTTTGCTTAAGTCTAGAAATATGCAAATTACCGTAGTATTCCCAAACCGAGAGTCCCGCGGTTGCGGGGTCAGTTCCTACGAGTTACATTGGTCCCGTGGGAGGTGTTGGTGCCACCCACGGGGACTTTCGGTGGCAGTTTCGAGTTCTCATCCTCTAACGCCATGTTTTTAAGAACAAGTCTAGAAATTTGTAAATTACCATCGTATTCTCAAACCGAGAGTCCCGCGGCAGCGGGGTCAGTTCCTACGAGTTACATTGGTCCCGTGGGACGTGTAGGTGCCACCCACGAGGACTTTCGGGGGATTTTTCGAGATCTCACCCTCTAACGCCATGTTTTGCTTAAGTCTAGAAATATGCAAATTACCATCGTATTCCCAAACCGGGAGTCTCGCCGCTGAGGGGTCAGTTCCTACGAGTTACATTGGTCCCGTGGGAGGTGTTGGTGTCACCCACGGGGACGTTCGGTGGTAGTTTCGAGTTCTCACCCTCTAACGCCAAGTTTTTAAGCTTAAGTCTAGAAATTTGTAAATTACCGTCGTATTCTCAAACCGGGAGTCCCGCGGCTTCGGGGTCAGTTCCTACGAGTTACATTGGTCCCATGGGAAGTGTTGGTGCCACCCACGGGGACGTTCAGGGGGTGTTTCGAGTTCTCACCCTCAAACGCCATGTTTTTAAGCCTAAGTCTAGAAATATGAAAAATACCATCGTATTCTCAAACCGGGAGTCCCGCGACTGCGGGGTCAGTTCCTACGAGTTGCATTGGACCCGTGGGAGGTGTTGGTGCCACCCACGGGGACGTTCCGGGGGTGTTTCGAATTTTCACCCTCTAACGCCATGTTTTTAAGCCTAAGTCTAAAAATATGAAAATTACCGTCGTATTCTCAAACCGGGAGTACCGCGGCTCCGCGGTCAGTTCCTATGAGTTACATTGGTCCCGTGGGAGGTGTTGGTGCCACCCACGGGGACGTTCGTGGGGTGTTTCGGGTTTTCACTCTCTCACGCCATATTTTTAAGCCTAAGTCTAGAAATATGCAAATTACCGTCGTATTCTCAAACCGGGAGTCCCGCGGCTGCGGGTTCAGTTCCTACGACTTACATTGGTCTCATGGGAGGTGTTGGTGCCACCCAAGGGGACGTTCGGGGGCTGTTTTGCGTTTTCACCCTCTAACGCCATGTTTTTAAGCCTAAGTCTAGAAATTTGCAAATTACCATCGTATTCTCAAACCAGGAGTTCCGCGGCTGCGGGGTCAGTTCCTACGAGTTACATTGGTCCCGTGGGAGGTGTTGGTGCCACCCACGGGAAAGTTCGGGGGGTGTTTCGGGTTCTCACCCTCTAACGCCATGTTTTTAAGCCTAAGTCTAGAAATATGCAAAATACCATCGTATTCTCCAATCGGGAGTCCCGCGGCTGCAGGGTCAGTTCCTACGAGTTACATTGGTGCCGTGGGAGGTGTTGGTGCCACCCACGAGGACGTTCGGGGGCTGTTTCGAGATCTTACCCTCTAACGCCATGTTTTTAAGCCTAAGTCTAGAAATTTGTAAATTACCGTCGTATTCTCAAATCGGGAGTGCCGTGGCAGCGGGGTCAGTTCCTACGATTTACATTGGTCCCGTGGGAGGTGTTGCTGCCACCCACGGGGACGTTCGGGGGGTGTTTCGGGTTTTCACCCTCTAACGCCATGTTTTTAAGCCTAAGTCTAGAAATATGCAAATTACCGTCGTATTCTGTATCCGGGAGTCCCGCGGCTGCGGGGTCAGTTCCTACGAGTTAAATTGGTCCCGTGGGTGGTTTGGTGCCACCCACGGGGACGTTCGGGGGGTCTTTCGGTTTCTCACCCTCTAACGCCATGTTTTTAAGCCTAAGTCTAGAAATATGCAAATTACCGTCGTATTCTGAAACCGGGAGTCCCGCGGCTGCGGGGTCAGTTACTACGAGTTTCATTTTTCCCGTGGGAGGTGTTGGTGCCACCCACGGGGACGTTCAGGGGCTGTTTCAGGTTTTCACCCTCTAACGCCATGTTTTTAAGCCTAAGTCTAGAAATATGCAAATTACCATCGTATTTTCAAACCGGGAGTTCCGCGGCTGCGGGGTCTGTTCTTGCGAGTTACATTGGTCCCGTGGGAGGTGTTGGTGCCACCCACGGGGACGTTCGGGGGCTGTTTCGAGATCTCACCCTCTAACGCCATGTTTTGCTTAAGTTTAGAAATATGAAAATTACCGTCATATTCCCAAACCGGGAGTCCAGCTGCTGCGGGGTCAGTTCCTACGAGTGATATTGGTCCCGTGGTAGGTGTTGGTGCCACCCACGAGGACGTTCGGGGTCTATTTCGAGATCTCACCCTATAACGCCATGTTTTACTTAAGTCAAGAAATATGCAAATTAGCGTCGTACTCCCAAACCGGGATTCCCGCGGTTGCGGGGTCAGTTCCTACGAGTTACATTGGTCCCGTGGGAGGTGTTGGTTCCACCCACGGGAATGTTCGGTGGCAGTTTCGAGTTCTCACCCTCTAACGCCATGTTTTTAAGCCTAAGTCTAGAAATATGCAAATTACCATCGTATTCTCAAACCGGGAGTCCCGGGGCTGCGGGGTCAGTTCCTACGAGTTACATTGGTCCCGTGGGAGGTGTTGGTGCCACCCACGGGGACGTTCGGGGGGTCTTTCGGGTTTTCACCCTCTAACACCATGTTTTTAAGCCTAAGTCAAGAAATATGCAAATTACCGTCGTATTCTCAAATCGGGAGTCCCACGGCTGCGGGGTAAGTTACTACGAGTTACATTGGTCCCGGGGGAGGTGTTGGTGCCACCCACGGGCACGTTCGGGGGTTGTTTCAGGTTTTCACCCTCTAACGCCATGTTTTTAAGCCTAAGTCTAGAAATACGCAAATTACCGTCGTATTCTAAAACCGGGAGTCCCGCGGCTGCGGGGTCAGTTCCTACGAGTTAGATTGGTCCCGTGGGAGGTGTTGGTGCCACCCACGGGGACTTTCGGTTGCAGTTTCGAGTTATCACCCTCTAACGCCATGTTTTTAAGCCTAAGTCTAGAAATATGCAAATTACCGTCGTATTCTCAAACCGGGAGTCCCGGGGCTGCGGGGTCAGTTCCTACGAGTTACATTGGTCCCGTGGGAGGTGTTGGTGCCACCCACGGGGACGTTCGGGGGGTCTTTCGGGTTTTCACCCTCTAACACCATGTTTTTAAGCCTAAGTCAAGAAATTTGCAAATTACCGTCGTATTCTCAAATCGGGAGTCCCACGGCTGCGGGGTAAGTTACTACGAGTTACATTCGTCCCGGGGGAGGTGTTGGTGCCACCCACGGGCACGTTCGGGGGTTGTTTCAGGTTTTCACCCTTTAACGCCATGTTTTTAAGCCTAAGTCTAGAAATACGCAAATTACCGTCGTATTCTAAAACCGGGAGTCCCGCGGCTGCGGGGTCAGTTCCTACGAGTTACATTGGTCCCGTGGGAGGTGTTGGTGCCACCCACGGGGACTTTCGGTTGCAGTTTCGAGTTATCACCCTCTAACGCCATGTTTTTAAGCCTAAGTCTAGAAATATGCAAATTACCGTCGTATTCTCAAATCGGGAGTCCCGCGGCTGCGGGGTCAGTTCCTACGAGCTACATTGGTCCCGTGGGAGGTGTTGGTGACACCCACGAGGACGTTCGTCGGCTTTTTCGAGATCTCACCCTCTAACGCCATGTTTTGCTTAAGTCTAGAAATATGCAAATTACCGTCGTATTCCCAAACCGGGAGTCTCGCCGCCGCGGGGTCAGTTCCTACGAGTTACATTGGTCCCGTGGGAGGTGTTGGTGTCACCCACGGGGACGTTCGGTGGTAGTTTCGAGTTCTCACCCTCTAACGCCATGTTTTTAAGCCTAAGTCAAGAAATTTATAAATTACCGGCGTATTCTCAAACCGGGAGTCCCGCGGCTTCGGGGTCAGTTCCTACGAGTTACATTGGTCCCGTGGGAGATGTTGGTGCTAGCCACGGGGACGTTCGGGGGCTGTTTCGAGATCTCACCCTCTAACGCCATGTTTTGCTTAAGTCTTGAAATATGAAAATTACGGTCATATTCCCAAACTGGGAGTCCAACGGCTGCGGGGTCAGTTCCTACGAGTGACATTGGTCCCGTGGGAGGTGTTGGTGCATCCCACGAGGACGTTCGGGGGCAGTTACGAGATCTCACCCTCTAACGCCATGTTTTGCTTAAGTCTAGAAATATGCAAACTACCGTCGTATTCCCAAACCGGGAGTCCCGCGGTTGCGGGGTCAGTTCCTACGAGTTACATTGGTCCCGTGGGAGGTGTTGGTTCCACCCACGGGGATGTTCGGTGGAAGTTTCGAGTTCTCACCCTCTAACACCATGTTTTTAAGCCTAAGTCAAGAAATTTGTAAATTACCATCGTATTCTCAAACCGGGAGTCCCGCGGTTGCGGGGTCTGTTCCAACGAGTTACATTGGTCCCGTGGGAGGTGTTGGTGCCACCCACGGGGACGTTCGGGGGGTGTTTCGGGTTTTCACCCTCTAACGCCATGTTTTTAAGCCTAAGTCTAGAAATATGCAAATTACAATCGTATTCTCAAACCGGGAGTCCCGGGGCTGCGGGGTCAGTTCCTACGAGTTACTTTGGTCCCGTGGGAGGTGTTGGTGCCACCCACGGGGACGTTCGGGGGGTCCTTCGGGTTTTCACCCTCTAACACCATGTTTTTAAGCCTAAGTCTAGAAATATGCAAATTACAGTCGTATTCTCAAATCGGGAGTCCTGCGGCTGTGGCGTCAGTTAATACGAGTTACATTGGTCCCGTGGGAGGTATTGGTGCCACCCACGGGGACGTTCGGGGCTGTTTCGGGTTTTCACCCTCTAACGCCATGTTTTTAAGACTAAGTCTAGAAATATGCAAATTACTGCCGTATTCTAAAACCGGGAGTCCCGCGGCTGCGGGGTCTGTTCCTACGAGTTACATTGGTCCCGTGGGAGGTGTTGGTGCCACCCACGGGGACATTCGGTGACAGTTTCGAGTTCTCACCCTATAACGCCATGTTTTTAAGCCTAAGTCTAGAAATTTGTAAATTACCGTCTCATTCTCAAACCGGGAGTCCTGCGGCTGCGGGGTCAGTTCCTACGAGTTACATTGGTCCCGTGGGAGGTGTTGGTGACACCCATGGGGACGTTCGGGGGGTGTTTCGAGTTCTCACCCTCTAACGCCATGTTTTTAAGCCTAAGTCTGGAAATATGAAAATTACCGTTGTATTCTCAAACCGGGAGTCCCGCGGGTGCTGGGTCAGTTCCTACGAGTTACATTGGTCCCAGGGAGGTGTTGGTGCCACCCACGAGGACGTTCGGGGGCTGTTTCGAGATCTCACCCTCTAACGCCATGTTTTGCTTAAGTCTAGAAATATGCAAATTATCGTCGTATTCCCAAACCGGGAGTCCCGCAGTTCCGGGGTCAGTTCCTACGAGTTACATTGGTCCCGTGGGAGGTGTTGGTACCACCCTCGGGGACGTTCGGTGGCAGTTTCGAGTTCTGATCCTCTAATGCCATGTTTTTAAGCCTAAGTTTAGAAATTTGTAAATTACCGTCGTATTCTCAAACCGGGAGTCCCGCGGCAGCTGGGTCAGTTCCTACGAGTTACATTGGTCCTGTGGGAGGTGTTGGTGCCACCCACGAGGACGTTCGGGGGCTTTTTCGAGATCTCACCCTCTAATGCCATGTTTTGCTTAAGTCTAGAAATATGCAGATTACCGTCGTATTCCCAAACCGGGAGTCTCGCCGCTGCGGGGTCAGGTCCTACGAGTTACATTGGTCCCGTGGGAGGTGTTGGTGTCACCCACAGGGACGTTCGGTGGTAGTTTCGAGTTCTCACCCTCTAACGCCGTGTTTTTAAGCCTAAGTCTAGAAATTTATAAATTACCGTCGTATTCTCAAACCGGGAATCCCGCGGCTTCGGGGTCAGTTCCTACGAGTTACATTGGTCCCGTGGGAGGTGTTGGTGCCACCCACGGGGACGTTCGGGGGGTGTTTCGAGTTCTCACCGTCTAACGCCATGTTTTTAAGCCTAAGTCTAGAAATATGAAAATTACTGTCGTATTCTCAAACCGGTAGTCCCGCGACTGCGGGGTCAGTTCCTACGAGCTGTATTGGTCCCGTGGGAGGTGTTGGTGCCACCCACGATGACGTTCGGGGGCTGTTTCGAGATCTCACCCTCTAACGCCATGTTTTTAAGCCTAAGTCTAGAAATATGCAAATTACCGTCGTATTCTAAAAACAGAAGTCCCGAGGCAGCGGGGTCAGTTCCTACGAGTTACATTGGTCCCGTGGGAGGTGTTGGTGCCACCCACGGGGACGTTCGGTGGTTGTTTCGAGTTCTCACACTGTAACGCCATGTTTTTAAGCCTAAGTCTTGAAATTTGTAAATTACCGTCGTATTCTCAAACCGGGATTCCCGCGGCTGCGGGGTCAGTTCCTACGAGTTACATTGGTCCCGTGGGAGGTGTTGGTGCCACCCACGGGGACGTTCGGGGGGTGTTTCGGGTTTTCACCCTCTAACGCCATGTTTTTAAGCCTAAGCCTAGAAATTTATAAATTACCGTCGTATTCTCAAAACGAGAATCCCCCGGCTTCGGGGTCAGTTCCTACGAGTTACATTGGTCCCGTGGGAGGTGTTGGTGCCACCCACGGGGACGTTCGGGGGGTGTTTCGAGTTCTCACCCTCTAACGCCATGTTTTTAAGCCTAACTCTCGAAATATGAAAATTACCGTCGTATTCTCAAACCGGGAGTCCCGCGACTGCGGGTTCAGTTCCTACGAGTTGCATTGGTCCCGTGGGAGGTGTTGGTGCCACCCACGGGGACGTTCGGGGGCTGTTTCGGGTTTTCACCCTCTAACGCCATGTTTTTAAGCCTAAGTCTAGAAATATGCAAATTACCGTCGTATTCTAAAACCGGGAGTCCCGCGGCCGCCTGGTCAGTTCCTACGAGTTACATTGGTCCCGCGGGAGGTGTTGGTGCCACCCACGGGGACGTTTGGTGACAGTTTCGAGTTCTCACCCTGTAACGCCATGTTTTTGCATAAGTCTAGAAATTTGTAAATTACCGTCGTATTCTCAAACTGGGAGTCCTGCGGCTGCGGGGTCAGTTCCTACGAGTTACATTGGTCCCGGGGGAGGTGTTGGTGACACCCACGGAGACGTTCGAGGGGTGTTTCGGGTTTTCGCCCTCTAACGCCATGTTTTTAAGCCTAAGTCTAGAAATATGCAAATTACCATCGTATTCTCAAACCGGGAGTCCCGAGGCTGCGGGGTCAGTTCCTACGAGTTACATTGGTCCCGTGGGAGGTGTTGGTGCCACCCACGGGGACGTTCGGGGGGTGTTTCGATTTCTCACCCTTTAATGCCATGTTTTTAAGCCTAAGTCAAGAAATATGCAAATTACCATCGTATTCTCAAACCGGGAGTCCCGCGGCTGCGGGGTCAGTTCCTACGAGTTACATTGGTCCCGTGGGAGGTGTTGGTGCCACCCACGAGGACGTTCGGGGGCTGTTTCGAGATCTCACCCTCTAACGCCATGTTTTGCTTAAGTCTAGAAATATGCAAATTACCGTCGTATTCCCAAACCGGGGTCAGTTCCTACGAGTTACATTGGTCCCGTGGGAGGTGTTGGTGCCACCCTCGGGGACGTTCGGTGGCAGTTTCGAGTTCTGATCCTCTAACGCCATGTTTTTAAGCCTAAGTCTAGAAATTTGTAAATTACCGTCGTATTCTCAAACCGGGAGTCCCGCGGCTGCTGAGTCTGTTCCTACGAGTTACATTGGTCCCGTGGGAGGCGTTGGTGCCACCCACGAGGACGTTCGGGGGCTTTTTCGAGATCTCACCCTCTAATGCCATGTTTTGCTTAAGTCTAGAAATATGCAAATTACCGTCGTATTCCCAAACCGGGAGTCTCGCCGCTGCGGGGTCAGTTCCTACGAGTTACATTGGTCCCGTGGGAGGTATTGGTGTCACCCACGGGGACGTTCGGTGGTAGTTTCGAGTTCTCACCCTCTAACGCCATGTTTTTAAGCCTAAGCCTAGAAATTTATAAATTACCGTCGTATTCTCAAACCGAGAATCCCCCGGCTTCGGGGTCAGTTCCTACGAGTTACATTGGTCCCGTGGGAGGTGTTGGTGCCACCCACGGGGACGTTCGGGGGGTGTTTCGAGTTCTCACCCTCTAACGCCATGTTTTTAAGCCTAACTCTAGAAATATGAAAATTACCGTCGTATTCTCAAACCGGGAGTCCCGCGACTGCGGGTTCAGTTCCTACGAGTTGCATTGGTCCCGTGGGAGGTGTTGGTGCCACCCACGGGGACGTTCGAGGGCTGTTTTGGGTTTTCACCCTCTAACGCCATGTTTTTAAGCCTAAGTCTAGAAATAAGCAAATTACCGTCGTATTCTCAAACCGGGAGTCCCGGGGCTGCGGGGTCTGTTCCTACGAGTTACATTGGTCCCGTGGGAGGTGTTGGTGCCACCCACGGGGACGTTCGGGGGGTGTTTCGAGTTCTCACCCTCTAACACCATGTTTTTAAGCCTAAGTCTACAAATATGCAAATTACCGTTGTATTCTCAAACCGGGAGTCCCGCGGCTGCGGGGTCAGTTCCTACGAGTTACATTGGTCCCGTGGGAGGTGTTGGTGCAACCCACGGGGACGTTCGGGGGGTGTTTCGGGTTTTCAACCTCTAACGCCATGTTTTTAAGCCTAAGTCTAGAAATATACAAATTACCGTCGTATCCTCAAACCGGGAGTCCCGGGGCTGCGGGGTCAGTTACTACGAGTTACATTGGTCTTGTGGGAGGTGTTGGTGCCACCCAAGCGGACGTTCGGGAGGGTCTTTCTGGTTTTCACCCTCTAACGCCATGTTTTTAAGCCTAAGTCTAGAAATTTAAAAATTACCGTCGTATTCTCAAACCGGGAATCCCGCGGCTTCGGGGTCAGTTCCTACGAGTTACATTGGTCCCGTGGGAGGTGTTGGTGCCACCCACGGGGACGTTCGGGGGGTGTTTCGAGTTCTCACCCTCTAACGCCATGTTTTTAAGCCTAAGTCTAGAAATATGAAAATTATCGTCGTATTCTCAAACCGGGAGTCCCGCGACTGCGGGGTCAGTTCCTACGAGTTGCATTGGTCCCGTGGGAGGTGTTGGTGCCACCCACGGGGACGTTCGGGGGCTGTTTCGGGTTTTCACCCTCTAACGCCATGTTTTTAAGCCTAAGTCTAGAAATTTGCAAATTACAGTCGTATTTTTAAACCAGGAGTCTCGCGGCTGCGGGGTCAGTTCCTACGAGTTACATTGGTCCCGTGGGAGGCGTTGGTGCCACCCAAGGGGACGTTCGGGGGGTGTTTCGGGTTCTCACCCTCTAACGCCATGTTTTTAAGCCTAAGTCTAGAAATATGCAAATTACTGTCGTATTCTCAAATCGGGAGTCCCGCGGCTGCGGGGTCAGTTCCTACGAGTTACATTGGTCCCGTGGGAGGTGTTGGTGCAACCCACGGGGACGTTCGGGGGGTGTTTCGGATTTTTAACCTCTAACGCCATGTTTTTAAGCCTAATTCTAGAAATATACAAATTACCATCGTATCCTCAAACCGGGAGCCCCGGGGCTGCGGGGTCAGTTACTACGAGTTACATTGGTCCCGTGGGAGGTGTTGGTGCCACCCATGGGGACGTTCGGGGGGTATTTCGGGTTTTCACCCTCTTACGCCATTATTTTAAGCCTAAGTCTAGAAATATGAAAATTACCGTCGTATTCTCAAATCGGGAGTCCCGCGGCTGCGGGGTCAGTTACTACGAGTTACATTGGTCCCGTGGGAGGTGTTGGTGCCACCCACGGGGACGTTCGGGGACTGTTTCGGGTTTTCACCCTCTAACGCCATGTTTTTAAGCCTAAGTCTAGAAATATGCAAATTACCGTCGTATTCTAAAACCGGGAGTCCCGCGGCTGCGGGGTCAGTTCCTACGAGTTATAATGGTCCCGTGGGAGGTGTTGGTGCCACCCACGAGGACTTTCGGGGGCTGTTTCGAGATCTCTCCCTCTAACGCCATGTTTTTCTTAAGTCTAGAAATATGCAAATTACCATCGTATTCCCAAACCGGGAGTCCCACAGTTCCGGGGTCAGTTCCTACGAGTTACATTGGTCCCGTGGGAGGTGTTGGTGCCACCCTCGGTGACGTTCGGTGGCAGTTTCGAGTTCTGATCCTCTAACGCCATGTTTTTAAGCCTAAGTCTAGAAATTTGTAAATTACCGTCGTATTCTCAAATCGGGAGTCCCGCGGCTGCTGGGCCAGTTCCTACGAGTTACATTGGTCCCGTGGGAGGTGTTGGTGCCACCCACGAGGATGTTCGGGGGCTTTTTCGAGATCTCACCCTCTAACGCCATGTTTTGCTTAAGTCTAGAAATATGTAAATTACGATCGTATTCCCAAACCGGGAGTCTCGCCGCTGCGGGTTCAGTTCCTATGAGTTACATTGGTCCCGTGGGAGGTGTTGGTGTCACCCACGGGGACGTTCGGTGGTAGTTTCGAGTTCTCACCCTCTAACGCCATGTTTTTAAGCCTAAGTCTAGAAATTTATAAATTACGGTCGTATTCTCAAACCAGGAATCCCGCGGCTTCGGGGTCAGTTCCTACGAGTTACATTGGTCCCGTGGGAGGTGTTGGTGCCACCCACGGGGACGTTCGGGGGGTGTTTCGAGTTCTCACCCTCCAACGCCATGTTTTTAAGCCTAAGTCTAGAAATATGAAAATTACTGTCGTATTCTCAATCCGGGAGTCCCGCGACTGCGGGGTCAGTTCCTACGAGTTGCATTGGTCCCGTGGGAGGTGTTGGTGCCACCCACGGGGACGTTCGGGGGATGTTTCGGGTTTTCACCTTCTAACGCCATGTTTTTAAGCCTAAGTCTAGAAATTTACAAATTACCGTCGTATTCTCAAACCAGGAGTCTCGCGGCTGCAGGGTCAGTTCCTACGATTTACATTGGTCCTGTGGGAGGCGTTGGTGCCACCCAAGGGGACGTTCGGGGGGTGTTTTGGGTTCTCACCCTCTAACGCCATGTTTGTAAGCCTAAGTCTAGAAATATGCAAATTACTGTCGTATTCTCAAATCGGGAGTCCCGCGGCTGAGGGGTCAGTTCCTACGAGTTACATTGGTCCCGTGGGAGGTGTTGGTACCACCCACGATGACGTTCGGGGGCTGTTTCGAGATCTCACCCTCTAACGCCATGTTTTTAAGCCTAAGTCTAGAAATATGCAAATTACCGTCGTATTCTAAAACCGGGAGTGCCGCGGCTGCGGGGTCAGTTCCTACGAGTTACATTGGTCCCGTGGGAGGTGTTGGTGCCACCCACGAGGACGTTCGGTGGCAGTTTCGAGTTCTCACCCTATAACGCCATGTTTTTAAACCTAAGTCTAGAAATTTGTAAATTACCGTCGTATTGTCAAATCGGGAGTCCTGCGACTGCGGGGTCAGTTCCTACGAGTTACATTGCTCCCGTGGGAGGTGTTGGTGCCACCTACGGGGACGTTCGGGGGGTGTTTCGAGTTTTCACCCTCTAACGCCATGTTATTAAGCCTAAGTCTAGAAATATGCAAATTACCATCGTATTCTCAAACCGGGAGTCCCGGGGCTGCGGGGTCTGTTCCTACGAGTTACATTGGTCCCGTGGGAGGTGTTGGTGCCAGTCACGGGGACGTTCGGGGGGTGTTTCGGGTTCTCACCCTTAAACGCCATGTTTTTAAGCCTAAGTTTAGAAATATGCAAATTTCCGTCGTATTCTCAAATCGGGAGTCCCGCGGATGCGGGGTCAGTTCCTACGAGTTACATTGGTTCCGTGGGAGGTGTTGGTGCCACCCACGGGGACGTTCGGTGGCAGTTTTGAGTTCTCACCCTCTAACGCCATGTTTTTAATCCTAAGTCTAGAAATATGCAAATTACCGTTGTATTCTCAAACCGGGAGTCCCGCGGCTTCGGGGTCAGTTCCTACGAGTTACATTGGTCCCGTGGGAGGTGTTGGTGCAACCCACAGGGACGTTCGGGGGGTTTTTCGGGTTTTCAACCTCTAACGCCATGTTTTTAAGCCTAAGTCTAGAAATATACAAATTACCATCGTATCCTCAAACCGGGAGTCCCGGGGGTGCGGGGTCAGTTACTACGAGTTACATTGGTCCCGCGGGAGGTGTTGGTGCCACCCAAGGGGACGTTCGGGGGGGTCGTTCGGGTTTTCACCCTCTAACGCCATGTTTTTAAGCCTAAGTCTAGAAATATGCAAATTACCATCGTATTCTCAAATCGGGAGTCCCGCGGCTGCGGGGTCAATTACTACGAGTTACATTGGTCCCGTGGGAGGTGTTGGTGCCACCCACGGGGACGTTCGGTGGCTGTTTCGGGTTTTCACCCTCTAACGCCATGTTTTTAAGTCTAAGTCTAGAAATATGCAAATTACCGTCGTATTCTAAAACCGGGAATCCCGCGGCTGCGGGGTCAATTCCTACGAGTTACATTGGTCCCGTGGGAGGTGTTGGTGCCACCCACGGGGACGTTCGGTGGCAGTTTCGAGTTCTCACCCTGTAACGCCAAGTTTTTAAGCCTAATTCTAGAAATTTGTAAATTACCGTCATATTCTCAAACCGGGAATCCTGCGGCTGCGCGATCAGTTCCTACGAGTTACATTGGTCCCGTGGGAGGTGTTGGTGCCACCCACGGGTACGTTCGGGGGGTGTTTCGGGTTTTCATCCTCTAACGCCATGTTTTTAAGCCTAAGTTTAGAAATATGCAAATTACCGTCGTATTGTCAAACCGGGAGTCCCGAGGCTGCGGGGTCAGTTCCTACGAGTTACATTGGTCTCGTGGGAGGTGTTGGTGCCACCCACGGGGACGTTGGGTGGTGTTTTGAGTTCTCACCCTCTAACGCCATGTTTTTAAGCTTAAGTCTCAAAATATGCAAATTACCGTCGTATTCCCAAACCGGGAGTCCCGAGGCTGCGGGGTAAGTTCCTACGAGTTACATTGGTCCCGTGGGAGGTGTTGGTGACACCCACGGGGACGTTCGAGGGGTGTTTCGGGTTTTCACCCTCTAACGCCATGTTTTTAAGCCTAAGTCTAGAAATTTGCAAATTACCGTCGTATTCCCAAACCAGGAGTCCCGCGGCTGCGGGGTCAGTTCCTAGGAGTTACATTGGTCCCGTGGGAGGTGTTGGTGCCACCCAAGGGGACGTTCGGGGGCTGTTTCGGGTTTTCACCCTCTAACGCCATGTTTTTAAGCCTAAGTCTAGAAATTTGCAAATTACCGTCGTATTCCCAAACCAGGAGTCCCGCGGCTGCGGGGTCAGTTCCTAGGAGTTACATTGGTCCCGTGGGAGGTGTTGGTGCCACCCAAGGGGACGTTCGGGGGGTATTTCGGGTTCTCACCCTCTAACGCCATGTTTTTAAGCCTAAGTCTAGAAATATGAAAATTACCGTCGTATTCTCAAACCGGGAGTCCCGCGACTGCGGGGTCAGTTCCTACGAGTTGCATTGGACCCGTGGGAGGTGTTGGTACCACCCACGGGGACGTTCGGGGGGATGTTTCGGGTTTTCACCCTATAACGGCATGTTTTTAAGCCTAAGTCTAGAAATTTGCAAATTACCATCGTATTCTCAAACCAGGAGTCCCGCGGCTGCGGGGTCAGTTCCTACGAGTTACATTGGTGCCGTGGGAGGCGTTGGTGCCACCCAAGGGGACGTTCGGGGGGTGTTTCAGTTTCTCACTCTCTAACGCCATGTTTTTAAGCCTAAGTCTAGAAATATGCAAATTACTGTCGTATTCTCAAATCGGGAGTCCCGCGGCTGCGGGGTCAGTTCCTACGAGTTACATTGGTCCCGTGGGAGGTGTGGGTACCACCCACGATGACGTTCGGGGGACGTTTCGAGATCTCACCCTCTAACGCTATGTTTTGCTTAAGTCTAGAAATATGCAAATTACCGTCGTATTCCCAAAAATGGGAGTCCCGCAGTTCCGGGGTCAGTTCCTACAAGTTACATTGGTCCCGTGGGAGGTGTTGGTGCCACCCTCGGGGACGTTCGGTGGCAGTTTCGAGTTCTCATCCTCTAATTCCATGTTTTTAAGCCTAAGTCTAGAAATTTGTAAATTACTGTCGTATTCTCAATCCGGGAGTCCCGCGACTGCTAGGTCAGTTCCTACGAGTTACATTGGTCCCGTGGGAGGTGTTGGTGCCACCCACGATGACGATCGGAGGCTTTTTTGAGATCTCACCCTCTAACGCCATGTTTTGCTTAAGTCTAGAAATATGCAAATTACCGTCGAATTCCCAAACTGGGAGTCTCGCCGCTGCGGGGTCAGTTCCTACGAGTTACATTGGTCCCGTGGGAGGTGTTGGTGTCACCCACGGGGACGTTTTGTGGTAGTTTCGAGTTCTCACCCTCTAACGCCATGCTTTTAAGCCTAAGTCTAGAAATTTATAAATTACCATCGTATTCTCAAACCGGGAGTCCCGCGGCTTCGGGGTGAGTTCCTACGAGTTACATTGGTCCCGTGGGAGGTGTTGGTGCCACCCACGGGTACGTTCGGGGGCTGTTTCGAGATCTCACCCTCTAACGCCATGTTTTGCTTAAGTCTAGAAATATCAAAATTACCGTCATATTCCCAAACCGGGAGTGCAGCGGCTGCGGGGTCAGTTCCTACGAGTGACATTGGTCCCGTGGGAGGTGTTGGTGCCACCCACGAGGACGTTCGGGGGCTGTTTCGAGATCTCACCCTCTAACGCCATATTTTGCTTAAGTCTAGAAATATGCAAATTACCGTCGTATTCTCAAACTGGGAGTCCCGGGGCTGCGGGGTCAGTTCCTACGAGTTCAATTGGTCCCGTGGGAGGTGTTAGTGCCACCCACGGGGATGTTCGGTGGCAGTTTCGAGTTCTCACCCTGTAACGCCTTGTTTTTAAGCCTAAGTCTAGAAATTTGTAAATTACCGTCGTATTCTCAAACCGGGAGTCCTGCGGCTGAGGGGTCAGTTCCTACGAGTTACATTGGTCCCGTGGGTTGGTGCCACCCATGGGGACGTTCGGGGGGTGTTTCGGGTTTTCACCCTCTAACGCCATGTTTTTAAGCCTAAGTCTAAAAATATGCAAATTACCGTCGTATTCTCAAACCGGGAGTCCCGCGGCTCCGCGGTCAGTTCCTACGAGTTACATTGGTCCCGTGGGAGGTGTTGGTGCCACCCACGGGGACGTTCGGGGGGGTGTTTTGGGTTTTCACCCTCTAACGCCATGTTTTTAAGCCTAAGTCTAGAAATATGCAAATTACCGTCGTATTCTCAAACCGGGAGTCCCGCTACTGCGGGTTCAGTTCCTACGAGTTACATTGGTCTCATGGGAGGTGTTGGTGCCACCCACGGGGATTTTCGGGGGCTGTTTTGGGTTTTCACCCTCTAACGCCATGTTTTGAAGCCTAAGTCTAAAAATTTGCAAATTACCGTCGTATTCTCAAACCAGGAGTCCCGCGACAGCGGGGTCAGTTCCTACGAGTTACATTGGTCCCGTGGGAGGTGTTGGTGCCACCCACGGGGATGTTCGGGGGGTGTTTTGGGTTTTCACCCTCTATCGCCATGTTTTTAAGCCTAAGTCTAGAAATATGCAAATTTCCATCGTATTCTCAAATCGGGAGTCCCGCGGCTGCGGGGTCAGTTCCTACGAGTTACATTGGTGCCGTGGGAGGTGTTGGTGCCACCCACGGGGACGTTCGGGGGCTATTTCGAAGTCTGACCCTCTAACGCCATGTTTTTAAGCCTAAGTCTAGAGATTTGTAAATTACCGTCGTATCCTAAAACCGATAGTGCCGTGGCAGCGGGGTCAGTTCCTACGAGTTACATTGTTCCCGTGGGAGGTGTTGGTGCCACCCACGGGGACGTTCGGGGGGTGTTTCGGGTTTTCACCCTCTAACGCCATGTTTTTAAGCCTAAGTCTAGAAATATGCAAATTATCGTCATATTCTCAAACCGGGAGTCCCGCGGCTGCGGGGCCAGTTACTACGAGTTACATTGGTCCTGTGGGAGGTGTTGGTGCCACCCACGGGGACATTCGGGGGCTGTTTTGGGTTTTCACACTCTAATGCCATGTTTTTAAGCCTAAGTCTAGAAATATGCAAATTACCGTCGTATATTCAAACTGGGAGTCCCGCGGCTGCGGGGTCAGTTCCTGCGAGTTACATTGGACCCGTGGGAGGTGTTGGTACCACCCACGGGAACGTTCGGGGGCTGTTTCCAGATCTCACCCTCTAACGCCATGTTTTGCTTAAGTCTAGAAATATGCAAATTACCGTCGTATTCCCAAACCGGGAGTCCCGCGGCTGCGGGGTCAGTTCCTACGAGTTGTGGGAGGTGTTGGTGCCACCCTTGGGGACGTTCGGTGGCAGTTTCGAGTTCTCATCCTCTAACGCCATGTTTTTAAGCCTAAGTCTAGAAATTTGTAAATTACCATCGTATTCTCAAACCGGGAGTCCCGCGGCTACTGGGTCAGTTCCTACGAGTTACATTGGTCCCGTAGGAGGTGTTGGTGCCACCCACGAGGACGTTCGGGGGCTTTTTCGAGATCTCACCCTCAAACGCCATGTTTTGCTTAAGTCTCAAAATATGCAAATTACCGTCGTATTCCCAAAGCGGGAGTCCCGAGGCTGCGGGGTAAGTTCCTACGAGTTACATTGGTCCCGTGGGAGGTGTTGGTGACACCCACGGGGACGTTCGAGGGGTGTTTCGGGTTTTCACCCTCTATCGCCATGTTTTTAAGCCTAAGTCTAGAAATATGCAAATTTCCGTCGTATTCTCAAACCGGGAGTCCCGAGGCTACGGGGTCAGTTCCTACGAGTTACATTGGTCCCGTGGGAGGTGTTGGTGCCACCCACGGGGACATTCGGTCGCAGTTTCGAGTTCTCACCCTGTAACGCGATGTTTTTAAGCCTAAGTCTAGAAATTTGTAAATTACCGTCGTATTCTCAAACCGGGAGTCCCGCGGCTGCGGGGCCAGTTACTACGAGTTACATTGGTCCCGTGGGAGGTGTTGGTGCCACCCACGGGGACGTGCGGGGGCTGTTTCAGGTTTTCACCCTCTAACGCCATGTTTTTAAGCCTAAGTCTAGAAATATGAAAATTACCGTCGTATTTTCAAACTGGGAGTCCCGCGGCTGCGGGGTCAGTTCCTGCATGTTACATTGGTCCTGTGGGAGGTGTTGGTACCACCCACGGGAACGTTCGGGGGCTGTTTCGAGATCTCACCCTCTAACGCCATGTTTTGCCTAAGTCTAGAAATATGCAAATTACCGTCGTATTCCGAAACCGGGAGTCCCGCAGTTCCGGGGTCAGTTCCTACGGGTTACATTGGTCCCGTGGGAGGTGTTTGTGCCACCATCGGGGACGTTCGGTGGCAGTTTCGAGTTCTCATCCTCTAACGCCATGTTTTTAAGCCTAAGTCTAGAAATTTGTAAATTACCATCGTATTCTCAAACCGGGAGTCCCGCGGCTGCTGGGTGAGTTCCTACGAGTTACATTGGTCCCGTAGGAGGTGTTGGTGCCACCCACGAGGACGTTCGGGGGCTTTTTCGAGATCTCACCCTCAAACGCCATGTTTTGCTTAAGTCTAGAAATATGCAAATTACCGTCGTATTCCCAAACCGGGAGTCTCGCCGGTGCGGGGTCAGTTCCTACGAGTTACATTGGTCCCGTGGGAGGTGTTGGTGTCACCCACGGGGACGTTCGGTGGTATATTCGAGTTCTCACCCTCTAACGCCATGTTTTTAAGCTTAAGTCTAGAAATTTATAAATTACCGTCGTATTCTCAAACCGGGAGTCCCGCGGCTTCGGGGTCAGTTCCTACGAGTTACATTGTTCCCATGGGAAGTGTCGGTGCCACTCACGGCGACGTTCGGGGGGTGTTTCGAGTTCTCACCCTCTAACGCCATGTTTTTAAGCCTAAGTCTAGAAATATGAAAATTACCGTCGTATTCTCAAACCGGGAGTCCCGGGACGGCGGGGTAAGTTCCTACGAGTTGCATTGGACCCGCGGGAGGTGTTGGTGCCACCCACGGGGACGTTCGGGGGCAGTTTCGGGTTTTCACCCTCTAACGCCATGTTTTTAAGCCTAAGTCTAGAAATTTGCAAATTACCGTCGTATTCTCAAACCGGGAGTCCCGCGGCTGCTGGGTCAGTTCGTACGAGTTACATTGGTCCCGTAGGAGGTGTTGGTACCACCCACGAGGACGTTCGGGGGCTTTTTCGAGATCTCACCTTCAAACGCCATGTTTTGCTTAAGTCTAGAAATATGCAGATTACCGTCGTATTCCCAAACCGGGAGTCTCGCCGCTGCGGGGTCAGTTCCTACGAGTTACATTGGCCCCGTGGGAGGTGTTGGTGTCTCCCACGGGGACGTTCGGTGGTAGTTTCGAGTTCTCACCCTCTATCGCCATGTTTTTAAGCTTAAGTCTAGAAATTTATAAATTACCGTCGTATTCTCAAACCGGGAGTCCTGCGGCTTCGGGGTCAGTTCCTACGAGTTACATTGTTCCCATGGGAAGTGTTGGTGCCACCCACGGGGACGTTCGGGGGGTGTTTCGAGTTCCCACCCTCTAACGCCATGTTTTTAAGCCTAAGTCAAGAAATATGAAAATTACCATCGTATTCTCAAATCGGGAGTCCCGCGACGGCGGGGTCAGTTCCCACGAGCAGCATTGGACCCGTGGGAGGTTTTGGTGCCACCCACGGGGACGTTCGGGGGCTGTTTCGGGTTTTCACCCTCTAACGCCATGTTTTTAAGCCTAAGTCTAGAAATTAGCAAATTACCGTCGTATTCTCAAACCAGGAGTCCCGCGGCTGCGGGGTCAGTTCCTACGAGTTACATTGGTCCCGTGGGAGGCGTTGGTGCCACCCAAGGGGACGTTCTGGGGTGTTTCAGGTTCTCACCCTCTAACGCCATGTTTTTAAGCCTAAGTCTAGAAATATGCAAATTACCGTCGTATTCCCAAACCGGGAGTCCCGCGGTTGCGAGGTGAGTTTCTATGAGTTACATTGGTCCCGTGGGAGGTGTTGGAGCCACCCACGGGGACGTTCGTTGGAAGTTTCGAGTTCTCATCCTCTAACGCCATGTTTTTAAGCCTAAGTCTACAAATTTGTAAATTACCGTCGTATTCCCAAACCGGGAGTCCCGCAGTTCCGGGGTCAGTTCCTACGAGTTACATTGGTCCTGTAGGAGGTGTTGGTTCCACCCTCGGGTACGTTCGGTGGCAGTTTCGAGTTCTCATCCTCTAACGCCATGTTTTTAAGCCTAAGTATAGAAATTTGTAAATTACCGTCGTATTCTCAAACCGGGAGTCCTGCGGCTGAGGGGTCAGTTCTTACGAGTTACATTGGTCCCGTGGGAGGTGTTGGTGCCACCCACGGGGACGTTCGGGGGTGTCTATCGGGTTTTCACCCTCTAACGCCATGTTTTTAAGCCTAAGTCTAGAAATATGCAAATTACCGTCGTATTCTCAAACCGGGAGTCCCACGGCTGCGGGGTCAGTTCCTACGAGTTACATTGGTCCCGTGGGAGGTGTTGGTGCCACCCACGGGGACGTTCGGTGGCAGTTTCGAGTTCTCACCCTGTAACGCCATGTTTTTAAGCCTAAGTCTAGAAATTTGTAAATTACCGACGTATTCTCAAACCGGGAGTCCTCCGGCTGCGGGGTAAGCTCCTACGAGTTACATTGGTCCCGTGGGAGGTGTTGGTGACACCCACGGGGACGTTTGAGGGGTGTTTCGGGTTTTCACCCTATAATGCCATGTTTTTAAGCCTAAGTCTAGAAATATGCAAATTACCGTCGTATTCTCAAACCGGGAGTCCCGAGGCTGCGGGGTCAGTTCCTACGAGTTTCATTGGTCCTGTGGGAGGTGTTGGTGCCACCGGCGGGGACGTTCGGTGGTAGTTTCGAGTTCTCACCCTGTAACGCCATGTTTTTAAGCCTAAGTCTAGAAATTTGTAAATTACCGATGTATTCTCAAACCGGGAGTCCTGCGGCTGCGGGGTCTGTTCCTACGAGTTACATTGGTCCCGTGGGAGTTGTTGGTGCCACCCAAGGAGACGTTCGGGGGGTGTTTCGGGTTCTCACCCTCTAACGCCATGTTTTTAAGCCTAAGTCTAGAAATATGAAAATTACCATCGTATTCTCAAACCGGGAGTCCCGCGACCGCGGGGTCACTTCCTACGAGTTGCATTGGACCCGTGGGAGGTGTTGGTGCCACCCACGGGGACGTTCGGGGGCTGTTTCTGGTTTTCACCCTCTAACGCCATGTTTTTAAGCCTAAGTCTAGAAATTTGCAAATTACTGTCGTATTCTCAAACCAGGAGTCCCGTGGCTGCGGGGTCAGTTCCTACGAGTTACATTGGTCCCGTGGGAGGCGTTGGTGCCACCCACGGGGACGTTCGGGGGCTGTTTCGGGTTTTCACCCTCTAACGCCATGTTTTTAAGCCTAGGTCTAGAAATTTGCAAATTACCGTCGTATTCTCAAACCAGGAGTCTCGCGGCTGCGGGGTCAGTTCCTACAAGTTACATTGGTCCCGTGGGAGGCGTTGGTGCCACTCAATGGGACGTTCGGGGGGTGTTTCGGGTTATCACCCTCTAACGCCACGTTTTTAAGCCTAAGTCTAGAAATATGCAAATTACTGTCGTATTCTCAAATCGGGAGTCCCGCGGCTTCGGGGTCAGTTCCTACGAGTTACATTGGTCCCGTGGGAGGTGTTGGTGCCACCCACGGGTACGTTCGGGGGGTGTTTCGGGATCTCACCCTCTAACGCCATGTTTTGCTTAAGTCTAGAAATATGAAAATTACCGTCATATTCCTAAACCGGGAGTCCAGCGGCTGCGGGGTCAGTTCCTACGAGTGACATTGGTCCCGTGGGAGGTGTTGGTGCCACCCACAAGGACGTTCGGGGGCTGTTTCGAGATCTCACCCTCTAACGCCATATTTTGCTTAAGTCTAGAAATATGCAAATTACCGTCGTATTCTCAAACCGGGAGTCCCGGGGCTGCGGGGTCAGTTCCTACGAGTTACATTGGTCCCGTGGGAGGTGTTGGTGCCACCCTCGGGGACGTTCGGTGGTTGTTTCGAGTTCTCACCCTCTATCGCCATGTTTTTAAGCTTAAGTCTAGAAATTTATAAATTACCGTGGTATTCTCAAACCGGGAGGCCTGCGGCTTCGGGGTCAGTTCCTACGAGTTACATTGTTCCCATGGGAAGTGTTGGTGCCACCCACGGGGACGTTCGGTGGCAGTTTCGAGTTCTCACCCTGTAACGCCATGTTTTTAAGCCTAAGTCTAGAAATTTGTTAATTACCGATGTATTCTCAAACCGGGAGTCCTGCGGCTGCGGGGTCAGCTCCTACGAGTTACATTGGTCCCGTGGGAGGTGTTGGTGACACCCACGGGGACGTTTGTGGGGTGTTTCGGGTTTTCACCCTCTAACGCCATGTTTTTAAGCCTAAGTCTAGAAATATGCAAATTACCGTCGTATTCTCAAACCGGGAGTCCCGAGGCTGCGGGGTCAGTTCCTACGAGTTTCAATGGTCCTGTGGGAGGTGTTGGTGCCACCCACGTGGACGTTCGGTGGCAGTTTCGAATTCTCACCCTGTAACGCCATGTTTTTAAGCCTAAGTCTAGAAATTTGCAGATTACTGTCGTATTCTCAAACCAGGAGTCCCGTGGCTGCGGGGTCAGTTCCTACGAGTTACATTGGTCCCGTGGGAGGCGTTGGTGCCACCCACGGGGACGTTCGGGGGCTGTTTCGGGTTTTCACCCTCTAACGCCATGTTTTTAAGCCTAGGTCTAGAAATTTGAAAAATTACCGTCGTATTCTCAAACCAGGAGTCTCGCGGCTGCGGGGTCAGTTCCTACAAGTTACATTGGTCCCGTGGGAGGCGTTGGTGCCACTCAATGGGACGTTCGGGGAGTGTTTCGGGTTATCACCCTCTAACGCCACGTTTTTAAGCCTAAGTCTAGAAATATGCAAATTACTGTCGTATTCTCAAATCGGGAGTCCCGCGGCTTCGGGGTCAGTTCCTACGAGTTACATTGGTTTCGTGGGAGGTGTTGGTGCCACCAACGGGTACGTTCGGGGGGTGTTTCGGGATCTCACCCTCTAACGCCATGTTTTGCTTAAGTCTAGAAATATGAAAATTACCGTCATATTCCTAAACCGGGAGTCCAGCGGCTGCGGGGTCAGTTCCTACGAGTGACATTGGTCCCGTGGGAGGTGTTGGTGCCACCCACGAGGACGTTCGGGGGCTGTTTCGAGATCTCACCCTCTAACGCCATATTTTGCTTAAGTCTAGAAATATGCAAATTACCGTCGTATTCTCAAACCGGGAGTCCCGGGGCTGCGGGGTCAGTTCCTACGAGTTACATTGGTCCCGTGAGAGGTGTTGGTGCCACCCTCGGGGACGTTCGGTGGTTGTTTCGAGTTCTCACCCTCTATCGCCATGTTTTTAAGCTTAAGTCTAGAAATTTATAAATTACCGTCGAATTCTCAAACCGGGAGGCCTGCAGCTTCGGGGTCAGTTCCTACGAGTTACATTGTTCCCATGGGAAGTGTTGGTGCCACCCACGGGGACGTTCGGTGGCAGTTTCGAGTTCTCACCCTGTAACGCCATGTTTTTAAGCCTAAGTCTAGAAATTTGTTAATTACCGATGTATTCTCAAACCGGGAGTCCTGCGGCTGCGGGGTCAGCTCCTACGAGTTACATTGGTCCCGTGGGAGGTGTTGGTGACACCCACGGGGACGTTTGTGGGGTGTTTCGGGTTTTCACCCTCTAACGCCATGTTTTTAAGCCTAAGTCTAGAAATATGCAAATTACCGTCGTATTCTCAAACCGGGAGTCCCGAGGCTGCGGGGTCAGTTCCTACGAGTTTCAATGGTCCTGTGGGAGGTGTTGGTGCCACCCACGTGGACGTTCGGTGGCAGTTTCGAATTCTCACCCTGTAACGCCATGTTTTTAAGCCTAAGTCTAGAAATTTGTAAATTACCGACGTATTCTCAAACCGGGAGTCCTGCGGCTGCGGGGTCAGTTCCTACGAGTTACATTGGTCCCGTGGGAGGTGTTGGTGCCACCCAAGGGGACGTTCGGGGGGTGTTTCGGGTTCTCACCCTCTAACGCCATGTTTTTAAGCCTAAGTCTAGAAATATGAAAATTACCGTCGTATTCTCAAACCGGGAGTCCCGCGACTGCGGGGTCAGTTCCTACGAGTTGCATTGGACCCGTGGGAGGTGTTGGTGCCACCCACGGGGACGTTCGGGGGCTATTTCGGGTTTTCACCCTCTAACGCCATGTTTTTAAGCCTAAGTCTAGAAATTTGCAAATTACCGTCGTATTCTCAAACCAGGAGTCCCGTGGCTGCGGGGTCAGTTCCTACGAGTTACATTGGTCCCGTGGGAGGCGTTGGTGCCACCCACGGGGACGTTCGGGGGCTGTTTCGGGTTTTCACCCTCTAACGCCATGTTTTTAAGCCTAGGTATAGAAATTTGCAAATTACTGTCGTATTCTCAAACCAGGAGTCCCGCGGCTATGGGGTCAGTTCCTACAAGTTACATTGGTCCCGTGGGAGGCGTTGGTGCCACTCAATGGGACGTTCGGGGGGTGTTTCGGGTTCTCACCCTCTAACGCCACGTTTTTAAGCCTAAGTCTAGAAATATGCAAATTACTGTCGTATTCTCAAATCGGGAGTCCCGCGGCTTCGGGGTCAGTTCCTACGAGTTACATTGGTCTCGTGGGAGGTGTTGGTGCCACCCACGGGTACGTTCGGGGGCTGTTTCGAGATCTCACCCTCTAACGCCATGTTTTGCTTAAGTCTAGAAATATGAAAATTAACGTCATATTCCCAAACCGGGAGTCCAGCGGCTGCGGGGTCAGTTCCTACGAGTGACATTGGTCCCGTGGGAGGTGTTGGTGCCACCCACGAGGACGTTCGGGGGCTGTTTCAAGATCTCACCCTCTAACGCCATATTTTGCTTAAGTCTAGAAATATGCAAATTACCGTCGTATTCTCAAATCGGGAGTCCCGGGGCTGCGGGGTCAGTTCCTACGAGTTACATTGGTCCCGTGGGAGGTGTTGGTGCCACCCTCGGGGACGTTCGGTGGTAGTTTCGAGTTCTCACCCTCTATCGCCATGTTTTTAAGCTTACGTCTAGAAATTTATAGATTACCGTCGTATTCTCAAACCGGGAGGCCTGCGGCTTCGGGGTCAGTTCCTACGAGTTACATTGTTCCCATGGGAAGTGTTGGTGCCACCCACGGGGACGTTCGGGGGGTGTTTCGAGTTCTCACCCTCTAACGCCATGTTTTTAAGCCTAAGTCAAGAAATATGAAAATTACCGTCGTATTCTCAAACCGGGAGTCCCGCGACGGCGGGGTCAGTTCCCACGAGCAGCATCGGACCTGTGGGAGGTGTTGGTGCCACCCACGGGGACGTTCGGGGGCTGTTTCGGGTTTTCACCCTCTAACGCCATGTTTTTAAGCCTAAGTCTAGAAATTTGCAAATTACCGTCGTATTCTCAAACCAGGAGTCCCGCGGCTGCGGGGTCAGTTCCTACGAGTTACATTGGTCCCGTGGGAGGCGTTGGTGCCACCCAAGGGGACGTTCGGGGGGTGTTTCGGGTTCTCACCCTCTAACGCCATGTTTTTAAGCCTAAGTCTAGAAATATGCAAATTACCATCGTATTCCCAAACCGGGAGTCCCGCGGTTACGGGGTCAGTTCATACGAGTTACATTGGTCCTGTGGGAGGTGTTGGAGCCACCCACGGGGACGTTCGGTGGCAGTTTCGAGTTCTTATCCTCTAACGCCATGTTTTTAAGCCTAAGTCTACAAATTTGTAAATTACCATCGTATTACCAAACCGGGAGTCCCGCAGTTCCGGGGTCAGGTCCTACGAGTTACATTGGTCCTGTAGGAGATGTTGGTTCCACCCTCGGGGACGTTCGGTGGCAGTTTCGAGTTCTCATCCTCTAACGCCATGTTTTTAAGCCTAAGTATAGAAATTTGTAAATTACCGTCGTATTCTCAAACCGGGAGTCCTACGGCTGAGGGGTCAGTTCCTACGAGTTACATTGGTCCCGTGGGAGGTGTTGGTGCCACCCACGGGGACGTTCGGGGGGGTATTTCGGGTTTTCACCCTCTAACGCCATGTTTTTAAGCCTAAGTCTAGAAATATGCAAATTACCGTCGTATTCTCAAACCGGGAGTCCCACGGCTGCGGGGTCAGTTCCTACGAGTTACATTGGTCCCGTGGAAGGTGTTGGTGCCACCCACGGGGACGTTCGGTGGCAATTTCGAATTCTCACCCTGTAACGCCATGTTTTTAAGCCTAAGTCTAGAAATTTGTAAATTACCGACGTATTCTCAAACCGGGAGTCCTGCGGCTGCGGGGTCAGCTCCTACGAGTTACATTGGTCCCGTGGGAGCTGTTGGTGACACCCACGGGACGTTCGAGGGTTGTTTCGGGTTTTCACCCTCTAACGCCATGTTTTTAAGCCTAAGTCTAGAAATATGCAAATTACCGTCGTATTCTCAAACCGGGAGTCCCGAGGCTGCGGGGTCAGTTCCTACGAGTTTCATTGGTCCTGTGGGAGGTGTTGGTGCCACCCACGGGGACGTTCGGTGGCAGTTTCGAGTTCTCACCCTGTAACGCCATGTTTTTAAGCCTAAGTCTAGAAATTTGTAAATTACCGACGTATTCTCAAACCGGGAGTCCTGCGGCTGCGGGGTCAGTTCCTACGAGTTACATTGGTCCCGTGGGAGGTGTTGGTGCCACCCAAGGGGACGTTCGGGGGGTGTTTCGGGTTCTCACCCTCTAACGCCATGTTTTTAAGCGTAAGTCTAGAAATATGAAAATTACCGTCGTATTCTCAAACCGGGAGTCCCGCGACTGCGGGGTCAGTTCCTACGAGTTGCATGGGACCCGTGGGAGGTGTTGGTGCCACCCACGGGGACGTTCGGGGGATGTTTCATGTTTTCACCCTCTAACACCATGTTTTTAAGCCTAAGTCTAGAAATTTGCAAATTACCATCGTATTCTCAAACCAGGAGTCCCGTGGCTGCGGGGTCAGTTCCTACGAGTTACATTGGTACCGTGGGAGGCGTTGGTGCCACCCACGGGGACGTTCGGGGGATGTTTCATGTTTTCACCCTCTAACACCATGTTTTTAAGCCTAAGTCTAGAAATTTGCAAATTACCATCGTATTCTCAAACCAGGAGTCCCGTGGCTGCGGGGTCAGTTCCTACGAGTTACATTGGTACCGTGGGAGGCGTTGGTGCCACCCACGGGGACGTTCGGTGGCAGTTTCGAGTTCTCACCCTATAACGCCATGTTTTTAAGCCTAAGTCTAGAAATTTGTAAATTACCGTCATATTCTCAAACCGGGAGTCCTGCGGCTGCGGGGTCAGTTCCTACGAGTTACATTGGTCCCGTGGGAGGTGTTGGTGCCACCCACGGGGACGTTCGGGGGGTGTTTCGGGTTCTCACCCTCTAACGCCATGTTTTTAAGCCTAAGTCTAGAAAATTGCAAATTACTGTCGTATTCTCAAATCGGGAGTCCCGCGGCTGCGGGGTCAGTTCCTACGAGTTACATTGGTCCCCTGGGAGGTGTGGGTACCACCCACGATGACGTTCGGGGCTGTTTCGAGATCTCACCCTCTAACGCCATGTTTTGCTTAAGTCTAGAAATATGCAAATTACCGTCGTATTCCCAAAAATGGGAGTCCCGCAGTTCCGGGGTCAGTTCCTACGAGTTACATTGGTCCCGTGGGAGGTGTTGGTGCCACCCTCGGGGACGTTCGGTGGTAGTTTCGAGTTCTCATCCTCTAACGCCATGTTTTTAAGCCTAAGTCTAGAAATTTGTAAATTACCGTCGTATTCTCAAACCGGGAGTCCCGCGGGTCCTGGTCAGTTCCTACGAGTTACATTGGTCCCGTGGGAGGTGTTGGTGCCACCCACGATGACGTTCAGGGGCTTTTTCGAGATCTCACCCTCTAACGCCATGTTTTGCTTAAGTCTATAAATATGCAAATTACCATCGAATTCCCAAACTGGGAGTCTCGCCGCTGCGGGGTCAGTTCCTACGAGTTACATTGGTCCCGTGGGAGGTGTTGGTGTCACCCACGGGGACGTTCGGTGGTAGTTTCGAGTTCTCACCCTCTAACGCCATGTTTTTAAGCCTAAGTCTAGAAATATGCAAATTACCGTCGTATTCCCAAACCGGGAGTCCCGCGGTTGCGGGGTCAGTTCCTAAGAGTTACATTGGTCCCGTGGGAGGTGTTGGAGCCACCCACGGGGACGTTCGGTGGCAGTTTCGAGTTCTCATCCTCTAACGCCATGTTTTTAAGCCTAAGTCTACAAATTTGTAAATTACCGTCGTATTCCCAAACCGGGAGACCCGCAGTTCCGGGGTCAGTTCTTACGAGTTACATTGGTCCTGTAGGAGGTGTTGGTTCCACCCTCGGGGACGTTCGGTGGCAGTTTCGAGTTCTCATCCTCTAACGCCATGTTTTTAAGCCTAAGTATAGAAATTTGTAAATTACCGTCGTATTCTCAAACCGGGAGTCCTGCGGCTGAGGGGTCAGTTCCTACGAGTTACATTGGTCCCGTGGGAGGTGTTGGTGCCACCCACGGGGACGTTCGGGAGGGTATTTCGGGTTTTCACCCTCTAACGCCATGTTTTTAAGCCTAAGTCTAGAAATATGCAAATTACCGTCGTATTCTCAAACCGGGAGTCCCACGGCTGCGGGGTCAGTTCCTACGAGTTACATTGGTCCCGTGGGAGGTGTTGGTGCCACTCACGGGGACGTTCGGTGGCAGTTTCGAGTTCTCACCCTGTAACGCCATGTTTTTAAGCCTAAGTCTAGAAATTTGTAAATTACGGACGTATTCTCAAACGGGGAGTCCTGCGGCTGCGGGGTCAGCTCCTACGAGTTACATTGGTCTCTAGGAGGTGTTGGTGACACCCACGGGGACGTTCGAGGGTTGTTTCGGGATTTCACCCTCTAACGCCATGTTTTTAAGCCTAAGTCTAGAAATATGCAAATTACCGTCGTATTCTGAAACCGGGAGTCCCGAGGCTGCGGGGTCAGTTCCTACGAGTTTCATTGGTCCTGTGGGAGGTGTTGGTGCCACCCACGGGGACGTTCAGTGGCAGTTTCGAGTTCTCACCCTGTAACGCCATGTTTTTATGCCTAAGTCTAGAAATTTGTAAATTACCGACGTATTCTCAAACCGGGAGTCCTGCGGCTGCGGGGTCAGTTCCTACGAGTTACATTGGTCCCGTGGGAGGTGTTGGTGCCACCCAAGGGGACGTTCGGGGGGTGTTTCGGGTTCTCACCCTCTAACGCATGTTTTTAAGCCTAAGTCTAAATATATGAAAATTACCGTCGTATTCTCAAACCGGGAGTCCCGCGACTGCGGGGTCAGTTCCTACGAGTTGCATTGGACCCGTGGGAGGTGTTGGTGCCACCCACGGGGACGTTCGGGGGCTATTTCATGTTTTCACCCTCTAACGCCATGTTTTTAAGGCTAAGTCTAGAAATTTGCAAACTACCGTCGTATTCTCAAACCAGGAGTCTCGTGGCTGCGGGGTCAGTTCCTACGAGTTACATTGGTACCGTGGGAGGCGTTGGTGCCACCCACGGGGACGTTCGGGGGCTGTTTCGGGTTTTCACCCTCTAACGCCATGTTTTTAAGCCTAGGTCTAGAAATTTGCAAATTACCGTCGTATTCTCAAACCAGGAGTCCCGCGGCTGCGGGGTCATTTCCTACGAGTTACATTGGTCCCGTGGGAGGCGTTGGTGCCACTTAATGGGACGTTCGGGGGGTGTTTCGGGTTCTCACCCTCTAACGCCATGTTTTTAAGCGTGAGTCTAGAAATATGCAAATTACTGTCGTATTCTCAAATCGGGAGTCCCGCGGCTGCGGGGTCAGTTCCTACGAGTTACATTGGTCCCCTGGGAGGTGTGGGTACCACCCACGATGACGTTCGGGGGCTGTTTCGAGATCTCACCCTCTAACGCCATGTTTTGCTTAAGTCTAGAAATATGCAAATTACCGTCGTATTCCCAAAAATGGGAGTCCCGCAGTTCCGGGGTCAGTTCCTACGAGTTACATTGGTCCCGTGGGAGGTGTTGGTGCCACCCTCGGGGACGTTCGGTGGCAGTTTCGAGTTCTCATCCTCTAACGCCATGTTTTTAAGCCTAAGTCTAGAAATTTGTAAATTACCGTCGTATTCTCAAACCGGGAGTCCCGCGGGTGCTGGGTCAGTTCCTACGAGTTACATTGGTCCCGTGGGAGGTGTTGGTGCCACCCACGATGATGTTCGGGGGCTTTTTCGAGATCTCACCCTCTAACGTCATGTTTTGCTTAAGTCTATTAATATGCAAATTACCATCGAATTCCCAAACTGGGAGTCTCGCCGCTGCGGGGTCAGTTCCTACGAGTTACATTGGTCCCGTGGGAGGTGTTGGTGTCACCCACGGGGACGTTCGGTGGTAGTTTCGAGTTCTCACCCTCTAACGCCATGTTTGTAAGCCTAAGTCTAGAAATATGCAAATTACCGTCGTATTCCCAAACCGGGAGTCCCGCGGTTGCGGGGTCAATTCCTACGAGTTACATTGGTCCCGTGGGAGGTGTTGGAGCCACCCACGGGGACGTTCGGTGGCAGTTTCGAGTTCTCATCCTCTAACGCCATGTTTTTAAGCCTAAGTTTACAAATTTGTAAATTACCGTCGTATTCCCAAACCGGGAGTCCCGCAGTTCCGGGGTCAGTTCCTACGAGTTACATTGGTCCTGTAGGAGGTGTTGGTTCCACCCTCGGGGACGTTCGGTGGCAGTTTCGAGTTCTCATCCTCTAACGCCATGTTTTTAAGCCTAAGTATAGAAATTTGTAAATTACCGTCGTATTCTCAAACCCGGAGTCCTGCGGCTGAGGGGTCAGTTCCTACGAGTTACATTGGTCCCGTGGGAGGTGTTGGTGCCACCCACGGGGACGTTCGGGGGGGTATTTCGGGTTTTCACCCTCTAACGCCATGTTTTTAAGCCTAAGTCTAGAAATATGCAAATTACCGTCGTATTCTCAAACCGGGAGTCCCACGGCTGCGGGGTCAGTTCCTACGAGTTACATTGGTCCCGTGGGAGGTGTTGGTGCCACTCACGGGGACGTTCGGTGGCAGTTTCGAGTTCTCACCCTGTAACGCCATGTTTTTAAGCCTAAGTCTAGAAATTTGTAAATTACTGACGTATTCTCAAACGGGGAGTCCTGCGACTGCGGGGTCAGTTCCTACGAGTTACATTGGTCCCGTGGGAGGTGTTGGTGACACCCACGGGGACGTTCGAGGGTTGTTTTGGGTTTTCACCCACTAACGCCATGTTTTTAAGCCTAAGTCTAAAAATATGCAAATTACCGTCGTATTCTCAAACCGGGAGTCCCGAGGCTGCGGGTCAGTTCCTACGAGTTTCATTGGTCCTGTGGGAGGTGTTGGTGCCACCCACGGGGACGTTCGGTGGCAGTTTCGAGTTCTCACCCTGTAACGCCATGTTTTTAAGCCTAAGTCTAGAAATTTGTAAATTACCGACGTATTCTCAAACCGGGAGTCCTGCGGCTGCGGGGTCAGTTCCTACGAGTTACATTGGTCCCGTGGGAGGTGTTGGTGCCACCCAAGGGGACGTTCGGGGGGTGTTTCGGGTTCTCACCCTCTAACGCCTTGTTTTTAAGCCTAAGTCTAGAAATATGAAAATTACCGTCATCTTCTCAAACCGGGAGTCCCGCGACTGCGGGGTCAGTTCCTACGAGTTGCATTGGACCGGTGGGAGGTGTTGGTGCCACCCACGGGGACGTTCGGGGGCTGTTTCATGTTTTCACCCTCTAACGCCATGTTTTTAATCCTAAGTCTAGAAATTTGCAAATTACTGTCGTATTCTCAAACCAGGAGTCCCGTGGCTGCGGGGTCAGTTCCTACGAGTTACATTGGTCCCGTGGGAGGCGTTGGTGCCACCCAGGGGACGTTCGGGTGCTGTTTCGGGTTTTCACCCTCTAACGCCATGTTTTTAAGCCTAGGTCTAGAAATTTGCAAATTACCGTCGTATTCTCAAACCAGGAGTCCCGCGGCTGCGGGGTCATTTCCTACGAGTTACATTGGTCCCGTGGGAGGCGTTGGTGCCACTTAATGGGACGTTCGGGGGGTGTTTCGGGTTCTCACCCTCTAACGCCATGTTTTTAAGCCTGAGTCTAGAAATATGAAAATTACTGTCGTATTCTCAAATCGGGAGTCCCGCGGCTGCGGGGTCAGTTCCTACGAGTTACATTGGTCCCGTGGGAGGTGTGGGTACCACCCACGATGACGTTCGGTGGCTGTTTCGAGATCTCACCCTCTAACGCCATGTTTTGCTTAAGTCTAGAAATATGCAAATTACCGTCGTATTCCCAAAAATGGGAGTCCCGCAGTTCCGGGGTCAGTTCCTACGAGTTACATTGGTCCCGTGGGAGGTGTTGGTGCCACCCTCGGGGACGTTCGGTGGCAGTTTCGAGTTCTCATCCTCTAACGCCATGTTTTTAAGCCTAAGTCTAGAAATTTGTAAATTACCATCGTATTCTCAAACCGGGAGTCCCGCGGGTGCTGGGTCAGTTCCTACGAGTTACATTGGTCCCGTGGGAGGTGTTGGTGCCACACACGATGACGTTCGGGGGCTTTTTCGAGATCTCACCCTCTAACGCCATGTTTTGCTTAAGTCTATAAATATGCAAATTACCGTTGAATTCCCAAACTGGGAGTCTCGCCGCTGCGGGGTCAGTTCCTACGAGTTACATTGGTCCCGTGGGAGGTGTTGGTGTCACCCACGGGGACGTTCGGTGGTAGTTTCGAGTTCTCACCCTCTAACGCCATGTTTTTAAGCCTAAGTCTAGAAATATGCAAATTACCGTCGTATTCCCAAACCGGGAGTCCCGCGGTTGCGGGGCCAGTTCCTACGAGTTACATTGGTCCCGTGGGAGGTGTTGGAGCCACCCACGGGGACGTTCAGTGGCAGTTTCGAGTTCTCATCCTCTAACGCCATGTTTTTAAGCCTAAGTCTACAAATTTGTAAATTACCATCGTATTCCCAAACCGGGAGTCCCGCAGTTCCGGGGTCAGTTCCTACGAGTTACATTGCTCCTGTAGGAGGTGTTGGTTCCACCCTCGGGGACGTTCGGTGGCAGTTTCGAGTTCTCATCCTCTAACGCCATGTTTTTAAGCCTAAGTATAGAAATTTGTAAATTACCGTCGTATCCTCAAACCGGGAGTCCTGCGGCTGAGGGGTCAGTTCCTACGAGTTACATTGGTCCCGTGGGAGGTGTTGGTGCCACCCACGGGGACGTTCGGGGGGGTATTTCGAGTTTTCACCCTCTAACGCCATGTTTTTAAGCCTAAGTCTAGAAATATGCAAATTACCGTCGTATTCTCAAACCGGGAGTCCCACGGCTGCGGGGTCAGTTCCTACGAGTTACATTGGTCCCGTGGGAGGTGTTGGTGCCACTCACGGGGACGTTCGGTGGCAGTTTCGAGTTCTCACCCTGTAACGACATGTTTTTAAGCCTAAGTCTAGAAATTTGTAAATTACTGACGTATTCTCAAACGTGGTGTCCTGCGACTGCGGGGTCAGTTCCTACGAGTTACATTGGTCCCGTGGGAGGTGTTGGTGCCACCCACGGGGACGTTCGGGGGGTGTTTCGGGTTTTCACCCTCTAACGCCATGTTTTTAAGCCTAAGTCTAGAAATATGCAAATTACCGTCGTATTCTCAAACCGGGAGTCCCGCGGCTGCGGGGTCAGTTCCTACGAGTTACATTGGTCCCGTGGGAGGTGTTGGTGCCACCCACGGGGACGTTCGGGGGGTCTTTCGGTTTCTCACCCTCTATCGCCATGTTTTTAAGCCTAAGTCTAGAAATATGCAAATTTCTGTCGTATTCTCAAACCGGGAGTCCCGCGGCTGCGGGGTCAGTTACTAGAGTTACATTGGTCCCGTGGGAGGTGTTGGTGCCACCCACAGGGACATTCGGGGGCTGTTTCAGGTTTTCACCCTCTAACGCCATGTTTTTAAGCCTAAGTCTAGAAATATGCAAGTTACCGTCGGATTTTCAAACCGGGAGTCCCGCGGCTGCGGGGTCAGTTCCTACGAGTTACATTGGTCCCGTGGGAGGTGTTGGTGCCACCCACGGGGACGTTCGGGGGCTGTTTCGAGATCTCACCCTCTAACGCCATGTTTTGCTTAAGTCTAGAAATATGTAAATTACCGTCGTATTCCCAAACCAGGAGTCCCGAGGTTGCGGGGTCAGTTCCTACGAGTTACATTGGTCCCGTGGGAGGTGTTGGTTCCATCCACGGGGATGTTCGGTGGCAGTTTCGAGTTCTCACCCTCTAACGCCATGTTTTTAAGCCTAAGTCTAGAAATTTGTAAATTACCTTTCTATTCTCAAACCGGGAGTCCCGCGGTTGTGGGGTCAGTTCCTACGAGTTACATTGGTCCCGTGGGAGGTGTTGGTGCCACCCACGGGGATGTTCGGGGTGTGTTTCGGGTTTTCACCCTCTAACGCCATATTTTTAAGCCTAAGTCTAGAAATATTCAAATTACCGTCGTATTCTCAAACCGGGAGTCCCGGGGTTGCGGGGTTAGTTCCTACGAGTTACATTGGTCCCGTGGGATGTGTTGGTGCCACCCACGGGGACGTTCGGGGGCTGTTTTGGGTTTTCACCCTCTAACGCCATGTTTTTAAGCCTAAGTCTAGAAATAAGCAAATTATCGTCGTATTTTCAAACCAGGAGTCTCGCGGTTGCGGGGTCAGTTACTACGAGTTACATTGGTCCCAAGGGAGGTGTTGGTGCCACCCACGGGGACGTTCGGGGACTGTTTCGGGTTTTCACCATCTAACGCCATGTTTTTAAGCCTAAGTCTAGAAATATGCAAATTACCTTCGTATTCTAAAACCGGGAGTCCCGCGGCTGCGGGGTCAGTTCCTACGAGTTACATTGGTCCCGTGGGAGGTGTTGGTGCCACCCACGAGGACTTTCGGGGGCTGTTTCGAGATCTCACCCTCTAACGCCATGTTTTTCTTAAGTCTAGAAATATGCAAATTACCATCGTATTCCCAAACCGGGAGTCCGACAGTTCCGGGGTCAGTTCCTACGAGTTACATTGGTCCCGTGGGAGGTGTTGGTGCCACCCTCGGTGACGTTCGGTGGCAGTTTCGAGTTCTGATCCTCTAACGCCATGTTTTTAAGCCTAAGTCTAGAAATTTGTAAATTACCATCGTATTCTCAAACCGGGAGTCCCGCGGCTGCTGGGCCAGTTCCTACGAGTTACATTGGTCCCGTGGGAGGTGTTGGTGCCACCCACGAGGACGTTCGGGGGCTTTTTCGAGATCTCACCTCTAACGCCATGTTTTGCTTAAGTCTAGAAATATGCAAATTACGGTCGTATTCCCAAACCGGGAGTCTCGCCGTTGCGGGGTCAGTTCCTATGAGTTACATTGGTCCCGTGGGAGGTGTTGGTGTCACCCACGGGGACGTTTGGTGGTAGTTTCGAGTTCTCACCCTCTAACGCCACGTTTTTAAGCCTAAGTCTAGAAATTTATAAATTACCGTCGTATTCTCAAACCAGGAATCCCGCGGCTTCGGGGTCAGTTCCTACGAGTTACATTGGTCCAGTGGGAGGTGTTGGTGCCACCCACGGGGACGTTCGGGGGTGTTTCGAGTTCTCACCCTCCAACGCCATGTTTTTAAGCCTAAGTCTAGAAATATGAAAATTACAGTCGTATTCTCAATCCGGGAGTCCCGCGACTGCGGGGTTAGTTCCTACGAGTTGCATTGGTCCCGTGGGAGGTGTTGGTGCCACCCACGGGGACGTTCGGGGGCTGTTTCGGGTTTTCACCTTCTAACGCCATGTTTTTAAGCCTAAGTCTAGAAATTTACAAATTACCGTCGTATTCTCAAACCAGGAGTCTCGCGGCTGCAGGGTCAGTTCCTACGATTTACATTGGTCCCGTGGGAGGCGTTGGTGCCACCCAAGGGGACGTTCAGGGGGTGTTTCGGGTTCTCACCCTCTAACTCCATGTTTTTAAGCCTAAGTATAGGAATATGCAAATTACTGTCGTATTCTCAAATCGGGAGTCCCGCGGCTGAGGGGTCAGTTCCTACGAGTTACATTGGTCCCATGGGAGGTGTTGGTACCACCCACGATGACGTTCGGGGGCTGTTTTGAGATCTCACCCTCTAACGCCATGTTTTTAAGCCTAAGTCTAGAAATATGCAAATTACCGTCGTATTCTAAAACCGGGAGTGCCGCGGCTGCGGGGTCAGTTCCTACGAGTTACATTGGTCCCGTGGGAGGTGTTGGTGCCACCCACGAGGACGTTCGGTGGCAGTTTCGAGTTCTCACCCTATAACGCCATGTTTTTAAACCTAAGTCTAGAAATTTGTAAATTACCGTCGTATTGTCAAATCGGGAGTCCTGCGGCAGCGGGGTCAGTTCTTACGAGTTACATTGGTCCCGTGGGAGGTGTTGGTGCCACCTACGGGGACGTTCGGGGAGTGTTTCGAGTTTTCATCCTCTAACGCCATGTTATTAAGCCTAAGTCTAGAAATATGCAAATTACCGTCGTATTCTCAAACCGGGAGTCCCGGGGCTGCGGGGTCAGTTCCTACGAGTTACATTGATCTCGTGGGAGGTGTTGGTGCCACCCACGGGGGCGTTCGGGGGGTGTTTCGAGTTCTCACCCTCTAACGCCATGTTTTTAAGCCTAAGTCTAAAAATATGGAAATTGCCATCGTATTCTCAAATCGGGAGTCCCGCGGATGCGGGGTCAGTTCTTACAAGTTACATTGGTCCCGTGGGAGGAGTTGGTGCCACCCACGGGGACGTTCGGTGGCAGTTTCGAGATCTCACCCTCTAACGCCATGTTTTTAAGCCTAAGTCTAGAAATATGCAAATTACCGTCGTATATTCAAACCGGGAGTCCCGCGGCTGCGGGGTCAGTTCCTACGAGTTACATTGGTCCCGTGGGAGGTGTTGGTGCCACCCACGAGGACATTCGGGGGCTGTTTCGAGATCTCACCCTCTAACGCCATGTTTTGCTTAAGTCTAGAAATATGAAAATTACCGTCGTATTCCCAAACCGGGAGTCCCGCGACTGCGGGGTCAGTTCCTACGAGTTGCATTGGTCCCGTGGGAGGTGTAGGTGCCACCCACGAGGACGTTCGGGGGCTTTTTCGAGATATTCCCCTCTAACGCCATGTTTTTCTTAAATCTAGAAATATTTAAATTACCGTCGTATTCCCAAACCGGGAGTCTTGCCGCTGCGGGGTCAGTTCCTACGAGTTACATTGGACCCGTGGGAGGTGTTGGTGCCACCCAAGGGGACGTTCGGGGGGGTCGTTCGGGTTTTCACCCTCTAACGCCATGTTTTTAAGCCTAAGTCTAGAAATTTGCAAATTACCATCGTATTCTCAAACCAGGAGTCCCGCGGCTGCGGGGTCAGTTACTACGAGTTACATTGGTCCCGTGGGAGGTGTTGGTGCCACCAACGGGAACGTTCGGGGGCTGTTTCGGGTTTTCACCCTCTAACGCCATGTTTTTAAGCCTAAGTCTAGAAATATGCAAATTACCGTCGTATTCTAAAACCGGGAGTCCCGCGGCTGCGGCGTCAGTTCCTACGAGTTACATTGGTCCCGTGGGAGGTGTTGGTGCCACCCACGGGGACGTACGGTGGCAATTTCGAGTTCTCACCCTGTAACGCCAAGTTTTTAAGCCTAAGTGTAGAAATTTGCAAATTACCGTCATATTCTCAAACCGGGAGTCCTGCGGCTGTGCGGTCAGTTCCTACGAGTTACATTGGTCCCGTGGGAGGCGTTGGTGTCACCCACGGGGACGTTCGAGGGGTGTTTCGGGTTTTCACCCTCTAACGCCATGTTTTTAAGCCTAAGTCTAGAAATATAAAAATTACCATCATATTCTCAAACAAGGAGTCCCGCGACGGCGGGGTCAGTTCCTACGAGTTTCATTGGACCCGTGGGAGGTGTTGGTGCCACCCACGATGTCGTTCGGGGGACGTTTCGAGATCTCACCCTCTAACGCCATGTTTTGCTTAAGTCTAGAAATATGCAAATTACCGTCGTATTCCCAAAAATGGGAGTCCCGCAGTTCCGGGGTCAGTTCCTACGAGTTACATTGGTCCCGTGGGAGGTGTTGGTGCCACCCTCGGGGACGTTCGGTGGCCTTATCGAGTTCTCATCCTCTAATGCCATGTTTTTAAGCCTAAGTCTAGAAATTGGTAAATTACCGTCGTATTCTCAATCCGGGAGTCCCACGGCTGCTGGGTCAGTTCCTACGAGTTACATTGGTCCCGTGGGAGGTGTTGGTGCCACCCACGATGACGTTCGGGGGCTTTTTCGAGATCTCACCCTCTAACGCCATGTTTTGCTTAAGTCTAGAAATATGCAAATTACCGTCGAATTCCCAAACTGGGAGTCTCGCCGCTGCGGGGTCAGTTCCTACGAGTTACATTGGTCCCATGGGAGGTGTTGGTGTCACCCACGGGGACGTTCGGTGGTGGTTTCGAGTTCTCACCCTCTAACGCCATGTACTGCATAAGTCGAGAAATATGTAAATTACCGTCGTATTCTCAAACTGGGAGTCTCGGGGCTGCGGGGTCAGTTCGTACGAGTTACATTGGTCCCGTGGGAGGTGTTAGTGCCACCCACGGGGATGTTCGGTGGCAGTTTCGAGTTCTCACCCTGTAACGCCATGTTTTTAAGCCTAAGTCTAGAAATTTGTAAATTACCGTCGTATTCTCAAACCGGGAGTCCTGCGGCTGAGGGGTCAGTTCCTACGAGTTACATTGGTCCCGTGGGAGGTGTTGGTGCCACCCACGGGGACGTTCGGCGGGTGTTTCGGGTTTTCACCCTCTAACGCCATGTTTTTAAGCCTAAGTCTAAAAATATGCAAATTACCGTCGTATTCTCAAACCGGGAGTCCCGCGGCTCCGCGGTCTGTTCCTACGAGATACATTGGTCCCGTGGGAGGTGTTGGTGCCACCCACGGGGATGTTCGGGGCGTGTTTTTTGTCTTCACCCTCTAACGCCATGTTTTGAAGCCTAAGTCTAGAAATTTGCAAATTACCGTCGTATTCTCAAACCAGGAGTCCCGCGACTGCGGGGTCAGTTCCTACGAGTTACATTGTTCCCGTGGGAGGTGTTGGTGCCACCCACGGGGACGTTCAGGGGGTGTTTTGGGTTTTCACCCTCTAACGCCATGTTTTTAAGCCTATGTCTAGAAATATGCAAATTACCGTCGTATTCTCAAACCGGGAGTCCCACGGCTGCGGGGTCAGTTCCTACGAGTTACATTGGTCCCGTGGGAGGTGTTGGTGCCACCCACAGGGATGTTCGGGGGGTCTTTCGGTTTCTCACCCTCGATCGCCATGTTTTTAAGCCTAAGTCTAGAAATATGCTAATTTCCGTCGTATTCTCAAACCGGGAGTCCCGCGGCTGCGGGGCCAGTTACTACGAGTTACATTGGTCCCGTGGGAGGTGTTGGTGCCACCCACGGGGACATTCGGGGGCTGTTTCGGGTTTTCACACTCTAATGCCATGTTTTTAAGCCTAAGTCTAGAAATATGTAAATTACCGTCGTATTTTCAAACTGGGAGTCCCGCGGCTGCGGGGTCAGTTTCTGCGAGTTACATTGGTCCCGTGGGAGGTGTTGGTACCACCCACGAGAACGTCCGGGGGCTGTTTCGAGATCTCACCCTCTAACGCCATGTTTTGCTTAAGTCTAGAAATATGCAAATTACCGTCGTATTCCCAAACCGAGAGTCCCGCGGCTGCGGGGTCAGTACCTACGAGTTGTGGGAGGTGTTGGTGCCACCCTTGGGGACGTTCGGTGGCAGTTTCGAGTTCTCATCCTCTAACGCCATGTTTTTAAGCCTAAGTCTAAAAATTTGTAAATTACCGTCGTATTCTCAAACCGGGAGTCCCGTGGCTGCTGGGTCAGTTCCTACGAGTTACATTGGTCCCGTAGGAGGTGTTGGTGCCACCCACGAGGACGTTCGGGGGCTTTTTCGAGATCTCACCCTCAAACGCCATGTTTTGCTTAAGTCTAGAAATATGCAAATTACCGTCGTATTCCCAAACCGGGAGTCCCGAGGCTGCGGGGTCAGTTCCTACGAGTTACATTGGTCCCGTGGGAGGTGTTGGTGACACCCACGGGGACGTTCGAGGGGTGTTTCGGGTTTTCACCCTCTATCGCCATGTTTTTAAGCCTAAGTCTAGAAATATGCAAATTTCCATTGTATTCTCAAACCGAGAGTCCCGCGGCTGCGGGGCCAGTTACTACGAGTTACATTGGTCCCGTGGGAGGTGTTGGTGCCACCCACGGGGACGTTCGGGGGTTGTTTCGGGTTTTCACCCTCTAACGCCATGTTTTTAAGCCTAAGTCTAGAAATATGAAAATTACTGTCGTATTTTCAAACTGGGAGTCCCGCGGCTGCGGGGTCAGTTCCTGCGTGTTACATTGGTCCTGTGGGAGGTGTCGGTGCCACCCACGGGAACGTTCGGGGGCTGTTTGGAGATCTCACCCTCTAACGCCATGTTTTGTTTGAGTCTAGAAATATGCAAATTACCGTCGTATTCCCAAACCGGGAGTCCCGCAGTTCCGGGGTCAGTTCCTACGAGTTACATTGGTCCCGTGGGAGGTGTTTGTGCCACCATCGGGGACGTTCGGTGGAAGTTTTGAGTTCTCATCCTTTAACGCCATATTTTTAAGCCTAAGTCTAGAAATTTGTAAATTACCGTCGTATTCTCAAACCGGGAGTCCCGCGGCAGCTGGGTCAGTTCCTACAAGTTACATTGGTCCCGTAGGAGGTGTTGGTACCACCCACGAGGACGTTCGGTGGCTTTTTCGAGATCTCACCCTCAAACGCCATGTTTTGCTTAAGTCTAGAAATATGCAAATTACCGTCGTATTCCCAAACCGGGAGTCTCGCCGGTGCGGGGTCAGTTCCTACGAGTTACATTGGTCCCGTGGGAGGTGTTGGTGTCACCCACGGGGACGTTCGGTGGTAGTTTTGAGTTCTCACCCTCTAACGCCATGTTTTTACGCTTAAGTCTAGAAATTTATAAATTACCGTCGTATTCTCAAACCGGGAGTCCCGCGGCTTCGGGGTCAGTTCCTACGAGTTACATTGTTCCCACGGGAAGTGTTGGTGCCACCCACGGGGACGTTCGGGGGGTGTTTCGAGTTCTCACCCTCTAACGCCATGTTTTTAAGCCTAAGTCTAGAAATATAAAAATTACCGTCGTATTCTCAAACCGGGAGTCCCGCGACGGCGGGGTCAGTTCCTACGAGTTGTATTGGACCCGTGGGAGGTGTTGGTGCCACCCACGGGGACGTTCGGGGGCTCTTTCGGGTTTTCACCCTCTAACGCCATGTTTTTAAGCCTAAGTCTAGAAATTTGAAAATTACCGTCGTATTCTCAAACCGGGAGTCCCGCGGCTGCTGGGTCAGTTCCTACGAGTTACATTGGTCCCGTAGGAGGTGTTGGTGCCACCCACGAGGACGTTCGGGGGCTTTTTCGAGATCTCACCCTCAAACGCCATGTTTTGCTTAAGTCTAGAAATATGTAAATTACCGTCGTATTCCCAAACCGGGAGTCTCGCCGCTGCGGGGTCAGTTCCTACGAGTTACATTGGCCCCGTGGGAGGTGTTGGTGTCACCCACGGGGACGTTCGGTGGTAGTTTCGAGTTCTCACCCTCTATCGCCATGTTTTTAAGCTTATGTCTAGTAATTTATAAATTACCGTCGTATTCTCAAACCGGGAGTCCTGCGGCTTCGGGGTCAGTTCCTACGAGTTACATTGTTCCCATGGGAAGTGTTGGTGCCACCCACGGGGACGTTCGGGGGGTGTTTCGAGTTCTCACCCTCTAACGCCATGTTTTTAAGACTAAGTCAAGAAATATGAAAATTATCATCGTATTCTCAAACCGGGAGTCCCGCGACGGCGGGGTCAGTTCCCACGAGCAGCATTGGACCCGTGGGAGGTGTTGGTGCCACCCACGGGGACGTTCGGGGGCTGTTTCGGGTTTTCACCCTCTAACGCCATGTTTTTAAGCCTAAGTCTAGAAATTTGCAAATTACCGTCGTATTCTCAAACCAGGAGTCCCGCGGCTGCGGGGTCAGTTCCTACGAGTTACATTGGTCCCGTGGGAGGCGTTGGTGCCACCCAAGGGGACGTTCGGGGGGTGTTTCGGGTTCTCACCCTCTAACGACATGTTTTTAAGCCTAAGTCTAGAAATATGCAAATTACCGTCGTATTCCCAAACCGGGAGTCCTGCGGTTGCGGGGTCAGTTCCTACGAGTTACATTGGTCCCGTGGGAGGTGTCGGTGCCACCCACGGGGACGTTCGGGGGCTCTTTCGGGTTTTCACCCTCTAACGCCATGTTTTTAAGCCTAAGTCTTGAAATTTGAAAATTACCGTCGTATTCTCAAACCGGGAGTCCCGCGGCTGCTGGGTCAGTTCCTACGAGTTACATTGGTCCCGTAGGAGGTGTTGGTGCCACCCACGAGGACGTTCGGGGGCTTTTTCGAGATCTCACCCTCAAACGCCATGTTTTGCTTAAGTCTAGAAATATGCAAATTACCGTCGTATTCCCAAACCGGGAGTCTCGCCGCTGCGGGGTCAGTTCCTACGAGTTACATTGGCCCCGTGGGAGGTGTTGGTGTCACCCACGGGGACGTTCGGTGGTAGTTTCGAGTTCTCACCCTCTATCGCCATGTTTTTAAGCTTATGTCTAGTAATTTATAAATTACCGTCGTATTCTCAAACCGGGAGTCCTGCGGCTTCGGGGTCAGTTCCTACGAGTTACATTGTTCCCATGGGAAGTGTTGGTGCCACCCACGGGGACGTTCGGGGGGTGTTTCGAGTTCTCACCCTCTAACGCCATGTTTTTAAGACTAAGTCAAGAAATATGAAAATTATCATCGTATTCTCAAACCGGGAGTCCCGCGACGGCGGGGTCAGTTCCCACGAGCAGCATTGGACCCGTGGGAGGTGTTGGTGCCACCCACGGGGACCTTCGGTGGCAGTTTCGAGTTCTCATCCTCTAACGCCATGTTTTTAAGCCTAAGTCTAGAAATTTGCAAATTACCGTCGTATTCTCAAACCAGGAGTCCCGCGGCTGCGGGGTCAGTTCCTACGAGTTACATTGGTCCCGTGGGAGGCGTTGGTGCCACCAAAGGGGACGTTCGGGGGGTGTTTCGGGTTCTCACCCTCTAACGACATGTTTTTAAGCCTAAGTCTAGAAATATGCAAATTACCGTCGTATTCCCAAACCGGGAGTCCTGCGGTTGCGGGGTCAGTTCCTACGAGTTACATTGGTCCCGTGGGAGGTGTTGGAGCCACCCACGGGGACGTTCGGTGGCAGTTTCGAGTTCTCATCCTCTAACGCCATGTTTTTAAGCCTAAGTCTACAAATTTGTAAATTACCGTCGTATTCCCAAACCGGGAGTCCCGCAGTTCCGGGGTCAGTTCCTACGAGTTACATTGGTCCTGTAGGAGGTGTTGGTTCCACCCTCGGGGACGTTCGGTGGCAGTTTCGAGTTCTCATCCTCTAACGCCATGTTTTTAAGCCTAAGTATAGAAATTTGTAAATTACGGTCGTATTCTCCAACCGGGAGTCCTGCGGCTGAGGGGTCAGTTCCTACGAGTTACATTGGTCCCGTGGGAGGTGTTGGTGCCACCCACGGGGACGTTCGGGGGGGTCTTTCGGGTTTTCACCCTCTAACGCCATGTTTTTAAGCCTATGTCTAGAAATATACAAATTACCGTCGTATTCTCAAACCGGGAGTCCCACGGCTGCGGGGTCAGTTCCTACGAGTTACATTGGTCCCGTGGGAGGTGTTGGTGCCACCCACGGGGACGTTCGGTGGCAGTTTCGAGTTCTCATCCTCTAACGCCATGTTTTTAAGCCTAAGTCTCGAAATTTGTAAATTACCGACGTATTCTCAAACCGGGAGTCCTGCGGCTGCGGGATCAGCTCCTACGAGTTACATTGGTCCCGTGGGAGGTGTTGGTGACACCCACGGGGACGTTCGAGGGGTGTTTCGGGTTTTCACCCTCTAACGCCATGTTTTTAAGCCTAAGTCTAGAAATATACAAATTACCGTCGTATTCTCAAACCGGGAGTCCCGAGGCTGCGGGGTCAGTTCCTATGAGTTTCATTGGGCCTGTGGGAGGTGTTGGTGCCACCCACGGGGACGTTCGGTGGAACTTTCGAGTTCTCACCCTATAACGCCATGTTTTTAAGCCTAAGTCTAGAAATTTGTAAATTACCGACATATTTTCAAACCGGGAGTCCTGCGGCTGCGGGGTCAGTTCCTATGAGTTTCATTGGTCCCGTGGGAGGTGTTGGTGCCACCCAAGGGGACGTTCGGGGGGTGTTTCGGGTTCTCACCCTCTAACGCCATGTTTTTAAGCCTAAGTCTAGAAATATGAAAATTACCGTCGTATTCTCAAACCGGGAGTCCCGCGACTGCGGGGTCAGTTCCTATGAGTTGCATTGGACCCGTGGGAGGTGTTGGTGCCACCCACGGGGACGTTCGGGGGCTGTTTCGGGTTTTCACCCTCTAACGCCATGTTTTTAAGCCTAAGTCTTGAAATTTGCAAATTACCGTCGTATTCTAAAACCAGGAGTCCCGTGGCTGCGGGGTCAGTTCCTACGAGTTACATTGGTCCCGTGGGAGGCGTTGGTGCCACCCACGGGGACGTTCGGGGGCTGTTTCGAGTTTTCACCCTCTAACGCCATGTTTTTAAGCCTAGGTCTAGAAATTTGCAAATTACCGTCGTATTCTCAAACCAGGAGTCCCGCGGCTGCGGGGTCAGTTCCTACGAGTTACATTGGTCCCGTGGGAGGCGTTGGTGCCACTCAATGGGACGTTCGGGGGGTGTTTCGGGTTCTCACCCTCTAACGCCACGTTTTTAAGCCTAAGTCTAGAAATATCTAAATTACTGTCGTATTCTCAAATCGGGAGTCCGGCGGCTGCGGGGTCAGTTCCTAGGAGTTACATTGGTCCCGTGGGAGGTGTGGGTACCACCCACGATGACGTTCGGGGGCTGTTTCGAGATCTCACCCTCTAACGCCATGTTTTGTTTAAGTCTAGAAATATGCAAATTACCGTCGTATTCCCAAAAATGGGAGTCCCGCAGTTCCGGGGTCAGTTCTTACGAGTTACATTGGTCCCGTGGGAGGTGTTGGTGCCACCCTCGGGGACGTTCGGTGGCAGTTTCGAGTTCTCATCCTCTAACGCCATGTTTTTAAGCTTAAGTCTAGAAATTTATAAATTACCGTCGTATTCTCAAACCGGGAGTCCTGCGGCTTCGGGGTCAGTTCCTACGAGTTACATTGTTCCCATGGGAAGTGTTGGTGCCACCCACGGGGACGTTCGGGGGGTGTTTCGAGTTCTCACCCTCTAACGCCATGTTTTTAAGACTAAGTCAAGAAATATGAAAATTATCGTCGTATTCTCAAACCGGGAGTCCCGCGACGGCGGGGTTCGTTCCCACGAGCAGCATTGGACCCGTGGGAGGTGTTGGTGCCACCCACGGGGACGTTCGGGGGCTGTTTCGGGTTTTCACCCTCTAACGCCATGTTTTTAAGCTTAAGTCTAGAAATTTGCACATTACCGTCGTATTCTCAAACCAGGAGTCCCGCGGCTGCGGGGTCAGTTCCTACGAGTTACATTGGTCCCGTGGGAGGCGTTGGTGCCACCCAAGGGGACGTTCGGGGGGTGTTTCGGGTTCTCACCCTCTAACGCCATGTTTTTAAGCCTAAGTCTAGAAATATGCAAATTACCGTCGTATTCCCAAACCGTGAGTCCTGCGGTTGCGGGGTCAGTTCCTACGAGTTACATTGGTCCCGTGGGAGGTGTTGGAGCCACCCACGGGGACGTTCGGTGGCAGTTTCGAGTTCTCATCCTCTAACGCCATGTTTTTAAGCCTAAGTCTACAAATTTGTAAATTACCGTCGTATTCCCAAACCGGGAGTCCCGCAGTTCCGGGGTCAGTTCCTACGAGTTACATTGGTCCTGTAGGAGGTGTTGCTTCCACCCTCGGGGACGTTCGGTGGCAGTTTCGAGTTCTCATCCTCTAACGCCATGTTTTTAAGCCTAAGTATAGAAATTTGTAAATTACGGTCGTATTCTCAAACCGGGAGTCCTGCGGCTGAGGGGTCAGTTCCTACGAGTTACATTGGTCCCGTGGGAGGTGTTGGTGCCACCCACGGGGACGTTCGGGGGGGTCTTTCGGGTTTTCACCCTCTAACGCCATGTTTTTAAGCCTATGTCTAGAAATATACAAATTACCGTAGTATTCTCAAACCGGGAGTCCCACGGCTGCGGGGTCAGTTCCTACGAGTTACATTGGTCCCGTGGGAGGTGTTGGTGCCACCCACGGGGACGTTCGGTGGCAGTTTCGAGTTCTCATCCTCTAACGCCATGTTTTTAAGCCTAAGTCTCGAAATTTGTAAATTACCGACGTATTCTCAAACCGAGAGTCCTGCGGCTGCGGGATCAGCTCCTACGAGTTACATTGGTCCCGTGGGAGGTGTTGGTGACACCCACGGGGACGTTCGATCGGTGTTTCGGGTTTTCACCCTCTAACGCCATGTTTTTAAGCCTAAGTCTAGAAATATGCAAATTACCGTCGTATTCTCAAACCGGGAGTCCCGAGGCTGCGGGGTCAGTTCCTACGAGTTTCATTGGTCCTGTGGGAGGTGTTGGTGCCACCCACGGGGACGTTCGGTGGAAGTTTCGAGTTCTCACCCTATAACGCCATGTTTTTAAGCCTAAGTCTAGAAATTTGTAAATTACCGACGTATTTTCAAACCGGGAGTCCTGCGGCTGTGGGGTCAGTTCCTATGAGTTTCATTGGTCCCGTGGGAGGTGTTGGTGCCACCCAAGGGGACGTTCGGGGGGTGTTTCGGGTTCTCACCCTCTAACGCCATGTTTTTAAGCCTAAGTCTAGAAATATGAAAATTACCGTCGTATTCTCAAACCGGGAGTCCCGCGACTGCGGGGTCAGTTCCTATGAGTTGCATTGGAACCGTGGGAGGTGTTGGTGCCACCCACGGGGACGTTCGGGGGCTGTTTCGGGTTTTCACCCTCTAACGCCATGTTTTTAAGCCTAAGTCTTGAAATTTTCAAATTACCGTCGTATTCTAAAACCAGGAGTCCCGTGGCTGCGGGGTCAGTTCCTACGAGTTACATTGGTCCCGTGGGAGGCGTTGGTGCCACCCACGGGGACGTTCGGGGGCTGTTTCGAGTTTTCACCCTCTAACGCCATGTTTTTAAGCCTAGGTCTAGAAATTTGCAAATTACCGTCGTATTCTCAAACCAGGAGTCCCGCGGCTGCGGGGTCAGTTCCTACGAGTTACATTGGTCCCGTGGGAGGCGTTGGTGACACTCAATGGGACGTTCGGGGGGTGTTTCGGGTTCTCACCCTCTAACGCCACGTTTTTAAGCCTAAGTCTAGAAATATCTAAATTACTATCGTATTCTCAAATCGGGAGTCCGGCGGCTGCGGGGTCAGTTCCTAGGAGTTACATTGGTCCCGTGGGAGGTGTGGGTACCACCCACGATGACGTTCGGGGGCTGTTTCGAGATCTCACCCTCTAACGCCATGTTTTGTTTAAGTCTAGAAATATGCAAATTACCGTCGTATTCCCAAAAATGGGAGTCCCGCAGTTCCGGGGTCAGTTCTTACGAGTTACATTGGTCCCGTGGGAGGTGTTGGTGCCACCCTCGGGGACGTTCGGTGGCAGTTTCGAGTTCTCATCCTCTAACGCCATGTTTTTAAGCTTAAGTCTAGAAATTTATAAATTACCGTCGTATTCTCAAACCGGGAGTCCTGCGGCTTCGGGGTCAGTTCATACGAGTTACATTGTTCCCATGGGAAGTGTTGGTGCCACCCACGGGGACGTTCGGGGGGTGTTTCGAGTTCTCACCCTCTAACGCCATGTTTTTAAGACTAAGTCAAGAAATATGAAAATTATCGTCGTATTCTCAAACCGGGAGTCCCGCGACGGCGGGGTTCGTTCCCACGAGCAGCATTGGACCCGTGGGAGGTGTTGGTGCCACCCACGGGGACGTTCGGGGGCTGTTTCGGGTTTTCACCCTCTAACGCCATGTTTTTAAGCCTAAGTCTAGAAATTTGCACATTACCGTCGTATTCTCAAACCAGGAGTCCCGTGGCTGCGGGGTCAGTTCCTACGAGTTACATTGGTCCCGTGGGAGGCGTTGGTGCCACCCAAGGGGACGTTCGGGGGGTGTTTCGGGTTCTCACCCTCTAACGCCATGTTTTTAAGCCTAAGTCTAGAAATATGCAAATTACCGTCGTATTCCCAAACCGTGAGTCCTGCGGTTGCGGGGTCAGTTCCTACGAGTTACATTGGTCCCGTGGGAGGTGTTGGAGCCACCCACGGGGACGTTCGGTGGCAGTTTCGAGTTCTCATCCTCTAACGCCATGTTTTTAAGCCTAAGTCTACAAATTTGTAAATTACCGTCGTATTCCCAAACCGGGAGTCCCGCAGTTCCGGGGTCAGTTCCTACGAGTTACATTGGTCCTGTAGGAGGTGTTGCTTCCACCCTCGGGGACGTTCGGTGGCAGTTTCGAGTTCTCATCCTCTAACGCCATGTTTTTAAGCCTAAGTATAGAAATTTGTAAATTACGGTCGTATTCTCAAACCGGGAGTCCTGCGGCTGAGGGGTCAGTTCCTACGAGTTACATTGGTCCCGTGGGAGGTGTTGGTGCCACCCACGGGGACGTTCGGGGGGGTCTTTCGGGTTTTCACCCTCTAACGCCATGTTTTTAAGCCTATGTCTAGAAATATACAAATTACCGTAGTATTCTCAAACCGGGAGTCCCACGGCTGCGGGGTCAGTTCCTACGAGTTACATTGGTCCCGTGGGAGGTGTTGGTGCCACCCACGGGGACGTTCGGTGGCAGTTTCGAGTTCTCATCCTCTAACGCCATGTTTTTAAGCCTAAGTCTCGAAATTTGTAAATTACCGACGTATTCTCAAACCGAGAGTCCTGCGGCTGCGGGATCAGCTCCTACGAGTTACATTGGTCCCGTGGGAGGTGTTGGTGACACCCACGGGGACGTTCGATCGGTGTTTCGGGTTTTCACCCTCTAACGCCATGTTTTTAAGCCTAAGTCTAGAAATATGCAAATTACCGTCGTATTCTCAAACCGGGAGTCCCGAGGCTGCGGGGTCAGTTCCTACGAGTTTCATTGGTCCTGTGGGAGGTGTTGGTGCCACCCACGGGGACGTTCGGTGGAAGTTTCGAGTTCTCACCCTATAACGCCATGTTTTTAAGCCTAAGTCTAGAAATTTGTAAATTACCGACGTATTTTCAAACCGGGAGTCCTGCGGCTGCGGGGTCAGTTCCTACGAGTTACATTGGTCCCGTGGGAGGTGTTGGTGCCACCCAAGGGGACGTTCGGGGGGTGTTTCGGGTTCTCACCCTCTAACGCCATGTTTTTAAGCCTATGTCTAGAAATATGAAAATTACCGTCGTATTCTCAAACCGGGAGTCCCGCGACTGCGGGGTCAGTTCCTACGAGTTGCATTGGACCCGTGGGAGGTGTTGGTGCCACCCACGGGGACGTTCGGGGGCTGTTTCGGGTTTTCACCCTCTAACGCCATGTTTTTAAGCCTAAGTTTTGAAATTTGCAAATTACTGTCGTATTCTAAAACCAGGAGTCCCGTGGCTGCGGGGTCAGTTCCTACGAGTTACATTGGTCCCGTGGGAGGCGTTGGTACCACCCACGGGGACGTTCGGGGGCAGTTTCGAGTTTTCACCCTCTAACGCCATGTTTTTAAGCCTAGGTCTAGAAATTTGCAAATTACCGTCGTATTCTAAAACCAGGAGTCCCGCGGGTGCGGCGTCAGTTCCTACGAGTTACATTGGTCCCGTGGGAGGCGTTGGTGCCACTCAATGGGACGTTCGGGGGGTGTTTCGGGTTCTCACCCTCTAACGCCACGTTTTTAAGCCTAAGTCTAGAAATATCTAAATTACTGTCGTATTCTCAAATCGGGAGTCCGGCGGCTGCGGGGTCAGTTCCTAGGAGTTACATTGGTCCCGTGGGAGGTGTGGGTACCACCCACGATGACGTTCGGGGGCTGTTTCGAGATCTCACCCTCTAACGCCATGTTTTGCTTAAGTCTAGAAATATGCAAATTACCGTCGTATTCCCAAAAATGGGAGTCCCGCAGTTCCGGGGTCAGTTCCTACGAGTTACATTGGTCCCGTGGGAGGTGTTGGTGCCACCCTCGGGGACGTTCGGTGGCAGTTTCGAGTTCTCATCCTCTAACGCCATGTTTTTAAGCCTAAGTCTAGAAATTTGTAAATTACAGTCGTATTCTCAAACCGGGAGTCCCGCGGCTGCTGGGTCAGTTCCTACGAGTTACATTGGTCCCGTGGGAGGTGTTGGTGCCACCCACGATGACGTTCGGGGGGTTTTTCGAGATATCACCCTCTAACGCCATGTTTTGCTTAAGTCTAGAAATATGCAAATTACCGTCGAATTCCCAAACTGGGAGTCTCGCCGCTGCGGGGTCAGTTCCTACGAGTTACATTGGTCCCGTGGGAGGTGTTGGTGTCACCCACGGGGACGTTCGGTGGTAGTTTGGAGTTCTCACCCTCTAACGCCATGTTTTTAAGCCTAAGTCTCGAAATATGAAAATTACCGTCGTATTCTCAAACCGGGAGTCCCGCGACGGAGGGGTCAGTTCCCCCGAGCAGCATTGGACCCGTGGGAGGTGTTGGTGCCACCCACGGGGACGTTCGGGGGCTGTTTCGGGTTTTCACCCTCTAACGCCATGTTTTTAAGCCTAAGTCTAGAAATTTGCACATTACCGTCGTATTCTCAAACCAGGAGTCCCGCGGCTGCGGGGTCAGTTCCTACGAGTTACATTGGTCCCGTGGGAGGCGTTGGTGCCACCCATGGGGACGTTCGGAGGGTGTTTCGGGTTCTGACCCTCTAACGCCATGTTTTTAAGCCTAAGTCTAGAAATATGCAAATTACCGTCGTATTCCCAAACCGGGAGTCCTGCGGTTGCGGGGTCAGTTCCTACGAGTTACATTGGTCCCGTGGGAGGTGTTGGAGCCACCCACGGGGACGTTCGGTGGCAGTTTCGAGTTCTCATCCTCTAACGCCATGTTTTTAAGCCTAAGTCTACAAATTTGTAAATTACCGTCGTATTCCCAAACCGGGAGTCCCGCAGTTCCGGGGTCAGTTCCTACGAGTTACATTGGTCCTGTAGGAGGTGTTGCTTCCACCCTCGGGGACGTTCGGTGGCAGTTTCGAGTTCTCATCCTCTAACGCCATGTTTTTAAGCCTAAGTATAGAAATTTGTAAATTACGGTCGTATTCTCAAACCGGGAGTCCTGCGGCTGAGGGGTCAGTTCCTACGAGTTACATTGGTCCCGTGGGAGGTGTTGGTTCCACCCTCGGGGACGTTCGGTGGCAGTTTCGAGTTCTCATCCTCTAACGCCATGTTTTTAAGCCTAAGTATAGAAATTTGTTAATTACGGTCGTATTCTCCAACCGGGAGTCCTGCGGCTGAGGGGTCAGTTCCTACGAGTTACATTGGTCCCGTGGGAGGTGTTGGTGCCACCCACGGGGACGTTCGGGGGGGTCTTTCGGGTTTTCACCCTCTAACGCCATGTTTTTAAGCCTATGTCTAGAAATATACAAATTACCGTCGTATTCTCAAACCGGGAGTCCCACGGCTGCGGGGTCAGTTCCTACGAGTTACATTGGTCCCGTGGGAGGTGTTGGTGCCACCCACGGGGACGTTCGGTGGCAGTTTCGAGTTCTCATCCTCTAACGCCATGTTTTTAAGCCTAAGTCTCGAAATTTGTAAATTACCGACGTATTCTCAAACCGGGAGTCCTGCGGCTGCGGGATCTGCTCCTACGAGTTACATTGGTCCCGTGGGAGGTGTTGGTGACACCCACGGGGACGTTCGAGGGGTGTTTCGGGTTTTCACCCTCTAACGCCATGATTTTAAGCCTAAGTCTAGAAATATACAAATTACCGTCGTATTCTCAAACCGGGAGTCCCGAGGCTGCGGGGTCAGTTCCTATGAGTTTCATTGGGCCTGTGGGAGGTGTTGGTGCCACCCACGGGGACGTTCGGTGGAACTTTCGAGTTCTCACCCTATAACGCCATGTTTTTAAGCCTAAGTCTAGAAATTTGTAAATTACCGACATATTTTCAAACCGGGAGTCCTGCGGCTGCGGGGTCAGTTCCTATGAGTTTCATTGGTCCCGTGGGAGGTGTTGGTGCCACCCAAGGGGACGTTCGGGGGGTGTTTCGGGTTCTCACCCTCTAACGCCATGTTTTTAAGCCTAAGTCTAGAAATATGAAAATTACCGTCGTATTCTCAAACCGGGAGTCCCGCGACTGCGGGGTCAGTTCCTATGAGTTGCATTGGACCCGTGGGAGGTGTTGGTGCCACCCACGGGGACGTTCGGGGGCTGTTTCGGGTTTTCACCCTCTAACGCCATGTTTTTAAGCCTAAGTCTTGAAATTTGCAAATTACCGTCGTATTCTAAAACCAGGAGTCCCGTGGCTGCGGGGTCAGTTCCTACGAGTTACATTGGTCCCGTGGGAGGCGTTGGTGCCACCCACGGGGACGTTCGGGGGCTGTTTCGAGTTTTCACCCTCTAACGCCATGTTTTTAAGCCTAGGTCTAGAAATTTGCAAATTACCGTCGTATTCTCAAACCAGGAGTCCCGCGGCTGCGGGGTCAGTTCCTACGAGTTACATTGGTCCCGTGGGAGGCGTTGGTGCCACTCAATGGGACGTTCGGGGGGTGTTTCGGGTTCTCACCCTCTAACGCCACGTTTTTAAGCCTAAGTCTAGAAATATCTAAATTACTGTCGTATTCTCAAATCGGGAGTCCGGCGGCTGCGGGGTCAGTTCCTAGGAGTTACATTGGTCCCGTGGGAGGTGTGGGTACCACCCACGATGACGTTCGGGGGCTGTTTCGAGATCTCACCCTCTAACGCCATGTTTTGCTTAAGTCTAGAAATATGCAAATTACCGTCGTATTCCCAAAAATGGGAGTCCCGCAGTTCCGGGGTCAGTTCTTACGAGTTACATTGGTCCCGTGGGAGGTGTTGGTGCCACCCTCGGGGACGTTCGGTGGCAGTTTCGAGTTCTCATCCTCTAACGCCATGTTTTTAAGCTTAAGTCTAGAAATTTATAAATTACCGTCGTATTCTCAAACCGGGAGTCCTGCGGCTTCGGGGTCAGTTCCTACGAGTTACATTGTTCCCATGGGAAGTGTTGGTGCCACCCACGGGGACGTTCGGGGGGTGTTTCGAGTTCTCACCCTCTAACGCCATGTTTTTAAGACTAAGTCAAGAAATATGAAAATTATCGTCGTATTCTCAAACCGGGAGTCCCGCGACGGCGGTGTTAGTTCCCACGAGCAGCATTGGACCCGTGGGAGGTGTTGGTGCCACCCACGGGGACGTTCGGGGGCTGTTTCGGGTTTTCACCCTCTAACGCCATGTTTTTAAGCCTAAGTCTAGAAATTTGCACATTACCGTCGTATTCTCAAACCAGGAGTCCCGCGGCTGCGGGGTCAGTTCCTACGAGTTACATTGGTCCCGTGGGAGGCGTTGGTGCCACCCAAGGGGACGTTCGGGGGGTGTTTCGGGTTCTCACCCTCTAACGCCATGTTTTTAAGCCTAAGTCTAGAAATATGCAAATTACCGTCGTATTCCCAAACCGGGAGTCCTGCGGTTGCGGGGTCAGTTCCTAAGAGTTACATTGGTCCCGTGGGAGGTGTTGGAGCCACCCACGGGGACGTTCGGTGGCAGTTTCGAGTTCTCATCCTCTAACGCCATGTTTTTAAGCCTAAGTCTACAAATTTGTAAATTACCGTCGTATTCCCAAACCGGGAGTCCCGCAGTTCCGGGGTCAGTTCCTACGAGTTACATTGGTCCTGTAGGAGGTGTTGCTTCCACCCTCGGGGACATTCGGTGGCAGTTTCGAGTTCTCATCCTCTAACGCCATGTTTTTAAGCCTAAGTATAGAAATTTGTAAATTACGGTCGTATTCTCAAACCGGGAGTCCTGCGGCTGAGGGGTCAGTTCCTACGAGTTACATTGGTCCCGTGGGAGGTGTTGGTGCCACCCACGGGGACGTTCGGGGGGGTCTTTCGGGTTTTCACCCTCTAACGCCATGTTTTTAAGCCTATGTCTAGAAATATACAAATTACCGTCGTATTCTCAAACCGGGAGTCCCACGGCTGCGGGGTCAGTTCCTACGAGTTACATTGGTCCCGTGAGAGGTGTTGGTGCCACCCACGGGGACGTTCGGTGGCAGTTTCGAGTTCTCATCCTCTAACGCCATGTTTTTAAGCCTAAGTCTCGAAATTTGTAAATTACCGACGTATTCTCAAACCGAGAGTCCTGCGGCTGCGGGATCAGCTCCTACGAGTTACATTGGTCCCGTGGGAGGTGTTGGTGACACCGACGGGGACGTTCGATCGGTGTTTCGGGTTTTCACCCTCTAACGCCATGTTTTTAAGCCTAAGTCTAGAAATATGCAAATTACCGTCGTATTCTCAAACCGGGAGTCCCGAGGCTGCGGGGTCAGTTCCTACGAGTTTCATTGGTCCTGTGGGAGGTGTTGGTGCCACCCACGGGGACGTTCGGTGGAAGTTTCGAGTTCTCACCCTATAACGCCATGTTTTTAAGCCTAAGTCTAGAAATTTGTAAATTACCGACGTATTTTCAAACCGGGAGTCCTGCGGCTGCGGGGTCAGTTCCTACGAGTTACATTGGTCCCGTGGGAGGTGTTGGTGCCACCCAAGGGGACGTTCGGGGGGTGTTTCGGGTTCTCACCCTCTAACGCCATGTTTTTAAGCCTATGTCTAGAAATATGAAAATTACCGTCGTATTCTCAAACCGGGAGTCCCGCGACTGCGGGGTCAGTTCCTACGAGTTGCATTGGACCCGTGGGAGGTGTTGGTGCCACCCACGGGGACGTTCGGGGGCTGTTTCGGGTTTTCACCCTCTAACGCCATGTTTTTAAGCCTAAGTTTTGAAATTTGCAAATTACTGTCGTATTCTAAAACCAGGAGTCCCGTGGCTGCGGGGTCAGTTCCTACGAGTTACATTGGTCCCGTGGGAGGCGTTGGTGCCACCCACGGGGACGTTCGGGGGCTGTTTCGAGTTTTCACCCTCTAACGCCATGTTTTTAAGCCTAGGTCTAGAAATTTGCAAATTACCGTCGTATTCTCAAACCAGGAGTCCCGCGGCTGCGGGGTCAGTTCCTACGAGTTACATTGGTCCCGTGGGAGGCGTTGGTGCCACTCAATGGGACGTTCGGGGGGTGTTTCGGGTTCTCACCTTCTAACGCCACGTTTTTAAGCCTAAGTCTAGAAATATCTAAATTACTGTCGTATTCTCAAATCGGGAGTCCGGCGGCTGCGGGGTCAGTTCCTAGGAGTTACATTGGTCCCGTGGGAGGTGTGGGTACCACCCACGATGACGTTCGGGGGCTGTTTCGAGATCTCACCCTCTAACGCCATGTTTTGCTTAAGTCTAGAAATATGCAAATTACCGTCGTATTCCCAAAAATGGGAGTCCCGCAGTTCCGGGGTCAGTTCCTACGAGTTACATTGGTCCCGTGGGAGGTGTTGGTGCCACCCTCGGGGACGTTCGGTGGCAGTTTCGAGTTCTCATCCTCTAACGCCATGTTTTTAAGCCTAAGTATAGAAATTTGTAAATTACGGTCGTATTCTCAAACCGGGAGTCCTGCGGCTGAGGGGTCAGTTCCTACGAGTTACATTGGTCCCGTGGGAGGTGTTGGTTCCACCCTCGGGGACGTTCGGTGGCAGTTTCGAGTTCTCATCCTCTAACGCCATGTTTTTAAGCCTAAGTATAGAAATTTGTAAATTACGGTCGTATTCTCCAACCGGGAGTCCTGCGGCTGAGGGGTCAGTTCCTACGAGTTACATTGGTCCCGTGGGAGGTGTTGGTGCCACCCACGGGGACGTTCGGGGGGGTCTTTCGGGTTTTCACCCTCTAACGCCATGTTTTTAAGCCTATGTCTAGAAATATACAAATTACCGTCGTATTCTCAAACCGGGAGTCCCACGGCTGCGGGGTCAGTTCCTACGAGTTACATTGGTCCCGTGGGAGGTGTTGGTGCCACCCACGGGGACGTTCGGTGGCAGTTTCGAGTTCTCATCCTCTAACGCCATGTTTTTAAGCCTAAGTCTCGAAATTTGTAAATTACCGACGTATTCTCAAACCGGGAGTCCTGCGGCTGCGGGATCTGCTCCTACGAGTTACATTGGTCCCGTGGGAGGTGTTGGTGACACCCACGGGGACGTTCGAGGGGTGTTTCGGGTTTTCACCCTCTAACGCCATGTTTTTAAGCCTAAGTCTAGAAATATACAAATTACCGTCGTATTCTCAAACCGGGAGTCCCGAGGCTGCGGGGTCAGTTCCTATGAGTTTCATTGGGCCTGTGGGAGGTGTTGGTGCCACCCACGGGGACGTTCGGTGGAACTTTCGAGTTCTCACCCTATAACGCCATGTTTTTAAGCCTAAGTCTAGAAATTTGTAAATTACCGACATATTTTCAAACCGGGAGTCCTGCGGCTGCGGGGTCAGTTCCTATGAGTTTCATTGGTCCCGTGGGAGGTGTTGGTGCCACCCAAGGGGACGTTCGGGGGGTGTTTCGGGTTCTCACCCTCTAACGCCATGTTTTTAAGCCTAAGTCTAGAAATATGAAAATTACCGTCGTATTCTCAAACCGGGAGTCCCGCGACTGCGGGGTCAGTTCCTATGAGTTGCATTGGACCCGTGGGAGGTGTTGGTGCCACCCACGGGGACGTTCGGGGGCTGTTTCGGGTTTTCACCCTCTAACGCCATGTTTTTAAGCCTAAGTCTTGAAATTTGCAAATTACCGTCGTATTCTAAAACCAGGAGTCCCGTGGCTGCGGGGTCAGTTCCTACGAGTTACATTGGTCCCGTGGGAGGCGTTGGTGCCACCCACGGGGACGTTCGGGGGCTGTTTCGAGTTTTCACCCTCTAACGCCATGTTTTTAAGCCTAGGTCTAGAAATTTGCAAATTACCGTCGTATTCTCAAACCAGGAGTCCCGCGGCTGCGGGGTCAGTTCCTACGAGTTACATTGGTCCCGTGGGAGGCGTTGGTGCCACTCAATGGGACGTTCGGGGGGTGTTTCGGGTTCTCACCCTCTAACGCCACGTTTTTAAGCCTAAGTCTAGAAATATCTAAATTACTGTCGTATTCTCAAATCGGGAGTCCGGCGGCTGCGGGGTCAGTTCCTAGGAGTTACATTGGTCCCGTGGGAGGTGTGGGTACCACCCACGATGACGTTCGGGGGCTGTTTCGAGATCTCACCCTCTAACGCCATGTTTTGCTTAAGTCTAGAAATATGCAAATTACCGTCGTATTCCCAAAAATGGGAGTCCCGCAGTTCCGGGGTCAGTTCTTACGAGTTACATTGGTCCCGTGGGAGGTGTTGGTGCCACCCTCGGGGACGTTCGGTGGCAGTTTCGAGTTCTCATCCTCTAACGCCATGTTTTTAAGCTTAAGTCTAGAAATTTATAAATTACCGTCGTATTCTCAAACCGGGAGTCCTGCGGCTTCGGGGTCAGTTCCTACGAGTTACATTGTTCCCATGGGAAGTGTTGGTGCCACCCACGGGGACGTTCGGGGGGTGTTTCGAGTTCTCACCCTCTAACGCCATGTTTTTAAGACTAAGTCAAGAAATATGAAAATTATCGTCGTATTCTCAAACCGGGAGTCCCGCGACGGCGGTGTTAGTTCCCACGAGCAGCATTGGACCCGTGGGAGGTGTTGGTGCCACCCACGGGGACGTTCGGGGGCTGTTTCGGGTTTTCACCCTCTAACGCCATGTTTTTAAGCCTAAGTCTAGAAATTTGCACATTACCGTCGTATTCTCAAACCAGGAGTCCCGCGGCTGCGGGGTCAGTTCCTACGAGTTACATTGGTCCCGTGGGAGGCGTTGGTGCCACCCAAGGGGACGTTCGGGGGGTGTTTCGGGTTCTCACCCTCTAACGCCATGTTTTTAAGCCTAAGTCTAGAAATATGCAAATTACCGTCGTATTCCCAAACCGGGAGTCCTGCGGTTGCGGGGTCAGTTCCTAAGAGTTACATTGGTCCCGTGGGAGGTGTTGGAGCCACCCACGGGGACGTTCGGTGGCAGTTTCGAGTTCTCATCCTCTAACGCCATGTTTTTAAGCCTAAGTCTACAAATTTGTAAATTACCGTCGTATTCCCAAACCGGGAGTCCCGCAGTTCCGGGGTCAGTTCCTACGAGTTACATTGGTCCTGTAGGAGGTGTTGCTTCCACCCTCGGGGACATTCGGTGGCAGTTTCGAGTTCTCATCCTCTAACGCCATGTTTTTAAGCCTAAGTATAGAAATTTGTAAATTACGGTCGTATTCTCAAACCGGGAGTCCTGCGGCTGAGGGGTCAGTTCCTACGAGTTACATTGGTCCCGTGGGAGGTGTTGGTGCCACCCACGGGGACGTTCGGGGGGGTCTTTCGGGTTTTCACCCTCTAACGCCATGTTTTTAAGCCTATGTCTAGAAATATACAAATTACCGTCGTATTCTCAAACCGGGAGTCCCACGGCTGCGGGGTCAGTTCCTACGAGTTACATTGGTCCCGTGAGAGGTGTTGGTGCCACCCACGGGGACGTTCGGTGGCAGTTTCGAGTTCTCATCCTCTAACGCCATGTTTTTAAGCCTAAGTCTCGAAATTTGTAAATTACCGACGTATTCTCAAACCGAGAGTCCTGCGGCTGCGGGATCAGCTCCTACGAGTTACATTGGTCCCGTGGGAGGTGTTGGTGACACCGACGGGGACGTTCGATCGGTGTTTCGGGTTTTCACCCTCTAACGCCATGTTTTTAAGCCTAAGTCTAGAAATATGCAAATTACCGTCGTATTCTCAAACCGGGAGTCCCGAGGCTGCGGGGTCAGTTCCTACGAGTTTCATTGGTCCTGTGGGAGGTGTTGGTGCCACCCACGGGGACGTTCGGTGGAAGTTTCGAGTTCTCACCCTATAACGCCATGTTTTTAAGCCTAAGTCTAGAAATTTGTAAATTACCGACGTATTTTCAAACCGGGAGTCCTGCGGCTGCGGGGTCAGTTCCTACGAGTTACATTGGTCCCGTGGGAGGTGTTGGTGCCACCCAAGGGGACGTTCGGGGGGTGTTTCGGGTTCTCACCCTCTAACGCCATGTTTTTAAGCCTATGTCTAGAAATATGAAAATTACCGTCGTATTCTCAAACCGGGAGTCCCGCGACTGCGGGGTCAGTTCCTACGAGTTGCATTGGACCCGTGGGAGGTGTTGGTGCCACCCACGGGGACGTTCGGGGGCTGTTTCGGGTTTTCACCCTCTAACGCCATGTTTTTAAGCCTAAGTTTTGAAATTTGCAAATTACTGTCGTATTCTAAAACCAGGAGTCCCGTGGCTGCGGGGTCAGTTCCTACGAGTTACATTGGTCCCGTGGGAGGCGTTGGTGCCACCCACGGGGACGTTCGGGGGCTGTTTCGAGTTTTCACCCTCTAACGCCATGTTTTTAAGCCTAGGTCTAGAAATTTGCAAATTACCGTCGTATTCTCAAACCAGGAGTCCCGCGGCTGCGGGGTCAGTTCCTACGAGTTACATTGGTCCCGTGGGAGGCGTTGGTGCCACTCAATGGGACGTTCGGGGGGTGTTTCGGGTTCTCACCTTCTAACGCCACGTTTTTAAGCCTAAGTCTAGAAATATCTAAATTACTGTCGTATTCTCAAATCGGGAGTCCGGCGGCTGCGGGGTCAGTTCCTAGGAGTTACATTGGTCCCGTGGGAGGTGTGGGTACCACCCACGATGACGTTCGGGGGCTGTTTCGAGATCTCACCCTCTAACGCCATGTTTTGCTTAAGTCTAGAAATATGCAAATTACCGTCGTATTCCCAAAAATGGGAGTCCCGCAGTTCCGGGGTCAGTTCCTACGAGTTACATTGGTCCCGTGGGAGGTGTTGGTGCCACCCTCGGGGACGTTCGGTGGCAGTTTCGAGTTCTCATCCTCTAACGCCATGTTTTTAAGCCTAAGTCTAGAAATTTGTAAATTACAGTCGTATTCTCAAACCGGGAGTCCCGCGGCTGCTGGGTCAGTTCCTACGAGTTACATTGGTCCCGTGGGAGGTGTTGGTGCCACCCACGATGACGTTCGGGGGGTTTTTCGAGATATCACCCTCTAACGCCATGTTTTGCTTAAGTCTAGAAATATGCAAATTACCGTCGAATTCCCAAACTGGGAGTCTCGCCGCTGCGGGGTCAGTTCCTACGAGTTACATTGGTCCCGTGGGAGGTGTTGGTGTCACCCACGGGGACGTTCGGTGGTAGTTTGGAGTTCTCACCCTCTAACGCCATGTTTTTAAGCCTAAGTCTCGAAATATGAAAATTACCGTCGTATTCTCAAACCGGGAGTCCCGCGACGGAGGGGTCAGTTCCCCCGAGCAGCATTGGACCCGTGGGAGGTGTTGGTGCCACCCACGGGGACGTTCGGGGGCTGTTTCGGGTTTTCACCCTCTAACGCCATGTTTTTAAGCCTAAGTCTAGAAATTTGCAAATTACCGTCGTATTCTCAAACCAGGAGTCCCGCGGCTGCGGGGTCAGTTCCTACGAGTTACATTGGTCCCGTGGGAGGCGTTGGTGCCACCCAAGGGGACGTTCGGGGGGTGTTTCGGGTTCTCACCCTCTAACGCCATGTTTTTAAGCCTAAGTCTAGAAATTTGCAAATTACCGTCGTATTCTCAAACCAGGAGTCCCGCGGCTGCGGGGTCAGTTCCTACGAGGTACATTGGTCCCGTGGGAGGCGTTGGTGCCACCCAAGGGGACGTTCGGGGGGTGTTTCGGGTTCACACCCTCTAACGCCATGTTTTTAAGCCTAAGTCTCGAAATTTGCAAATTACCGTCGTATTCTCAAACCGGGAGTCCCGAGGCTGCGGGGTCAGTTCCTACGAGTTTCATTGGTCCTGTGGGAGGTGTTGGTGCCACCCACGGGGACGTTCGGTGGCAGTTTCGAATTCTCACCCTGTAACGCCATATTTTTAAGCCTAAGTCTAGAAATTTGTAAATTACCGACGTATTCTCAAACCGGGAGTCCTGCAGCTGCGGGGTCAGTTCCTACGAGTTACATTGGTCTCGTGGGAGGTGTTGGTGCCACCCAAGGGGACGTTCGGGGGGTGTTTCGGGTTCTCACCCTCTAACGCCATGTTTTTAAGCCTAAGTCTAGAAATATGAAAATTACCGTCGTATTCTCAAATCGGGAGTCCCGCGACTGCGGGGTCAGTTCCTAAGAGTTGCATTGGACCCGTGGGAGGTGTTGGTGCCACCCACGGGGAAGTTCGAGGGCTGTTTCGGGTTTTCACCCTCTAACGCCATGTTTTTGAGCCTAAGTCTAGAAATTTGCAAATTACCGTCGTATTCTCAAACCAGGAGTCCCGTGGCTGTGGGGTCAGTTCCTACGGGTTACATTGGTCCCGTGGGAGGCGTTGGTGCCACCCACGGGGACGTTCGGGGGCTATTTCGGGTTTTCACCCTCTAACGCCATGTTTTTAAGCCTGGGTCTAGAAATTTGCAAATTACCGTCGTATTCTCAAACCGGGAGTCCCACGGTTGCGGGGTCAGTTCCTACGAGTTACATTGGTCCCGTGGGAGGCGTTGGTGCCACTCAATGGGACGTTCGGGTGGTGTTTCGGGTTCTCACCCTCTAACGCCATGTTTTTAAGAGTAAGTCTAGAAATATGAAAATTACTGTCGTATTCTCAAATCGGGAGTCCCGCGGCTGCGGGGTCAGTTCCTACGAGTTACATTGGTCCCGTGGGAGGTGTGGGTACCACCCACGATGACGTTCGGGGGCTGTTTCGAGATCTCACCCTCTAACGCCATGTTTTGCTTAAGTCTAGAAATATGCAAATTACCGTCGTATTCCCAAAAATGGGAGTCCCGCAGTTCCTGGGTCAGTTCCTACGAGTTACATTGGTCCCGTGGGAGGTGTTGGTGCCACCCTCGGGGACGTTCGGTGGCAGTTTCGAGTTCTCATCCTCTAACGCCATGTTTTTAAGCCTAAGTCTAGAAATTTGTAAATTACCATCGTATTCTCAAACCGGGAGTCCCGCGGCTGCTGGGTCAGTTCCTACGAGTTACATTGGTCCCGTGGGAGGTATTGGTGCCACCCACGATGACATTCGGGGGCTTTTTCGAGATCTCACCCTCTAACGCCATGTTTTGCTTAAGTCTAGAAATATGCAAATTACCATCGAATTCCCAAACTGGGAGTCTCGCCGCTGCGGGGTCAGTTCCTACGAGTTACATTGGTCCCGTGGAAGGTGTTGGTGTCACCCACGGGGACGTTCGGTGGTAGTTTCGAGTTCTCACCCTCAAACTCCATGTTTTTAAGCCGAAGTCTAGAAATATGCAAATTACCGTCGTATTCTCAAACCGGGAGTCCCACGGCTGCGGGGTCAGTTCCTACAAGTTACATTGGTCCCGTGGGAGGTGTTGGTGCCACCCATGGGGACGTTCGGTGGCAGTTTCGAGTTCTCACCCTGTAACGCCATGTTTTTAAGCCTAAGTGTAGAAATTTGTAAATTACCGACGTATTCTCAAACCGGGAGTCCTGCGGCTGCGAGGTCAGCTCCTACGAGTTACATTGGTCCCGTGGGAGGTGTTGGTGACACCCACGGGGACGTTCGAGGGGTGTTTCGGGTTTTCACCCTCTAACGCCATGTTTTTAAGCCTAAGTCTAGAAATATGCAAATTACCGTCGTATTCTCAAACCGGGAGTCCCGAGGCTGCGGGGTCAGTTCCTACGAGTTTCATTTATTCTGTGGGAGGTGTTGGTGCCACCCACGGGGACGTTCGGTGGCAGTTTCGAGTTCTCACCCTGTAACGCCATATTTTTAAGCCTAAGTGTAGAAATTTGTAAATTACCGACGTATTCTCAAACCGGGAGTCCTGCGGCTGCGGGGTCAGTTCCTACGAGTTACATTGGTCCCGTGGGAGGTGTTGGTGCCACCCAAGGGGACGTTCGGTGGGTGTTTCGGGTTCTCACCCTCTAACTCCATGTTTTTAAGCCTAAGTCTAGAAATTTGTAAATTACCGTCGTATTCTCTAACCGAGAGTCCTGCGGCGGAGGGGTCAGTTCCTACGAGTTACATTGGTCCCGTGGGAGGTGTTGGTGCCACCTACGGGGACGTTCGGGGGGTGTTTCGGGTTTTCACCCTCTAACGCCATGTTTTTAAGCCTAAGTCTAAAAATATGCAAATTACCGTCGTATTCTCAAACCGAGAGTCCCGCGGCTCCGCGGTCAGTTCCTACGAGTTACATTGGACCCGTGGGAGGTGTTGGCGCCACCCACGGAGACGTTTGGGGGGTGTTTCGGGTTTTCACCCTCTAACGCCTTGTTTTTAAGCTTAAGTCTAGAAATATGCAAAAAACCTGTCGTATTCTCAAACCAGGAGTCCCGCGGCTGCGGGTTCAGTTCCTACGAGTTACATTGGTCTCATGGGAGGTGTTGGTGCCACCCACGGGGATGTTCGGGGGCTATTTTGGGTTTTCACCCTCTAACGCCATGTTTTTAAGCCTAAGTCTAGAAATTTGCAAATTACCGTCGTATTCTCAAACCAGGAGTCCCGCGGCTGCGGGGCTAGTTCCTACGAGTTACATTGGTCCCGTGGGAGGTGTTGGTGCCACCCAAGGGGACGTTCGGGGGGTGTTTTGGGTTCTCACCCTCTAACGCCACGTTTTTAAGCCTAAGTCTAGAAATATGCAAATTACCATCGTATTCTCAAATCGGGAGTCCCGCGGCTGCGGGGTCAATTCCTACGGGTTACATTGGTGCCGTGGGAGGTGTTGGTGCCACCCACGAGGATGTTCGGGGGCTGTTTCGAGGTCTCACCCTCTAACGCCATGTTTTTAAGCCTAAGTCTAGAAATTTGTAAATTACCGTCGTATTCTAAAACCGGGAGTGCCGCGGCAGCGGGGTCAGTTCCTACGAGTTACATTGGTCCCGTGGGAGGTGTTGGTGCCACCCACGGGGACGTTCGGGGGGTGTTTCGGGTTTTCTCCCTCTAACGCCATGTTTTTAAGCCTAAGTCTAGAAATATGCAAATTACCGTCGTATTCTCAAATCGGGAGTCCCGCGACGGCGGGGTCAGTTCCCCCGAGCAGCATTGGACCCGTGGGAGGTGTTGGTGCCACCCACGGGGACGTTCGGGGGCTGTTTCGGGTTTTCACCCTCTAACGCCATGTTTTTAAGCCTAAGTCTAGAAATTTGCAAATTACCATCGTATTCTCAAACCAGGAGTCCCGCGGCTGCGGGGTCAGTTCCTACGAGTTATATTGGTCCCGTGGCAGGTGTAGGTGCCACCCAAGGGGACGTTCGAGGGGTGTTTCGGGTTCTCACCCTCTAAAGCCATGTTTTTAAGCCTAAGTCTAAAAATATGCAAATTACCATCGTATTCCCAAACCGGGAGTCCCGCGGTTGCGGGGTCAGTTCCTAGGAGTTACATTGGTCCCGTGGGAGGTGTTGGAGCCACCCACGGGGACGTTCGGTGGAAGTTTCGAGTTCTCATCCTCTAACGCCATGTTTTTAAGCCTAAGTCTACAAATTTGTAAATTACCGTCGTATTCCCAAACCGGGAGTCCCGCAGTTCCGAGGTCAGTTCCTACGAGTTACATTGGTCCTGTAGGAGGTGTTGGTTCCACCCTCGGGGACGTTCGGTGGAAGTTTCGAGTTCTCATCGTCTAACGCCATGTTTTTAAGCCTAAGTATAGAAATTTGTAAATTACCGTCGTATTCTCAAACCGGGAGTCCTGCGGCTGAGGGGTCAGTTCCTACGAGTTACATTGGTCCCGTGGGAGGTGTTGGTGCCACCCACGGGGACGTTCAGGGGGGTCTTTCGGGTTTTCACCCTCTAACGCCATGTTTTTAAGCCTAAGTCTAGAAATATGCAAATTACCGTCGTATTCTCAAACCGGGAGTCCCACGGCTGCGGGGTCAGTTCCTACAAGTTACATTGGTCCCGTGGGAGGTGTTGGTGCCACCCATGGGGACGTTCGGTGGCAGTTTCGAGTTCTCACCCTGTAACGCCATGTTTTTAAGCCTAAGTGTAGAAATTTGTAAATTACCGACGTATTCTCAAACCGGGAGTCCTGCGGCTGCGAGGTCAGCTCCTACGAGTTACATTGGTCCCGTGGGAGGTGTTGGTGACACCCACGGGGACGTTCGAGGGGTGTTTCGGGTTTTCACCCTCTAACGCCATGTTTTTAAGCCTAAGTCTAGAAATATGCAAATTACCGTCGTATTCTCAAACCGGGAGTCCCGAGGCTGCGGGGTCAGTTCCTACGAGTTTCATTTATTCTGTGGGAGGTGTTGGTGCCACCCACGGGGACGTTCGGTGGCAGTTTCGAGTTCTCACCCTGTAACGCCATATTTTTAAGCCTAAGTGTAGAAATTTGTAAATTACCGACGTATTCTCAAACCGGGAGTCCTGCGGCTGCGGGGTCAGTTCCTACGAGTTACATTGGTCCCGTGGGAGGTGTTGGTGCCACCCAAGGGGACGTTCGGGGGGTGTTTCGGGTTCTCACCCTCGAACTCCATGTTTTTAAGCCTAAGTCTAGAAATATGAAAATTACCGTCGTATTCTCAAACCGGGAGTCCCGCGACTGCGGGGTCAGTTCCTACGAGTTGCATTGGACCCGTGGGAGGTGTTGGTGCCACCCACGGGGACGTTCGAGGGCTGTTTCAGGTTTTCACCCTCTAACGCCATGTTTTTGAGCCTAAGTCTAGAAATTTGCAAATTACCGTCGTATTCTCAAACCAGGAGTCCCGTGGCTGCGGGGTCAGTTCCTACGAGTTACATTGGTCCCGTGGGAGGCGTTGGTGCCACCCACGGGGACGTTCGGAGGCTGTTTCGGGTTTTCACCCTCTAACGCCATGTTTTTAAGCCTAGGTCTAGAAATTTGCAAATTACCGTCGTATTCTCAAACCGGGAGTCCCGCGGCTGCGGGGTCAGTTCCTACGAGTTACATTGGTCCCGTGGGAGGCGTTGGTGCCACTCAATGGGACATTCGGGTGGTGTTTCGGGTTCTCACCCTCTAACGCCATGTTTTTTAGCCTAAGTCTAGAAATATGCAAATTACTGTCGTATTCTCAAATCGGGAGTCCCGCGGCTGCGGGGTCAGTTCCTACGAGTTACATTGGTCCCGTGGGAGGTGTGGGTACCACCCACGATGACGTTCGGGGGCTGTTTCGAGATCTCACCCTCTAACGCCATGTTTTGATTAAGTCTAGAAATATGCAAATTACCATCGTATTACCAAAAATGGGAGTCCCGCAGTTCTTGGGTCAGTTCCTACGAGTTACATTGGTCCCGTGGGAGGTGTTGGTGCCACCCTCGGGGACGTTCGGTGGCAGTTTCGAGTTCTCATCCTCTAACGCCATGTTTTTAAGCCGAAGTCTAGAAATTTGTAAATTACCATCGTATTCTCAAACCGGGGGTCTCGCGGCTACTGGGTCAGTTCCTACGAGTTACATTGGTCCCGTGGGAGGTGTTGGTGCCACCCACGATGACGTTCGGGGGCTTTTTCGAGATCTCACCCTCTAACGCCATGTTTTGCTTAAGTTTATAAATATGCAAATTACAGTGGAATTCCCAAACTAGGAGTCTCGCCGCTGCGGGGTCAGTTCCTACGAGTTACATTGGTCCCGTGGGAGGTGTATGTGCCACCCTCGGGGACGTTCGGTGGCAGTTTCGAGTTCTCATCCTCTAACGCCATGTTTTTAAGCCTAAGTCTAGAAATTTGTAAATTACCATCGTATTCTCAAACCGAGAGTCCCGCGGCTGCTGGGTCAGTTCCTACGAGTTACATTGGTCCCGTGGGAGGTGTTGGTGCCACCCACGATGACGTTCGGGGGCTTTTTCGAGATCTCACCCTCTAACGCCATGTTTTGCTTAAGTCTAGAAATATGCAAATTACCGTCGAATTCCCAAACTGGGAGTCTCGCCGCTGCGGGGTCAGTTCCTACCAGTTACATTGGTCCCGTGGAAGGTGTTGGTGTCACCCACGGGGACGTTCGGTGGTAGTTTCGAGTTCTCACCCTCTAACGCCATGTTCTTAAGCCCAAGTCTAGAAATTTATAAATTACCGTCGTATTCTCAAACCGGGAGTCCCGCGGCTTCGGGGTCAGTTCCTACGAGTTACATTGCTCCCGTGGGAGGTGTTGGTGCCACCCACGGGTACGTTCGGGGGCTGTTTCGAGATCTCACCCACTAACGCCATGTTTTGCTTAAGTCTAGAAATATGAAAATTACCGTCATATTCCCAAACCGGGAGTCCAGCGGCTGCGGGGTCAGTTCCTATGAGTGACATTGGTCCCGTGGGAGGTGTTGGTGCCACCCACGAGGACGTTCGGGTGCTGTTTCGAGATCTCACCCTCTAACACCATATTTTTCTTAAGTCTAGAAATATGCAAATTACCGTCGTATTCTCAAACCGGGAGTCCCGGGGCTGCGGGGTCAGTTCCTACGAGTTACATTGGTCCCGTGGGAGGTGTTGGTGCCACCCTCGGGGACGTTCGGTGGCTGTTTCGAGTTCTCATCCTCTAACGCCATGTTTTTAAGCCTAAGTCTAGAAATTTATAAATTACCGTCGTATTCTCAAACCGGGAGTCCAGCGGCTGCGGGGTCAGTTCCTACGAGTTACATTGGTCCCGTGGGAGGTGTTGGTGCCACCCACGGGGATGTTCGGGGGCTATTTTGGGTTTTCACCCTCTAACGCCATGTTTTTAAGCCTAAGTCTAGAAATTTGCAAATTACCGTCGTATTCTCAAACCAGGAGTCCCGCGGCTGCGGGGTTAGTTCCTACGAGTTACATTGGTCCCGTGGGAGGTGTTGGTGCCACCCAAGGGGACGTTCGGGGGGTGTTTCGGGTTCTCACCCTCTAACGCCATGTTTTTACGCCTAAGTCTAGAAATATGCAAATTACCATCGTATTCTCAAATCGGGAGTCCTGCGGCTGCGGGGTCAATTCCTACGAGTTACATTGGTGCCGTGGGAGGTGTTGGTGCCACCCACGAGGACGTTCGGGGGCTGTTTCGAGGTCTCACCCTCTAACGCCATGTTTTTAAGCCAAAGTCTAGAAATTTGCAAATTACCGTCGTATTCTCAAACCTGGAGTCCCGCGGCTGCGGGGTCAGTTCCTACGAGTTACATTGGTCCCGTGGGAGGTGTTGGTGCCACCCACGGGGTCGTTCGGGGGGTCTTTCGGTTTCTCACCCTCTATCGCCATGTTTTTAAGCCTAAGTCTAGAAATATGCAAATTTCTGTCGTATTTTCAAACCGGGAGTCCCGCGGCTGCGGGGTCAGTTACTACGAGATACATTGGTCCCGTGGGAGGTGTTGGTGCCACCCACGGGGACATTCGGGGGCTGTTTCGGGTTTTCACCCTCTAACGCCTTGTTTTTAAGCCTAAGTCTATAAATATGCAAATTACCGTCGTATTTTCAAACCGGGAGTCCCGCGGCTGCGGGGTCAGTTCCTACGAGTTACATTCGTCCCGTGGGAGGTGTTGGTGCCACCCACGGGGACGTTCGGGGGGTGTTTCGAGATCTCACCCTCTAACGCCATGTTTTGCTTAAGTCTAAAATATGCAAATTACCGTCTTATTCCCAAACCGGGAGTCCCGAGGTTGCGGGGTCAGTTCCTACGAGTTACATTGGTCCCGTGGGAGGTGTTGGTTCCACCCACGGGGATGTTCGGTGGCAGTTTCGAGTTGTCACCCTCTAACGCCATGTTTTTAAGCCTAAGTCTAGAAATTTGTAAATTACCGTTGTATTCTCAAACCGGGAGTCCCGCGGTTGCGGGGTCAGTTCCTACGAGTTACATTGGTCCCGTGGGAGGTGTTGGTGCCACCCACGGGGACGTTTGGGGTGTGTTTCAGGTTTTCCCCCTCTAACGCCATGTTTTTAAGCCTAAGTCTAGAAATATGCATATTACCGTCGTATTCTCAAACCGGGAGTCCCGGGGCTGCGGGGTTGGTTCCTACGAGTTACATTGGTCCCGTGGGAGGTGTTGGTACCACCCACGGGGACGTTCGGGGGGTCTTTCGGGTTTTCACCCACTAACACCATCTTTTTAAGCCTAAGTCTAGAAATATGCAAATTACCGTCGTATTCTCAAATCGGGAGTCCCGCGGCTGCAGGGTCAGTTACTACGAGTTACATTGGTCCCGTGGGAGGTGTTAGTGCCACCCACGGGGACGTTCGGGGGCTGTTTCGGGTATTCACCCTGTAACGCCATGTTTTTACGACTAAGTCTATAAATATGCAAATTACCATCGTATTCTAAAACCGGGAGTCCCGCAGCTGCGGGGTCAGTTCCTACGAGTTACATTGGTCCCGTGGGAGGTGTTGGTGCCACCCACGGGGACGTTCGGTGGGAGTTTCGAGTTCTCACCCTGTAACGCCATGTTTTTAAGCCTAAGTCTAGAAATTTGTAAATTACCGTCGTATTCTCAAACCGGGAGTCCCGCGGCAGCTGGGTCAGTTCCTACGAGTTACATTGGTCCCGTAGGAGGTGTTGGTGCCACCCACGAGGACGTTCGGGGGTTTTTTCGAGATCTCACCCTCAAACGCCGTGTTTTGCTTAAGTCTAGAGATATGCAAATTACCGTCGTATTCCCAAACCGGGAGTATCGCCGCTGCGGGGTCAGTTCCTACGAGTTACATTGGTCCCGTGGGAGGTGTTCGTGTCACCCACGGGGACGTTCATTGGTAGTTTCGAGTGCTCACCCTCTAACACCATGTTTTTAAGCTTAATTCTAGAAATTTATAAATTACCGTCGTATTCTCAAACCGGGAGTCCCGCGGCTTCGGGGTCAGTTCCTACGAGTTACATTGTTCCCATGGGAAGTGTTGGTGCCACCCACGGGGACGTTCGGGGGGTGTTTCGAGTTCTCACCCTCTAACGCCATGTTTTTAAGCCTAAGTTTAGAAATATAAAAACTACCGTCGTATTCTCAAACCAAGAGTCCCGCGACGGCGGGGTCAGTTCCTACGAGTTGCATTGGACCCGTGGGAGGTGTTGGTGCCACCCACGGGGACGTTCGGGGTTTGTTTCGGGTTTTCACCCTCTAACGCCATGTTTTTAAGCCTAAGTCTAGAAATATGCAAATTACCGTCGTATTCTCAAACCGAGAGTCCCATGGCTACGGGGTTTGTTCCTACGAGTTACAGTGGTCCCGTGGGAGGTGTTGGTGCCACCCACGGGGACGCTCGGGGGGTCTTTCGGGTTTTCACCCTCTAACACCATGTTTTTAAGCCTAAGTCTAGAAATATGCAAATTACCGTCGTATTCTCAAATCGGGAGTCCCGCGGCAGCTGGGTCAGTTACTACGAGTTACATTGGTCCCGTGGGAGGTGTTAGTGCCACCCACGGGAACGTTCGGGGGCTGTTTCGGGTTTTCACCCTCTAACGCCATGTTTTTAAGCCTAAGTCTAGAAATATGCAAATTACCGTCGTATTCTAAAACCGGGAGTCCCGCGGCTGCGGGGTCAGTTCCTACAAGTTACATTGGTCCCGTGGGAGGTGTTGGTGCCACCCACGGGGACGTTCGGTGGCAGTTTTGAGTTCTCACCCAGTAACGCCATGTTTTTAAGCCTAAGTCTCGAAATTTGTAAATTACCGACGTATTCTCAAACCGGGAGTCCCGAGGCTGCGGGGTCAGTTCCTACGAGTTACATTGGTCCCGTGGGAGGTGTTTGTGCCACCCACGGGGACGTTCGGTGGTAGTTTCGAGTTCTCACCCTCTAACGCCATGTTTTAAGCCTAAGTCTAAAAATATGCAAATTACCGTCGTATTCTCAAACCGGGAGTCCCGAGGCTGCGGGGTCAGTTCCTACGAGTTACATTGGTCCCGTGGGAGGTGTTGGTGCCACCCACGAGGACGTTCGGGGGCTATTTCGAGATCTCACCCTCTAACGCCATGTTTTGCTTAAGTCTAGAAATATGCAAATTACCGTCGTATTCGTAAACCGGGAGTCCCGCAGTTCCGGGGTCAGTTCCTACGAGTTACATTGGTCCCGTGGGAGGTGTTGGTGCCACCCTCGAGGACGTTCGGTGGCAGTTTCGAGTTCTCATCCTCTAACGCCATGTTTTTAAGCCTAAGTCTAGAAATTTGTAAATTACCGTCGTATTCTCAAACCGGGAGTCCCGCGGCAGCTGGGTCAGTTCCTACGAGTTACATTGGTCCCGTAGGAGGTGTTGGTGCCACCCACGAGGACATTCGGGGGCTTTTTCGAGATCTCACCCTCAAACGCCATGTTTTGCTTAAGTCTAAAGATATGCAAATTACCGTCGTATTCCCAAACCGGGAGTATCGCTGCTGCGGGGTCAGTTCCTACGAGTTACATTGGTCCCGTGGGAGGTGTTGGTGTCACCCACGGGGACGTTCGTTGGTAGTTTCGAGTTCTCACCCTCTAACGCCATGTTTTTAAGCTTAATTCTAGAAATTTATAAATTACCGTCGTATTCTCAAACCGGGAGTCCCGCGGCTTCGGGGTCAGTTCCTACGAGTTACATTGTTCCCATGGGAAGTGTTGGTGCCACCCACGGGGACGTTCGGGGGGTGTTTCGAGTTCTCACCCTCTAACGCCATGTTTTTATGCCTAAGTCTAGAAATTTGTAAATTACAGTCGTATTCTCAAACCGGGAGTCCCGCGGCAGGTGGGTCAGTTCCTACGAGTTACATTGGTCCCGTAGGAGGTGTTGGTGCCACCCACGAGGACGTTCGGGGGCTTTTTCGAGATCTCACCCTCAAACGCCATGTTTTGCTTAAGTCTAGAGATATGCAAATTACCGTCGTATTCCCAAACCGGGAGTATCGCCGCTGCGGGGTCAGTTCCTACGAGTTACATTGGTCCCGTGGGAGGTGTTGGTGTCACCCACGGGGACGTTCGTTGGTAGTTTCGAGTTCTCACCCTCTAACGCCATGTTTTTAAGCTTAATTCTAGAAATTTATAAATTACCGTCGTATTCTCAAACCGGGAGTCCCGCGGCTTCGGGGTCAGTTCCTACGAGTTACATTGTTCCCATGGGAAGTGTTGGTGCCACCCACGGGGACGTTCGGGGGGTGTTTCGAGTTCTCACCCTCTAACGCCATGTTTTTAAGCCTAAGTTTAGAAATATAAAAACTACCGTCGTATTCTCAAACCAAGAGTCCCGCGACGGCGGGGTCAGTTCCTACGAGTTGCATTGGACCCGTGGGAGGTGTTGGTGCCACCCACGGGGACGTTCGGGGTGTGTTTCGGGTTTTCACCCTCTAACGCCATGTTTTTAAGCCTAAGTCTAGAAATATGCAAATTACCGTCGTATTCTCAAACCGAGAGTCCCATGGCTACGGGGTTTGTTCCTACGAGTTACAGTGGTCCCGTGGGAGGTGTTGGTGCCACCCACGGGGACGCTCGGGGGGTCTTTCGAGTTTTCACCCTCTAACACCATGTTTTTAAGCCTAAGTCTAGAAATATGCAAATTACCGTCGTATTCTCAAATCGGGAGTCCCGCGGCTGCTGGGTCAGTTACTACGAGTTACATTGGTCCCGTGGGAGGTGTTAGTGCCACCCACGGGAACGTTCGGGGGCTGTTTCGGGTTTTCACCCTCTAACGCCATGTTTTTAAGCCTAAGTCTAGAAATATGCAAATTACCGTCGTATTCTAAAACCGGGAGTCCCGCGGCTGCGGGGTCAGTTCCTACAAGTTACATTGGTCCCGTGGGAGGTGTTGGTGCCACCCACGGGGACGTTCGGTGGCAGTTTCGAGTTCTCACCCAGTAACGCCATGTTTTTAAGCCTAAGTCTCGAAATTTGTAAATTACCGACGTATTCTCAAACCGGGAGTCCCGAGGCTGCGGGGTCAGTTCCTACGAGTTACATTGGTCCCGTGGGAGGTGTTGGTGCCACCCACGGGGACGTTCGGTGGTAGTTTCGAGTTCTCACCCTCTAACGCCATGTTTTAAGCCTAAGTCTAAAAATATGCAAATTACCGTCGTATTCTCAAACCGGGAGTCCCGAGGCTGCGGGGTCAGTTCCTACGAGTTACATTGGTCCCGTGGGAGGTGTTGGTGCCACCCACGAGGACGTTCGGGGGCTATTTCGAGATCTCACCCTCTAACGCCATGTTTTGCTTAAGTCTAGAAATATGCAAATTACCGTCCTATTCGTAAACCGGGAGTCCCGCAGTTCCGGGGTCAGTTCCTACGAGTTACATTGGTCCCGTGGGAGGTGTTGGTGCCACCCTCGAGGACGTTCGGTGGCAGTTTCGAGTTCTCATCCTCTAACGCCATGTTTTTAAGCCTAAGTCTAGAAATTTGTAAATTACCGTCGTATTCTCAAACCGGGAGTCCCGCGGCAGCTGGGTCAGTTCCTACGAGTTACATTGGTCCCGTAGGAGGTGTTGGTGCCACCCACGAGGACGTTCGGGGGCTTTTTCGAGATCTCACCCTCAAACGCCATGTTTTGCTTAAGTCTAGAGATATGCAAATTACCGTCGTATTCCCAAACCGGGAGTATCGCTGCTGCGGGGTCAGTTCCTACGAGTTACATTGGTCCCGTGGGAGGTGTTGGTGTCACCCACGGGGACGTTCGTTGGTAGTTTCGAGTTCTCACCCTCTAACGCCATGTTTTTAAGCTTAATTCTAGAAATTTATAAATTACCGTCGTATTCTCAAACCGGGAGTCCCGCGGCTTCGGGGTCAGTTCCTAAGAGTTACATTGTTCCCATGGGAAGTGTTGGTGCCACCCACGGGGACGTTCGGGGGGTGTTTCGAGTTCTCACCCTCTAACGCCATGTTTTTATGCCTAAGTCTAGAAATTTGTAAATTACAGTCGTATTCTCAAACCGGGAGTCCCGCGGCAGGTGGGTCAGTTCCTACGAGTTACATTGGTCCCGTAGGAGGTGTTGGTGCCACCCACGAGGACGTTCGGGGGCTTTTTCGAGATCTCACCCTCAAACGCCATGTTTTGCTTAAGTCTAGAGATATGCAAATTACCGTCGTATTCCCAAACCGGGAGTATCGCCGCTGCGGGGTCAGTTCTTACGAGTTACATTGGTCCCGTGGGAGGTGTTGGTGTCACCCACGGGGACGTTCGTTGGTAGTTTCGAGTTCTCACCCTCTAACGCCATGTTTTTAAGCTTAATTCTAGAAATTTATAAATTACCGTCGTATTCTCAAACCGGGAGTCCCGCGGCTTCGGGGTCAGTTCCTACGAGTTACATTGTTCCCATGGGAAGTGTTGGTGCCACCCACGGGGACGTTCGGGGGGTGTTTCGAGTTCTCACCCTCTAACGCCATGTTTTTAAGCCTAAGTTTAGAAATATAAAAACTACCGTCGTATTCTCAAACCAAGAGTCCCGCGACGGCGGGGTCAGTTCCTACGAGTTGCATTGGACCCGTGGGAGGTGTTGGTGCCACCCACGGGGACGTTCGGGGTGTGTTTTGGGTTTTCACCCTCTAACGCCATGTTTTTAAGCCTAAGTCTAGAAATATGCAAATTACCGTCGTATTCTCAAACCGAGAGTCCCATGGCTGCGGGGTTAGTTCCTACGAGTTACAGTGGTCCCGTGGGAGGTGTTACTGCCACTCACGGGAACGTTCGGGGGCTGTTTCGGGTTTTCACCCTCTAACGCCATGTTTTTAAGCCTAAGTCTAGAAATATGCAAATTACCGTCGTATTCTAAAACCGGGAGTCCCGCGGCTGCGGGGTCAGTTCCTACAAGTTGCATTGGTCCCGTGGGAGGTGTTGGTGCCACCCACGGGGTCGTTCGGTGGCAGTTTCGAGTTCTCACCCAGTAACGCCATGTTTTTAAGCCTAAGTCTCGAAATTTGTAAATTACCGAAGTATTCTCAAACCGTGAGTCCCGAGGCTGCGGGGTCAGTTCCTACGAGTTACATTGGTCCCGTGGGAGGTGTTGGTGCCACCCACGAGGACGTTCGGGGGCTATTTCGAGATCTCACCCTCTAACGCCATGTTTTGCTTAAGTCTAGAAATATGCAAATTACCGTCGTATTCGTAAACCGGGAGTCCCGCAGTTCCAGGGTCAGTTCCTACGAGTTACATTGGTCCCGTGGGAGGTGTTGGTGCCACCCTCGAGGACGTTCGGTGGCAGTTTCGAGTTCTCATCCTCTAACGCCATGTTTTTAAGCCTAAGTCTAGAAATTTGTAAATTACCGTCGTATTCTCAAACCGGGAGTCCCGCGGCACCTGAGTCAGTTCCTACGAGTTACATTGGTCCCGTAGGAGGTGTTGGTGCCACCCACGAGGACGTTCGGGGGCTTTTTCGAGATCTCACCCTCAAACGCCATGTTTTGCTTAAGTCTAGAGATATGCAAATTACCGTCGTATTCCCAAACCGGGAGTATCGCCGCTGCGGGGTCAGTTCCTACGAGTTACATTGTTCCCATGGGAAGTGTTGGTGCCATCCACGGGGACGTTCGGGGGGTGTTTCGAGTTCTCACCCTCTAACGCCATGTTTTTAAGCCTAAGTCTAGAAATATAAAAATTACCGTCGTATTCTCAAACCAAGAGTCCCGCGACGGCGGGGTCAGTTCCTACGAGTTGCATTGGACCCGTGGGAGGTGTTGGTGCCACCCACGGGGACGTTCGGGTTGTGTTTCGGGTTTTCACCCTCTAACGCCATGTTTTTAAGCCTAAGTCTAGAAATATGCAAATTACCGTCGTATTCTCAAACCAAGAGTCCCGCGACGGCGGGGTCAGTTCCTACGAGTTGCATTGGACCCGTGGGAGGTGTTGGTGCCACCCACGGGGACGTTCGGGGTGTGTTTCGGGTTTTCACCCTCTAACACCACGTTTTTAAGCCTAAGTCTAGAAATATGTAAATTACCGTCATATTCTCAAACCAGGAGTCCCGTGGCTGCGGGGTCAGTTCCTACGAGTTACATTGGTCCCGTGGGAGGCGTTGGTGCCACCCACGGGGACGTTCGGGGGCTGTTTCCCCTTTTTTCACCCTCTAACGCCATGTTTTTAAGCCTAGGTCTAGAAATTTGCAAATTACCGTCGTATTCTCAAACCGGGAGTCCCGCGGCTGCGGGGTCAGTTCCTACGAGTTACATTGGTCCCGTGGGAGGTGTTGGTGCCACTCAATGGGACGTTCGGGTGGTGTTTCGGGTTCTCACCCTCTAACGCCATGTTTTTAAGCCTAAGTCTAGAAATATGCAAATTACTGTCGTATTCTCAAATCGGGAGTCCCGCGGCTGCGGGGTCAGTTCCTACGAGTTACATTGGTCCCGTGGGAGGTGTGGGTACCACCCACGATGACGTTCGGGGGCTGTTTCGAGATCTCACCCTCTAACGCCATGTTTTGCTTAAGTCTAGAAATATGCAAATTACTGTCGTATTCCCAAAAATGGGAGTCCCGCAGTTCCTGGGTCAGTTCCTACGAGTTACATTGGTCCCGTGGGCGGTGTTGGTGCCACCCTCGGGGATGTTCGGTTGCAGTTTCGTGTTCTCATCCTCTAACGCCATGTTTTTAAGCCTAAGTCTAGAAATTTGTAAATTACCGTCGTATTCTCAAACCGGGAGTCCAGCGGCTGCGGGGTCAGTTCCTACGAGTTACATTGGTCCCGTGGGAGGTGTTGGTGCCACCCACGGGGACATTCGGTGGCAGTTTCGTGTTCTCACCCTGTAACGCTATGTTTTTAAGCCTAAGTCTAGAAATTTGTAAATTACCGTCGTATTCTCTAACCGAGAGTCCTGCGGCGGAGGTGTCAGTTCCTACGAGTTACATTGGTCCCGTGGGAGGTGTTGGTGCCACCTAAGGGGATGTTCGGGGGGTGTTTCGGGTTTTCACCCTCTAACGCCATGTTTTTAAGCCTAAGTCTAAAAATTTGCAAATTACCATCGTATTCTCAAATCGGGAGTCCCGCGGCTGCGGGGTCAGTTCCTACGAGTTACATTGGTCCCGTGGGAGGTGTGGGTACCACCCACGATGACGTTCGGGGGCTGTTTCGAGATCTCACCCTCTAACGCCATGTTTTGCTTAAGTCTAGAAATATGCAAATTACCGTCGAATTCCCAAACTGGGAGTCTCGCCGCTGCGGGGTCAGTTCCTACGAGTTACATTGGTCCCGTGGAAGGTGTTGGTGCCACCCTCGGGGATGTTCGGTTGCAGTTTCGAGTTCTCATCCTCTAACGCCATGTTTTTAAGCCTAAGTCTAGAAATTTGTAAATTACCGTCGTATTCTCAAACCGGGAGTCCAGCGGCTGCGGGGTCAGTTCCTACGAGTTACATTGGTCCCGTGGGAGGTGTTGGTGCCACCCACGGGGACATTCGGTGGCAGTTTCGTGTTCTCACCCTGTAACGCTATGTTTTTAAGCCTAAGTCTAGAAATTTGTAAATTACCGTCGTATTCTCTAACCGAGAGTCCTGCGGCGGAGGGGTCAGTTCCTACGAGTTACATTGGTCCCGTGGGAGGTGTTGGTGCCACCTAAGGGGACGTTCGGGGGGTGTTTTGGGTTTTCACTCTCTAACGCCATGTTTTTAAGCCTAAGTCTAAAAATTTGCAAATTACCGTCGTATTCTCAAACCGAGAGTCCCGCGGCTCCGCGGTCAGTTCCTACGAGTTACATTGGACCCGTGGGAGGTGTTGGCGCCACCCACGGGGACGTTTGGGGGGTGTTTCGGGTTTTCACCCTCTAACGCCATGTTTTTAAGCCTAAGTCTAGAGATATGCAAAATACCTGTCGTATTCTCAAACCGGGAGTCCCGCGGCTGCGGGTTCAGTTCCTACGAGTTACATTGGTCTCATGGGAGGTGTTGGTGCCACCCACGGGGATGTTCGGGGGCTGTTTTGGGTTTTCACCCTCTAACGCCATGTTTTTAAGCCTAAGTCAAGAAATTTGCCAATTACCGTCGTATTCTCAAACTAGGAGCCCCGCGGCTGCGGGGTTAGTTCCTACGAGTTACATTGGTCCCGTGGGAGGTGTTGGTGCCACCCAAGGGGACGTTCGGGGGGTGTTTCGGGTTCTCACCCTCTAACGCCATGTTTTTAAGCCTAAGTCTAGAAATATGCAAATTACCATCGTATTCTCAAATCGGGAGTCCCGCGGCTGCGGGGTCAATTCCTACGAGTTACATTGGTGCCGTGGGGGGTGTAGGTGCCACCCACGAGGACGTTCGGGGGCTGTTTCGAGATCTCACCCTCTAACGCCATGTTTTTAACCCTAAGTCTAGAAATTTGTAAATTACCATCATATTCTAAAACCGGGAGTGCCGCGGCAGCGGGGTCAGTTCCTACGAGTTACATTGGTCCCGTGGGAGGTGTTTGTACCACCCAGGGGGACGTTCGGGGGGTGTTTCGGGTTTTCACCCTCTAACGCCATGTTTTTAAGCCTAAGTCTAGAAATATGGAAATTACCATCGTATTCTCAAACCGGGAGTCCCGCGGCTGCGGGGTCAGTTCCTACGAGTTACATTGGTCCCGTGGGAGGTGTTGGTCCCACCCACGGGGACGTCCGGGGGGTCTTTCGGTTTCTCACCCTCTATCGCCATGTTTTTAAGCCTAAGTCTAGAAATATGCAAATTTCTGTCGTATTCTCAAACCGGGAGTCCCGCGGCTGTGGGTTCAGTTACTACGAGTTACATTGGTCCCGTGGGAGGTGTTGGTGCCACCCACGGGGACATTCGGGGGCTGTTTCGGGTTTTCACCCTCTAACGCCATGTTTTTAAGCCTAAGTCTAGAAATATGCAAATTACCGTCGTATTTTCAAACCGGGAGTCCCGCGGCTGCGGGGTCAGTTCCTACGAGTTACATTGGTCCCGTGGGAGGTGTTGGTGCCACCCACGGGGACGTTCGGGTGGTGTTTCAAGATCTCACCCTCTAACGCCATGTTTTGCTTAAGTCTAGAAATATGCAAATTACCGTCGTATTCCCAAACCGGGAGTCCCGAGGTTGCGGGGTCAGTTCCTACGAGTTACATTGGTCCCGTGGGAGGTGTTGGTTCCACCCACGGGGATGTTCGCTGGCAGTTTCGAGTTCTCACCCTCTAACGCCATGTTTTTAAGCCTAAGTCTAGAAATTTGTAAATTACCGTTGTATTCTCAAACCGGGAGTCCCGAGGTTGCGGGGTCAGTTCCTACGAGTTACATTGGTCCCGTGGGAGGTGTTGGTGCCACCCACGGGGACGTTCGGGGTGTGTTTCGGGTTTTCACCCCCTAACGCCATGTTTTTAAGCCTAAGTCTAGAAATATGCAAATTACCGTCGTATTCTCAAACCGGGAGTCCCGCGGCTGCGGGGTCAGTTCCTACGAGTTACATTGGTCTCGTGGGAGGTGTTGGTGCCACCCACGGGGACGTTCGGTGGCAGTTTCGAGTTCTCACCCTGTAACGCCATGTTTTTAAGCCTAAGTCTCGAAATTTTAAATTCCTGACGTATTCTCAAACCGGGAGTCCCGAGGCTGCGGGGTCAGTTCCTACGAGTTACATTGGTCCCGTGGGAGGTGTTTGTACCACCCACGGGGACGTTCGGGGGGTGTTTCGGGTTTTCACCCTCTAACGCCATGTTTTTAAGCCTAAGTCTAGAAATATGCAAATTACCGTCGTATTCTCAAACCGAGAGTCCCGCGGCTGCGGGGTCAGTTCCCGTGGGAGGTGTTGGTGCCACCCACGGGGACGTTCGGGGGGTCTTTCGGTTTCTCACCCTCTATCGCCATGTTTTTAAGCCTATGTCTAGAAATATGCAAATTTCTGTCGTATTCTCAAACCGGGAGTCCCGCGGCTGCGGGTTCAGTTACTACGAGTTACATTGGTCCCGTGGGAGGTGTTGGTGCCACCCACGGGGACATTCGGTGGCTGTTTCGGGTTTTCACCCTCTAACGCCATGTTTTTAAGCCTAAGTTTAGAAATATGCAAATTACCGTCGTATTTTCAAACCGGGAGTCCCGCGGCTGCGGGGTCAGTTCCTACGAGTTACATTGGTCCCGTGGGAGGTGTTGGTGCCACCCACGAGGACGTTCGGGGGGTGTTTCGACATCTCACCCTCTAACGCCATGTTTTGGTTAAGTCTAGAAATATGCAAATTACCGTCGTATTCCCAAACCGGGAGTCCCGAGGTTACGGGGTCAGTTCCTACGAGTTACATTGGTCCCGTGGGAGGTGTTGGTTCCACCCACGGGGATGTTCGCTGACAGTTTCGAGTTCTCACCCTCTAACGCCATGTTTTTAAGCCTAAGTCTAGAAATTTGTAAATTACCGTTGTATTCTCAAACCGGGAGTCCCGCGGTTGCGGGGTCAGTTCCTACGAGTTACATTGGTCCCGTGGGAGGTGTTAGTGCCACCCACGGGAACGTTCGGGGGCTGTTTCGGGTTTTCACCCTCTAACGCGATGTTTTTAAGCCTAAGTCTAGAAATATGCAAATTACCGTCGTATTCGAAAACCGGGAGTCCCGCGGCTGCGGGGTCAGTTCCTACGAGTTACATTGGTCCCGTGGGAGGTGTTGGTGCCACCCACGGGGACGTTCGGTGGCAGTTTCGAGTTCTCACCCTGTAACGCCATGTTTTTAAGCCTAAGTCTCGAAATTTGTAAATTACCGACGTATTCTCAAACCGGGAGTCCCGAGGTTGCGGGGTCAGTTCCTACGAGTTACATTGATCCCGTGGGAGGTGTTGGTGCCACCCACGGGGACGTTCGGTGGTAGTTTCAAGTTCTCACCCTCTAACGATATGTTTTTAAGCCTAAGTCTAAAAATATGCAAATTACCGTCGTATTCTCAAACCGGGAGTCCCGAGGCTGCGGGGTCAGTTCCTACGAGTTACATTGGTCCCGTGGGAGGTGTTGGTGCCACCCACGGGGACGTTCGGGGGCTGTTTCGAGGTCTCACCCTCTAACGCCATGTTTTTAACCCTAAGTCTAGAAATTTGTAAATTACCGTCGTATTCTAAAACCGGGAGTGCCGCGGCAGCGGGGTCAGTTCCTACGAGTTACATTGGTCCCGTGGGAGGTGTTTGTACCACCCACGGGGACGTTCGGGGGGTGTTTCTGGTTTTCACCCTCTAACGCCATGTTTTTAAGCCTAAGTCTAGAAATATGCAAATTACCGTCGTATTCTAAAACCGGGAGTCCCGCGGCTGCGGGGTCAGTTCCTACGAGTTACATTGGTCCCGTGGGAGGTGTTGGTGCCACCCACGGGGACGTTCGGGGGATCTTTCGATTTCTCACCCTCTATCGCCATGTTTTTAAGCCTAAGTCTAGAAATATGCAAATTTCTGTCGTATTCTCAAACCGGGAGTCCCGCGGCTGCGGATTCAGTTACTACGAGTTACATTGGTCCCGTGGGAGGTGTTGGTGCCACCCACGGGGACATTCGGGGGCTGTTTCGGGTTTTCACCCTCTAACGCCATGTTTTTAAGCCTAAGTCTAGAAATATGCAAATTACCGTCGTATTTTCAAACCGGGAGTCCCGCGGCTGCGGGGTCAGTTCCTACGAGTTACATTGGTCCCGTGGGAGGTGTTGGTGCCACCCACGGGGACGTTCGGGGGGTGTTTCGAGATCTCACCCTCTAACGCCATGTTTTGCTTAAGTCTAGAAATATGCAAATTACCGTTGTATTCCCAAACCGGGAGTCCCGAGGTTGCGGGGTCAGTTCCTACGAGTTACATTGGTCCCGTGGGAGGTGTTGGTTCCACCCACGGGGATGTTCGCTGGTAGTTTCGAGTTCTCACACTCTAACGCCATGTTTTTAAGCCTATGTCTAGAAATTTGTAAATTACCGTTGTATTCTCAAACCGGGAGTCCCGCGGTTGCGGGGTCAGTTCCTACGAGTTACATTGGTCCCGTGGGAGGTGTTAGTGCCACCCACGGGAACGTTCGGTGGCTGTTTCGGGTTTTCACCCTCTAACGCCATGTTTTTAAGCCTAAGTCTAGAAATATGCAAATTACCATCGTATTCTAACACCGGGAGTCCCACGGCTGCGGAGTCAGTTCCTACGAGTTACATTGGTCCCGTGGGAGGTGTTGGTGCCACCCACGGGGACGTTCGGTGGCAGTTTCGAGTTCTCACCCTGTAACGCCATGTTTTTAAGCCTAAGTCTCGAAATTTGTAAATTATCGACGTATTCTCAAACCGGGAGTCCCGAGGCTGCGGGGTCAGTTCCTACGAGTTACATTGGTCCCGTGGGAGGTGTTGGTGCCACCCACGGGGACGTTCGGTGGTAGTTTCCAGTTCTCACCCTCTAACGCCATGTTTTTAAGCCTAAGTCTAAAAATATGCAAATTACGGTCGTATTCTCAAACCGGGAGTCCCGAGGCTGCGGGGTCAGTTCCTACGAGTTACATTGGTCCCGTGGGAGGTGTTGGTGCCACCCACGAGGACGTTCGGGGGCTATTTCGAGATCTCACCCTCTAACGCCATGTTTTGCTTAAGTCTAGAAATATGCAAATTACCGTCGTATTCGCAAACCGGGAGTCCCGCAGTTCCGGGGTCAGTTCCTACGAGTTACATTGGTCCCGTGGGAGGTGTTGGTGCCACCCTCGAGGACGTTCGGTGGCAGTTTCGAGTTCTCATCCTCTAACGCCATGTTTTTAAGCCTAAGTCTAGAAATTTATAAATTACCATCGTATTCTCAAACCGGGAGTCCCGCGGCAGCTGAGTCAGTTCCTACGAGTTACATTGGTCCCGTAGGAGGTGTTGGTGCCACCCACGAGGACGTTCGGGGGTTTTTCGAGATCTCACCCTCAAACGCCATGTTTTGCTTAAGTCTAGAGATATGCAAATTACCGTCGTATTCCCAAACCGGGAGTATCGCCGCTGCGGGGTCAGTTCCTACGAGTTACATTGTTCCCATGGGATGTGTTGGTACCACCCACGGGGACGTTCGGGGGGTGTTTCGAGTTCTCACCTTCTAACGCCATGTTTTTAAGCCTAAGTCTAGAAATATAAAAATTACCGTCGTATTCTCAAACCAAGAGTCCCGCGATGGCGGGGTCAGTTCCTACGAGTTGCATTGGACCCGTGGGAGGTGTTGGTGCCACCCACAGGGACGTTCGGGGTGTGTTTCGGGTTTTCACCCTCTAACGCCATGTTTTTAAGCCTAAGTCTAGAAATACGTCGTATTCTCAAACCGAGAGTCCCATGGCTGCGGGGTTAGTTCCTACGAGTTACATTGGTCCCGTGGGAGGTGTTGGTGCCACCCACGGGGACGTTCGGGGGGTCTTTCGGGTTTTCACCCTCTAACACCATGTTTTTAACCCTAAGTCTAGAAATATGCAAATTACCGTCGTATTCCCAAATCGGGAGTCCCGCGGCTGCTGGGTCAGTTACATTGGTCCCGTGGGAGGTGTTTGTGCCACCCACGGGAACGTTCGGGGGCTGTTTCGGGTTTTCACCCTCTAACGCCATGTTTTTAAGCCTAAGTCTAGAAATATGCAAATTACCGTCGTATTCTAAAACCGGGAGTCCCGCGGTTGCGGGGTCAGTTCCTACAAGTTACATTGGTCCCGTGGGAGGTGTTGGTGCCACCCACGGGGACGTTCGGTGGCAGTTTCGAGTTCTCACCCAGTAACGCCATGTTTTTAAGCCTAAGTCTCGAAATTTGTAAATTACCGACGTATTCTCAAATCGGGAGTCCCGAGGCTGCGGGGTCAGTTCCTACGAGTTACATTGGTCCCGTGGGAGGTGTTGGTGCCACCCACGGGGACGTTCGGTGGTAGTTTCGAGTTCTCACCCTCTAACGTCATGTTTTAAGCCTAAGTCTAAAAATATGCAAATTACCGTCGTATTCGCAAACCGGGAGTCCCGCAGTTCCGGGGTCAGTTCCTACGAGTTACATTGGTCCCGTGGGAGGTGTTGGTGCCACCCTCGAGGACGTTCGGTGGCAGTTTCGAGTTCTCATCCTCTAACGCCATGTTTTTAAGCCTAAGTCTAGAAATTTGTAAATTACCATCGTATTCTCAAACCGGGAGTCCCGCGGCAGCTGAGTCAGTTCCTACGAGTTACATTGGTCCCGTAGGAGGTGTTGGTGCCACCCACGAGGACGTTCAGGGGCTTTTTCGAGATCTCGCCCTCAAACGCCATGTTTTGCTTAAGTCTAGAGATATGCAAATTACCGTCGTATTCCCAAACCGGGAGTATCGCCGCTGCGGGGTCAGTTCCTACGAGTTACATTTTTCCCATGGGATGTGTTGGTACCACCCACGGGGACGTTCGGGGGGTGTTTCGAGTTCTCACCCTCTAACGCCATGTTTTTAAGCTTAAGTCTAGAAATATAAAAATTACCGTCGTATTCTCAAACCAAGAGTCCCGCGAAGGCGGGGTCAGTTCCTACGAGTTGCATTGGACCCGTGGGAGGTGTTGGTGCCACCCACAGGGACGTTCGGGGTGTGTTTCGGGTTTTCACCCTCTAACGCCATGTTTTTAAGCCTAAGTCTAGAAATATGCAAATTACCGTCGTATTCTCAAACCGAGAGTCCCATGGCTGCGGGGTTAGTTCCTACGAGTTACATTGGTCCCGTGGGAGGTGTTGGTGCCACCCACGGGGACGTTCGGGGGGTCTTTCGGGTTTTCACCCTCTAACACCATGTTCTTAACCCTAAGTCTAGAAATATGCAAATTACCGTCGTATTCTCAAATCGGGAGTCCCGCGGCTGCTGGGTCAGTTACATTGGTCCCGTGGGAGGTGTTAGTGCCACCCACGGGAACGTTCGGGGGCTGTTTCGGGTTTTCACCCTCTAACGCCATGTTTTTAAGCCTAAGTCTAGAAATATGCAAATTACCGTCGTATTCTAAAACCGGGAGTCCCGCGGCTGCGGGGTCAGTTCCTACAAGTTACATTGGTCCCGTGGGAGGTGTTGGTGCCACCCACGGGGACGTTCGGTGGTAGTTTCGAGTTCTCACCCTCTAACGCCATGTTTTAAGCCTAAGTCTAAAAATATGCAAATTACCGTCGTATTCTCAAACCGGGAGTCCCGAGGCTGCGGGGTCAGTTCCTACGAGTTACATTGGTCCCGTGGGAGGTGTTGGTGCCACCCACGAGGACGTTCGGGGGCAATTTCGAGATCTCACCCTCTAACGCCATGTTTTGCTTAAGTCTAGAAATATGCAAATTACCGTCGTATTCGTAAACCGGGAGTCCCGCAGTTCCGGGGTCAGTTTCTACGAGTTACATTGGTCCCGTGGGAGGTGTTGGTGCCACCCTCGAGGACGTTCGGTGGGAGTTTCGAGTTCTCATCCTCTAACGCCATGTTTTTAAGCCTAAGTCTAGAAATTTGTAAATTACCGTCGTATTCTCAAATCGGGAGTCCCGCGGCAGCTGGGTCAGTTCCTACGAGTTACATTGGTCCCGTAGGAGTTGTTGGTGCCACCCACGAGGACGTTCGGGGGATTTTTCGAGATCTCACCCTCAAACGCCGTGTTTTGCTTAAGTCTAGAGATATGCAAATTACCGTCGTATTCCCAAACCGGGAGTATCGCCGCTGCGGGGTCAGTTCCTACGAGTTACATTGGTCCCGTGGGAGGTGTTGGTGTCACCCACGGGGACGTTCGTTGGTAGTTTCGAGTTCTCACCCTCTAACGCCATGTTTTTAAGCTTAATTCTAGAAATTTATAAATTACCGTTGTATTCTCAAACCGGGAGTCCCGCGGCTTCGGGGTCAGTTCCTACGAGTTACATTGTTCCCATTGGAAGTGTTGGTGCCACCCACGGGGACGTTCGGGGGGTGTTTCGAGTTCTCACCCTCTAACGCCATGTTTTTAAGCCTAAGTTTAGAAATATAAAAATTACCGTCGTATTCTCAAACCAAGAGTCCCGCGACGGCGGGGTCAGTTCCTACGAGTTGCATTGGACCCGTGGGAGGTGTTGGTGCCACCCACGGGGACGTTCGGGGTGTGTTTCGGGTTTTCACCCTCTAACGCCATGTTTTTAAGCCTAAGTCTAGAAATATGCAAATTACCGTCGTATTCTCAAACCGAGAGTCCCATGGCTGCGGGGTTAGTTCCTACGAGTTACAGTGGTCTCGTGGGAGGTATTGGTGCCACCCACGGGGACGTTCGGGGGGTCTTTCGGGTTTTCACCCTCTAACATCATGTTTTTAAGCCTAAGTCTAGAAATATGCAAATTACCGTCGTATTCTCAAATCGGGAGTCCCGCGGCTGCTGGGTCAGTTACTACGAGTTACATTGGTCCCGTGGGAGGTGTTAGTGCCACCCACGAGAACGTTCGGGGGCTGTTTCGGGTTTTCACCCTCTAACGCCATGTTTTTAAGACTAAGTCTAGAAATATGCAAATTACCGTCGTATTCTAACACCGGGATTCCCGCGGCTGCGGGGTCAGTTCCTACGAGTTACATTGGTCCCGTGGGAGGTGTTGGTGCCACCCACGGGGACGTTCGGTGGCAGTTTCGAGTTCTCACCCTGTAACGCCATGTTTTTAAGCCTAAGTCTTGAAATTTGTAAATTACCGACGTATTCTCAAACCGGGAGTCCCGAGGCTGCGGGGTCAGTTCCTACGAGTTACATTGGTCCCGTGGGAGGTGTTTGTGCCACCCACGGGGACGTTCGGTGGTAGTTTCGAGTTCTCACCCTCTAACGCCATGTTTTTAAGCCTAAGTCTAAAAATATGCAAATTACGGTCGTATTCTCAAACCGGGAGTCCCGAGGCTGCGGGGTCAGTTCCTACGAGTTACATTGGTCCCGTGGGAGGTGTTGGTGCCACCCACGAGGACGTTCGGGGGCTATATCGAGATCTCACCCTCTAACGCCATGTTTTGCTTAAGTCTAGAAATATGCAAATTACCGTCGCATTCGCAAACCGGGAGTCCCGCAGTTCCGGGGTCAGTTCCTACGAGTTACATTGGTCCCGTGGGAGGTGTTGGTGCCACCCTCGAGGACGTTCGGTGGCAGTTTCGAGTTCTCATCCTCTAACGCCATGTTTTTAAGCCTAAGTCTAGAAATTTGTAAATTACCATCGTATTCTCAAACCGGGAGTCCCGCGGCAGCTGAGTCAGTTCCTAGGAGTTACATTGGTCCCGTAGGAGGTGTTGGTGCCACCCACGAGGACGTTCGGTGGATTTTTCGAGATCTCACCCTCAAACGCCATGTTTTGCTTAAGTCTAGAGATATGCAAATTACCGTCGTATTCCTAAACCGGGAGTATCGCCGCTGCGGGGTCAGTTCCTACGAGTTACATTGTTCCCATGGGATGTGTTGGTACCACCCACGGGGACGTTCGGGGGGTGTTTCGAGTTCTCACCCTCTAACGCCATGTTTTTAAGCCTAAGTCTAGAAATATAAAAATTACCGTCGTATTCTCAAACCAAGAGTCCCGCGACGGCGGGGTCAGTTCCTACGAGTTGCATTGGACCCGTGGGAGGTGTTGGTGCCACCCACAGGGACGTTCGGGGTGTGTTTCGGGTTTTCACCCTCTAACGCCATGTTTTTAAGCCTAAGTCTAGAAATACGTCGTATTCTCAAACCGAGAGTCCCATGGCTGCGGGGTTAGTTCCTACGAGTTACATTGGTCCCGTGGGAGGTGTTGGTGCCACCCACGGGGACGTTCGGGGGGTCTTTCGGGTTTTCACCCTCTAACACCATGTTTTTAACCCTAAGTCTAGAAATATGCAAATTACCGTCGTATTCCCAAATCGGGAGTCCCGCGGCTGCTGGGTCAGTTACATTGGTCCCGTGGGAGGTGTTTGTGCCACCCACGGGAACGTTCGGGGGCTGTTTCGGGTTTTCACCCTCTAACGCCATGTTTTTAAGCCTAAGTCTAGAAATATGCAAATTACCGTCGTATTCTAAAACCGGGAGTCCCGCGGTTGCGGGGTCAGTTCCTACAAGTTACATTGGTCCCGTGGGAGGTGTTGGTGCCACCCACGGGGACGTTCGGTGGCAGTTTCGAGTTCTCACCCAGTAACGCCATGTTTTTAAGCCTAAGTCTCGAAATTTGTAAATTACCGACGTATTCTCAAATCGGGAGTCCCGAGGCTGCGGGGTCAGTTCCTACGAGTTACATTGGTCCCGTGGGAGGTGTTGGTGCCACCCACGGGGACGTTCGGTGGTAGTTTCGAGTTCTCACCCTCTAACGTCATGTTTTAAGCCTAAGTCTAAAAATATGCAAATTACCGTCGTATTCGCAAACCGGGAGTCCCGCAGTTCCGGGGTCAGTTCCTACGAGTTACATTGGTCCCGTGGGAGGTGTTGGTGCCACCCTCGAGGACGTTCGGTGGCAGTTTCGAGTTCTCATCCTCTAACGCCATGTTTTTAAGCCTAAGTCTAGAAATTTGTAAATTACCATCGTATTCTCAAACCGGGAGTCCCGCGGCAGCTGAGTCAGTTCCTACGAGTTACATTGGTCCCGTAGGAGGTGTTGGTGCCACCCACGAGGACGTTCAGGGGCTTTTTCGAGATCTCGCCCTCAAACGCCATGTTTTGCTTAAGTCTAGAGATATGCAAATTACCGTCGTATTCCCAAACCGGGAGTATCGCCGCTGCGGGGTCAGTTCCTACGAGTTACATTTTTCCCATGGGATGTGTTGGTACCACCCACGGGGACGTTCGGGGGGTGTTTCGAGTTCTCACCCTCTAACGCCATGTTTTTAAGCTTAAGTCTAGAAATATAAAAATTACCGTCGTATTCTCAAACCAAGAGTCCCGCGACGGCGGGGTCAGTTCCTACGAGTTGCATTGGACCCGTGGGAGGTGTTGGTGCCACCCACAGGGACGTTCGGGGTGTGTTTCGGGTTTTCACCCTCTAACGCCATGTTTTTAAGCCTAAGTCTAGAAATATGCAAATTACCGTCGTATTCTCAAACCGAGAGTCCCATGGCTGCGGGGTTAGTTCCTACGAGTTACATTGGTCCCGTGGGAGGTGTTGGTGCCACCCACGGGGACGTTCGGGGGGTCTTTCGGGTTTTCACCCTCTAACACCATGTTCTTAACCCTAAGTCTAGAAATATGCAAATTACCGTCGTATTCTCAAATCGGGAGTGCCGCGGCTGCTGGGTCAGTTACATTGGTCCCGTGGGAGGTGTTAGTGCCACCCACGGGAACGTTCGGGGGCTGTTTCGGGTTTTCACCCTCTAACGCCATGTTTTTAAGCCTAAGTCTAGAAATATGCAAATTACCGTCGTATTCTAAAACCGGGAGTCCCGCGGCTGCGGGGTCAGTTCCTACAAGTTACATTGGTCCCGTGGGAGGTGTTGGTGCCACCCACGGGGACGTTCGGTGGTAGTTTCGAGTTCTCACCCTCTAACGCCATGTTTTAAGCCTAAGTCTAAAAATATGCAAATTACCGTCGTATTCTCAAACCGGGAGTCCCGAGGCTGCGGGGTCAGTTCCTACGAGTTACATTGGTCCCGTGGGAGGTGTTGGTGCCACCCACGAGGACGTTCGGGGGCAATTTCGAGATCTCACCCTCTAACGCCATGTTTTGCTTAAGTCTAGAAATATGCAAATTACCGTCGTATTCGTAAACCGGGAGTCCCGCAGTTCCGGGGTCAGTTCCTACGAGTTACATTGGTCCCGTGGGAGGTGTTGGTGCCACCCTCGAGGACGTTCGGTGGGAGTTTCGAGTTCTCATCCTCTAACGCCATGTTTTTAAGCCTAAGTCTAGAAATTTGTAAATTACCGTCGTATTCTCAAATCGGGAGTCCCGCGGCAGCTGGGTCAGTTCCTACGAGTTACATTGGTCCCGTAGGAGTTGTTGGTGCCACCCACGAGGACGTTCGGGGGATTTTTCGAGATCTCACCCTCAAACGCCGTGTTTTGCTTAAGTCTAGAGATATGCAAATTACCGTCGTATTCCCAAACCGGGAGTATCGCCGCTGCGGGGTCAGTTCCTACGAGTTACATTGGTCCCGTGGGAGGTGTTGGTGTCACCCACGGGGACGTTCGTTGGTAGTTTCGAGTTCTCACCCTCTAACGCCATGTTTTTAAGCTTAATTCTAGAAATTTATAAATTACCGTTGTATTCTCAAACCGGGAGTCCCGCGGCTTCGGGGTCAGTTCCTACGAGTTACATTGTTCCCATTGGAAGTGTTGGTGCCACCCACGGGGACGTTCGGGGGGTGTTTCGAGTTCTCACCCTCTAACGCCATGTTTTTAAGCCTAAGTTTAGAAATATAAAAATTACCGTCGTATTCTCAAACCAAGAGTCCCGCGACGGCGGGGTCAGTTCCTACGAGTTGCATTGGACCCGTGGGAGGTGTTGGTGCCACCCACGGGGACGTTCGGGGTGTGTTTCGGGTTTTCACCCTCTAACGCCATGTTTTTAAGCCTAAGTCTAGAAATATGCAAATTACCGTCGTATTCTCAAACCGAGAGTCCCATGGCTGCGGGGTTAGTTCCTACGAGTTACAGTGGTCCCGTGGGAGGTATTGGTGCCACCCACGGGGACGTTCGGGGGGTCTTTCGGGTTTTCACCCTCTAACATCATGTTTTTAAGCCTAAGTCTAGAAATATGCAAATTACCGTCGTATTCTCAAATCGGGAGTCCCGCGGCTGCTGGGTCAGTTACTACGAGTTACATTGGTCCCGTGGGAGGTGTTAGTGCCACCCACGAGAACGTTCGGGGGCTGTTTCGGGTTTTCACCCTCTAACGCCATGTTTTTAAGACTAAGTCTAGAAATATGCAAATTACCGTCGTATTCTAACACCGGGAGTCCCGCGGCTGCGGGGTCAGTTCCTACGAGTTACATTGGTCCCGTGGGAGGTGTTGGTGCCACCCACGGGGACGTTCGGTGGCAGTTTCGAGTTCTCACCCTGTAACGCCATGTTTTTAAGCCTAAGTCTTGAAATTTGTAAATTACCGACGTATTCTCAAACCGGGAGTCCCGAGGCTGCGGGGTCAGTTCCTACGAGTTACATTGGTCCCGTGGGAGGTGTTTGTGCCACCCACGGGGACGTTCGGTGGTAGTTTCGAGTTCTCACCCTCTAACGCCATGTTTTTAAGCCTAAGTCTAAAAATATGCAAATTACGGTCGTATTCTCAAACCGGGAGTCCCGAGGCTGCGGGGTCAGTTCCTACGAGTTACATTGGTCCCGTGGGAGGTGTTGGTGCCACCCACGAGGACGTTCGGGGGCTATATCGAGATCTCACCCTCTAACGCCATGTTTTGCTTAAGTCTAGAAATATGCAAATTACCGTCGCATTCGCAAACCGGGAGTCCCGCAGTTCCGGGGTCAGTTCCTACGAGTTACATTGGTCCCGTGGGAGGTGTTGGTGCCACCCTCGAGGACGTTCGGTGGCAGTTTCGAGTTCTCATCCTCTAACGCCATGTTTTTAAGCCTAAGTCTAGAAATTTGTAAATTACCATCGTATTCTCAAACCGGGAGTCCCGCGGCAGCTGAGTCAGTTCCTAGGAGTTACATTGGTCCCGTAGGAGGTGTTGGTGCCACCCACGAGGACGTTCGGGGGATTTTTCGAGATCTCACCCTCAAACGCCATGTTTTGCTTAAGTCTAGAGATATGCAAATTACCGTCGTATTCCTAAACCGGGAGTATCGCCGCTGCGGGGTCAGTTCCTACGAGTTACATTGTTCCCATGGGATGTGTTGGTACCACCCACGGGGACGTTCGGGGGGTGTTTCGAGTTCTCACCCTCTAACGCCATGTTTTTAAGCCTAAGTCTAGAAATATAAAAATTACCGTCGTATTCTCAAACCAAGAGTCCCGCGACGGCGGGGTCAGTTCCTACGAGTTGCATTGGACCCGTGGGAGGTGTTGGTGCCACCCACAGGGACGTTCGGGGTGTGTTTCGGGTTTTCACCCTCTAACGCCATGTTTTTAAGCCTAAGTCTAGAAATACGTCGTATTCTCAAACCGAGAGTCCCATGGCTGCGGGGTTAGTTCCTACGAGTTACATTGGTCCCGTGGGAGGTGTTGGTGCCACCCACGGGGACGTTCGGGGGGTCTTTCGGGTTTTCACCCTCTAACACCATGTTTTTAACCCTAAGTCTAGAAATATGCAAATTACCGTCGTATTCTCAAATCGGGAGTCCCGCGGCTGCTGGGTCAGATACATTGGTCCCGTGGGAGGTGTTAGTGCCACCCACGGGAACTTTCGAGGGCTGTTTCGGGTTTTCACCCTCTAACGCCATGTTTTTAAGCCTAAGTCTAGAAATATGCAAATTACCGTCGTATTCTAAAACCGGGAGTCCCGCGGCTGCGGGGTCAGTTCCTACAAGTTACATTGGTCCCGTGGGAGGTGTTGGTGCCACCCACGGGGACGTTCGGTGGCAGTTTCGAGTTCTCACCCAGTAACGCCATGTTTTTAAGCCTAAGTCTCGAAATTTGTAAATTACCGACGTATTCTAAAACCGGGAGTCCCGAGGCTGCGGGGTCAGTTCCTACGAGTTACATTGGTCCCGTGGGAGGTGTTGGTGCCACCCACGGGGACGTTCGGTGGTAGTTTCGAGTTCTCACCCTCTAACGTCATGTTTTAAGCCTAAGTCTAAAAATATGCAAATTACCGTCGTATTCGCAAACCGGGAGTCCCGCAGTTCCGGGGTCAGTTCCTACGAGTTACATTGGTCCCGTGGGAGGTGTTGGTGCCACCCTCGAGGACGTTCGGTGGCAGTTTCGAGTTCTCATCCTCTAACGCCATGTTTTGCTTAAGTCTAGAAATATGCAAATTACCGTCGTATTCGTAAACCGGGAGTCCCGCAGTTCCGGGGTCAGTTCCTACGAGTTACATTGGTCCCGTGGGAGGTGTTGGTGCCACCCTCGAGGACGTTCGGTGGCAGTTTCGAGTTCTCATCCTCTAACGCCATGTTTTTAAGCCTAAGTCTAGAAATTTGTAAATTACCGTCGTATTCTCAAATCGGGAGTCCCGCGGCAGCTGGGTCAGTTCCTACGAGTTACATTGGTCCCGTAGGAGGTGTTGGTGCCACCCACGAGGACGTTCAGGGGCTTTTTCGAGATCTCACCCTCAAACGCCATGTTTTGCTTAAGTCTAGAGATATGCAAATTACCGTCGTATTCCCAAACCGGGAGTATCGCCGCTGCGGGGTCAGTTCCTACGAGTTACATTGGTCCCGTGGGAGGTGTTGGTGTCACCCACGGGGACGTTCGTTGGTAGTTTCGAGTTCTCACCCTCTAACGCCATGTTTTTAAGCTTAATTCTAGAAATTTATAAATTACCGTCGTATTCTCAAACCGGGAGTCCCGCGGCTTCGGGTTCAGTTCCTACGAGTTACATTGTTCCCATTAGAAGTGTTGGTGCCACCCACGGGGACGTTCGGGGGGTGTTTCGAGTTCTCACCCTCTAACGCCATGTTTTTAAGCCTAAGTTTAGAAATATAAAAATTACCGTCGTATTCTCAAACCAAGAGTCCCGCGACGGCGGGGTCAGTTCCTACGAGTTGTATTGGACCCGTGGGAGGTGTTGGTGCCACCCACGGGGACGTTCGGGGTGTGTTTCGGGTTTTCACCCTCTAACGCCATGTTTTTAAGCCTAAGTCTAGAAATATGCAAATTACCGTCGTATTCTCAAACCGAGAGTCCCATGGCTGCGGGGTTAGTTCCTACGAGTTACAGTGGTCCCGTGGGAGGTGTTGGTGCCACCCACGGGGACGTTCGGGGGGTCTTTCGGGTTTTCACCCTCTAACACCATGTTTTTAAGCCTAAGTCTAGAAATATGCAAATTACCATCGTATTCTCAAATCGGGAGTCCAGCGGCTGCTGGGTCAGTTACTACGAGTTACATTGGTCCCGTGGGAGGTGTTAGTGCCACCCACGGGAACGTTCGGGGGCTGTTTCGGGTTTTCACCCTCTAACGCCATGTTTTTAAGCCTAAGTCTAGAAATATGAAAATTACCGTCGTATTCTAAAATCGGGAGTCCCGCGGCTGCGGGGTCAGTTCCTACAAGTTACATTGGTCCCGTGGGAGGTGTTGGTGCCACCCACGGGGACGTTCGGTGGCAGTTTCGAGTTCTCACCGAGTAACGCCATGTTTTTAAGCCTAAGTCTCGAAATTTGTAAATTACCGACGTATTCTCAAACCGGGAGTCCCGAGGCTGTGAGGTCAGTTCCTACGAGTTACATTGGTCCCGTGGGAGGTGTTGGTGCCACCCACGGGGACGTTCGGTGGTAGTTTCGAGTTCTCACCCTCTAACGCCATGTTTTTAAGCCTAAGTCTAAAAATATGCAAATTACCGTCGTATTCTCAAACCGGGAGTCCCGAGGCTGCGGGGTCAGTTCCTACGAGTTACATTGGTCCCGTGGGAGGTGTTGGTGCCACCCACGAGGACGTTTGGGGGCTATTTCGAGATCTCACCCTCTAACGCCATGTTTTGCTTAAGTCTAGAAATATGTAAATTACCGTCATATTCGTAAACCGGGAGTCCCGCAGTTCCGGGGTCAGTTCCTACGAGTTACAATGGTCCCATGGGAGGTGTTGGTGCCACCCTCGAGGACGTTCGGTGGCAGTTTCGAGTTCTCATCCTCTAACGCCATGTTTTTAAGCCTAAGTCTAGAAATTTGTAAATTACCGTCGTATTCTCAAACCGCGAGTCCCGCGGCAGCTGGTTCAGTTCCTACGAGTTACATTGGTCCCGTAGGACGTGTTGGTGCCACCCACGAGGACGTTCGGGGGATTTTTCGAGATCTCACCCTCAAACGCCATGTTTTGCTTAAGTCTAGAGATATGCAAATTACCATCGTATTCCCAAACCGGGAGTATCGCCGCTGCGGGGTCAGTTCCTACGAGTTACATTGGTCCCGTGGGAGGTGTTGGTGTCACCCACGGGGACGTTCGTTGGTAGTTTCGAGTTCTCACCCTCTAACGCCATGTTTTTAAGTTTAATTCTAGAAATTTATAAATTACCGTCGTATTCTCAAACCGGGAGTCCCGCGGCTTCGGGGTCAGTTCCTACGAGTTACATTGTTCCCATGGGAAGTGTTGGTGCCACCCACGGGGACGTTCGGGGGGTGTTTCGAGTTCTCACCCTCTAACGCCATGTTTTTAAGCCTAAGTCTAGAAATATAAAAATTACCGTCGTATTCTCAAACCAAGAGTCCCGCGACGGCGGGGTCAGTTCCTACGAGTTGCATTGGACCCGTGGGAGGTGTTGGTGCCACCCACGGGGACGTTCGGGGGGTCTTTCGGGTTTTCACCCTCTAACACCACCTTTTTAAGCCTAAGTCTAGAAATATGCAAATTACCGTCGTATTCTCAAACCAGGAGTCCCGTGGCTGCGGGGTCAGTTCCTACGAGTTACATTATTCCCGTGGGAGGCGTTGGTGCCACCCACAGGGACGTTCGGGGGCTGTTTCGGGTTTTCACCCTCTAACGCCATGTTTTTAAGCCTAGGTCTAGAAATTTGCAAATTACCGTCGTATTCTCAAACCGGGAGTCCCGTGGCTGCGGGGTCAGTTCCTACGAGTTACATTGGTCCCGTGGGAGGCGTTGGTGCCACTCAATGGGACGTTCGGGTGGTGTTTCGGGTTCTCACCCTCTAACGCCATGTTTTTAAGCCTAAGTCTAGAAATATGCAAATTACTGTCATATTCTCAAATCGGGAGTCCCGCGGCTGCGGGGTCAGTTCCTACGAGTTACATTGGTCCCGTGGGAGGTGTGGGTACCACCCACGATGACGTTCGGGGGCTGTTTCGAGATCTCACCCTCTAACGCCATGTTTTGCTTAAGTCTAAAAATATGCAAATTACCGTCGTATTCCCAAAAATGGGAGTCCCGCAGTTCCTGGGTCAGTTCCTACGAGTTACATTGGTCCCGTGGGAGGTGTTGGTGACACCCTCGGGGACGTTCGGTGGCAGTTTCGAGTTCTCATCCTCTAACGCCATGTTTTTAAGCCTAAGTCTAGAAATTTGTAATTTACCATCGTATTCTCAAACCGGGAGTCCCGCGGCTGCTGGGTCAGTTCCTACGAGTTACATTGGTCCCGTGGGAGGTGTTGGTGCCACCCACGATGACGTTCGGGGGCTTTTTCGAGATCTCACCGACTAACGCCATGTTTTGCTTAAGTCTAGAAATATGCAAATTACCGTCGAATTCCCAAACTGGGAGTCTCGCTGCTGCGGGGTCAGTTCCTACGAGTTACATTGGTCCCGTGGAAGGTGTTGGTGTCACCCACGGGAACGTTCGGTGGTAGTTTCGAGTTCTCACCCTCTAACGCCATGTTTTTAAGGCTAAGTCTAGAAATTTATAAATTACCGTCGTATTCTCAAACCGGGAGTCCCGCGGCTTCGGGGTCAGTTCCTACGAGTTACATTGGTCCCGTGGGAGGTGTTGGTGCCACCCACGGGTACGTTCGGGGGCTGTTTCGAGATCTCACCCTCTAACGCCATGTTTTGCTTAAGTCTAGAAATATGCAAATTGCCGTCGTATTCTCAAACCGGGAGTCCCGGGGCTGCGGGGTCAGTTCCTACGAGTTACATTGGTCCCGTGGGAGGTGTTGGTGCCACCCTCGGGGACGTTCGGTTGCAGTTTCAAGTTCTCATCCTCTAACGCCATGATTTTAAGCGTAAGTCTAGAAATTTGTAAATTACCGTCGTATTCTCAAACCGGGAGTCCAGCGGCTGCGGGGTCAGTTCCTACGAGTTACATTGGTCCCGTGGGAGGTGTTGGTGCCACCCACGGGGACGTTCGGTGGCAGTTTCGTGTTCTCACCCTGTATCGCTATGTTTTTAAGCCTAAGTCTATAAATTTGTAAATTACCGTCGTATTCTCTAACCGAGAGTCCTGCGGCGGAGGGGTCAGTTCCTACGAGTTACATTGGTCCCGTGGGAGGTGTTGGTGCCACCTACGGGGACGTTCGGGGGGTGTTTCGGGTTTTCACCCTCTAACGCCATGTTTTTAAGCCTAAGTCTAAAAATATGCAAATTACCGTCGTATTCTCAAACCGAGAGTCCCGCGGCTCCGCGGTCAGTTCCTACGAGTTACATTGGACCCGTGGGAGGTGTTGGCGCCACCCACGGGGACGTTTGGGGGGTGTTTCGGGTTTTCACCCTCTAACGCCATGTTTTTAAGCCTAAGTCTAGAAATATGCAAAATACCTGTCGTATTCTCAAACCGGGAGTCCCGCGGCTGCGGGTTCAGTTCCTACGAGTTACATTGGTCTCATGGGAGGTGTTGGTGCCACCCACGGGGATGTTCGGGGGCTGTTTTGGGTTTTCACCCTCTAACGCCATATTTTTAAGCCTAAGTCTAGAAATTTGCCAATTACCGTCGTATTCTCAAACCAGGTGTCCCGCGGCTGCGGGGTTAGTTCCTACGAGTTACATTGGTCCCGTGGGAGGTGTTGGTGCCACCCAAGGGGACGTTCGTGGGGTGTTTCGGGTTCTCACCCTCTAACGCCATGTTTTTAATCCTAAGTCTAGAAATATGCAAATTACCATCGTATTCTCAAATCGGGAGTCCCGCGGCTGTGGGGTCAATTCCTACGAGTTACATTGGTGCCGTGGGAGGTGGTGGTGCCACCCACGAGGACGTTCGGGGGCTGTTTCGAGGTCTCACCCTCTAACGCCATGTTTTTAACCCTAAGTCTAGAAATTTCTAAATTACCGTCGTATTCTAAAACCGGGAGTGCCGCGGCAGCGGGGTCAGTTCCTACGAGTTACATTGGTCCCGTGGGAGGTGTTTGTACCACCCACGGGGACGTTCGGGGGGTGTTTCGGGTTTTCACCCTCTAACGCCATGTTTTTAAGCCTAAGTCTAGAAATATGCAAATTACCGTCGTATTCTCAAACCGGGAGTCCCGCGGCTGCGGGGTCAGTTCCTACGAGTTACATTGGTCCCGTGGGAGGTGTTGGTGCCACCCACGGGGACGTTCGGGGGGTCTTTCGGTTTCTCACCCTCTATCGCCATGTTTTTAAGCCTAAGTCTAGAAATATGCAAATTTCTGGCGTATTCTCAAACCGGTAGTCCCGCGGCTGCGGGTTCAGTTACTACGAGTTACATTGGTCCCGTGGGAGGTGTTGGTGCCACCCACGGGGACATTCGGGGGCTGTTTCGGGTTTTCACCCTCTAACGCCATGTTTTTAAGCCTAAGTCTAGAAATATGCAAATTACCGTCGTATTTTCAAACCGGGAGTCCCGCGGCTGCGGGGTCAGTTCCTACGAGTTACATTGGTCCCGTGGGAGGTGTTGGTGCCACGCACGGGGACGTTCGGGGGGTGTTTCGAGATCTCACCCTCTAACGCCATGTTTTGCTTAAGTCTAGAAAAATGCAAATTACCGTCGTATTCCCAAACCGGGAGTCCCGAGGTTGCGGGGTCAGTTCCTACGAGTTACATTGGTCCCGTGGGAGGTGTGGCTTCCACCCACGGGGATGTTCGCTGGCAGTTTCGAGTTCTCACCCTCTAACGCCATGTTTTTAAGCCTAAGTCTAGAAATTTGTAAATTATCGTTGTATTCTCAAACCGGTAGTCCCGCGGTTACGGGGTCAGTTCCTACGAGTTACATTGGTCCCGTGGGAGGTGTTGGTGCCACCCACGGGGACGTTCGGGGTGTGTTTCGGGTTTTCACCCTCTAACGCCATGTTTTTAAGCCTAAGTCTAGAAATATGCAAATTACCATCGTATTCTCAAACCGGGAGTCCCGGGGCTGCGGGGTTAGTTCCTACGAGTTACATTGGTCCCGTGGGAGGTGTTGGTACCACCCACGGGGACGTTCGGGGGGTCTTTCGGGTTTTCACCCACTAACATCATGTTTTTAAGCCTAAGTCTAGAAATATGTAAATTACCGTCGTATTCTCAAATCGGGAGTCCCACGGCTGCAGGGTCAGTTACTACGAGTTACATTGGTCCCGTGGGAGGTGTTAGTGCCACCCACGGGGACGTTCGGGGGCTGTTTCGGGTTTTCACCCTCTAACGCCATGTTTTTAAGCCTAAGTCTAAAAATATGCAAATTACCATCGTATTCTAAAACCGGGAGTCCCGCGGCTGCGGGATAAGTTCCTACGAGTTACATTGGTCCCGTGGGAGGTGTTGGTGCCACCCACGGGGACGTTCGGGGGGTGTTTCGAGATCTCACCCTCTAACGCCATGTTTTGCTTAAGTCTAGAAATATGAAAATTACCGTCGTATTCCCAAACCGGGAGTCCCGAGGTTGCGGGGTCAGTTCCTACAAGTTACATTGGTCCCGTGGGAGGTGTTGGTTCCACCCACGGGGATGTTCGCTGGCAGTTTCGAGTTCTCACCCTCTAACGCCATGTTTTTAAACCTAAGTCTAGAAATTTGTAAATTACCGTTGTATTCTCAAACCAGGAGTCCCGCGGTTGCGGGGTCAGTTCCTACGAGTTACATTGGTCCCGTGGGAGGTGTTGGTGCCACCCACGGGGACGTTCGGGGTGTGTTTCGGGTTTTCACCCTCTAACGCCATGTTTTTAAGCCTAAGTCTAGAAATATGCAAATTACCGTCGTATTCTCAAACCGGGAGTCCCGGGGCTGCGGGGTTAGTTCCTACGAGTTACATTGGTCCCGTGGGAGGTGTTGGTACCACCCACGGGGACGTTCGGGGGGTCTTTCGGGTTTTCACCCACTAACATCATGTTTTTAAGCCTAAGTCTAGAAATATGCAAATTACCGTCGTATTCTCAAATCGGGAGTCCCGCGGCTGCAGGGTCAGTTACTACGAGTTATATTGGTCCCGTGGGAGGTGTTAGTGCCACCCACGGGGACGTTCGGGGGCTGTTTCGGGTTTTCACCCTCTAACGCCATGTTTTTAAGCCTAAGTCTAAAAATATGCAAATTACCATCGTATTCTAAAACCGGGAGTCCCGCGGCTGCGGGGTAAGTTCCTACGAGTTACATTGGTCCCGTGGGAGGTGTTGGTGCCACCCACGGGGACGTTCGGTGGCAGTTTCGAGTTCTCACCCTGTAACGCCATGTTTTTAAGCCTAAGTCTAGAAATTTGTAAATTACTGACGTATTCTCAAACCGGGAGTCCTGCGGCTGCGGGGTCAGTTCCTACGAGTTACATTGGTCCCGTGGGAGGTGTTGGTGACACCCACGGGGACGTTCGAGGGGTGTTTCGGGTTTTCACCCTCTAACGCCATGTTTTTAAGCCTAAGTCTAGAAATATGCAAATTACCGTCGTATTCTCAAACCGGGAGTCCCGGGGCTGCGGGGTTAGTTCCTACGAGTTACATTGGTCCCGTGGGAGGTGTTGGTACCACCCACGGGGACGTTCGGGGGGTCTTTCGGGTTTTCACCCACTAACATCATGTTTTTAAGCCTAAGTCTAGAAATATGCAAATTACCGTCGTATTCTCACATCGGGAGTCCCACGGCTGCAGGGTCAGTTACTACGAGTTACATTGGTCCCGTGGGAGGTGTTAGTGCCACCCACGGGGACGTTCGGGGGCTGTTTCGGGTTTTCACCCTCTAACGCCATGTTTTTAAGCCTAAGTCTATAAATATGCAAATTACCATCGTATTCTAAAACCGGGAGTCCTGCGGCTGCGGGGTAAGTTCCTACGAGTTACATTGGTCCCGTGGGAGGTGTTGGTGCCACCCACGGGGACGTTCGGTGGCAGTTTCGAGTTCTCACCCTGTAACGCCATGTTTTTAAGCCTAAGTCTAGAAATTTGTAAATTACTGACGTATTCTCAAACCGGGAGTCCTGCGGCTGCGGGGTCAGTTCCTACGAGTTACATTGGTCCCGTGGGAGGTGTTGGTGACACCCACGGGGACGTTCGAGGGGTGTTTCGGGTTTTCACCCTCTAACGCCATGTTTTTAAGCCTAAGTCTAGAAATATGCAAATTACCGTCGTATTCTCAAACCGGGAGTCCCGGGGCTGCGGGGTTAGTTCCTACGAGTTACATTGGTCCCGTGGGAGGTGTTGGTACCACCCACGGGGACGTTCAGGGGGTCTTTCGGGTTTTCACCCACTAACATCATGTTTTTAAGCCTAAGTCTAGAATTATGCAAATTACCGTCGTATTCTCAAATCGGGAGTCCCGCGGCTGCAGGGTCAGTTACTACGAGTTACATTGGTCCCGTGGGAGGTGTTAGTGCCACCCACGGGGACGTTCGGGGGCTGTTTCGGGTTTTCACCCTCTAACGCCATGTTTTTAAGCCTAAGTCTATAAATATGCAAATTACCGTCGTATTCTCAAACCGGGAGTCCAGGGGCTGCGGGGTTAGTTCCTACGAGTGACATTGGTCCCGTGGGAGGTGTTGGTACCACCCACGGGGACGTTCGGGGGGTCTTTCGGGTTTTCACCCACTAACATCATGTTTTTAAGCCTAAGTCTAGAAATATGCAAATTACCGTCGTATTCTCAAATCGGGAGTCCCGCGGCTGCAGGGTCAGTTACTACGAGTTACATTGGTCCCGTGGGAGGTGTTAGTGCCACCCACGGGGACGTTCGGGGGTTGTTTCGGGTTTTCACCCTCTAACGCCATGTTTTTAAGCCTAAGTCTAAAAATATGCGAATTACCATCGTATTCTAAAACCGGGAGTCCCGCGGTTGCGGGGTAAGTTCCTACGAGTTACATTGGTCCCGTGGAAGGTGTTGGTGCCACCCACGGGGACGTTCGGTGGCAGTTTCGAATTCTCACCCTGTAACGCCATGTTTTTAAGCCTAAGTCTAGAAATTTGTAAATTACTGACGTATTCTCAAACCGGGAGTCCTGCGGCTGCGGGGTCAGTTCCTACGAGTTACATTGGTCCCGTGGGAGGTGTTGGGGACACCCACGGGGACGTTCGAGGGGTGTTTCGGGTTTTCACCCTCTAACGCCATGTTTTTAAGCCTAAGTCTAGATATATGCAAATTACCGTCGTATTCTCAAATCGGGAGTCCCGGGGCTGCGGGGTTAGTTCCTACGAGTTACATTGGTCCCGTGGGAGGTGTTGGTACCATCCACGGGGACGTTCGGGGGGTCTTTCGGGTTTTCACCCACTAACATCATGTTTTTAAGCCTAAGTCTAGAAATATGCAAATTACCGTCGTATTCTCAAATCGGGAGTCCCGCGGCTGCAGGGTCAGTTACTACGAGTTACATTGGTCCCGTGGGAGGTGTTAGTGCCACCCACGGGGACGTTCGGAGGCTGTTTCGGGTTTTCACCCTCTAACGCCATGTTTTTAAGCCTAAGTCTATAAATATGCAAATTAACATCGTATTCTTAAACCGGGAGTCCCGCGGCTGCGGGGTAAGTTCCTACGAGTTACATTGGTCCCGTGGGAGGTGTTGGTGCCACCCACGGGGACGTTCGGTGGCAGTTTCGAGTTCTCACCCTGTAACGCCATGTTTTTAAGCCTAAGTCTAGAAATTTGTAAATTACCGTTGTATTCTCAAACCGGGAGTCCCACGGTTGCGGGGTCAGTTCCTACGAGTTACATTGGTCCCGTGGGAGGTGTTGGTGCCACCCACGGGGACGTTCGGGGTGTGTTTCGGGTTTTCACCCTCTAACGCCATGTTTTTAAGCTTAAGTCTAGAAATATGCAAATTATCATCGTATTCTCAAACCGGGAGTTCCGGGGCTGCGGGGTTAGTTCCTACGAGTTACATTGGTCCCGTGGGAGGTGTTGGTACCACCCACGGGGACGTTTGGGGGATCTTTCGGGTTTTCACCCACTAACATCATGTTTTTAAACCTAAGTCTAGAAATATGCAAATTACCGTCGTATTCTCAAATCGGGAGTCCCGCGGCTGCAGGGTCAGTTACTACGAGTTACATTGGTCCCGTGGGAGGTGTTAGTGCCACCCACGGGGACGTTCGGGGGCTGTTTCGGGTTTTCACCCTCTAACGCCATGTTTTTAAGCCTAAGTCTAAAAATATGCAAATTACCATCGTATTCTAAAACCGGGAGTCCCGCGGCTGCGGGGTAAGTTCCTACGAGTTACATTGGTCCCGTGGGAGGTGTTGGTGCCACCCACGGGGACGTTCGGTGGCAGTTTCGAGTTCTCACCCTGTAACGCCATGTTTTTAAGCCTAAGTCTAGAAATATGCAAATTACCGTCGTATTTTCAAACCGGGAGTCCCGCGGCTGCGGGGTCAGTTCCTAGGAGTTACATTGGTCCCGTGGGAGGTGTTGGTGCCACCCACGGGGACGTTCGGGGGGTGTTTCGAGATCTCACCCTTTAACGCCATGTTTTGCTTAAGTCTAGAAATATGCAAATTACCGTCGTATTCCCAAACCGGGAGTCCCGAGGTTGCGGGGTCAGTTCCTACGAGTTACATTGGTCCCGTGGGAGGTGTTGGTTCCACCCACGGGGATGTTCGCTGGCAGTTTCGAGTTCTCACCCTCTAACGCCATGTTTTTAAGCCTAAGTCTAGAAATTTGTAAATTACCGTTGTATTCTCAAACCGGGAGTCCCGCGGTTGCGGGGTCAGTTCCTACGAGTTACATTGGTCCCGTGGGAGGTGTTGGTGCCACCCACGGGGACGTTCGGGGTGTGTTTCGGGTTTTCACCCTCTAACGCCATGTTTTTAAGCCTAAGTCTAGAAATATGCAAATTACCGTCGTATTCTCAAACCGGGAGTCTCGAGGCTGCGGGGTTAGTTCCTACGAGTTACATTGGTCCCGTGGGAGGTGTTGGTACCACCCACAGGGACGTTCGGGGGGTCTTTCGGGTTTTCACCCACTAACATCATGTTTTTAAGCCTAAGTCTAGAAATATGCAAATTACCGTCGTATTCTCAAATCGGGAGTCCCGCGGCTGCTGGGTCAGTTACTACGAGTTACATTGGTCCCGTGGGAGGTGTTAGTGCCACCCACGGGGACGTTCGGGGGCTGTTTCGGGTTTTCACCCTCTAACGCCATGTTTTTAAGCCTAAGTCTATAAATATGCTAATTACCATCGTATTCTAAAACCGGGAGTCCCGCGGCTGCGGGGTAAGTTCCTACGAGTTACATTGGTCCCGTGGGAGGTGTTGGTTCCACCCACGGGGACGTTCGGTGGCAGTTTCGAGTTCTCACCCTGTAACGCCATGTTTTTAAGCCTAAGTCAATAAATATGCAAATTACCATCGTATTCTCAAACCGGGAGTCCCGCGGCTGCCGGGTCAGTTCCTACGAGTTACATTAGTCCCGTGGGAGGTGTTGGTGCCACCCACGAGGACGTTCGGGGGCTTTTTCGAGATCTCACCCTCAAACTCCGTGTTTTGCTTTAGTCTAGAGATATGCAAATTACCGTCGTATTCCCAAACCGGGAGTATCGCCGCTGCGGGGTCAGTTCCTACGAGTTACATTGGTCCCGTGGGAGGTGTTGGTGTCACCCACGGGGACGTTCGTTGGTAGTTTCGAGTTCTCACCCTCTAACGCCATGTTTTTCAGCTTAATTCTAGAAATTTATAAATTACCGTCGTATTCTCAAACCGGGAGTCCCGCGGCTTCGGGGTCAGTTCCTACGAGTTACGTTGTTCCCATGGGAAGTGTTGGTGCCACCCACGGGGACGTTCAGGGGGTGTTTCGAGTTCTCACCCTCTAACGCCATGTTTTTAAGCCTAAGTCTAGAAATATAAAAATTACCGTCGTATTCTCAAACCAAGAGTCCCGCGACGGCGGGGTCAGTTCCTACGAGTTGCATTGGACCCGTGGGAGGTGTTGGTGCCACCCACGGGGACGTTCGGGGTGTGTTTCGGGTTTTCACCCTCTAACGCCATGTTTTTAAGCCTAAGTCTAGAAATACGCAAATTACCGTCGTATTCTCAAACCGAGAGTCCCATGGCTGCGGGGTTAGTTCCTACGAGTTACATTGGTCCCGTGGGAGGTGTTGGTGCCACCCACGGGGACGTTCGGGGGGTCTTTCGGGTTTTCACCCTCTAACACCATGTTTTTAAGCCTAAGTCTAGAAATATGCAAATTACCATCGTATTCTCAAATCGGGAGTCCCGCGGCTGCTGGGTCAGTTACTATGAGTTACATTGGTCCCGTGGGAGGTGTTAGTGCCACCCACGGGAACGTTCGGGGGCTGTTTCGGGTTTTCACCCTCTAACGCCATGTTTTTAAGCCTAAGTCTAGAAATATGCAAATTACCGTCGTATTCTAAAACCGGGAGTCCCGCAGCTGCGGGGTCAGTTCCTACGAGTTACATTGGTCCCGTGGGAGGTGTTGGTGCCACCCACGGGGACGTTCGGTGGCAGTTTCGAGTTCTCACCCTGTAACGCCATGTTTTTAAGCCTAAGTCTCGAAATTTGTAAATTACCGACGTATTCTCAAACCGGGAGTCCCGAGGCTGCGGGGTCAGTTCCTACGAGATACATTGGTCCCGTGGGAGGTGTTGGTGCCACCCACGGGGACGTTCGGTGGTAGTTTCGAGTTCTCACCCTCTAACGCCATGTTTTTAAGCCTAAGTCTAAAAATATGCAAATTACCGTCGTATTCTCAAACCGGGAGTCCCGAGGCTGCGGGGTCAGTTCCTACGAGTTACATTGGTCCCGTGGGAGGTGTTGGTGCCACCCACGAGGATGTTCGGGGGCTATTTCGAGATCTCACCCTCTAACGCCATGTTTTGCTTAAGTCTAGAAATATGCAAATTACCGTCGTATTCGCAAACCGGGAGTCCTGCAGTTCCGGGGTCAGTTCCTACGAGTTACATTGGTCCCGTGGGAGGTGTTGGTGCCACCCTCGAGGACGTTCAGTGGCAGTTTCGAGTTCTCATCCTCTAACGCCATGTTTTTAAGCCTAAGTCTAGAAATTTGTAAATTACCGTCGTATTCTCAAACCGGGAGTCCCGCGGCAGCTGGGTCAGTTCCTACGAGTTACATTGGTCCCGTAGGAGGTGTTGGTGCCACCCACGAGGACGTTCGGGGGCTTTTTCGATATCTCACCCTCAAACGCCATGCTTTGCTTAAGTCTAGAGATATGCAAATTACCGTTGTATTGCCAAACCGGGAGTATCGCCGCTGCGGGGTCAGTTCCTACGAGTTACATTGGTCCCGTGGGAGGTGTTGGTGTCACCCACGGGGACGTTCGTTGGTAGTTTCGAGTTCTCACCCTCTAACGCCATGTTTTTAAGCTTAAGTCTAGAAATTTATAAATTACCGTTGTATTCTCAAATCGGGAGTCCCGCGGCTTCGGGGTCAGTTCCTACGAGTTACATTGTTCCCATTAGAAGTGTTGGTGCCACCCACGGGGACGTTCGGGGGGTGTTTCGAGTTCTCACCCTCTAACGCCATGTTTTTAAGCCTAAGTCTAGAAATATAAAAATTACCGTCGTATTCTCAAACCAAGAGTCCCGCGACGGCGGGGTCAGTTCCTACGAGTTGCATTGGACCCGTGGGAGGTGTTGGTGCCACCCACGGGGACGTTCGGGGTGTGTTTCGGGTTTTCACCCTCTAACGCCATGTTTTTAAGCCTAAGTCTAGAAATATGCAAATTACCGTCGTATTCTCAAACCGAGAGTCCCATGGCTGCGGGGTTAGTTCCTACGAGTTACATTGGTCCCGTGGGAGGTGTTGGTACCACCCACGGGGACGTTCGGGGGGTCTTTCGGGTTTTCACCCTCTAACACCATGTTTTTAAGCGTAAGTCTAGAAATATGCAAATTACCGTCGTATTCTCAAATCGGGAGTCCCGCGGCTGCTGGGTCAGTTACTACGAGTTACATTGGTCCCGTGGGAGGTGTTAGTGCCACCCACGGGGACGTTCGGGGGTTGTTTCGGGTTTTCACCCTCTAACGCCATGTTTTTAAGCCTAAGTCTAAAAATATGCAAATTACCATCGTATTCTAAAACCGGGAGTCCCGCGGTTGCGGGGTAAGTTCCTACGAGTTACATTGGTCCCGTGGAAGGTGTTGGTGCCACCCACGGGGACGTTCGGTGGCAGTTTCGAGTTCTCACCCTGTAACGCCATGTTTTTAAGCCTAAGTCTAGAAATTTGTAAATTACTGACGTATTCTCAAACCGGGAGTCCTGCGGCTGCGGGGTCAGTTCCTACGAGTTACATTGGTCCCGTGGGAGGTGTTGGGGACACCCACGGGGACGTTCGAGGGGTGTTTCGGGTTTTCACCCTCTAACGCCATGTTTTTAAGCCTAAGTCTAGAAATATGCAAATTACCGTCGTATTCTCAAACCGGGAGTCCCGGGGCTGCGGGGTTAGTTCCTACGAGTTACATTGGTCCCGTGGGAGGTGTTGGTACCATCCACGGGGACGTTCGGGGGGTCTTTCGGGTTTTCACCCACTAACATCATGTTTTTAAGCCTAAGTCTAAAAATATGCAAATTACCGTCGTATTCTCAAATCGGGAGTCCCGCGGCTGCAGGGTCAGTTACTACGAGTTACATTGGTCCCGTGGGAGGTGTTAGTGCCACCCACGGGGACGTTCGGAGGCTGTTTCGGGTTTTCACCCTCTAACGCCATGTTTTTAAGCCTAAGTCTATAAATATGCAAATTACCATCGTATTCTTAAACCGGGAGTCCCGCGGCTGCGGGGTAAGTTCCTACGAGTTACATTGGTCCCGTGGGAGGTGTTGGTGCCACCCACGGGGACGTTCGGTGGCAGTTTCGAGTTCTCACCCTGTAACGCCATGTTTTTAAGCCTAAGTCTAGAAATTTGTAAATTACCGTTGTATTCTCAAACCGGGAGTCCCACGGTTGCGGGGTCAGTTCCTACGAGTTACATTGGTCCCGTGGGAGGTGTTGGTGCCACCCACGGGGACGTTCGGGGTGTGTTTCGGGTTTTCACCCTCTAACGCCATGTTTTTAAGCTTAAGTCTAGAAATATGCAAATTATCATCGTATTCTCAAACCGGGAGTTCCGGGGCTGCGGGGTTAGTTCCTACGAGTTACATTGGTCCCGTGGGAGGTGTTGGTACCACCCACGGGGACATTTGGGGGATCTTTCGGGTTTTCACCCACTAACATCATGTTTTTAAACCTAAGTCTAGAAATATGCAAATTACCGTCGTATTCTCAAATTGGGAGTCCCGCGGCTGCTGGGTCAGTTACTATGAGTTACATTGGTCCCGTGGGAGGTCTTAGTGCCACCCACGGGAACGTTCGGGGGCTGTTTCGGGTTTTCACCCTCTAACGCCATGTTTTTAAGCCTAAGTCTAGAAATATGCAAATTACCGTCGTATTCTAAAACCGGGAGTCCCGCAGCTGCGGGGTCAGTTCCTACGAGTTACATTGGTCCCGTGGGAGGTGTTGGTGCCACCCACGGGGACGTTCGGTGGCAGTTTCGAGTTCTCACCCTGTAACGCCATGTTTTTAAGCCTAAGTCTAGAAATATGCAAATTACCGTCGTATTTTCAAACCGGGAGTCCCGCGGCTGCGGGGTCAGTTCCTAGGAGTTACATTGGTCCCGTGGGAGGTGTTGGTGCCACCCACGGGGACGTTCGGGGGGTGTTTCAAGATCTCTCCCTTTAACGCCATGTTTTGCTTAAGTCTAGAAATATGCAAATTACCGTCGTATTCCTAAACCGGGAGTCCCGAGGTTGCGGGGTCAGTTCCTACGAGTTACATTGGTCCCGTGGGAGGTGTTGGTTCCACCCACGGGGATGTTCGCTGGCAGTTTCGAGTTCTCACCCTCTAACGCCATGTTTTTAAGCCTAAGTCTAGAAATTTGTAAATTACCGTTGTATTCTGAAACCGGGAGTCCCGCGGTTGCGGGGTCAGTTCCTACGAGTTACATTGGTCCCGTGGGACGTGTTGGTGCCACCCACGGGGACGTTCGGGGTGTGTTTCGGGTTTTCACCCTCTAACGCCATGTTTTTAAGCCTAAGTCTAGAAATATGCAAATTACCGTCGTATTCTCAAACCGGGAGTCTCGAGGCTGCGGGGTTAGTTCCTACGAGTTACATTGGTCCCGTGGGAGGTGTTGGTACCACCCACAGGGACGTTCGGGGGGTCTTTCGGGTTTTCACCCACTAACATCATGTTTTTAAGCCTAAGTCTAGAAATATGCAAATTACCGTCGTATTCTCAAATCGGGAGTCCCGCGGCTGCATGGTCAGTTACTACGAGTTACATTGGTCCCGTGGGAGGTGTTAGTGCCACCCACGGGGACGTTCGGGGGCTGTTTCGGGTTTTCACCCTCTAACGCCATGTTTTTAAGCCTAAGTCTATAAATATGCAAATTACCATCGTATTCTAAAACCGGGAGTCCCGCGGCTGCGGGGTAAGTTCCTACGAGTTACATTGGTCCCGTGGGAGGTGTTGGTTCCACCCACGGGGACGTTCGGTGGCAGTTTCGAGTTCTCACCCTGTAACGCCATGTTTTTAAGCCTAAGTCAATAAATATGCAAATTACCATCGTATTCTCAAACCGGGAGTCCCGCGGCTGCCGGGTCAGTTCCTACGAGTTACATTAGTCCCGTGGGAGGTGTTGGTGCCACCCACGAGGACGTTCGGGGGCTTTTTCGAGATCTCACCCTCAAACTCCGTGTTTTGCTTTAGTCTAGAGATATGCAAATTACCGTCGTATTCCCAAACCGGGAGTATCGCCGCTGCGGGGTCAGTTCCTACGAGTTACATTGGTCCCGTGGGAGGTGTTGGTGTCACCCACGGGGACGTTCGTTGGTAGTTTCGAGTTCTCACCCTCTAACGCCATGTTTTTCAGCTTAATTCTAGAAATTTATAAATTACCGTCGTATTCTCAAACCGGGAGTCCCGCGGCTTCGGGGTCAGTTCCTACGAGTTACGTTGTTCCCATGGGAAGTGTTGGTGCCACCCACGGGGACGTTCGGGGGGTGTTTCGAGTTCTCACCCTCTAACGCCATGTTTTTAAGCCTAAGTCTAGAAATATAAAAATTACCGTCGTATTCTCAAACCAAGAGTCCCGCGACGGCGGGGTCAGTTCCTACGAGTTGCATTGGACCCGTGGGAGGTGTTGGTGCCACCCACGGGGACGTTCGGGGTGTGTTTCGGGTTTTCACCCTCTAACGCCATGTTTTTAAGCCTAAGTCTAGATATATGCAAATTACCGTCGTATTCTCAAACCGAGAGTCCCATGGCTGCGGGGTTAGTTCCTACGAGTTACATTGGTCCCGTGGGAGGTGTTGGTGCCACCCACGGGGACGTTCGGGGGGTCTTTCGGGTTTTCACCCTCTAACACCATGTTTTTAAGCCTAAGTCTAGAAATATGCAAATTACCATCGTATTCTCAAATCGGGAGTCCCGCGGCTGCTGGGTCAGTTACTATGAGTTACATTGGTCCCGTGGGAGGTGTTAGTGCCACCCACGGGAACGTTCGGGGGCTGTTTCGGGTTTTCACCCTCTAACGCCATGTTTTTAAGCCTAAGTCTAGAAATATGCAAATTACCGTCGTATTCTAAAACCGGGAGTCCCGCAGCTGCGGGGTCAGTTCCTACGAGTTACATTGGTCCCGTGGGAGGTGTTGGTGCCACCCACGGGGACGTTCGGTGGCAGTTTCGAGTTCTCACCCTGTAACGCCATGTTTTTAAGCCTAAGTCTCGAAATTTGTAAATTACCGACGTATTCTCAAACCGGGAGTCCCGAGGCTGCGGGGTCAGTTCCTACGAGATACATTGGTCCCGTGGGAGGTGTTGGTGCCACCCACGGGGACGTTCGGTGGTAGTTTCGAGTTCTCACCCTCTAACGCCATGTTTTTAAGCCTAAGTCTAAAAATATGCAAATTACCGTCGTATTCTCAAACCGGGAGTCCCGAGGCTGCGGGGTCAGTTCCTACGAGTTACATTGGTCCCGTGGGAGGTGTTGGTGCCACCCACGAGGATGTTCGGGGGCTATTTCGAGATCTCACCCTCTAACGCCATGTTTTGCTTAAGTCTAGAAATATGCAAATTACCGTCGTATTCGCAAACCGGGAGTCCTGCAGTTCCGGGGTCAGTTCCTACGAGTTACATTGGTCCCGTGGGAGGTGTTGGTGCCACCCTCGAGGACGTTCAGTGGCAGTTTCGAGTTCTCATCCTCTAACGCCATGTTTTTAAGCCTAAGTCTAGAAATTTGTAAATTACCGTCGTATTCTCAAACCGGGAGTCCCGCGGCAGCTGGGTCAGTTCCTACGAGTTACATTGGTCCCGTAGGAGGTGTTGGTGCCACCCACGAGGACGTTCGGGGGCTTTTTCGATATCTCACCCTCAAACGCCATGCTTTGCTTAAGTCTAGAGATATGCAAATTACCGTTGTATTCCCAAACCGGGAGTATCGCCGCTGCGGGGTCAGTTCCTACGAGTTACATTGGTCCCGTGGGAGGTGTTGGTGTCACCCACGGGGACGTTCGTTGGTAGTTTCGAGTTCTCACCCTCTAACGCCATGTTTTTAAGCTTAAGTCTAGAAATTTATAAATTACCGTTGTATTCTCAAATCGGGAGTCCCGCGGCTTCGGGGTCAGTTCCTACGAGTTACATTGTTCCCATTAGAAGTGTTGGTGCCACCCACGGGGACGTTCGGGGGGTGTTTCGAGTTCTCACCCTCTAACGCCATGTTTTTAAGCCTAAGTCTAGAAATATAAAAATTACCGTCGTATTCTCAAACCAAGAGTCCCGCGACGGCGGGGTCAGTTCCTACGAGTTGCATTGGACCCGTGGGAGGTGTTGGTGCCACCCACGGGGACGTTCGGGGTGTGTTTCGGGTTTTCACCCTCTAACGCCATGTTTTTAAGCCTAAGTCTAGAAATATGCAAATTACCGTCGTATTCTCAAACCGAGAGTCCCATGGCTGCGGGGTTAGTTCCTACGAGTTACATTGGTCCCGTGGGAGGTGTTGGTGCCACCCACGGGGACGTTCGGGGGGTCTTTCGGGTTTTCACCCTCTAACACCATGTTTTTAAGCGTAAGTCTAGAAATATGCAAATTACCGTCGTATTCTCAAATTGGGAGTCCCGCGGCTGCTGGGTCAGTTACTACGAGTTACATTGGTCCCGTGGGAGGTGTTAGTGCCACCCACGGGAACGTTCGGGGGCTGTTTCGGGTTTTCAACCTCTAACGCCATGTTTTTAAGCCTAAGTCTAGAAATATGCAAATTACCGTCGTATTCTAAAACTGGGAGTCCCGCGGCTGCGGGGTCAGTTCCTACAAGTTACATTGGTCCCGTGGGAGGTGTTGGTGCCACCCACGGGGACGTTCGGTGGCAGTTTCGAGTTCTCACCCTGTAACGCCACGTTTTTAAGCCTAAGTCTCGAAATTTGTAAATTACCGACGTATTCTCAAACCGGGAGTCCCGAGGCTGCGGGGTCAGTTCCTACGAGTTACATTGGTCCCGTGGGAGGTGTTGGTGCCACCCACGGGGACGTTCGGTGGTAGTTTCGAGTTCTCACCCTCTAACGCCATGTTTTTAAGCCTAAGTCTAAAAATATGCAAATTACCGTTGTATTCTCAAACCGGGAGTCCCGAGGCTGCGGGGTCAGTTCCTACGAGTTACATTGGTCCCGTGGGAGGTGTTGGTGCCACCCACGGGGACGTTCGGGGGGTCTTTCGGTTTCTCACCCTCTATCGCCATGTTTTTAAGCCTAAGTCTAGAAATATGCAAATTTCTGTCGTATTCTCAAACCGGGAGTCCCGCGGCTGCGGGGTCAGTTACTACGAGTTACATTGGTCCCGTGGGAGGTGTTGGTGCCACCCTCGAGGACGTTCGGTGGCAGTTTCGAGTTCTCATCCTCTAACGCCATGTTTTTAAGCCTAAGTCTAGAAATTTGTAAATTACCGTGGTATTCTCAAACCGGGAGTCCCGCAGCAGCTGGGTCAGTTCCTACGAGTTACATTGGTCCCGTAGGAGGTGTTGGTGCCACCCACGAGGACGTTCGGGGGCTTTTTCGAGATCTCACCCTCAAACGCCATGTTTTGCTTAAGTCTAGATATATGCAAATTACCGTCGGATTCCCAAACCGGGAGTATCGCCCCTACGGGGTCAGTTCCTACGAGTTACATTGGTCCCGTGGGAGGTGTTGGTGTCACCCACGGGGACGTTCGTTGGTAGTTTTGAGTTCTCACCCTCTAACGCCATGTTTTTAAGCTTAATTCTAGAAATTTATAAATTACTGTCGTATTCTCAAACCGGGAGTCCCGCGGCTTCGGGGTCAGTTCCTACGAGTTACATTGTTCCCATGGGAAGTGTTGGTGCCACCCACGGGGACGTTCGGGGGGTGTTTCGAGTTCTCACCCTCTAACGCCATGTTTTTAAGCCTAAGTTTAGAAATATAAAAATTACCGTCGTATTCTCAAACCAAGAGTCCCGCGACGGCGGGGTCAGTTCCTACGAGTTGCATTGGACCCGTGGGAGGTGTTGGTGCCACCCACGGGGACGTTCGGGGTGTGTTTCGGGTTTTCACCCTCTAACGCCAAGTTTTTAAGCCTAACTCTAGAAATATGCAAATTACCATCGTATTCTCAAACCGAGAGTCCCATGGCTGCGGGGTTAGTTCCTACGAGTTACATTGGTCCCGTGGGAGGTGTTGGTGCCACCCACGGGGACGTTCGGGGGGTCTTTCGGGTTTTCACCCTCTAACACCATGTTTTTAAGCCTAAGTCTAGGAATTTGCAAAATACCGTCGTATTCTCAAATCTCTTTCCCGTGGCTGCGGGGTCAGTTCCTACGAGTTACATTGGTCCCGTGGGAGGCGTTGGTGCCACCCACGGGGACGTTCGGGGGCTGTTTCGGATTTTCACCCTCTAACGCCATGTTTTTAAGCCTAGGTCCAGAAATTTTCAAATTACCGTCGTATTCTAAAACCGGGAGTCCCGCGGCTGCGGGGTCAGTTCCTACAAGTTACATTGGTCCCGTGGGAGGCGTTGGTGCCACTCAATGGGACGTTCGGTGGCAGTTTCGAGTTCTCACCCTGTAACGCCATGTTTTTAAGCCTAAGTCTCGAAATTTGTAAATTACCGACGTATTCTCAAACCGGGAGTCCCGAGGCTGCGGGGTCAGTTCCTACGAGTTACATTGGTCCCGTGGGAGGTGTTGGTGCCACCCACGGGGACGTTCGGGGGCTGTTTCGAGATCTCACCCTCTAACGCCATGTTTTGCTTAAGTCTAGAAATATGCAAATTACCGTCGTATTCCCAAAAATGGGAGTCCCGCAGTTCCTGGGTCAGTTCCTACGAGTTACATTGGTCCCGTGGGAGGTGTTGGTGCCACCCTCGGGGACGTTCGGTGGCAGTTTCGAGTTCTCATCCTCTAACGCCATGTTTTTAAGCCTAAGTCAAGAAATTTGTAAATTACAATCGTATTCTCAAACCGGGAGTCCCGCGGCTGCTGGGTCAGTTCCTACGAGTTACATTGGTCCCGTGGGAGGTGTTGGTGCCACCCACGATGACGTTCGAGGGCATTTTCGAGATCTCACCCTCTAACGCCATGTTTTGCTTAAGTCTAGAAATATGCAAATTACCGTCGAATTCCCAAACTGGGAGTCTCGCCGCTGCGGGGTCAGTTCCTACGAGTTACATTGGTCCCGTGGGAGGTGTTGGTGTCACCCACGGGGACGTTCGGTGGTAGTTTCGAGTTCTCACCCTCTAACGCCATGTTTTTAAGCCTAAGTCTAGAAATTTACAAATTACCGTCGTATTCTCAAACCGGGAGTCCCGCGGCTTTGGGGTCAGTTCCTACGAGTTACATTGGTCCCGTGGGAGGTGTTGGTGCCACCCACGGGTATGTTCGGGGGCTGTTTCGAGATCTCACCCTCTAACGCCATGTTTTGCTTAAGTCTAGAAATATGAAAATTACCGTCATATTCCCAAACCGGGAGTCCAGCGGCTGCGGGGTCAGTTCCTACGAGTGACATTGGTCCCGTGGGAGGTGTTGGTGCCACCCACGACGACGTTCGGAGGCTGTTTCGAGATCTCACCCTCTAACGCCATATTTTCCTTAAGTCTAGAAATATGCAAATTACCGTCGTATTCTAAAACCGGTAGTCCCGGGGCTGCGGGGTCAGTTCCTACGAGTTACATTGGTCCCGTGGGAGGTGTTGGTGCCACCCTCGGGGACGTTCGGTTGCAGTTTCGAGTTCTCATCCTCTAACGCCATGTTTTTAAGCCTAAGTCTAGAAATTTGTAAATTACCGTCGTATTCTCAAACCGGGAGTCCAGCGGCTGCGGGGTCAGTTCATACGAGTTACATTGGTCCCGTGGGAGGTGTTGGTGCCACCCACGGGGACGTTCGGTGGCAGTTTCGTGTTCTCACCCTGTAACGCTATGTTTTTAAGCCTAAGTCTAGAAATTTGTAAATTACCGTCGTATTCTCTAACCGAGAGTCCTGCGGCGGAGGGGTCAGTTCCTACGAGTTACATTGGTCCCGTGGGAGGTGTTGGTGCCACCTACGGGGACGTTCGGGGGGTGTTTCGGGTTTTCACCCTCTAATGCCATGTTTTTAAACCTAAGTCTAAAAATATGCAAATTACCGTCATATTCTCAAACCGAGAGTCCCGCGGCTCCGCGGTCAGTTCCTACGAGTTACATTGGACCCGTGGGAGGTGTTGGCGCCACCCACGGGGACGTTTGGGGGATGTTTCGGGTTTTCACCCTCTAACGCCATGTTTTTAAGCCTAAGTCTAGAAATATGCAAAATACCTGTCGTATTCTCAAACCGGGAGTCCCGCGGCTACAGGTTCAGTTCCTACGAGTTACATTGGTCTCATGGGAGGTGTTGGTGCCACCCACGGGGATGTTCGGGGGCTGTTTTGTGTTTTCACCCTCTAACGCCATGTTTTTAAGCCTAAATCTAGAAATTTGCAAATTACCGTCGTATTCTCAAACCAGGAGTCCCGCGGCTGCGGGGTTAGTTCCTACGAGTTACATTGGTCCCGTGGGAGGTGTTGGTGCCACCCAAGGGGACGTTCGGGGGGTGTTTCGGGTTCTCACCCTCTAACGCCATGTTTTTAAGTCTAAGTCTAGAAATATGCAAATTACCATCGTATTCTCAAATCGGGAGTCCCGCGGCTGCGGGGTCAATTCCTACGAGTTACATTGGTGCCGTGGGAGGTGTTGGTGCCACCCACGAGGACGTTCGGGGGCTGTTTCGAGGTCTCACCCTCTAACGCCATGTTTTTAACCGTAAGTCTAGAAATTTGTAAATTACCATCCTATTCTAAAACCGGGAGTGCCGCGGCAGCGGGGTCAGTTCCTACGAGTTACATTGGTCCCGTGGGAGGTGTTTGTGCCACCCACGGGGACGTTCGGGGGGTGTTTCGGGTTTTCACCTTCTAACGCCATGTTTTTAAGCCTAAGTCTAGAAATATGCAAATTACCGTCGTATTCTCAAACTGAGAGTCGCGCGGTTGCGGGGTCAGTTCCTAAGAGTTACATTGGTCCCGTGGGAGGTGTTGGTGCCACCCACGGGGACGTTCGGGGGGTCTTTCGGTTTCTCACCCTCTATCGCCATGTTTTTAAGCCTAAGTCTAGAAATATGCAAATTTTTGTCGTATTCTCAAACCGGGAGTCCTGCGGCTGCAGGGTCAGTTACTACGAGTTACATTGGTCCCGTGGGAGGTGTTGGTGCCACCCACGGGGACATTCGGGGGCTGTTTCGGGTTTTCACCCTCTAACGCCATGTTTTTAAGCCTAAGTCTAGAAATATGCAAATTGCCGTCGTATTTTCAAACCGGGAGTCCCGCGGCTGCGGGGTCAGTTCCTACGAGTTACATTGGTCCCGTGGGAGGTGTTGGTGCCACCCACGGGGACGTTCGGGGGGTGTTTCGAGATCTCACCCTCTAACCCCATGTTTTGCTTAAGTCTAGAAATATACAAATTACCGTCGTATTCCTAAACCGGGGGTCCCGAGGTTGCGGGGTCAGTTCCTACGAGTTACATTGGTCCCGTGGGAGGTGTTGGTTCCACCCATGGGGATGTTCGCTGGCAGTTCCGAGTTCTCACCGTCTAACGCCATGTTTTTAAGCCTAAGTCTAGAAATTTGTAAATTACCGTTGTATTCTCAAACCGGGAGTCCCGCGGTTGCGGGGTCAGTTCGTACGAGTTACATTGGTCCCGTGGGAGGTGTTGGTGCCACCCACGGGGACGTTCGGGGTGTGTTTCGGGTTTTCACCCTCTAACGCCATGTTTTTAAGCCTAAGTCTAGAAATATGCAAATTATCGTCGTATTCTCAAATCGGGAGTCCCGGGGCTGCGGGGTTAGTTCCTACGAGTTACATTGGTCCCGTGGGAGGTGTTGGTACCACCCACGGGGACGTTCGGGGGGTCTTTCGGGTTTTCACCCACTAACATCATGTTTTTAAGCCTAAGTCTAGAAATATGCAAATTACCGTCATATTCTCAAATCGGGAGTCCCGCGGCTGCAGGGTCAGTTACTACGAGTTACATTGGTCCCGTGGGAGGTGTTAGTGCCGCCCACGGGGACGTTCGGGGGCTGTTTCGGGTTTTAACCCTCTAACGCCATGTTTTTAAGCCTAAGTCTATAAATATGCAAATTACCATCGTATTCTAAAACCGGGAGTCCCGCGGCTGCGGGGTCAGTTCCTACGAGTTACATTGGTCCCGTGGGAGGTGTTGGTGCCACCCACGGGGACGTTCGGTGGCAGTTTCGAGTCCTCACCCTGTAACGCCATGTTTTTAAGCCTAAGTCTAAAAATATGCAAATTACCGTCGTATTCTCAAACCGGGAGTCCCGAGGCTGCGGGGTCAGTTCCTACGAGTTACATTGGTCCCGTGGGAGATGTTGGTGCCACCCACGAGGACGTTCGGGGGCTATTTCGAGATCTCACCCTCTAACGCCATATTTTGCTTAAGTCTAGAAATATGCAAATTACCGTCGTATTCGCAAACCGGGAGTCCCGCAGTTCCGGGGTCAGTTCCTACGAGTTACATTGGTCCCGTGGGAGGTGTTGGTGTCACCCACCGGGACGTTCGTTGGTAGTTTCGAGTTCTCACCCTCTAACGCCATGTTTTTAAGCTTAAGTCTAGAAATTTATAAATTACCGTCGTATTCTCAAACCGGGAGTCCCGCGGCTTCGGGGTCAGTTCTTACGAGTTACATTGTTCCCATGGGAAGTGTTGGTGCCACCCACGGGGACGTTCGGGGGCTGTTTCGAGTTCTCACCCTCTAACGCCATGTTTTTAAGCCTAAGTCTAGAAATATAAAAATTACCGTCGTATTCTCAAACCAAGAGTCCCGCGACGGCGCGGTCAGTTCCTACTAGTTACATTGGTCCCGTGGGAGGTGTTGGTGCCACCCACGGGGACGTTCGGTGGTAGTTTCGAGTTCTCACCCTCTAACGCCATGTTTTTAAGCCTAAGTCTAAAAATATGCAAATTACCGTCGTATTCTCAAACCGGGAGTCCCGAGGCTGCGGGGTCAGTTCCTACGAGTTACATTGGTCCCGTGGGAGATGTTGGTGCCACCCACGAGGACGTTCGGGGGCTATTTCGAGATCTCACCCTCTAACGCCATATTTTGCTTAAGTCTAGAAATATGCAAATTACCGTCGTATTCGCAAACCGGGAGTCCCGCAGTTCCGGGGTCAGTTCCTACGAGTTACATTGGTCCCGTGGGAGGTGTTGGTGCCACCCTCGAGGACGTTCGGTGGCAGTTTCGAGTTCTCATCCTCTAACGCCATGTTTTTAAGCCTAAGTCTAGAAATTTGTAAATTACCGTCGTATTCTCAAACCGGGAGTCCCGCGGTAGCTGGGTCAGTTCCTACGAGTTACATTGGTCCCGTAGGAGGTGTTGGTGCCACCCACGAGGACGTTCGGGGGCTTTTTCGAGATCTCACCCTCAAATGCCATGTTTTGCTTAAGTCTAGAGATATGCAAATTACCGTCGTATTCCCAAACCGGGAGTATCGCCGCTGCGGGGTCAGTTCCTACGAGTTACATTGGTCCCGTGGGAGGTGTTGGTGTCACCCACGGGGACGTTCGTTGGTAGTTTCGAGTTCTCACCCTCTAACGCCATGTTTTTAAGCTTAAGTCTAGAAATTTATAAATTACCGTCGTATTCTCAAACCGGGAGTCCCGCGGCATCGGGGTCAGTTCCTACGAGTTACATTGTTCCCATGGGAAGTGTTGGTGCCACCCACGGGGACGTTCGGGGGGTGTTTCGAGTTCTCACTCTCTAACGCCATGTTTTTAAGCCTAAGTCTAGAAATATAAAAATTACCGTCGTATTCTCAAACCAAGAGTCCCGCGACGGCGGGGTCAGTTCCTACGAGTTGCATTGGACCCGTGGGAGGTGTTGGTGCCCCCCACGGGGACGTTCGGGGTGTGTTTCGGGTTTTCACCCTCTAACGCCATGTTTTTAAGCCTAAGTCTAGAAATATGCAAATTACCGTCGTATTCTCAAACCAAGAGTCCCATGGCTGCGGGGTTAGTTCTTACGAGTTACATTGGTCCCGTGGGAGGTGTTGGTGCCACCCACGGGGACGTTCGGGGGGTCTTTCGGGTTTTCACCCTCTAACACCATGTTTTTAAGCCTAAGTCTAGAAATATGCAAATTACCGTCGTATTCTCAAATCGGGAGTCCCGCGGCTGCTGGGTCAGTTACTATGAGTTACATTGGTCCCGTGGGAGGTGTTAGTGCCACCCACGGGAACGTTCGGGGGCTGTTTCGGGTTTTCACCCTCTAACGCCATGTTTTTAAGCCTAAGTCGAGAAATATGCAAATTACCTTCGTATTCTAAAACCGGGAGTCCCGCGGCTGCGGGGTCAGTTCCTAGGAGTTACATTGGTCCCGTGGGAGGTGTTGGTGCCACCCACGGGGACGTTCGGTGGCAGTTTCGAGTTCTCACCCTGTAACGCCATGTTTTTAAGCCTAAGTCTCGAAATTTGTAAATTCCCGACGTATTCTCAAAAAGGGAGTCCCGAGGCTGCGCGGTCAGTTCCTACGAGTTACATTGGTCCCGTGGGAGGTGTTGGTGCCACCCACGGGGACGTTCGGTGGTAGTTTCGAGTTCTCACCCTCTAACGCCATGTTTTTAAGCCTAAGTCTAAAAATATGCAAATTACCGTCGTATTCTCAAACCGGGAGTCCCGAGGTTGCGGGGTCAGTTCCTACGAGTTACATTGGTCCCGTGGGAGGTGTTGGTGCCACCCACGAGGACGTTCTGGGGCTATTTCGAGATCTCACCCTCTAACGCCATGTTTCGCTTAAGTCTAGAAATATGCAAATTACCGTCGTATTCGCAAACCGGGAGTCCCGCAGTTCCGGGGTCAGTTCCTACGAGTTACATTGGTCCCGTGGGAGGTGTTGGTGCCACCCTCGAGGACGTTCGGTGGCAGTTTCGAGTTCTCATCCTCTAACGCCATGTTTTTAAGCCTAAGTCTAGAAATTTGTAAATTACCGTCGTATTCTCAAACCGGGAGTCCCGCGGCTGCGGGGTCAGTTCCTACGAGTTACATTGGTCCCGTAGGAGGTGTTGGTGCCACCCACGAGGACGTTCGGGGGCTTTTTCGAGATCTCACCCTCAAACGCCATGTTTTGCTTAAGTCTAGAAATATGCAAATTACCGTCGAATTCCCAAACTGGGAGTCTCGCCGCTGCGGGGTCAGTTCCTACGAGTTACATTGGTCCGTGGAAGGTGTTGGTGTCACCCACGGGGACGTTCGGTGGTAGTTTCGAGTTCTCACCCTCTAACGCCATGTTTTTAAGCCTAAGTCTAGAAATTTACAAATTACCGTCGTATTCTCAAACCGGGAGTCCCGCGGCTTTGGGGTCAGTTCCTACGAGTTACATTGGTCCCGTGGGAGGTGTTGGTGCCACCCACGGGTATGTTCGGGGGCTGTTTCGAGATCTCACCCTCTAACGCCATGTTTTGCTTAAGTCTAGAAATATGAAAATTACCGTCATATTCCCAAACCGGGAGTCCAGCGGCTGCGGGGTCAGTTCCTACGAGTGACATTGGTCCCGTGGGAGGTGTTGGTGCCACCCACGACGACGTTCGGAGGCTGTTTCGAGATCTCACCCTCTAACGCCATATTTTCCTTAAGTCTAGAAATATGCAAATTACCGTCGTATTCTAAAACCGGTAGTCCCGGGGCTGCGGGGTCAGTTCCTACGAGTTACATTGGTCCCGTGGGAGGTGTTGGTGCCACCCTCGGGGACGTTCAGTTGCAGTTTCGAGTTCTCATCCTCTAACGCCATGTTTTTAAGCCTAAGTCTAGAAATTTGTAAATTACCATCGTATTCTCAAACCGGGAGTCCAGCGGCTGCGGGGTCAGTTCATACGAGTTACATTGGTCCCGTGGGAGGTGTTGGTGCCACCCACGGGGACGTTCGGTGGCAGTTTCGTGTTCTCACCCTGTAACGCTATGTTTTTAAGCCTAAGTCTAGAAATTTGTAAATTACCGTCGTATTCTCTAACCGAGAGTCCTGCGGCGGAGGGGTCAGTTCCTACGAGTTACATTGGTCCCGTGGGAGGTGTTGGTGCCACCTACGGGGACGTTCGGGGGGTGTTTCGGGTTTTCACCCTCTAATGCCATGTTTTTAAACCTAAGTCTAAAAATATGCAAATTACCGTCATATTCTCAAACCGAGAGTCCCGCGGCTCCGCGGTCAGTTCCTACGAGTTACATTGGACCCGTGGGAGGTGTTGGCGCCACCCACGGGGACGTTTGGGGGATGTTTCGGGTTTTCACCCTCTAACGCCATGTTTTTAAGCCTAAGTCTAGAAATATGCAAAATACCTGTCGTATTCTCAAACCGGGAGTCCCGCGGCTACGGGTTCAGTTCCTACGAGTTACATTGGTCTCATGGGAGGTGTTGGTGCCACCCACGGGGATGTTCGGGGGCTGTTTTGTGTTTTCACCCTCTAACGCCATGTTTTTAAGCCTAAATCTAGAAATTTGCAAATTACCGTCGTATTCTCAAACCAGGAGTCCCGCGGCTGCGGGGTTAGTTCCTACGAGTTACATTGGTCCCGTGGGAGGTGTTGGTGCCACCCAAGGGGACGTTCGGGGGGTGTTTCGGGTTCTCACCCTCTAACGCCATGTTTTTAAGTCTAAGTCTAGAAATATGCAAATTACCATCGTATTCTCAAATCGGGAGTCCCGCGGCTGCGGGGTCAATTCCTACGAGTTACATTGGTGCCGTGGGAGGTGTTGGTGCCACCCACGAGGACGTTCGGGGGCTGTTTCGAGGTCTCACCCTCTAACGCCATGTTTTTAACCGTAAGTCTAGAAATTTGTAAATTACCATCCTATTCTAAAACCGGGAGTGCCGCGGCAGCGGGGTCAGTTCCTACGAGTTACATTGGTCCCGTGGGAGGTGTTTGTGCCACCCACGGGGACGTTCGGGGGGTGTTTCGGGTTTTCACCTTCTAACGCCATGTTTTTAAGCCTAAGTCTAGAAATATGCAAATTACCGTCGTATTCTCAAACTGAGAGTCGCGCGGTTGCGGGGTCAGTTCCTAAGAGTTACATTGGTCCCGTGGGAGGTGTTGGTGCCACCCACGGGGACGTTCGGGGGGTCTTTCGGTTTCTCACCCTCTATCGCCATGTTTTTAAGCCTAAGTCTAGAAATATGCAAATTTTTGTCGTATTCTCAAACCGGGAGTCCTGCGGCTGCAGGGTCAGTTACTACGAGTTACATTGGTCCCGTGGGAGGTGTTGGTGCCACCCACGGGGACATTCGGGGGCTGTTTCGGGTTTTCACCCTCTAACGCCATGTTTTTAAGCCTAAGTCTAGAAATATGCAAATTACCGTCGTATTTTCAAACCGGGAGTCCCGCGGCTGCGGGGTCAGTTCCTACGAGTTACATTGGTCCCGTGGGAGGTGTTGGTGCCACCCACGGGGACGTTCGGGGGGTGTTTCGAGATCTCACCCTCTAACCCCATGTTTTGCTTAAGTCTAGAAATATGCAAATTACCGTCGTATTCGCAAACCGGGAGTCCCGCAGTTCCGGGGTCAGTTCCTACGAGTTACATTGGTCCCGTGGGAGGTGTTGGTGCCACCCTCGAGGACGTTCGGTGGCAGTTTCGAGTTCTCATCCTCTAACGCCATGTTTTTAAGCCTAAGTCTAGAAATTTGTAAATTACCGTCGTATTCTCAAACCGGGAGTCCCGCGGTAGCTGGGTCAGTTCCTACGAGTTACATTGGTCCCGTAGGAGGTGTTGGTGCCACCCACGAGGACGTTCGGGGGCTTTTTCGAGATCTCACCCTCAAATGCCATGTTTTGCTTAAGTCTAGGGATATGCAAATTACCGTCGTATTCCCAAACCGGGAGTATCGCCGCTGCGGGGTCAGTTCCTACGAGTTACATTGGTCCCGTGGGAGGTGTTGGTGTCACCCACGGGGACGTTCGTTGGTAGTTTCGAGTTCTCACCCTCTAACGCCATGTTTTTAAGCTTAAGTCTAGAAATTTATAAATTACCGTCGTATTCTCAAACCGGGAGTCCCGCGGCATCGGGGTCAGTTCCTACGAGTTACATTGTTCCCATGGGAAGTGTTGGTGCCACCCACGGGGACGTTCGGGGGGTGTTTCGAGTTCTCACTCTCTAACGCCATGTTTTTAAGCCTAAGTCTAGAAATATAAAAATTACCGTCGTATTCTCAAACCAAGAGTCCCGCGACGGCGGGGTCAGTTCCTACGAGTTGCATTGGACCCGTGGGAGGTGTTGGTGCCCCCCACGGGGACGTTCGGGGTGTGTTTCGGGTTTTCACCCTCTAACGCCATGTTTTTAAGCCTAAGTCTAGAAATATGCAAATTACCGTCGTATTCTCAAACCAAGAGTCCCATGGCTGCGGGGTTAGTTCTTACGAGTTACATTGGTCCCGTGGGAGGTGTTGGTGCCACCCACGGGGACGTTCGGGGGGTCTTTCGGGTTTTCACCCTCTAACACCATGTTTTTAAGCCTAAGTCTAGAAATATGCAAATTACCGTCGTATTCTCAAATCGGGAGTCCCGCGGCTGCTGGGTCAGTTACTATGAGTTACATTGGTCCCGTGGGAGGTGTTAGTGCCACCCACGGGAACGTTCGGGGGCTGTTTCGGGTTTTCACCCTCTAACGCCATGTTTTTAAGCCTAAGTCGAGAAATATGCAAATTACCTTCGTATTCTAAAACCGGGAGTCCCGCGGCTGCGGGGTCAGTTCCTAGGAGTTACATTGGTCCCGTGGGAGGTGTTGGTGCCACCCAAGGGGACGTTCGGTGGCAGTTTCGAGTTCTCACCCTGTAACGCCATGTTTTTAAGCCTAAGTCTCGAAATTTGTAAATTCCCGACGTATTCTCAAAAAGGGAGTCCCGAGGCTGCGCGGTCAGTTCCTACGAGTTACATTGGTCCCGTGGGAGGTGTTGGTGCCACCCACGGGGACGTTCGGTGGTAGTTTCGAGTTCTCACCCTCTAACGCCATGTTTTTAAGCCTAAGTCTAAAAATATGCAAATTACCGTCGTATTCTCAAACCGGGAGTCCCGAGGTTGCGGGGTCAGTTCCTACGAGTTACATTGGTCCCGTGGGAGGTGTTGGTGCCACCCACGAGGACGTTCTGGGGCTATTTCGAGATCTCACCCTCTAACGCCATGTTTCGCTTAAGTCTAGAAATATGCAAATTACCGTCGTATTCGCAAACCGGGAGTCCCGCAGTTCCGGGGTCAGTTCCTACGAGTTACATTGGTCCCGTGGGAGGTGTTGGTGCCACCCTCGAGGACGTTCGGTGGCAGTTTCGAGTTCTCATCCTCTAACGCCATGTTTTTAAGCCTAAGTCTAGAAATTTGTAAATTACCGTCGTATTCTCAAACCGGGAGTCCCGCGGCTGCGGGGTCAGTTCCTACGAGTTACATTGGTCCCGTAGGAGGTGTTGGTGCCACCCACGAGGACGTTCGGGGGCTTTTTCGAGATCTCACCCTCAAACGCCATGTTTTGCTTAAGTCTAGAGATATGCAAATTACCGTCGTATTTCCAAACCGGGAGTATCGCCGCTGCGGGGTCAGTTCCTACGAGTTACATTGTTCCCATGGGAAGTGTTGGTGCCACCCACGGGGACGTTCGGGGGGTGTTTCGAGTTCTCACCCTCTAACGCCATGTTTTTAAGCCTAAGTCTAGAAATATAAAAATTACCGTCGTATTCTCAAACCAAGAGTCCCGCGACGGCGGGGTCAGTTCCTACGAGTTGCATTGGACCCGTGGGAGGTGTTGGTGCCACCCACGGGGACGTTCGGGGTGTGTTTCGGGTTTTCACCCTCTAACGCCATGTTTTTAAGCCTAAGTCTAGAAATATGCAAATTACCGTCGTATTCTCAAACCGAGAGTCCCATGGCTGCGGGGTTAGTTCCTACGAGTTACATTGGTCCCGTGGGAGGTGTTGGTGCCACCCACGGGGACGTTCGGGGGGTCTTTCGGGTTTTCACCCTCTAACACCATGTTTTTAAGCCTAAGTCTAGAAATATGCAAATTACCGTCGTATTCTCAAATCGGGAGTCCCGCGGCTGCTGGGTCAGTTACTATGAGTTACATTGGTCCCGTGGGCGGTGTTAGTGCCACGCACGGGAACGTTCGGGGGCTGTTTCGGGTTTTCACCCTCTAACGCCATGTTTTTAAGCCTAAGTCGAGAAATATGCAAATTACCGTCGTATTCTAAAACCGGGAGTCCCGCGGCTGCGGGGTCAGTTCCTACGAGTTACATTGGTCCCGTGGGAGGTGTTGGTGCCACCCACGGGGACGTTCGGTGGCAGTTTCGAGTTCTCACCCTGTAACGCCATGTTTTTAAGCCTAAGTCTCGAAATTTGTAAATTACCGACGTATTCTCAAAAAGGGAGTCCCGAGGCTGCGGGGTCAGTTCCTACGAGTTACATTGGTCCCGTGGGAGGTGTTGGTGCCACCCACGGGGACGTTCGGTGGTAGTTTCGAGTTCTCACCCTCTAACGCCATGTTTTTAAGCCTAAGTCTAAAAATATGGAAATTACCGTCGTATTCTCAAACCGGGAGTCCCGAGGCTGCGGGGTCAGTTCCTACGAGTTACATTGGTCCCGTGGGAGGTGTTGGTGCCACCCACGAGGACGTTCGGGGGCTATTTTGAGATCTCACCCTCTAACGCCATGTTTCGCTTAAGTCTAGAAATATGCAAATTACCGTCGTATTCACAAACCGGGAGTCCCGCAGTTCCGGGGTCAGTTCCTACGAGTTACATTGGTCCCGTGGGAGGTGTTGGTGCCACCCTCGAGGACGTTCGGTGACAGTTTCGAGTTCTCATCCTCTAACGCCATGTTTTTAAGCCTAAGTCTAGAAAATTGTAAATTACCGTCGTATTCTCAAACCGGGAGTCCCGCGGCAGCTGGGTCAGTTCCTACGAGTTACATTGGTCCCGTAGGAGGTGTTGGTGCCACCCATGAGGACGTTCGGGGGCTTTTTCGAGATCTCACCCTCAAACGCCATGTTTTGCTTAAGTCTAGAGATATGCTAATTACCGTCGTATTCCCAAACCGGGAGTATCGCCGCTGCGGGGTCAGTTCCTACGAGTTACATTTGTCCCGTGGGAGGTGTTGGTGCCACCCTCGAGGACGTTCGGTGGCAGTTTCGAGTTCTCATCCTCTAACGCCATGTTTTTAAGCCTAAGTCTAGAAATTTGTAAATTACCGTCGTATTCTCAAACCGGGAGTCCCGCGGCAGCTGGGTCAGTTCCTACGATTTACATTGGTCCCGTAGGAGGTGTTGGTGCCACCCACGAGGACGTTCGGGGGCTTTTTCGAGATCTCACCCTCAAACGCCGTGTTTTGCTTAAGTCTAGAGATATGCAAATTACCGTCGTATTCCCAAACCGGGAGTATCGCCGCTGCTGGGTCAGTTCCTACGAGTTACATTGGTCCCGTGGGAGGTGTTGGTGTCACCCACGGGGACGTTCGTTGGTAGTTTCGAGTTCTCACCCTCTAACGCCATGTTTTTCAGCTTAATTCTAGAAATTTATAAATTACCGTCGTATTCTCAAACCGGGAGTCCCGCGGCTTCGGGGTCAGTTCCTAGGAGTTACATTGTTCCCATGGGAAGTGTTGGTGCCACCCACGGGGACGTTCGGGGGGTGTTTCGAGTTCTCACCCTCTAACACCATGTTTTTAAGCCTAAGTCTAGAAATATAAAAATTACCGTCGTAATCTCAAACCAAGAGTCCCGCGACGGCGGGGTCAGTTCCTACGAGTTGCATTGGACCCGTGGGAGGTGTTGGTGCCACCCACGGGGACGTTCGGGGTGTGTTTCATGTTTTCACCCTCTAACGCCATGTTTTTAAGCCTAAGTCTAGAAATATGCAAATTACCGTCTTATTCTCAAACTGAGAGTCCTATGGCTGCGGGGTTAGTTCCTACGAGTTACATTGGTCCCGTGGGAGGTGTTGGTGCCACCCACGGGGACGTTCGGGGGGTCTTTCGGGTTTTCACCCTCTAACACCATGTTTTTAAGCCTAAGTCTACAAATATGCAAATTACCGTCGTATTCTCAAATCGGGAGTCCCGCGGCTGCTAGGTCAGTTACTACGAGTTACATTGGTCCCGTGGGAGGTGTTAGTGCCACCCACGGGAACGTTCGGGGGCTGTTTCGGGTTTTCACCCTCTAACGCCATGTTTTTAAGCCTAAGTCTAGAAATATGCAAATTACCGTCGTATTCTAAAACCGGGAGTCCCGCGGCTGCGGGGTCAGTTCCTACGAGTTACATTGGTCCCGTGGGAGGTGTTGGTGCTACCCACGGGGACGTTCGGTGGCAGTTTCGAGTTCTCACCCTGTAACGCCACGTTTTTAAGCCTAAGTCTCGAAATTTGTAAATTACCGACGTATTCTCAAAAAGGGATTCCCGAGGCTGCGGGGTCAGTTCCTACGAGTTACATTGGTCCCGTGGGAGGTGTTGGTGCCACCCACGGGGACGTTCGGTGGTAGTTTCGAGTTCTCACCCTCTAACGCCATGTTTTTAAGCCTAAGTCTAAAAATATGCAAATTACCGTCGTATTCTCAAACCGGGAGTCCCGAGGCTGCGGGGTCAGTTCCTACGAGTTACATTGGTCCCGTGGGAGGTGTTGGTTACACCCACGAGGACGTTCGGTGGCTATTTCGAGATCTCACCCTCTAACGCCATGTTTCGCTTAAGTCTAGAAATATGCAAATTACCGTCGTATTCGCAAACCGGGAGTCCCGAAGTTCCGGGGTCAGTTCCTACGAGTTACATTGGTCCCGTGGGAGGTGTTGGTGCCACCCTCGAGGACGTTCGGTGGCAGTTTCGAGTTCTCATCCTCTAACGCCATGTTTTTAAGCCTAAGTCTTGAAATTTGTAAATTACCGTCGTATTCTCAAACCGGGAGTCCCGCGGCAGCTGGGTCAGTTCCTACGAGTTACATTGGTCCCGTAGGAGGTGTTGGTGCCATCCACGAGGACGTTCGGGGGCTTTTTCGAGATCTCACCCTCAAACGCCATGTTTTGCTTAAGTCTAGAGATATGCAAATTGCCGTCGTATTCCCAAACCGGGAGTATCGCCGCTGCGGGGTCAGTTCCTACGAGTTACATTGGTCCCGTGGGAGGTGTTGGTGTCACCCACGGGGACGTTCGTTGGTAGTTTCGAGTTCTCACCCTCTAACACCATGTTTTTAAGCTTAAGTCTAGAAATTTATAAATTACCGTCGTATTCTCAAATCGGGAGTCCCGCGGCTTCGGGGTCAGTTCCTACGAGTTACATTGTTCCCATGGGAAGTGTTGGTGCCACCCACGGGGACGTTCGGGGGGTGTTTCGAGTTCTCACCCTCTAACGCCATGTTTTTAAGCCTAAGTCTAGAAATATAAAAATTACCGTCGTATTCTCAAACCAAGAGTCCCGCGACGGCGGGGTCAGTTCCTACGAGTTGCATTGGACCCATGGGAGGTGTTGGTGCCACCCACGGGGACGTTCGGGGTGTGTTTCGGGTTTTCACACTCTAACGCCATGTTTTTAAGCCTAAGTCTAGAAATATGCAAATTACTGTCGTATTCTCAAACCGAGAGTCCCATGGCTGCGGGGTTAGTTCCTACGAGTTACATTGGTCCCGTGGGAGGTGTTGGTGCCACCCACGGGGACGTTCGGGGGGTCTTTCGGGTTTTCACCCTCTAACACCATGTTTTTAAGACTAAGTCTAGAAATATGCAAATTACCGTCGTATTCTCAAATCGGGAGTCCCGCGGCTGCTGGGTCAGTTACTACGAGTTACATTGGTCCCGTGGGAGGTGTTAGTGCCACCCACGGGAACGTTCGGGGGCTGTTTCCGGTTTTCACCCTCTAACGCCATGTTTTTAAGCCTAAGTCTAGAAATATGCAAATTACCGTCGTATTCTAAAACCGGGAGTCCCGCGGCTGCGGGGTCAGTTCCGAAAAGTTACATTGGTCCCGTGGGAGGTGTTGGTGCCACCCACGGGGACGTTCGGTGGCAGTTTCGAGTGTCACACTGTAACGCCATGTTTTTAAGCCTAAGTCTCGAAATTTGTAAATTACCGACGTATTCTCAAACCGGGAGTCCCGAGGCTGCGGGGTCAGTTCCTACGAGTTACATTGGTCCCGTGGGAGGTGTTGGTGCCACCCACGGGGACGTTCGGTGGTAGTTTCGAGTTCTCACCCTCTAACGCCATGTTCTTAAGCCTAAGTCTAAAAATATGCAAATTACCGTCGTATTCTCAAACCGGGAGTCCCGAGGCAGCGGGGTCAGTTCCTACGAGTTACATTGGTCCCGTGGGAGGTGTTGGTGCCACCCACGAGGACGTTCGGGGGCTATTTCGAGATCTCACCCTCTAACGCCATATTTTGCTTAAGTCTAGAAATATGCAAATTACCGTCGTATTCGCAAACCGGGAGTCCCGCAGTTCCGGGGTCAGTTCCTACGAGTTACATTGGTCTCGTGGGAGGTGTTGGTGCCACCCTCGAGGACGTTCGGTGGCAGTTTCGAGTTCTCATCCTCTAACGCCATGTTTTTAAGCCTAAGTCTAGAAATTTGTAAATTACCGTCGTATTCTCAAACCGGGAGTGCCGCGGTAGCTGGGTCAGTTCCTACGAGTTACATTGGTCCCGTAGAAGGTGTTGGTGCCACCCACGAGGACGTTCGGGGGCTTTTTCGAGATCTCACCCTCAAATGCCATGTTTTGCTTAAGTCTAGAGATATGCAAATTGCCGTCGTATTCCCAAACCGGGAGTATCGCCGCTGCGGGGTCAGTTCCTACGAGTTACATTGGTCCCGTGGGAGGTGTTGGTGTCACCCACGGGGATGTTCGTTGGTAGTTTCGAGTTCTCACCCTCTAACGCCATGTTTTTAAGCTTAAGTCTAGAAATTTATAAATTACCGTCGTATTCTCAAACCGGGAGTCCCGCGGCTTCGGGGTCAGTTCCTACGAGTTACATTGTTCCCATGGGAAGTGTTGGTGCCACCCACGGGGACGTTCGGGGGGTGTTTCGAGTTCTCACCGTCTAACGCCATGTTTTTAAGCCTAAGTCTAGAAATATATAAATTACCGTCGTATTCTCAAACCGGGAGTCCCGCGATGGCGGGGTCAGTTCCTACGAGTTGCATTGGACCCGTGGGAGGTGTTGGTGCCACCTACGGGGACGTTCGGGGTGTGTTTCGGGTTTTCACCCTCTAACGCCATGTTTTTAAGCCTAAGTCTAGAAATACGCAAATTACCGTCGTATTCTCAAACCAAGAGTCCCGCGACGGCGGGGTCAGTTCCTACGAGTTGCATTGGACCCATGGGAGGTGTTGGTGCCACCCACGGGGACATTCGGGGTGTGTTTCGGGTTTTCACCCTCTAACGCCATGTTTTTAAGCCTAAGTCTAGAAATATGCAAATTACCGCCGTATTCTCAAACCGAGAGTCCCATGGCTGCGGGGTCAGTTACTACGAGTTAGATTGGTCCCGTGGGAGGTGTTAGTGCCACCCACGGGGACGTTCGGGGGCTGTTTCGGGTTTTCACCCTCTAACGCCATGTTTTTAAGCCTAAGTCTAGAAATATGCAAATTACCGTCGTATTCTAAAACCGGGAGTCCCGCGGCTGTGGGGTCAGTTCCTACGAGTTACATTGGTCCCGTGGGAGGTGTTAGTGCCACCCACGGGAACGTTCGATGGCAGTTTCGAGTTCTCACCCTCTAACGCCATGTTTTTAAGCCTAAGTCTAGAAATATGCAAATTACCGTCGTATTCTAAAACCGGGAGTCCCGCGGCTGCGGGGTCAGTTCCTACGAGTTACATTGGTCCCGTGGGAGGTGTTGGTGCCACCCACGGGGACGTTCGGTGGCAGTTTCGAGTTCTCACCCTCTAACGCCATGTTTTTAAGCCTAAGTCTCGAAATTTGTAAATTACCGACGTATTCTCAAAAAGGGAGTCCCGAGGCTACGGGGTCAGTTCCTACGAGTTACATTGGTCCCGTGGGAGGTGTTGGTGCCACCCACGGGGACGTTCGGTGGTAGTTTCGAGTTCTCACCCTCTAACGCCATGTTTTTAAGCCTAAGTCTAGAAATATGCAAATTACCGTCGTATTCTCAGACCGGGAGTCCCGCGGCTGCGGGGTCAGTTCCTACGAGTTGCATTAGTCCCGTGGGAGGTGTTGGTGCCACCCACGAGGACGTTCAGAGGCTATTTCGAGATTTCACCCTCTAACGCCATGTTTTGCTTAAGTCTAGAAATATGCAAATAACCGTCGTATTCCGAAACCGGGAATCCCGCAGTTCCGGGGGCAGTTCCTAGTAGTAACATTGGTCCCATGGGAGGTGTTGGTGCCACCCTCGGGGACGTTCGGTGGCAGTTTCGAGTTCTCATCCTCTAACGCCATGTTTTTAAGCCTAAGTCTAGAAATTTATAAATTATCGTCGTATTCTCAAACCGGGAGTCCCGCGGCTGCTGGGTCAGTTCCTACGAGTTACATTGGTCCCGTAGTAGGTGTTGGTGCCACCCACGAGGACGTTCGGGGGCTTTTTCGAGATCTCACCCTCAAACGCCATGTTTTGCTTAAGTCTAGAAATATGCAAATTACCGTCGTATTCCCAAACCGGGAGTCTCGCCGCTGCGGGGTCAGTTCCTACGAGTTACATTGGTCCCGTGGGAGGTGTTGGTGTCACCCACGGGGACGTTCGGTGGTAGTTTCGAGTTCTCACCCTCTAACGCCATGTTTTTAAGCTTAAGTCTAGAAATTTATAAATTACCGTCGTATTCTCAAACCGGGAGTCCCACGGCTTCGGGGTCAGTTCCTACGAGTTACATTGTTCCCATGGGATGTGTTGGTGCCACCCACGGGGACGTTCGGGGGATGTTTCGAGTTCTCACCCTCTAACGCCATGTTTTTAAGCCTAAGTCTAGAAATATGAAAATTACCATCGTATTCTCAAACTGGGAGTCCCGCGACGGCGGGGTCAGTTCTTACGAGTTGCATTGGACCCGTGGGAGGTGTTGGTGCCACCCACGGGGACGTTTGGGGGCTGTTTCGGGTTTTCACCCTCTAACGCCATGTTTTTAAGCCTAAGTCTTGAAATTTGCAAATTACCGTCGTATTCTCAAACCAGGAGTCCCGCGGCTGCGGGGTCAGATCCTACGAGCTACATTGGTCCCGTGGGAGGCGTTGGTGCCACCCGAGGGGACGTTCGAGGGGTGTTTCGGGTTCTCACCCTCTAACGCCATGTTTTTAAGCCTAAGTATAGAATTATGCAAATTACCATCGTATTCCCAAACCGGGAGTCCCGCGATTGCGGGGTCAGTTCCTACGAGTTACATTGGTCCTGTGGGAGGTGTTGGAGCCACCCACGGGGCCGTTCGGTGGCAGTTTCGAGTTCTCATCCTCTAATGCCATGTTTTTAAGCCTAAGTCTACAAATTTGTAAATTACCATTGTATTCCCAAACCGGGAGTCCCGCAGTTCCGGGGTCAGTTCCTACGAGTTACATTGGTCCTGTGGGAGGTGTTGGTTCCACCCTCAGGGACGTTCGGTGGCAGTTTCGAGTTCTCATCCTCTAACACCATGTTTTTAAGCCTAAGTCTAGAAATTTGTAAATTACGGTCGTATTCTCAAACCGGGAGTCCCGCGGCTGCGGGGTCAGTTCCTACGAGTTACATTGGTCCCGTGGGAGGTGTTGGTGCCACCCACGGGGACGTTAGGGGGGTTTTTCGAGTTCTCACCCTCTAACGCCATGTTTTTAAGCCTAAGTCTAGAAATATGCAAATTACCATCGTATTCTCAAACCGGGAGTCCCGCGGCTGCGAGGTCAGTTCCTACGAGTTACATTAGTCCCGTGGGAGGTGTTGGTGCCACCCACGAGGTCGTTCGGGGGCTATTTCGAGATCTCACCCTCTAACGCCATGTTTTGCTTAAGTCTAGAAATATGAAAATTACCGTCGTATTCCCAAACCAGGAGTCCCGCTGTTCCGGGGTCAGTTCCTACGAGTTACATTGGTCCCGTGGGAGGTGTTGGTTCCACCCTCGGGGACGTTCGGTGGCAGTTTCGAGTTCTCATCCTCTAACGCCATGTTTTTAAGCGTAAGTCTAGAAATTGGTAAATTACCGTCGTATTCTCAAACCGGGAGTCCCGCGGCTGCTGGGTCAGTTCCTACGAGGTCTTGGTGTCACCCACGAGGGCGTTCGGGGGCTTTTTCGAGATCTCACCCTCTAACGCCATGTTTTGCTTAAGTCTAGAAATATGCAAATTACCGTCGTATTCCCAAACCGGGAGTCTCGCCGCTGCGGGGTCAGTTCCTACGAGTTACATTGGTCCCGTGGGAGGTGTTGGTGTCCCCCACGGGGACGTTCGGTGGTAGTTTCGAGTTCTCACCCTCTAACGCCATGTTTTTAAGCTTAAGTCTAGAAATTTATAAATTACCGTCGTATTCTCAAACCAGGAGTCCCGCGGCTTAGGGGTCAGTTCCTATGAGTTACATTATTCCCATGGGAAGTGTTGGTACCACCCACGGGGACGTTCAGGGGGTGTTTCGAGTTCTCACCCTCTAACGCCATGTTTTTTAGCCTAAGTCTAGAAATATGAAATTTACCGTCGTATTCTCAAACCGGGAGTCCCGCGACTACGGGGTCAGTTCCTACGAGTTGCATTGGTCCCGTGGGAGGTGTTGGTGCCACCCACGGGGATGTTCGGTGGCTATTTCGGGTTTTCAACCTCTAACGCCATGTTTTTAAGCCTAAGTCTAGAAATTTTCAAATTACCGTCGTATTCTCAAACCAGGAGTCCCGCGGCTGCGGGGTCAGATCCTACGAGTTACATTGGTCCCGTGGGAGGCGTTGGTGCCACCCAAGGGGACGTTCGAGGGGTGTTTCGGGTTCTCACCCTCTAACGCCATGTTTTTAAGCCTAAGTATAAAAATATGCGAATTACCGTCGTATTCCCAAACCGGGAGTCCCCCGGTTGCGGGGTCAGTTCCTACGAGTTACATTGGTCCCGTGGGAGGTGTTGGAGCCACCCACGGGGCCGTTCGGTGGCAGTTTCGAGTTCTCATCCTCTAATCCCATGTTTTTAAGCCTACGTCTACAAATTTGCAAATTACCATCGTATTCCCAAACCGGGAGTCCCGCAGTTCCGGGGTCAGTTCCTACGAGTTACATTGGTCTTGCGGGAGGTGTTGGTTCCACCCTTGGGGACATTCGGTTGCAGTTTCGAGTTCTCATCCTCTAACGCCATGTTTTTAAGCCTAAGTCTAGAAATTTGTAAATTACCGCCGTATTCTCAAACCGGGAGTCCCGCGGCTGCGGGGTCAGTTCCTACGAGTTACATTGGTCCCGTGGGAGGTGTTGGTGCCACCCACGGGGACGTTCGGGGGGTGTTTCGACTTCTCACCCTCTAACGCCATGTTTTTAAGCCTAAGTCTAGAAATATGCAAATTACCATCGTATTCTCAAACCGGGAGTCCCGCGGCTGCGTGGTCAGTTCCTACGAGTTACATTAGTCCCGTGGGAGGTGTTGGTGCCACCCACGAGGACGTTTGGGGGCTATTTCGAGATCTCACCCTCTAACGCCATGTTTTGCTTAAGTCTAGAAATATGAAAATTACCGTCGTATTCCCAAACCAGGAGTCCCGCAGTTCCGGGGTCAGTTCCTACGAGTTACATTGGTCCCGTGGGAGGTGTTGGTTCCACCCTCGGGGACGTTCGGTGGCAGTTTCGAGTTCTCATCCTCTAACGCCATGTTTTTAAGCGTAAGTCTAGAAATTGGTAAATTACCGTCGTATTCTCAAACCGGGAGTCCCGCGGCTGCTCGGTCAGTTCCTACGAGGTGTTGGTGCCACCCACGAGGGCGTTCGGGGGCTTTTTCGAGATCTCACCCTCTAACGCCATGTTTTGCTTAAGTCTAGAAATATGCAAATTACCGTCGTATTCCCAAACCGGGAGTCTCGCCGCTGCGGGGTCAGTTCCTACGAGTTACATTGGTCCCGTGGGAGGTGTTGGTGTCCCCCACGGGGACGTTCGGTGGTAGTTTCGAGTTCTCACCCTCTAACGCCATGTTTTTAAGCTTAAGTCTAGAAATTTATAAATTACCGTCGTATTCTCCAACCGGGAGTCCCGCGGCTTAGGGGTCAGTTCCTACGAGTTACATTGTTCCCATGGGAAGTGTTGGTGCCACCCACGGGGACGTTCGGGGGGTGTTTCGAGTTCTCACCCTCTAACGCCATGTTTTTAAGCCTAAGTCTAGAAATATGAAATTTACCGTCGTATTCTCAAACCGGGAGTCCCGCGACTGCGGGATCAGTTCCTACGAGTTGCATTGGTCGCGTGGGAGGTGTTGGTGCCACCCACGGGGACGTTCGGGGGCTATTTCGGGTTTTCACCCTCTAACGCCATGTTTTTAAGCCTAAGTCTAGAAATTTGCAAATTACCGTCGTATTCTCAAACCAGGAGTCCCGCGGCTGCGGGGTCAGTTCCTACGAGTTACATTGGTCCCGTGGGAGGCGTTGGTGCCACTCAAGGGGACGTTCGGGGGGTGTTTAGGGTTCTCACCCTCTAACGCCAGGTTTTTAAGCCTAAGTCTAGAAATATGTAAATTACCATCGTATTCCCAAACCGGGAGTCCCGCGGTTGCGGGGTCAGTTCCTATGAGTTACATTGGTCCCGTGGGAGGTGTTGGAGCCACCCACGAGGACGTTCGGTGGCAGTTTCGAGTTCTCATCCTCTAACGCCATGTTTTTAAGCCTAAGTCTACAAATTTGTAAATTACCGTCGTATTCCCAAACCGGTAGTCCCGCAGTTTCGGGGTTAGTTCCTACGAGTTACATTGGTCCCGTGGGAGGTGTTGGTTCCACCCTCGGGGATGTTCGGTGGAAGTTTCGAGTTCTCATCCTCTAACGCCATGTTTTTAGCCTAAGTCTAGAAATTTGTAAATTACCGTCGTATTCTCAAACCGGGAGTCCCGCGGCTGCGGGGTCAGTTCCTACGAGTTGCATTGGTCCCGTGGGAGGTGTTGGTGCCACCCACGGGGACGTTCGGGGGCTGTTTCGGGTTTTCACCCTCTAACGCCATGTTTTTAAGCCTAAGTCTAGAAATATGCAAATTACTGTCGTATTCTCAAACCGGGACTCCCGCGGCTGCGGGTTCAGTTCCTACCAGTTACATTGGTCTCATGGGAGGTGTTGGTGCCACCCACGGGGACGTTCGGGGGCAGTTTTGGGTTTTCACCCTCGAACGCCATGTTTTTAAGCCTAAGTCTCGAAATTTGCAAATTACCGTCGTATTCTCTAACCGGGAGTCCCGCGGCTGCGGGGTCAGTTCCTACGAGTTACATTGGTCCCGTGGGAGGTGTTGGTGCCACCCACGGGGACGTTCGGGGGGTGTTTGGGGTTCTCACCCTCTAACGCCATGTTTTTAAGCCTAAGTGTAGAAATATGCAAATTAGCATCGTATTCTCAAATCGGGAGTCCCGCGGCTGCGGGGTCAGTTACTACGAGTTACATTGGTGCCGTGGGAGGTGTTGGTGCCACCCACGAGGACGTTCGGGGGCTGTTTCGAGATCTCACCCTCTAACGCCATGTTTTTAAGCCCAAGTCCAGAAATTTGTAAATTACCGTCGTATTCTAAAACCGGGAGAGCCGCGGCTGCGGGGCCAGTTCATACGAGTTACATTGGTTACGTGGGAGGTGTTGGTGCCACCCACGTTGACGTTCGGGGGGTGTTTCGTGTTTTCACCCTCTAACGCCATGTTTTTAAGCCTAAGTCTAGAAATATGCAAATTACCATCGTATTCTCAAACCGGGAGTCCCGCGGCTGCGGGGTCAGTTCCTACGAGTTACATTGGTCCCGTGGGAGGTGTTGGTGCCACCCACGGGGACGTTCGGGGGGTCTTTCGGTTTCTCACCCTCTATCGCCATGTTTTTAAGCCTAAGTCTAGAAATTGGTAAATTACCGTCGTATTCTCAAACCGGGAGTCCCGCGGCTGCTGGGTCAGTTCCTACGAGGTGTTGGTGCCACCCACGAGGGCGTTCAGGGGCTTTTTCGAGATCTCACCCTCTAACGCCATGTTTTGCTTAAGTCTAGAAATATGCAAATTACCATCGTATTCCCAAACCGGGAGTCTCGCCGCTGCGGGGTCAGTTCCTACGAGTTACATTGGTCCCGTGGGAGGTGTTGGTGTCCCCCACGGGGACGTTCGGTGGTAGTTTCGAGTTCTCACCCTCTAACGCCATGTTTTTAAGCTTAAGTCTAGAAATTTATAAATTACCGTCGTATTCTCAAACCGGGAGTCCCGCGGCTTAGGGGTCAGTTCCTACGAGTTACATTGTTCCCATGGGAAGTGTTGGTGCCACCCACGGGGACGTTCGGGGGGTGTTTCGAGTTCTCACCCTCTAACGCCATGTTTTTAAGCCTAAGTCTAGAAATATGAAATTTACCGTCGTATTCTCAAACCGGGAGTCCAGCGACTGCGGGGTCAGTTCCTACGAGTTGCATTCGAACCGTGGGAGGTGTTGGTGCCACCCACGGGGACGTTCGGGGGCTATTTCGGGTTTTCACACTCTAACGCCATGTTTTTAAGCCTAAGTCTAGAAATTTGCAAATTACCGTCGTATTCTCAAACTAGGAGTCCCGCGGCTGCGGGGTCAGTTCCTACGAGTTACATTGGTCCCGTGGGAGGCGTTGGTGCCACTCAAGGGGACGTTCGGGGGGTGTTTCGGGTTCTCACCCTCTAACGCCAGGTTTTTAAGCCTAAGTCTAGAAATATGCAAATTACCGTCGTATTCACAAACCGGGAGTCCCGCGGTTGCGGGGTCAGTTCCTACGAGTTACATTGGTCCCGTGGGAGGTGTTGGAGCCACCCACGAGGACGTTCGGTGGCAGTTTCGAGTTCTCATCCTCTAACGCCATGTTTTTAAACCTAAGTCTACAAATTTGTAAATTACCGTCGTATTCCCAAACCGGGAGTCCCGCAGTTTCGGGGTTAGTTCCTACGAGTTACATTGGTCCCGTGGGAGGTGTTGGTTCCACCCTCGGGGATGTTCGGTGGAAGTTTCGAGTTCTCATCCTCTAACGCCATGTTTTTAAGCCTAAGTCTAGAAATTTGTAAATTACCGTCGTATTCTCAAACCGGGAGTCCCGCGACTGCGGGGTCAGTTCCTACGAGTTGCATTGGACCCGTGGGAGGTGTTGGTGCCACCCACGGGGACGTTCGGGGGCTATTTCGGGTTTTCACCCTCTAACGCCATGTTTTTAAGCCTAAGTCTAGAAATTTGCAAATTACCGTCGTATTCTCAAACCAGGAGTCCCGCGGCTGCGGGGTCAGTTCCTACGAGTTACATTGGTCCCGTGGGAGGCGTTGGTGCCACTCAAGGGGACGTTCGGGGGGTGTTTCGGGTTCTCACCCTCTAACACCAGGTTTTTAAGCCTAAGTCTAGAAATATGCAAATTAGCGTCGTATTCCAAAACCGGGAGTCCCGCGGTTGCGGGGTCAGTTCCTACGAGTTACATTGGTCCCGTGGGAGGTGTTGGAGCCACCCACGAGGACGTTCGGTGGCAGTTTCGAGTTCTCATCCTCTAACGCCATGTTTTTAAGCCTAAGTCTACAAATTTGTAAATTACCGTCGTATTCCCAAACCGGGAGTCCCGCAGTTTCGGGGTTAGTTCCTACGAGTTACATTGGTCCCGTAGGAGGTGTTGGTTCCACCCTCGGGGATGTTCGGTGGAAGTTTCGAGTTCTCATCCTCTAACGCCATGTTTTTAAGCCTAAGTCTAGAAATTTGTAAATTACCGTCGTATTCTCAAACCGGGAGTCCCGCGGCTGCGGGGTCAGTTCCTACGAGTTGCATTGGTCCCGTGGGAGGTGTTGGTGCCACCCACGGGGACGTTCAGGGGGTGTTTCGGGTTTTCACCCTCTAACGCCATGTTTTTAAGCCTAAGTCTAGAAATATGCAAATTACCGTCGTATTCTCAAACCGGGACTCCCGCGGCTGCGGGTTCAGTTCCTACGAGTTACATTGGTCTCATGGGAGGTGTTAGTGCCACCCACGGGGACGTTCCGGGGCAGTTTTGGGTTTTCACCCTCGAACGCCATGTTTTTAAGCCTAAGTCTCGAAATTTGCAAATTACCGTCGTATTCTCAAACCGGGAGTCCCGCGGCTGCGGGGTCAGTTCCTACGAGTTTCATTGGTCCCGTGGGAGGTGTTGGTGCCACCCACGGGGACGTTCGGGGGGTGTCTGGGGTTCTCACCCTCTAACGCCATGTTTTTAAGCCTAAGTCTAGAAATACGCAAATTACCATCGTATTCTCAAATCGGGAGTCCCGCGGCTGCGGGGTCAGTTCCTACGAGTTACATTGGTGCCATGGGAGGTGTTGGTGCCACCCACGAGGACGTTCGGGGGCTGTTTCGAGATCTCACCCTCTAACGCCATGTTTTTAAGCCTAAGTCCAGAAATTTGTAAATTACCATCGTATTCTAAAACCGGGAGTGCCGCGGCTGCGGGGCCAGTTCCTACGAGTTACATTGGTCCCGTGGGAGGTGTTGGTTCCACCCACGTTGACGTTCGGGGGGTGTTTTGTGTTTTCACCCTCTAACGCCATGTTTTAAAGCCTAAGTCTAGAAATATGCAAATTACCGTCGTATTCTCAAACCGGGAGTCCCGCGGCTGCAGGGTCAGTTCCTACGAGTTACATTGGTCCCGTGGGAGGTGTTGGTGCCACCCACGGGGACGTTCGGGGGGTCTTTCGGTTTCTCACCCTCTATCGCCATGTTTTTAAGCCTAAGTCTAAATATATGCAAATTACCATCGTATTCTCAAACCGGGAGTCCCGCGGCTGCGGGGTCAGTTACTACTAGTTACATCGGTCCCGTGGGAGGTGTTGGTGCCACCCACGGGGACATTCGGGGGCTGTTTCGGGTTTTCACCCTCTAACGCCATGTTTTGCTTAAGTCTAGAAATATGCAAATTACCGTCGTATTCCCAAACCGGGAGTCTCGCCGCTGCGGGGTCAGTTCCTACGAGTTACATTGGTCCCGTGGGAGGTGATGGTGTCACCCACGGGGACGTTCGGTGGTAGTTTCGAGTTCTCACCCTCTAACGCCATGTTTTTAAGCTTAAGTCTAGAAATTTATAAAATACCATCGTATTCTCAAATCGGGAGTCCCGCGGCTTCGGGGTCAGTTCCTACGAGTTACATTGTTCCCACGGGAAGTGTTGGTGCCACCCACGGGGACGTTCGGGGGGTGTTTCGAGTTCTCACCCTCTAACGCCATGTTTTTAAGCCTAAGTCTAGAAATATGAAAATTTCCATTGTATTCTCAAACCGGGAGTCCCGCGACTGCGGGGTCAGTTCCTACGAGTTGCATTGGTCCCGTGGGAGGTGTTGGTGCCACCCACGGGGACGTTTGGGGGCTGTTTCAGGTTTTCACCCTCTAACGCCATGTTTTTAAGCCTAAGTCTAGAAATTTGCAAATTACCGTCGTATTCTCAAACCAGGAGTCCCGCGGTTGCGGGGTCAGTTCCTACGAGTTGCATTGGTCCCGTGGGAGGCGTTGGTGCCACCCAAAGGGACGTTCGGGGGGTGTTTCGGGTTCTCACCCTCTAACGCCATGTTTTTAAGCCTAAGTCTAGAAATACGCAAAATTACCGTCGTATTCCCAAACCAGGAGTCCCGCGGTTGCGGGGTCAGTTCATACGAGTTACATTGGTCCCGTGGGAGGTGTTGGAGCCACCCACGGGGACGTTCGGTGGCAGTTTCGAGTTCTCATACTCTAACGCCATGTTTTTAAGCCTAAGTCAACAAATTTATAAATTACCGTCGTATTCCCAAACCGGGAGTCCCGCAGTTCCGGGGTCAGTTCCTACGAGTTACATTGGTCCTGTGGGAGGTGTTGGTTCCACCCTCGGGGACGTTCGGTGGCACTTTCGAGTTCTCATCCTCTAACGCCATGTTTTTAAGCCTAAGTCTAGAAATTTTTAAATTACCGTCGTATTCTCAAACCGGGAGTCCCGCGGCTGCTGGGCCAGTTCCTACGAGTTACATTGGTCCCGTGGGAGGTGTTGGTGACACCCACGGGGACGTTCGAGGGTTTTTCGGGTTTTCACCCTCTAACGCCATGTTTTTAAGCCTAAGTCTAGAAATATGCAAATTACTGACGTATTCTCAAACCGGGAGTCCTGCGGCTGCGGGGTCAGCTCCTACGAGTTACATTGGTCCCGTGGGAGTTGTTGGTGACACCCACGGGGACGTTCGAGGGGTGTTTCGACATCTCACCCTCTAACGCCATGTTTTTAAGCCTAAGTCTAGAAATATAAAAATTACCGTCGTATTCTCAAACCAAGAGTCCCGCGACGGCGGGGTCAGTTCCTACGAGTTGCATTGGACCCGTGGGAGGTGTTGGTGCCACCCACGGGGACGTTCGGGGTGTGTTTCGGGTTTTCACCCTCTAACGCCATGTTTTTAAGCCTAAGTCTAGAAATATGCAAATTACCATCGTATTCTCAAATCGGGAGTCCCTCGGCTGCGGGGTCAGTTACTACGAGTTACATTGGTCCCGTGGGAGGTGTTGGTGCCACCCACGGGGACGTTCGGGGGCTGTTTCCGGTTTTCACCCTCTAACGCCATGTTTTTAAGCCTAAGTCTAGAAATATGCAAATTACCGTTGTATTCTCAAACTGGGAGTCCCGAGGCTGCGGGGTCAGTTCCTACGAGTTACATTGGTCCCGTGGGAGGTGTTGGTGCCACCCACGGGGATGTTCGGGGGCTGTTTCGAGTTCTCACCCTCTAACGCCATGTTTTTAAGCCTAAGTCTAGAAATATGCAAATTACCATGGTATTCTCAAACCGGGAGTCCCACGGCTGCGGGGTCAGTTCCTATGAGTTACATTAGTTCCGTGGGAGGTGTTGGTGCCACCCACGAGGACGTTCGGGGGCTATTTCGAGATCTCACCCTCTAACGCCATGTTTTGCTTAAGTCTAGAAATATTCAATTTACCAAAGTATTCCCAAACCGGGAGTCCCGCAGTTCCGGGGTCAGTTCCTACGAGTTACATTGGTCCCGTGGGAGGTGTTGGTGCCACCCTCGGGGACGTTCGGTGGCACTTTCGAGTTCTCATCCTCTAACGCCATGTTTTTCAGCCTAAGTCTAGAAATTTTTAAATTACCTTCGTATTCTCAAACCGGGAGTCCCGCGGCTGCTGGGTCAGTTCCTACGAGGTGTTGGAGCCACCCACGAGGACGTTCGGTGGCAATTTCGAGTTCTCATCCTCTAACGCCATGTTTTTAAGCCTAAGTCTACAAATTTGTAAATTACCGTCGTATTCCCAAACTGGGAGTCCCGCAGTTTCGGGGTTAGTTCCTACGAGTTACATTGGTCCCGTGGGAGGTGTTGGTTCCACCCTCGGGGATGTTCGGTGGAAGTTTCGAGTTCTCATCCTCTAACGCCATGTTTTTAAGCCTAAGTCTAGAAATTTGTAAATTACCGTCGTATTCTCAAACCGGGAGTCCTGCGGCTGCGGGGTCAGTTCCTACGAGTTGCATGGGTCCCGTGGGAGGTGTTGGTGCCACCCACGGGGACGTTCGGGGGGTGTTTCGGTTTTCACCCTCTAACGCCATGTTTTTAAGCCTAAGTCTAGAAATATGCAAATTACCATCGTATTCTCAATCCGGGACTCCCGCGGCTGCGGGTTCAATTCCTACGAGTTACATTGGTCTCATGGGAGGTGTTGGTGCCACCCACGGGGACGTTCGGGGGCAGTTTTGGGTTTTCACCCTCGAACGCCATGTTTTTAAGCCTAATTCTCGAAATTTGCAAATTACCGTCGTATTCTCAAACCGGGAGTCCCGCGGCTGCGGGGTCAGTTCCTACGAGTATTCCCTTGGCCGATGTTGGTCACCTTGGTCCCTTCATCTTTGAGGTTGGCACCCTCCATCTCTATAACATCCAGCGGAGAAGTTTCTGCAGGTGCGGCATCTTCCTCTTCACCCTCTTGAAGGGCCTGAGCAAATTAAGGGTTGGCAAAACCCAGACCAATTAAGTCAGAGGCCTTCAGTCTCCCTGACTCCTTCTCCTTAGCGGCCGCCCATTTACCAGTTGCCTTAATACCTCTTTAAAGGTATTCAAAGCCAAAGCTGATGAATTCATCAGAGAATTTGTAAACAGCCAGGATCCCCTCAGAAGCATCCTCAAGGGCTGCCTTCACTACAACATCAACCTTCTGCTGGAGAACGTCGTCCTTGGCCTTCAGAGCAGAGGTGTGATCCTTTTCTTGGAGATCTCTTTCTCCAACTATTTAACCTTCTTGTCAGACCCTTCAAAGGCAAACTTCAGATGATCTACCTCGGCGTTCAGAGAGTCTGGCACTTTCTTGACCTCTTGCCTTTCTCGATGAGAGGCAACCTCTTTAGAGTCCAGTTGGCAAAATGATGCATAGCCACGATGCCCTACAAATCAAGAGTCAGATGTATAAGTTCAAATTCAAAGCAGAGGTTACACTTCAGAATAAATTTGAAATTCAAGTCTTACCTGGATAGTCCTGTGAAGGCCAAAATCAACCAGTAGGGGAGTATCCATGGAGCGACATAAGCGTTTGTTAGCATCGGTCGTAGAAGATCCGATGGCATCAAACACTTGAGCGCTATGACCTAAAATACTATCATTAATTTTCAGTTGCTCCAGATGAGCACCAAGTGCATCTTCATAGGATATGGGGATGGACTTTTGGGCCTTACCTTTCCTCTAATCCTCAGGGGAAGTGGTTGTAGTTTTCCTCTTTCTTGTAGACTCGGCCTTGGATGTGCCAACACTATTTTTTGGTGGGGGAGGAGGGGGTGCATTCAGGCATGTCTTCTTCACCATCTTCGTGAGACTTGGGGCAGACATCTCCCAGATATCATCTGAGATACCTTCAGGGCGTTCTGCAAATGGAAATGTCTGAGTCAGAAGATCAGACACATAAAAAATCAGAGGTTTAACTTGTTAAAATAATAAAATAAGCACTTACGGAGCTCGATCAGAGGACTCCCCCCAAGGTGAGTCTCAGAGAGATAGTAGGGGGTCATCAGATGTTCGAACTTGACCAACAAACCATGCTCCCCTTGATCTTGAAGGTCTTTTACTTTTTGAAGATTATTTTATCTTAGCCCAGGGTTGGCCCTAGCAGCCATTGTCACCTTGCCCCATTTCAGGGGTATCCTCGGCTCTAAGTTTAAAGAAGGGACATAGGGGCCAAATTCCCATGCCCCTGAGGTAATGAAATACCGCTGCTTCCAATTATGATTACTAGTTTGGGTGACCTGCAACATCTTTTTAGTTGACTTTCGAGCTAAGAAATGGTAATAGCTCGGATGATTCCTGGTAGAGGAAGGGATGTAGCATCAGGTGAAGACCTGGACAGGAAGGTCTGAATGGTGGACTACCCTCCATAGAACTATAGCTCCAATTATCACCCTCCAGGCATTGGGGGATAACTGCAAAGAAGCTAAATTAATGTAGTACAGTATGGTCCTAATAATGGGATGAATAGGCAGATGAAATCCTAACTTGAACATCTGCTCCTACAAGCAGATCTCACCATCTCGGCCGCCGAAAGCCCTGTCTTCCCTCAGAGGTCTCCTGAGTTTTATGGAGGGGCTTATTGAATATGGATGTTTGAAAGTAAGAAGGTCGAGCTCACTGACAGTACTTTCTATCTCATTTGCCTCCGAGGTGTCAACATCGCTCTCATCCTCATCATCCTCATCTCGGTTAACGTCGGCTGGAACGGACGAGGGTTTACCTTCAAGAAACCTCTGAGCAAAATCATCCCCTGTGGAAGCTGACAGGGGGACAACATTAGTAGGAGGAGGAAAAGCTACATTTGGTGAGACAACCTCAACATCTGAAGAAGTTCGGTATGTGCTAGACTCGTTATAGGACGAAACGCGTCTTAAAACCTTGGCTTGATCAGGGACCTGATCCTACCGCATGGAAAAGTCCATGGTCTCTTGAAAGAAGTCCACAGACATAGGGTCTGAGGTGGACGACTCAGACTCAGACATGGGGGTAGGTTCAACTGGTACCTCTACTGATTTAACTGGTTCGGCTGGCTCAGGGTATATGACCTTCAGAGGGGGTGGAAAGATAGGTCTGAGGAGGAATGCCTCTGCCCTACGAGCTTCCTCTTGGGCCCTTTCTATTTGCTTAATTTTATCTAAGGTCTTCTCCCTAAGAGAGGGGAATTCCTCTAAAAGTTGATAAAGAGGTCTGAGCATAGGCGAACGACCTAACACTTGGGATATTAAACCAGGAACAAACAACTTGACTCGACTTGGATAAGTATCAAACTGGGTTTTAAACAAGAAAAGTTAAGAACAAAGGCAATCGAAAAATGCAAAGCAGTTGCCGAAAAACTCTTACATGCGCCGAAAAATGCCAGAAATAGTAGTTGAAGGCTGGAAAAATGGAGAAGAATAAGTGATAAGACGATACCTGATGGAATGCAAAGGAGAAGGAGGGAAACGTTTGCAAGAACTCCACCCAATGCACTGCAAACCAAGCTCTTGTAGAGAGAGAGAGAACAAAGAAAATACAGGCAAGAGAATGAAGAAATGGAGGAAAAAGAAAGAAAATGAGGGTTTAACCCTCAAACAGCCCCACACGCATCCCAAGGCCCATCATTGACCTAGGAGCCCCAAAGACTGCAATCATTATACTTGCCAGGCACGCTAGTTACTTCAGTAGATGACACTTATCAAAAAGGTAATAACACCTAAGGAAGTCCAACCTCAGACAAACATACCCCTTGGGCACCTGACCACCACTACACCAAGTCCTACGAATGGTCACGCCCAGTGGGTCACGGCCCAAGTCCGCAGCCAGCTAGTCGCGGACTTGGGCCGTGACACACTCATTATTTGGCGTGACCAATTTTATTACCACACTAAATTATCCATGCTCTGGAAGTGGTCACGGACTAATTCCCTGACCATAGTGCGTCACAGACTTGGGCCGTGATCAGATCGTGACCAGTTTGGCACCAAAATTCCCTCCAAACTAGTCGCGGATGGGTCACGGACTTGGGTCGTGACCATTTGTTGGTATGGGTCACGGCTGTAGGCCGTGACCATACATCCTTCAAACACCAAACTGCTGGAAAGGGTCACGCATTATGGGTCACGGCCCTAAGCCGTGACCAAATCAAAATCGCCATTGTCCTGCCAGTGAGTAAAGGGTTGCGCTCATGGGTCACGGCTCTTGGCCGTGACGAAGTTGAAATCGCCATTGCCCAGTCAGTAATGGGTCATAGCTCTAGGCCGTGACCAGATCGAAATCGCTAGCCTGATGCTCATTAATGGGTCGCGCACATCGGGTCACGGGTCTAGGCCGTGACCATAGTCTGGTCTTAAAAATAAATATTCTCAGCTTCTCATTTATTATGTGCGACTTCGTTTGCTGTTAGGGTTCGTGCTATTTCGAGCTCCTGCGATTTTGGTTGGATTTCAGTTGGATTTGCATTTGGCTAATCGATTTCAGTTGGTATGTATTGATTCATTTGGATTTCGTGATTTCTATCTAAAGCCCTAATTTTTGTGTATGTATGTGTAGATTTATGTTTTTATGAGTGTATGTGTGTGTATGTATAGATTGTATGTATGTGTATGTATAGATTTATGTCAAAAAAAATATTAGGGTTTAGTAAGCCTTAAATAATATGTGTGTGTATGTATAGATTATGTCAATAAACCCTAGATTGTATGTGTGTGTATGTATAGATTATGTCAATAAACCCTAGATTGTATATGTGTGTATTTTTTTTCGACAAAATATGTTTGTCTTGTTTGTTTTTTTGAGAAAATATAATTAAATGATTTTTTTTACATACGAGTCGCAAACACGTGTGCACATTACTATAGTGAGATATTGTTGGCTTGGTTGTTGGATACTATGTTAAATTTATTGAATTGATACTAGTGTCGATAAATGTATATGTTATTAAAGTTGTTGGGGGTGCTCTTGATTTGCCTATGAAAAATGTATATCACATATCTTGCGATTAATGTGTATTTTTTGTCATACCCAGTGGGTCGCGGACTTAGGCCAACAAATAAATTGTGTATAGATTTATGTGTATATGTATGTTTATGTGTGTAATTATGAACAAATTGTTTATGTGTATATGTATGTTTAAACTCTCATAACTTTCAAACCTAAACCTTAATAGCAGGACTCATATTCATGCCCTCGTATACTTTTCTCAAGAAAAATGAGGCACGGTGATAAATACTGTCAACAAGAGTGGGAGAGGTTGCAATTAGACCGCACACATAACTCTTTTATTAGCGTGCGTCATAATGAGGGTACTCCTATTTATAGGTACGGAAATAAAAAGATCGAACAATTTAACTACCTTGTAAATCATGGATTTGATATCCAGCAAGATTACTTGTTCGATCGTATTTTATTTTCTCTACCAGAAAACCGGGATGACGTTATACAAAATATATTTCACACACGTAATCCCGACATATCCCTGACCTTGGTTACGTTGTTAGAGAAGGCGGAAAAAAAATCCACCCATTATGGATACAACTGCGTACAGAGAGCATTGACATAGACTGTGATGTCTCGCGCCACATGCACGTAAAATTGAATCTCGCCAACAAATTGAGAAATAGGGAATTCCGAGTTCATGTCACTGACATCTACACATCAATCATAGATACCCTTCCTTCTAGTTGGCCACGTGCAAAAATTCATAGGTTCTTAAAAACTAATACCGAATGGATGGAGATCAGACACATTGAACTTATTCTAAAGTCTTACTTTGAAAAGGTATCTATATATCTATATATATAAAACTAATTAAGCTTGATTAATTAGTTATAATTTCATATTACTATAATTATTTAGTCACTTATATTTTTTAATTTTTGTAGATAATGTCGAGAGGAAACAACCCAAGGGCACCAAGTGCCGATGTGACACCACAACGAGGTTCACCATCTCGTTCAGAACCCGAATTCTCATCACCAATGGCTGAGCAATTCACAACTCCACCAATGGTTCACTCCTCACCAAGTCCAACTCCAAGTGCTCCTACGCCCCAATCCAACACTCCCGTTTCTTTAACGCCCCCATCCAACACTCATGATGCCACCCGCTCAAATGAAAAGAAGGCTATTGGCTTCTCCCTTCTCGGGAATAACCCGATGGGTGATAGGAATGACGTGCTGAACTTTAAATCCCGGTGTTTTTCGCTGGGAAAAATGAACGTGGGAGTTGGTGGACCAGACAATTGGAACCTTGTTGATCAAGCTGTCAAAGATGACATACATGACCAACTTTGCAAGCATTTCTCATTTCCTGACCATTCCAAGAATAAGGTTCTATCTCGGGTTGCTAAAGGATTGAGTACATACAGGAGAAACCTTCGGAAGAAACATTTCCCGAAAGAGGTAGCGAGCTCAAATATTTTTGGCTTTGAAAGAGAAAGTGCCTCCCAATGTTGAAATGTCGGTGAATCAGTGGAATAAGTTTTTGGAGAATGAGGCGAATGAAAAAAAGTTGGTCCAGAGGGAGCAAAATAAAAAAAATAGGGCACAAAAAACTGATATCCATAGGCTGGGATCCAAATCATATGAGGATTTGAAGAATGAATGGGAGAGTAGGACAAAAGATGGTCCAGATGCCGGTAAAAACCCAAATCGGTCCAACTTATTCCTTCATGATCGAAGGGACAAAGATAATAAATTCCCGCTGCACTTGGCTAAGACACTAGAATCAATAGAGGCCATCAGCAGTCAATCAGATTCGAGCCCTACTGATGACTTTGACCTTGAAAATGATGCCCTGACTAAGACCTTTGGAAAGGACAAAAGGGGAAGGATGAGAGGTGATGGCTCACATATGCCAAAAACAAAACTTCAACACATTGCACCTCTTGTGGACGAGCTTTCTTCAGTCAAGAATTGTATCTCATCCCAAAAGGACCACCAGTTGAAGACCGATGGGGATGTCCATGAGATTAAAAATTCCCTGGGATTATTGACAAATCAAATTGGGAAACTTGTGAATCTTTGGGAAAGTTATAGGCCCCCAATGCCTCCTCAAGGTTACCCTTACCCTACTCCTACTCAAGGTTTCACACATCCTTCCCCTCCAACATTCCCCTCTCAAATGCCTCATCCTCCAACATTCCCCTCCCCTGCACCTCCGCCAATCACGGGGCTCGGATCATCGTCAAGGACATGAGCAATTCGAGGTTTGTTGGCATGTGCATACTCATCTCCAGGGTTCCTGGAACTCTAGTACATCACCGACCTTTGGAGAAGGGTGAGGCTAAAATAATGGTCGATGAAATATACAACGGCTGCGGAGATGTACATGTGTACGTTAACAGCGGGGATGGGATGGAATTGAGGAATTATGCAAAATCTTTTATTACTTGGCCACTTTATCTGTTGGCCAAGATTTAATAATATTTTCTTTCGTTTCAGTTGTAATAATATTTTTTTGTTTTAGTTGTAAGAATATAGGTTTTGCTTCAGTTGGGATGATATTTTTTGTTTCAGTTGTAAGAATATTGGTTTTGTTTCGTTTGGAATGATATTTTTTTGTTTCAGTCGTAAGAATATTCTTTTTGTTTCAGTTGTAATAATATTTTTTAACCTATTACCACAGGACTGAAATTTGAAGATTATTACATGGATTTCCCACAATACAAAGAGTGGATGGGAGAGACTAACCGGATATCAATTAATCATGTAAAGGGCGTTTATGAATTTGTTAAATACGCTTCCAAAAATCTTAAAAGTGAGAAGATTCCGTGTCAGTGTACTCATTGTATTAACGGAAAATATAAGTCATTGGAAGTTGTTAAGTTGCATTTACTAAAGTGGGGAATCTGTCAAGACTATATAAAATGGACATACCATGGTGAAAAAGTTGTACCTTATGTTCCAGAAGAATAACCGGGAGCCGACCGTGTAACGGAACCTCAAGGAGTAGAAGTGGTACATGATTCACCAACACATCGTCAATTGACCGACTTAATTGATGATGCTTACGGACTCCACAACCAACAAAACCACCAACCTATGGATACAAATAATGCGCATTATGACCAAGTAAATGAACAATTTGATGCTGAACTACTAGGAGATCGGGAATACATATGGTTGAAAGCCGATGCGGCTAGACCGTTGTATAAAGATTGCGATGAAGATCACTCGGTATTATATGCAATGATTGGTTTGCATAATTTGAAGAGTCAATTTGGTTTGTCTGGAAACAGCGTAACCGGAATTCTTAAGTGGGTTAAAGAAATTCTCCCAAAAGAGAACATGTTACCAGACAATTATCCTACCATGAAGAAGAGTTTGAAGGGTTTAGGTTTGTGATCGAGCAGAAAAAGTGTGTTCGTGTGAGGACACAATCGTCGTGTGTTTCACCGCCGCGATACAAAAGAATAGAACCTAAGCTACAACTACACTTGACAAGCAAGCACAGCGGTAAGTCGGGTATCGTAAGAAATCCACAGGGAGTAATTGAATTTTAGATGTTAATTGTTTAATTACTTCAGGAATAAAAGTGTAAAAGATGATGGGTTGGAAATGGTGACAAAAGAAAAGAATAAGTTAACGCTAATTAAAGGAAAGCGAGGATCGGGATTGCATCCTACCACATGAATCGAAACAACTACTAACTAGAGTTAAGGCTCGAAAGCAATTTAATCGAGCATATCCGATTAAGCATAAACATCACACAATAAGGAATTTAAGCCAAAGTTGCGAGATTAAACATTTAACTGAAAAATGGTCGCACTCGGATTAAATTCGGATTGTTGCTATAAACACTAAAGTTGCGTTACAAATAAAGTTAAACGCATAGCAATCCAATTTTAATACACGCGGTTTCAATTAAACGCGATTTTGCACGAAACCTAGTTTTCGGAGCTCGGGGCCCGAAAATGGCGGAAATGAAATCCCGACCCTATTTATCTAAGGGTGCATGGTGAGTTAAACTAAATTATGTTAATTAGACTAGGAAAGCAAGAATTAAAGCATGTAAACTAGTTAGAAAGCATGGAAACTAAATTACAAGGCAAGGAAAGATGAAGAACAAACTATATTAATGGAGAGGAAGTGAATAGTTAAATCTTACAAAACCACATGGATTGTCAATCCAAGAAGAAGAGAAAATGAACTCTCCAAACCTAACCCTAACTAAACTATCTAATTAAGAATATGTGAGTCCCCCTCTTATTACAACAAAAACTATCTTATATAGTAAGTTGGAATAAAAGAAAAGAAGAAAGAAAAGAAAGAAAATATCTGCAGGAGAAAAATAGGGGATCGATCAATCGACCCCTGTGGTCGATCGATCGACAGTGTAATTCGTGGCAAAAATAATAAGGCTCGATCGATCGACCCTCAGGTTCGATCGATCGATCAAGCAGGGGCAGCCTGCAATTTCCCCTGCATTGGCATACAATTCAACGTCGCTCAAATCGCCGTAACTTTGTCGTTATGAATCGGAATCGCGCACCGTTCACGGCCACGCGAAGCTAGCGAGGAGAGATACAACTTCCGTGTAGATGTCGGGCCAGGTGCCCAAACTGTGAAATGACCGGATTGCCCTTGCGCGTGCGGTTGTGTACGGAAATAGAGCGAAACGCATCTGAAGTTCATACTAAGCATCCAAATACCTACAAAAGCTCAATTAACCCCTGCAAAACATGTTAACATAGAAATCCGAGGTTGTCTGGTTAACGAGCATAAATATAGGGATTAAGATACCCGAGGGGGCTAATAACGCATATGTTAACGGGTGAAATACGCAATATTTGCGTCGTATCAGTTTGAAGTACAAATCTATTCATGCTTGCAAGTATGATTGCATATTGTACCGGAATGAGCACGAAGAGAAGGATGAATGTCCTGTATGCAGTGAGCCTAGATATATGGTTTGTGAGAATGGAAATGGCAAACATGCAAAAAATCGCAAGTGCTCGCAAGTCTCACAAAAGGTTTTGAAGTATTTTCCACTTGGGCCAAGGTTAAAACATTTTTTTACTGTACCGTGGATAGCGGAGGCCATGACATGGCATGCTCGATGCGAGGTGGGTGGGAATTTGATGCGTCATCCGGTTGATTCACTCATCTGGAAAATTTCAAATGCACAACACCATGAATTTGCAAAGGAACCGCGCAACGTTCGTCTTGCAATCTCAACCGATGGGTTTAACCCTTTCGGTAATTTAAGTACTAGTCAGAGTTATTGGCCAGTTCTTATGGCGCCTTTAAGTCTTCCTCTGACATTATGCATGAGAAAGGAGTTCACATTGTTATCTCTGTTGATACCCGGGCCGAAGGCTCCCAGTGATGATATTGATATATTCTTAGCACCATTAATCGAAGAACTTAAAGGGTTGTGGGATAAAGGCGTGGCGGCGTTCGATTCTCATAAGGGTGAAGAGTTCACACTTAAAGCAATGGTGATGTGGGCGATCCACGATCTTCCTGCTTACGGGACCTTGTCCGGTTGTAATGTTCATGGTTATTATGGATGTCCCATATGTGGGGAGGAAACTGAAGCCTGTTGGTTAAAACATAGTGGTAAGTTGAGTTACACGGGTCATCGTAGATTTCTGCCGACCAGTCACCCTTTTAGGAATGACAAGTCTAACTTTTTGCCTGTCGGTCACGAGCAAAGAACGACACCTATTCGACTTTCTGGTCAGCAAATTGAGGAGAAGGCGGTGGCTGCGACTGCGGGGAATAGGTACGTACGCAAACACCCCCAGTTTGTAAACCTAAAGCGTAAAGCTAGGGAGGATCCGAACGACCCTAGTAAAGCGAAGCCATGGTCCAGGCGATCAATATTTTTTGATTTTCCGTATTGGAAAGATCCTCGTGTAAGGCATATAATTGATGTGATGCACACAGAGAAGAATATTGCAGAACATTTGATAGGAACATGTCTGGGTGGATCTCATTCCAAAGATGGAGAGCGTGCCCGCCGAGATCTACAGGATATGAAAATAAAGAAGAGACTGTGGTTAAAAAATGATCCAACGACTTTCTATCCCCCGGACTGCTTTTACTTTGACTACTAGTGAGAAGAAGATCCTCTTAGACACGTTGTTCAACTTGAAGACTCCAATCGGTTATTCTGGTAATTTACGTAGGGTAGAAAGCTACCAAGCAAATTACTTGAAACAGTGCAAGTCTCACGACTGGCACGTAATCATCCAATTAATCCCGTTGTTATTTCGGCATTGCTTCTCTCAACACAAAGATCTCCATCGGGCAATTATGTAAATCAGTTTGTGTTTTACCCTACTTTGTGCAAAAGTGGTAAACAGAAGGCACATTAAAGCTGCGAAATCAACTTTAGCCGAGGCAATTTGTGTATTAGAGAAATATTTTCCTCCGTCATTCTTCGATATCAGTATCCACCTACTTGTGCATTTATGCGATGAAGCTTTATTATGTGGTCCCGTGAGGTATCGTTGGATGTATCCTTTTGAGCGCTTGATGAAAACCTTCAAAGATTATGTAAAGAATACACGGTATATTGGAGGGTCAATTGCTGAAGAATACATAACGGTGGAATCATCGCTATTCGCTAGGGAACATATGCCAGAACAAGAGGTGAGGAGGTTTAATCCTCGTGGAGAACGAGTGATAGAGGAACCTGACGAGTTTGAGGACGAATTATCGTTTGGGAACCCTAAAGAGGTGAAACTCACAAACCTACAATACGAGCAAGCAACTCGTCATGTCTTCGAATCTCAAGATGAAGTCCAAGACTGGAGAGAGTGAGTATCTACTGAATTCTTCTTCTTTGATTATATGTATTTTTTATTTTATGATCTAAACTTTATAATTTTTCGGTAGGAAGTACGAGAATGAAATTATCCAAAATCAATGGAGAAATTGGACGACAACTGACTTTAGGGCATGGGTGTCAAAAGAGGTACTTTTCACATCTTATGTGTGCGGTTATTTATTCATGTGTGGTAAAAACATGCCCTAAAACAAATTCATTAATAAATGCAGCTTCTAAAAAGAGGTGATGTCTCTTCCAGACTTGCACGCCTAGCAAAAGGTCCTAGTTTTCGTGCGAAAGAGTTTAAGAAATTCCGCACCAACGGTTTTGATTTCATTTCATATCCATATGAGGAAAAGCTTTTGACGCAAAACAGTGGAATATCAATTTCCGCCTTGACCACCTGTATCGCTAGCAAACGTGATAAAAATCCAAAGAATACGGTGCTAACCTATTATCGGATAATTCAACAAATCCTAGAACTTGATTACTTGGATTTCACAGAAACCGTATTCTATTGTGATTGGGTAAAGGTGGAGGATACAACGAATGCTTGCAAAGTTGATCCCGACTCCAAACTTATTATGGTAGATTTATCAAAGATGAAGACTAAAGATCGCATAGTCGACGGGCCTTTTATTTGTGCCTTTCAGAATGTAAAGAAGGTATTCTACTCGAAGTGCATAAACGATGGCAATTGGTCTATTGTTGTGCATGCACCATAGGGTATGACTACTGAAGTAGACGCATTAAAGGCTCCAAAAGAGTTCCAGTCAGCTCTTGATGACAACCCTAATTTGAAGGATCTTTTAGTTGATTTAGAGGAAGATTGAGTATCAAAATATTATTTTATCGTCATCAATCTTATTTGTATCCTATTATGATATTGACATTGTATTAGCACTTTACATTAATTTATGAATTTCATCTACTTTTAAGTGTAATGTCCCGCTATTTGTGCAAATGTTAGGTGATTTATCGGTTCTTTTATTTAGAATAGATATGTTTTCATTTATTTATCTCTATCGTTTGGCTTTAGAGGGCGAAAACCCGAAACAGCCCCCGAACGGCCCCTTAAGGCCCCGTGGGTGGTACCAACACCTCCCACAGGACCAATGTAACTCGTAGGGACAGTGAGTGACGAAAGAACTAGCCTTGGTTTTATTCCTTTGCTTTTGAATTTGATTTTTTGGTTCTACCATTTTTTTAATTGAACATAACTGTTTGCAAAAAATTCATTATTTTTTCACTGTCATAGGATACATTGATGTTGGGGGCGAACTAATATCAAACATAATCTGAAATTGCATCGCTGCTGGCATAGAGAAGGTTCTGATTGGCATTGGGTGTAACAAAATATCCAGGTAATGGATATACCTATGATGAACTTTATTTTACAGTTAAATATGCATCGATTCAATTTTTTAATTATTTTGGGTTTGGATCCTATTTATGTCTAAACCCCGTAATTTTAAGTTTTTTGTGCCCCCTATAGCTTGGGTATTGTTGGCGCATTTGTTTCTTGTCACTTCCAGTGGGGGGGGGGGGGGGGAGGGGAGAAGATAACTTTTGAACAAAGAATAGTTAGGGTGAATACTAGAAAAAGAAGTCATTATCCAACGGATTGCCACTTTCTAGGTTTAAGGCGCTCCCGGTTTGATTGTACGACGTAAATTTGCAAAAAATTAGACTTAAGCATAAAAACATGCTATCGAATGGTGAAAATGTAAAATAGCCACAAAACAGTCCCGTAAGAGTCACGAACACCTCGCACGGGACCAATGTAAATCGCAGGAAATGACCGTGTAGTCACGGCGCTCCCGATTTGAGTGTATGACGTAAATTTGCAAAAAAATAAACTTAAGCATAAAAACATGCCATCGAAGGTTGAAAACATAAAATAGCCTTAAAAAGGTCCCGTAAGAGTCATGAACGCCTCGCACGGGACTAATGTGACTAGTAGGAACAGATCGCGTAGTCACGGGGCTCCCGGTTTGAGTGTATGATGTAAATTTATAAAAAGTTAGACTTAAGCATAAAAACATGCCATCGAAGGGTGAAAATGTAAAATAGCCATAAAACGGTCCGATAAGAGTCACGAACACCTCGCACGGGATTAATGTAACTCATAGAAACCGACCGCGTAGTCACGGGGCTCCCGGTTAGAGTGTACGACGTAAATTTGCAAAAAAAATAGACTTGAGCATAAAAACATGCCATCGAAGGGTGAAAGCGTACAACAAGCACAAAACGGTCACGAACACCTCGCACGGGACCAATGTGACTCGTAGGAACTGACCGTGTAGTAACGGGTCTTCCGAGTTGAGTGTACGACGCAAATTAGCAAAAAGTTAGACTTGCATGCCATCGAAGGGTGAAAACGTAAAACAACCTTAAAACGGTCCCGTAAGAGTCACGAACACCTCGCACGGGACCAATGTAACTCGTAGGAACCGACCGCGTAGTCACGGCGCTCCCGGTTGGAGAGTACGACATAAATTTGCAAAAAATTAGACTAAAGCATAAAAGGATGCCTTAGAAGGGTGAAAACGTAAAAAAGCCACAAAACGGTACCGTAAGAGTCATGAACACCTCGCACGGGACCAATATTAATAGTAGGAACCAAACGGGTAGTCACAAGGATCCCGGTTTGAGTATACGGCATAAATTTGCAAAAAGTTAGACTTGAGAATAAAAAAGATGCTATCGAAGGGTGAAAACGTAAAACACCCACAAAACGGTCCCGCAAGAGTCACGAACATCTCGCACGGGACCAATGTAAGTTGTAGGAACCGATCGTGTAGTCACGACGCTCCTGGATTGTGTGTGTGCGTGTATGCATGTTTGTGTGTGTGCGCGTGTGAGTGGGAAAGGGGGGAGGGGATGGGCAGGGGGCACGTGTGTGCGTGTGTGCATGTTTGTGCGTGTGCGCGTGTGCGAGTGGGGAAGGGGTGAGGGGACGGGCAGGGGGCGCGTGTGTGCGTGTGTGAAATAAAACATGTTTGGCAGCAATGTGAAACCCCCAATCCAAAAACTTAACAGATATGCCAGTGTATACATGTTTGTGTGCGCGTGTGTGCGTGTGTGAGTGGGAAAGGGGGGAGGCGACGGGGCAGGGGGTGGGGCGGGGCAGTGTTGAATATATATGCAGTTGCATCTGCATATATATGCAGTGCATATATATGCAGGCATATATATGCAACTGCTGCATATATATGCAATGCATATATATGCAACTGTGCATATATATGCAGGCATATATATGCAACTCCTGCATATATATGCAACTGCTGCATATATATGCAACTGCTACATATATATGCAGTGCATATATATGCAACTGCTGCATATATATGCAGTATATATATGCTGCAACAGCTATTTAAACATTCAAAATTGGACCCATTTAATCATTGTGTTACCGACTCTGCAAGGACATGCAAAATTGGACCTAGAATTTAGTGATTTAGGGGCTAATGTTGTTATTCCCATTGCGGAAGCTTTATCCTAGCATGAATAACAAATAGAACAACTATCTTGATGTAGCTCACTGTTTCTATTTTGGTGTTCATTTCCAGATGTTCTTCAGTACACATTATGCAGGGGAGTCATTGGGACCAAAGTTCCGTGAAGGGGAGCCTTGGAAAAAGGTTTTTGGTCCTATTTTCACTTATCTCAACTCTGTTCTACCCGATGACGATCCTCTTGCCCTCTGGCATGATGCCAAAGAACAGGTAGCTTTTCGGTAATTTTCTTCATTTCCCAATTTTGAAAATTTTGTTTTGTTTGAACACTGAAAATGAAACTAAGTTTCAGCGGAAATGTTTATCAGATGTTAATAGAAACAGAAAGCTGGCCATACAATTTTCCACTTTCTGAAGACTTTCCTACAGCTTATGATAGGGGCATTGTGAGTGGAAGATTATTAGTGCATGATAGGTACCTCTCCCCCTATATGAAAATGAAAAAATGTCCCGCCTTATACTACCCTGGGTTGGACCCATCAATGTATTTGATTACACTAATGAATTGTTTTATTTATTATGTGCTTCTTCATCTAATAGAGGGAGACCTAACCTTTTAAGGCTCAATTTTTTTTTCATTGTTTGATTCTAAATCCATAGGTGGTATTGTTTTCACATAATGGAGTGTGTTACTGTAATATCACTTTCCCAATGTACCCTTTGACATTTACATTTTCTTTAAATTAAATTCACATTTCAGCAAAAAAAAAAAAAAAAAAAAGAGATAAGGGAACAATTAACATTTCTTTTGATTCAAGAAAAGATATGGGAAGCATTGTATTACTGTGATTTCTAAAAAAGCTTAAATCTTCTCTAAATAGGCTTAAAAACATGGCGTTAGAGGGTGAAACGCCTGAAACACCCCCCGAACGTCCCCGTGGGTGGCACCAACACCTCCCACGGGACCAATGTAACTCGTAGGAACTGACCCTGCAGCTGCGGGACTCCCGGTTTGAGAATACGAAGGTAATTTGAAAATTTCTAGACTTAGGCTTAAAAACATGGCGTTAGAGTGTGAGAACTCGAAACTGCGACCGACCGTCCCCGTGGGTGGCACCAACACCTCCCATGGGACCAATGTAACTCGTAGGAACTGACCCCGCAGCCGCGGGACTCCCGGTTTGAGAATACGATGGTAATTTGCAAATTTTTAGACTTAGTCTTAAAAACATGGCGTTAGAGGGTGAAAACCAGAAACAGTCCCCGAGCGTCCCCGTGGGTGGGACCAACACCTGCCACGGGACCAATGTAACTCGTAGGAACTGACCCCGCAGCCGCGGGACTCCCGGTTTGAGAATACGACGGTAATTTGTATATTTCTAGACTTAGGCTTAAAAAATGGTGTTAGAGGGTGAAAACCCGAAACAGCCCCCGAACGTCCCCGTGGGTGATACCAACACCTTCCACGGGACCAATGTAACTCGTAGCAACTGACCCCACAGCCGTGGGACTCCCGATTTGAGAATACGATGACAATTTGGAGATTTCTAGACTTAGGCTTAAAAACATGGCGTTAGAGGGTGAAAACCCGAAACACCCCCCGAACGTCCCCGTGGGTGGGACCAACATCTCCCACGAGACCAATGTAACTCGTAGGAATTGACCCCGCAGCCGTGGGACTCCCAGTTTGAGAATACGATGGTAATTTGCATATTTCTAGACTAAGGCTTAAAACCATGGCGTTAGAGGGTGAGAACTCGAAACTGCTACCGAACGACCCCGTGGGTGGCACCAACACCTCCCACGGGACCAATGTAACTCGTAGGAACTGACCCCGCAGCGGTGGGACTCCCGATTTGAGAATACGATGATAATTTGGAGATTTCTAGACTTAGGCTTAAAAACATGGCGTTAGAGGGTGAAACCCCGAAACACCCCCCGAACGTCCCCGTGGGTGGCACCAACATCTCCCACGGGACCAATGTAACTCGTAGGAACTGACCCCGCAGCCGTGGGACTCCCAGTTTGAGAATACGACGGTAATTTGCATATTTCTAGACTAAGGCTTAAAACCATGGCGTTAGAGGGTGAGAACTCGAAACTGCCACCGAACGTCCCCGTGGGTGGCACCAACACCTCCCACGGGACCAATGTAACTCGTAGGAACTGACCCCGCAGCCGCGGGACACCAGGTTTGAGAATACGACGGTAATTTGCATATTTCCAGACTTAAGCAAAACGTGGCGTTAGAGGGTGAGATCTCGAAACACCACCCGAACGTCCTCGTGGGTAGCACCAACACCTCCCACGAGACCAATGTTACTCGTACGAACTGACCCCGCAGCCGCGGGACTCCCGGTTTGAGAATACAACGATAATTTGAAAATTTCTAGACTTAGGCTTAAAAACATGGCGTTAGAGGGTGAGAACTCGAAACTGCCACCGAACATCCCCGTGGGTGGCATCAACACCTCCCACGGGACCAATGTAACTCATAGGAACTGACCCCGCAGCCGCGGGACTCTCGGTTTTAGAATACGAAGATAATTTGCATATTTCTAGACTTAGGCTTAAAGACATGGCGTTAGAGGGTGAGATCCTGAAACAGCCCCCGAACGTCCCCGTGGGTGGCACCAACACCTCCCACGGGACAAATGTAACCCGTAGGAACTGACCTCGCAGCCGCGGGACTCTCGATTTGAGAATACGACAATAATTTGGAAATTTCTAGACTCAGGCTTAAAAACATGGCGTTAGAGGGTGAAAACCCGAAACAGCCCCCGAACGTCCCCGTGGGTGGCACTAACACCTGCCACGGGACCAATGTAACTCATAGGAACTGACCCCGCAGCCGCGGGACTCCCGATTTGAGAATACGACGGTAATTTGCATATTTCTAGACTTACGCTTAAAAACATGGCGTTAGAGGATGAAAACCCGAAACACCTCCCGAACGTCCCCGTGGGTAGCACCAACACCACCCACGGGACCAATGTAACTCGTAGGAACTGACCCCGCAGCCATGGGACTCCCGGTTTGAGAATACGACGGTAATTTGCATATTTCTAGACTAAGGCTTAAAAACATGGCGTTAGAGGGTGAAAACCCGAAACACCCCCCGAACGTCCCCGTGGGTGGCACCAACACCTCCCACGGGACCAATGTAACCCGTAGGAACTAACCCCGCAGGCGCGGGACTCATGGTTTGAGAATACGATGGTAATTTGCATATTTCTAGACTTAGGCTTAAAAACATGGTGTTAGAGGGTGCGAACTCGAAACTGCCACCGAATGTCCCCGTGAGTGGCACCAACACCTCCCACGGGACCAATGTAACTCGTAGGAACAGACCCCGCAGCCGCGGGACTCCCGGTTTTAGAATACGACGGTAATTTGCATATTTCTAGACTTAGGCTTAAAAACATGGCGTTAGAGGGTGAGATCTCGAAACTGCCACGGAACGGCCTCGTGGGTGGCACCAACACCTCCCACGGGACCAATGTAACTCGTAGGAACTGATCCCGCAGACGCGGGACTACCGATTTGAGAATATGAGGGTAATTTGCATATTTCTAGACTTAGGCTTAAAAACATGGCGTTAGAGGGTGAAAACACGAAACTACCCCCGAACGTCCCCGTGGGTGGCACCAACACCTCCCACGGGACCAATGTAACTCGTAGGAACTGACACCGCAGCCGCGGGACTCTCGGTTTGAGAATGCGACGGTAATTTGCATATTTCTAGACTTGGGCTTAAAAGATGGCGTTAGAGGGTGAAAACCCGAAACACCCCCCGAATGTCCCCGTGGGTGGCACCAACACCTCCCACGGGACCAATGTAACTCGTAGGAACTGACCCCGCAGCCGCGGGACTCCCGGTTTGAGAATACGACGGTAATTGGAAAATTTCTAGACTTAGGCTTAAAAACAAGGCATTAGAGAGTGAGAATTCGAAACAGCCATAGAACGTCCCAGTGGGTGGCACCAACACCTCCCACGGGACCAATGTAACTCGTAGGAACTAACCCCGCAGCCGTGGGACTCCCGGTTGTAGAATACGATGGTAATTTGCATATTTCTAGACATAGGCTTAAAAACATGGCGTTAGAGAGTGAAAACCCGAAACACCCCCCGAACGTCCCCGTGGGTGGCACCAACACCTCCCACGGGACCAATGTAACTCGTAGGAACAGACCCCGCAGCCGCGGGACTCCCGGTTTGAGAATACGACGATAATTTGCAAATTTCTAGACTTAGGCTTAAAATCATGGTGTTGGAGTGTGAGAACTCGAAACTGCCGCCGAACGTGCCCGTGGGTGGCACCAACACCTCCCACGGGACCAATGTAACTCGTAGGAACTGACCCCGCAGCCGCGGGACTACCGGTTTGAGAATACGATGGTAATTTGTAAATTTCTAGACTTAGGCTTAAAAACATGGTGTTAGAGGGTGAGAACTCGAAACTGCCACCGAACGTCCCCGTGGGTGGCCCCAACACCTCCCACGGGACCAATGTAGCTCGTAGGAACTGACCCCACAGCCGCGGGACTCTCGATTTGAGAATACGACTGTAATTTGCAAATGTCTAGACTTAGGCTTAAAAACATGGCGTTAGAGGGTGAAAACTCGAAACAGCTACCGAACGTCCCCGTGGGTGGCACCAACACCTCCCACGGGACCAATGTAACTCGTAGGAACTGAGCCCGCAGCCGCAGGACTCCCGGTTTTAGAATACGACGGTAATTTGCATATATCTAGACTTAGGGTTAAAAACATGGCGTTAGAGGGTGAGATCTCGAAACAGGCCCCGAACGTCCTCGTGGGTGGCACCAACACCTCCCACGGGACCAATGTAACTCGTAGGAACTGACCCCGCTGCCGCGGGGCTCCCGATTTGAGAATACGATGGTAATTTGCATATTTCTAGACTTAGGCTTATAAACATTGCGTTAGATGAGAACCCGAAACACTCCGCTAACGTCCCCGTGGGTGGCACCAACACCTCCCATGGGACCAATGTAACTAGTAGGAACTGACCTCACAGCCGCGGGACTCCCGGTTTGGGAATACGATGGAAATTTGCATATTCTAGACTTAAGCAAAACAAGGCGTTAGAGGGTGAGATCTTGAAACAGCCCCCGAACGTCCTCGTGGTTGGCACCAACACCTCCCACGGGACCAATGAAACCCGCAGGAACTGACCCCGCAGCCGCGGGACTCCCGGTTTGAGAATACGACGGTAATTTGCATATTTCTAGACTTAGGCTTAAAAACATGGCGTTAGAGGGTGAGAACTCGAAACTGCCACCGAATGTCCCCGTGGGTGGCACCAACACCTCCCACGGGACCAATGCAACCCGTAGGAACTGACCCCGCAGCCGCGGGACTCCCGGTTTTAGAATACGACGGTAATTTGCATATTTCTAGACTTAGGCTTAAAAATATGGCGTTAGAGGGTGAGATCTTGAAACTGCCACGGAACGGCCTCGTGGGTGGCACCAACACCTCCCATGGGACCAATGTAACTCATAGGAACTGATCCCGCAGACGCGGGACTCCCGATTTGAGAATATGAGGGTAATTTGCATATTTCTAGACTTAGGCTTAAAAACATGGCGTTAGAGGGTGAAAACACGAAACTACCCCCGAACGTCCCCGTGGGTGGCACCAACACCTCCCACGGGACCAATGTAACTCGTAGGAACTGACACCGCAGCCGCGGGACTCTCGGTTTGAAAATGAGACGGTAATTTGTATATTTCTAGACTTAGGCTTAAAAGATGTCGTTAGAGGTTGAAAACTCGAAAAACCCCCCGAACGTCCCCGTGGGTGGCACCAACACCTCCCACGGGACCAATGTAACTCGTAGGAACTGACCCCGAAGCCGCGGGACTCCCGGTTTGAGAATACGACGGTAATTGGAAAATTTCTAGACTTAGGCTTAAAAACAAGGCATTAGAGGGTGAGAACTCGAAACTGCCACAGAACGTCCCAGTGGGTGGCACCAACACCTCCCACGGGACCAATGTAACTCGTAGGAACTGACCCCGCAGCCCTGGGACTCCCGGTTTTAGAATACGATGGTAATTTGCATATTTCTAGACATAGGCTTAAAAACATGGCGTTAGAGAGTGAAAACCCGAAACACCCCCCGAACGTCCCCGTGGGTGGCACCAACACCTCCCACAGGACCAATGTAACTCGTAGGAACAGGCCCCGCAGCCGCGGGACTCCCGGTTTGAGAATACGACGATAATTTGCAAATTTCTAGACTTAGGCTTAAAATCATGGTGTTGGAGGGTGAGAACTCGAAACTGCCATTGAACGTCCCCGTGGGTGGCACCAACACCTCCCACGGGACCAATGTAACTCGTAGGAAGTGACCCCGCAGCGGCGGGACTCCTGGTTTGAGAATACGACGGTAATTTGGAAATTTCTAGGCTTAGGCTTAAAAACATGGTGTTAGAGGGTGAGAACTCGAAACTGCCACCGAACGTCCCCGTGAGTGGCACCAACACCTCCCACGGGACCAATGTAACTCGTAGGAACTGACCCCGCAGCCGCGGGACTCTCGATTTGAGAATACGACGGTAATTTGCAAATGTCTAGACTTAGGCTTAAAAACATGGCGTTAGAGGGTGAGAACTCGAAACTGCTATCGAACGTCCCCGTGGGTGGCACCAACACCTCCCACGGGACCAATGTAACTCGTAGGAACTTACCCCGCAGCCGCAGGACTCCCGGTTTTAGAATACGACGGTAATTTGCATATATCTAGACTTAGGGTTAAAAACATTGCGTTTGAGGGTGAGATCTCGAAACAACCCCCGAACGTCCTCGTGGTTGTTACCAACACCTCCCACGGGACCAATGTAACTCGTAGGAACTGACCCCGCAGCCGCGGGACTCCCGGTTTGAGAATACGACGGTAATTTGAATATTTCTAGACTTAGGCTTAAAAACATGGCGTTTGAGGGTGAGAACTCGAAACTACGACCGAATGTCCCCGTGGGTGGCACCAACACCTCCCACGGGACCAATGAAACCCGTAGGAACTGACCCCGCAGCCGCGGGACTCCCGGTTTGAGAATACGACGGTAATTTGCATATTTCTAGACTTAGGCTTTAAAACATGGCATTAGAGGGTGAGAACTCGAAACTGCCACCGAATGTCCCCGTGGGTGGCACCAACACCTCCCACGGGACCAATGTAACCCGTAGGAACTGACCCCGCAGCCGCGGGACTCCCGATTTTAGAATACGACGGTAATTTGCATATTTCTAGACTTAGGCTTAAAAACATGGCGTTAGAGGGTGAGATCGCGAAACAGCCCCCGAACGTCCTCGTGGTTGGCACCAACACGTCCCACGGGACCAAGGTAACTCGTAGGAACTGATCCCGCAGCCGCGGGACACCCGATTTGAGAATATGACGGTAATTTGCATATTTCTAGAGTTAGGCTTAAAAACATGGCGTTACAGGGTGAAAACACGAAACACTCCCCGAACGTCCCCGTGGGTGGCACCAACACCTCCCACGGGACCAATGTAACTCGTAGGAACTGTCCCCGCAGCCGCGGGACTCCCGATTTGAGAATACGACGGTAATTTGCATATTTCTAGACTTAGGCTTAAAAGTTGGCATTAGAGGGTGAAACCCGAAACACCCCCCGAACGTCCCCGTGGGTGGCACCAACACCTCCCACGGGACCAATGTAACTCGGAGGAACTGAGCCCGCGGCCGCGGGACTGCCGGTTTGAGAATACGACGGTAATTTGAAAATTTCTAGACTTAGGCTAAAAAACATGGCGTTAGAGGGTGAGAACTCGAAACTGCCACGGAACGTCCCCCTGGGTGGCACCAACACCTCCCACGGGACCAATGTAACTCGTAGGAACTGACCCCGCAGCCGCGGGACTCCCGGTTTGACAATACGACGGTAATTTGCAAATTTCTAGACTTAGGCTTAAAAACATGGCGTTAGAGGGTGAGAACTCGAAACTGCCACGGAACGTCCCACTGGGTGGCACCAACACCTCCCACGGGACCAATGTAACTCGTAGGAACTGACCCCGCAGCCGCGGGACTCCCGGTTTTAGAATACGACGGTAATTTGCATATTTGTAGACTTAGGCTTAAAAACATAGCGTTAGAGAGTGAAAACCCGAAACACCCCCCGAACGTCCCCGTGGGTGGCATCAACACCTCCCACGAGACCAATGTAACCCGTAGGAACTGACCTCGCAGCCGCGGGACTCCCGGTTTTAGAATACGACGGTAATTTGCATATTTCTAGACTTAGGCTTAAAAACATGGCGTTAGAGGGTGAGATCTCGAAACAGCCCCCGAACGTCCTTGTGGGTGGCACCAACACCTCCCACGGGACCAATGTAACTCGTAGGAACTGATCCCGCAGCCGCGGGACACCCGATTTGAGAATACGACGGTAATTTGCATATTTCTAGACTTAGGCTTAAAAACATTGCGTTAGATGAGAACCCGAAACACCCCACTATCGTCCCCGTGGGTGGCACCAACACCTCCCATGGGACCAATGTAACTAGTAGGAACTGACCTCGCAGCAGCGGGACTCCCGGTTTGGGAATACGATGGAAATTTGCATATTTCTAGACTTAAGCAAAACATGGCGTTAGAGGGTGAGATCTCGAAACAGCCCCCGAACGTCCTCGTGGTTGGCACCAACACCTCCCACGGGACCAATGTAACCCGTAGGAACTGACCCCGCAGCCGCGGGACTCCCGGTTTGAGAATACGATGGTAATTTGCATATTTCTAGACTTAGGGTTAAAAACATGGCGTTAGAGGGTGAGATCTCGAAACAGCCCCCGAACGTCCTCGTGGTTGGCACCAACACCTCCCACGGGACCAATGCATCCCGTAGGAACTGACCCCGCAGCCGCGGGACTCCCGGTTTTAGAATACGACGGTAATTTGCATATTTCGAGACTTAGGCTTAAAAACATGGTGTTAGAGGGTGAGATCTCGAAACAGCCCCCGAACGTCCTCGTGGGTGGCACCAACACCTCCCACGGGACCAATGTAACTCGTAGGAACTGACCCCGCAGCCGCGGGACTCCCGGTTTTAGAATACGACGGTAATTTGCATATTTCTAGACTTAGGGTTAAAAACATGGCGTTAGAGGTTGAGATCTCGAAACAGCCCCCGAACGTCCTCGTGGGTGGCACCAACACCTCCCACGGGACCAATGTAACTCGTAGGAACTGACCCCGCAGCCGCGGGGCTCCCGATTTGAGAATACGACGGTAATTTGCATGTTTCTAGACTTAGGCTTAAAAACATTGCGTTAGATGAGAACCCGAAACACCCCACTATCGTCCCCGTGGGTGGCACCAACACCTCCCATGGGACCAATGTAACTAGTAGGAACTGACCTCGCAGCCGCGGGACTCCCGGTTTGGGAATATGATGGAAATTTGCATATTTCTAGACTTAAGCAAAACGTGGCGTTAGAGGGTGAGATCTCAAAACAGCCCCCGAACGTCCTCGTGGTTGGCACCAACACCTCCCACGGGACCAATGAAACCCGTAGGAACTGACCCCGCAGCCGCGGGACTCCCGGTTTGAGAATACGACGGTAATTTGCATATTTCTAGACTTAGGCTTAAAAACATGGCGTTAGAGGGTGAGAACTCGAAACTGCCACCGAATGTCCCCGTGGGTGGCACCAACACCTCCCACGGGACCAATGTAACCCGTAGGAACTGACCCCGCAGCCGCGGGACTCCCGATTTTAGAATACGACGGTAATTTGCATATTTCTTGACTTAGGCTTAAAAACATGGCGTTAGAGGGTGAGATCTCGAAACAGCCCCCGAACGTCCTCGTGGTTGGCACCAACACCTCCCACGGGACCAATGTAACTCGTAGGAACTGTCCCCGCAGCCGCGGGACTCCCGGTTTGAGAATACGACGGTAATTTGCATATTTCTAGACTTAGGCTTAAAAGTTGGCGTTAGAGGGTGAAACCCGAAACACCCCCCGAACGTCCCCGTGGGTGGCACCAACACCTCCCACGGGACCAATGTAACTCGGAGGAACTGAGCCCGCGGCCGCGGGACTCCCGGTTTGAGAATACGACGGTAATTTGCAAATTTCTAGACTTAGGCTTAAAAACATGGCGTTAGAGGGTGAGAACTCGAAACTGCCACGGAACGTCCCCCTGGGTGGCACCAACACCTCCCACGGGACCAATGTAACTCGTAGGAACTGACCCCGCAGCCGCGGGACTCCCGGTTTGACAATACGACGGTAATTTGCAAATTTCTAGACTTAGGCTTAAAAACATGGCGTTAGAGGGTGAGAACTCGAAACTGCCACGGAACGTCCCAGTGGGTGGCACCAACACGTCCCACGGGACCAATGTAACTCGTAGGAACTGACCCCGCAGCCGCGGGACTCCCGGTTTTAGAATACGACGGTAATTTTCATATTTGTAGACTTAGGCTTAAAAACATGGCGTTAGAGAGTGAAAACCCAAAACACCCCCCGAACGTCCCCGTGGGTGGCATCAACACCTCCCACGAGACCAATGTAACCCGTAGGAACTGACCCCGCAGCCGCGGGACTCCCGGTTTTAGAATACTACGGTAATTTGCATATTTCTAGACTTAGGCTTAAAAACATGGCGTTAGAGGGTGAGATCTCGAAACAGCCCCCGAACGTCCTCGTGGGTGGCACCAACACCTCCCACGGGACCAATGTAACTCGTAGGAACTGACCCCGCAGCCGCGGGGCTCCCGATTTGAGAATACGACGGTAATTTGCATATTTCTAGACTTAGGCTTAAAAACATTGCGTTAGATGAGAACCCGAAACACCCCACTATCGTCCCCGTGGGTGGCACCAACACCTCCCATGGGACCAATGTAACTAGTAGGAACTGACCTCGCAGCCGCGGGACTCCCGGTTTGGGAATACTATGGAAATATGCATATTTTTAGACTTAAGCAAAACATGGCGTTAGAGGGTGAGATCTCGAAATAGCCCCCGAATGTCCTCGTGGTTGGCACCAACACCTCCCACGGGACCAATGTAACCCGTAGGAACTGACCCCGCAGCCGCGGGACTCCCGGTTTGAGAATACGACGGTAATTTGCATCTTTCTAGACTAAGGCTTAAAAACATGGCGTTAGAGGGTGAAAACCCGAAACACCCCCCGAACGTCCCCGTGGGTGGCACCAACACCTCCCACGGGACCAATGTAACCCGTAGGAACTAACCCCGCAGGCGCGGGACTCATGGTTTGAGAATACGATGGTAATTTGCATATTTCTAGACTTAGGCTTAAAAACATGGCGTTAGAGGGTGAGATCTCGAAACAGCTCCCGAACGTCATCGTGGGTGGCACCAACACCTCCCACGGGACCAATGTAACTCGTAGGAACTGACCCCGCAGCCACGGGACTCCCGGTTTTAGAATACGACGGTAATTTGCATATTTTTAGACTTAGGCTTAAAAACATGGCGTTAGACGGTGAGATCGCGAAACAACCCCCGAATGTCCTCGTGGGTGGCACCAACACGTCCCACGGGACCAATGTAACTCGTAGGAACTGATCCCGCAGCCGCGGGACACCCGATTTGAGAATATGACGGTAATTTGCATATTTCTAGACTTAGGCTTAAAAACATGGCGTTACAGGGTGAAAACACGAAACACCCCCCGAACGTCCCCGTGGGTGGCACCAACACCTCCCACGGGACCAATGTAACTCGTAGGAACTGTCCCCGCAGCCGCGGGACTCCCGGTTTTAGAATACGACGGTAATTTGCATATTTCTAGACTTAGGCTTAAAAACATGGCGTTAGAGGGTGAGATCTCGAAACAGCCCCCGAACGTCCTCGTGGGTGGCACCAACACCTCCCACGGGACCAATGTAACTCGTAGGAACTGACCCCGCAGCCGCGGGACTCCCGGTTTTAGAATACGACGGTAATTTGCATATTTCTAGACTTAGGGTTAAAAACATGGCGTTAGAGGTTGAGATCTCGAAACAGCCCCCGAACGTCCTCGTGGGTGGCACCAACACCTCCCACGGGACCAATGTAACTCGTAGGAACTGACCCCGCAGCCGCGGGGCTCCCGATTTGAGAATACGACGGTAATTTGCATATTTCTAGACTTAGGCTTAAAAACATTGCGTTAGATGAGAACCCGAAACACCACACTATCGTCCCCGTGGGTGGCACCAACACCTCCCATGGGACCAATGTAACTAGTAGGAACTGACCTCGAAGCCACGGGACTCCCGGTTTGGGAATATGATGGAAATTTGCATATTTCTAGACTTAAGCAAAACGTGGCGTTAGAGGGTGAGATCTCAAAACAGCCCCCGAACGTCCTCGTGGTTGGCACCAACACCTCCCACGGGACCAATGAAACCCGTAGGAACTGACCCCGCAGCCGCGGGACTCCCGGTTTGAGAATACGACGGTAATTTGCATATTTCTAGACTTAGGCTTAAAAACATGGCGTTAGAGGGTGAGAACTCGAAACTGCCACCGAATGTCCCCGTGGGTGGCACCAACACCTCCCACGGGACCAATGTAACCCGTAGGAACCGACCCCGCAGCCGCGGGACTCCCGATTTTAGAATACGACGGTAATTTGCATATTTCTAGACTTAGGCTTAAAAACATGGCGTTAGAGGGTGAGATCGCGAAACAGCCCCCGAACGTCCTCGTGGGTGGCACCAACACGTCCCACGGGACCAATGTAACTCGTAGGAACTGATCCCGCAACCGCGGGACACCCGATTTGAAAATATGACGGTAATTTGCATATTTCTAGACTTAGGCTTAAAAACATGGCGTTACAGGGTGAAAACACGAAACACCCCCCGAACGTCCCCGTGGGTGGCACCAACACCTCCCACGGGACCAATGTAACTCGTAGGAACTGTCCCCGCAGCCGCGGGACTCCCGGTTTGAGAATACGACGGTAATTTGCATATTTCTAGACTTAGGCTTAAAAGTTGGCGTTAGAGGGTGAAACCCGAAACACCCCCCGAACGTCCCCGTGGGTGGCACCAACACCTCCCATGGGACCAATGTAACTCGGAGGAACTGAGCACGCGGCCGCGGGACTCCCGGTTTGAGAATACGACGGTAATTTGCAAATTTCTAGACTTAGGCTTAAAAACATGGCGTTAGAGGGTGAGAACTCGAAACTGCCACAGAACGTCCCCCTGGGTGGCACCAACACCTCCCACGGGACCAATGTAACTCGTAGGAACTGACCCCGCAGCCGCGGGACTCCCGGTTTGACAATACGACGGTAATTTGCAAATTTCTAGACTTAGGCTTAAAAACATGGCGTTAGAGGGTGAGAACTCGAAACTGCCACGGAACGTCCCAGTGGGTGGCACCAACACCTCCCACGGGACCAATGTAACTCGTAGGAACTGACCCCGCAGCCGCGGGACTCCCGGTTTTAGAATACGACGGTAATTTGCATATTTGTAGACTTAGGCTTAAAAACATGGCGTTAGAGAGTGAAAACCCGAAACACCCCCCGAACGTCCCCGTGGGTGGCATCAACACCTCCCACGAGACCAATGTAACCCGTAGGAACTGACCCCGCAGCCGCGGGACTCCCGGTTTTAGAATACTACGGTAATTTGCATATTTCTAGACTTAGGCTTAAAAACATGGCGTTAGAGGGTGAGATCTCGAAACAGCCCCCGAACGTCCTCGTGGGTGGCACCAACACCTCCCACGGGACCAATGTAACTCGTAGGAACTGACCCCGCAGCGGCGGGGCTCCCGATTTGAGAATACGACGGTAATTTGCATATTTCTAGACTTAGGCTTAAAAACATTGCGTTAGATGAGAACCCGAAACACCCCACTATCGTCCCCGTGGGTGGCACCAACACCTCCCATGGGACCAATGTAACTAGTAGGAACTGACCTCGCAGCCGCGGGACTCCCGGTTTGGGAATACTATGGAAATTTGCATATTTTTAGACTTAAGCAAAACATGGCGTTAGAGGGTGAGATCTCGAAACAGCCCCCGAATGTCCTCGTGGTTGGCACCAACACCTCCCACGGGACCAATGTAACCCGTAGGAACTGACCCCGCAGCCGCGGGACTCCCGGTTTGAGAATACGACGGTAATTTGCATATTTCTAGACTTAGGCTTAAAAACATGGCGTTTGAGGGTGAGAACTTGAAACTGCGACCGAATGTCCCCGTGGGTGGCACCAACACCTCCCACGGGACCAATGTAACCCGTAGGAACTGACCCCGCAGCCGCGGGACTCCCGGTTTTAGAATACGACGGTAATTTGCATATTTCTAGACTTAGGCTTAAAAACATGGCGTTAGAGGGTGAGATCTCGAAACAGCCCCCGAACGTCATCGTGGGTGGCACCAACACCTCCCACGGAACCAATGTAACTCGTAGGAACTGACCCCGCAGCCGCGGGACTCCCGGTTTTAGAATACGACGGTAATTTGCATATTTCTAGACTTAGGCTTAAAAAGATGGCGTTAGAGGGTGAGATCGCGAAACAGCCCCCGAACGTCCTCGTGGATGGCACCAACACGTCCCACGGGACCAATGTAACTCGTACGAACAGATCCCGCAGCCGCGGGACACCCAATTTGAGAATATGACGGTAATTTGCATTTTTCTAGACTTAGGCTTAAAAACATGGCGTTACAGGGTGAAAACACGAAACACCCCCCGAACGTCCCCGTGGGTGGCACCAACACCTCCCACGGGACCAATGTAACTCGTAGGAACTGTCCCCGCAGCCGCGGGACTCCCGGTTTGCGAATACGACGGTAATTTGCATATTTCTAGAATTAGGCTTAAAAGTTGGCGTTAGAGGGTGAAACCCGAAACACCCCCCGAACGTCCCCGTGGGTGGCACCAACACCTCCCACGGGACCAATGTAACTCGGAGGAACTGAGCCCGCGGCCGCGGGACTCCCGGTTTGAGAATACGACGGTAATTTGCAAATTTCTAGACTTAGGCTTATAAACATGGCGTTAGAGGGTGAGAACTCGAAACTGCCACGGAACGTCACCCTGGGTGGCACCAACACCTCCCACGGGACCAATGTAACTCGTAGGAACTGACCCCGCAGCCGCGGGACTCCCGGTTTGACAATACGACGGTAATTTGCAAATTTCTAGACTTAGGCTTAAAAACATGGCGTTAGAGGGTGAGAACTCGAAACTGCCACGGAACGTCCCAGTGGGTGGCACTAACACCTCCCACGGGACCAATGTAACTCGTAGGAACTGACCCTGCAGCCGCGGGACTCTCGGTCTTAGAATACGACGGTAATTTGCATATTTGTAGACTTAGGCTTAAAAACATGGCGTTAGAGAGTGAAAACCCGAAACACCCCCCGAACGTCCCCGTGGGTGGCATCAACACCTCCCACGAGACCAATGTAACCCGTAGGAACTGACCCCGCAGCCGCGGGACTCCCGGTTTTAGAATTCTACGGTAATTTGCATATTTCTAGACTTAGGCTTAAAAACATGGCGTTAGAGGGTGAGATCTCGAAACAGCCCCCGAACGTCCTCGTGGGTGGCACCAACACCTCCCACGGGACCAATGTAACTCGTAGGAACTGACCCCGCAGCCGCGGGACTCCCGGTTTGACAATACGACGGTAATTTGCAAATTTCTAGACTTAGGCTTAAAAACATGGCGTTAGAGGGTGAGAACTCGAAACTGCCACGGAACGTCCCAGTGGGTGGCACTAACACCTCCCACGGGACCAATGTAACTCGTAGGAACTGACCCTGCAGCCGCGGGACTCCCGGTTTTAGAATACGACGGTAATTTGCATATTTGTAGACTTAGGCTTAAAAACATGGCGTTAGAGAGTGAAAACCCGAAACACCACCCGAACGTCCCCGTGGGTGGCATCAACACCTCCCACGAGACCAATGTAACCCGTAGGAACTGACCCTGCAGCCGCGGGACTCCCGATTTTAGAATACTACGGTAATTTGCATATTTCTAGACTTAGGCTTAAAAACTTGGCGTTAGAGGGTGAGATCTCGAAACAGCCCCCGAACGTCCTCGTGGGTGGCACCAACACCTCCCACGGGACCAATGTAACTCGTAGGAACTGACCCCGCAGCCGCGGGACTCCCGGTTTTAGAATACGACGGTAATTTGCATATTTCTAGACTTAGAGTTAAAAACATGGCGTTAGAGGTTGAGATCTCGAAACAGCCCCCGAACGTCCTCGTGGGTGGCACCAACACCTCCCACGGGACCAATGTAACTCGTAGGAACTGACCCCGCAGCCGCGGGGCTCCCGATTTGAGAATACGACGGTAATTTGCATATTTCTAGACTTAGGCTTAAAAACATTGCGTTAGATGAGAACCCGAAACACCCCACTATCGTCCCCGTGGGTGGCACCAACACCTCCCATGGGACCAATGTAACTAGTTGGAACTGACCTCGAAGCCACGGGACTCCCGGTTTGGGAATATGATGGAAATTTGCATATTTCTAGACTTAAGCAAAACGTGGCGTTAGAGGGTGAGATCTCAAAACAGCCCCCGAACGTCCTCGTGGTTGGCACCAACACCTCCCACGGGACCAATGAAACCCGTAGGAACTGACCCCGCAGCCGCGGGACTCCCGGTTTGAGAATACGACGGTAATTTGCATATTTCTAGACTTAGGCTTAAAAACATGGCGTTAGAGGGTGAGAACTCGAAACTGCCACCGAATGTCCCCGTGGGTGGCACCAACACCTCCCACGGGACCAATGTAACCCGTAGGAACTGACCCCGCAGCCGCGGGACTCCCGATTTTAGAATACGACGGTAATTTGCATATTTCTAGACTTAGGCTTAAAAACATGGCGTTAGAGGGTGAGATCGCGAAACAGCCCCCGAACGTCCTCGTGGGTGGCACCAACACGTCCCACGGGACCAATGTAACTCGTAGGAACTGATCCCGCAACCGCGGGACACCCGATTTGAAAATATGACGGTAATTTGCATATTTCTAGACTTAGGCTTAAAAACATGGCGTTACAGGGTGAAAACACGAAACACCCCCCGAACGTCCCCGTGGGTGGCACCAACACCTCCCACGGGACCAATGTAACTCGTAGGAACTGTCCCCGCAGCCGCGGGACTCCCGGTTTGAGAATACGACGGTAATTTGCATATTTCTAGACTTAGGCTTAAAAGTTGGCGTTAGAGGGTGAAACCCGAAACACCCCCCGAACGTCCCCGTGGGTGGCACCAACACCTCCCATGGGACCAATGTAACTCGGAGGAACTGAGCACGCGGCCGCGGGACTCCCGGTTTGAGAATACGACGGTAATTTGCAAATTTCTAGACTTAGGCTTAAAAACATGGCGTTAGAGGGTGAGAACTCGAAACTGCCACAGAACGTCCCCCTGGGTGGCACCAACACCTCCCACGGGACCAATGTAACTCGTAGGAACTGACCCCGCAGCCGCGGGACTCCCGGTTTGACAATACGACGGTAATTTGCAAATTTCTAGACTTAGGCTTAAAAACATGGCGTTAGAGGGTGAGAACTCGAAACTGCCACGGAACGTCCCAGTGGGTGGCACCAACACCTCCCACGGGACCAATGTAACTCGTAGGAACTGACCCCGCAGCCGCGGGACTCCCGGTTTTAGAATACGACGGTAATTTGCATATTTGTAGACTTAGGCTTAAAAACATGGCGTTAGAGAGTGAAAACCCGAAACACCCCCCGAACGTCCCCGTGGGTGGCATCAACACCTCCCACGAGACCAATGTAACCCGTAGGAACTGACCCCGCAGCCGCGGGACTCCCGGTTTTAGAATACTACGGTAATTTGCATATTTCTAGACTTAGGCTTAAAAACATGGCGTTAGAGGGTGAGATCTCGAAACAGCCCCCGAACGTCCTCGTGGGTGGCACCAACACCTCCCACGGGACCAATGTAACTCGTAGGAACTGACCCCGCAGCGGCGGGGATCCCGATTTGAGAATACGACGGTAATTTGCATATTTCTAGACTTAGGCTTAAAAACATTGCGTTAGATGAGAACCCGAAACACCCCACTATCGTCCCCGTGGGTGGCACCAACACCTCCCATGGGACCAATGTAACTCGTAGGAACTGACCCCGCAGCCATGGGACTCCCGGTTTGAGAATACGACGGTAATTTGCATATTTCTAGACTTAGGCTTAAAAGTTGGCGTTAGAGGGTGAAACCCGAAACACCCCCCGAACGTCCCCGTGGGTGGCACCAACACCTCCCATGGGACCAATGTAACTCGGAGGAACTGAGCCCGCGGCCGCGGGACTCCCGGTTTGAGAATACGACGGTAATTTGCAAATTTCTAGACTTAGGCTTAAAAACATGGCGTTAGAGGGTGAGAACTCGAAACTGCCACAGAACGTCCCCCTGGGTGGCACCAACACCTCCCACGGGACTAATGTAACTCGTAGGAACTGACCCCGCAGCCGCGGGACTCCCGGTTTGACAATACGACGGTAATTTGCAAATTTCTAGACTTAGGCTTAAAAACATGGCGTTAGAGGGTGAGAACTCGAAACTGCCACGGAACGTCCCAGTGGGTGGCACCAACACCTCCCACGGGACCAATGTAACTCGTAGGAACTGACCCCGCAGTCGCGGGACTCCCGGTTTTAGAATACGACGGTAATTTGCATATTTGTAGACTTAGGCTTAAAAACATTGCGTTAGATGAGAACCCGAAACACCCCACTATCGTCCCCGTGGGTGGCACCAACACCTCCCATGGGACCAATGTAACTAGTAGGAACTGACCTCGCAGCCGCGGGACTCCCGGTTTGGGAATACTATGGAAATTTGCATATTTTTAGACTTAAGCAAAACATGGCGTTAGAGGGTGAGATCTCGAAACAGCCCCCGAATGTCCTCGTGGTTGGCACCAACACCTCCCACGGGACCAATGTAACCCGTAGGAACTGACCCCGCAGCCGCGGGACTCCCGGTTTGAGAATACGACGGTAATTTGCATATTTCTAGACTTAGGCTTAAAAACATGGCGTTTGAGGGTGAGAACTCGAAACTGCGACCGAATGTCCCCGTGGGTGGCACCAACACCTCCCACGGGACCAATGTAACCCGTAGGAACTGACCCCGCAGCCGCGGGACTCCCGGTTTTAGAATACGACGGTAATTTACATATTTCTAGACTTAGGCTTAAAAACATGGCGTTACAGGGTGAGATCTCGAAACAGCCCCCGAACGTCATCGTGGGTGGCACCAACACCTCCCACGGAACCAATGTAAATCGTAGGAACTGACCCCGCAGCCGCGGGACTCCCGGTTTTAGAATACGACGGTAATTTGCATATTTCTAGACTTAGGCTTAAAAACATGGCGTTAGAGGGTGAGATCGCGAAACAGCCCCCGAACGTCCTCCTGGATGGCACCAACACGTCCCACGGGACCAATGTAACTCGTTCGAACTGATCCCGCAGCCGCGGGACACCCGATTTGAGAATATGACGGTAATTTGCATTTTTCTAGACTTAGGCTTAAAAACATGGCGTTACAGGGTGAAAACACGAAACACCCCCCGAACGTCCCCGTGGGTGGCACCAACACCTCCCACGGGACCAATGTAACTCGTAGGAACTGTCCCCGCAGCCGCGGGACTCCCGGTTTGCGAATACGACGGTAATTTGCATATTTCTAGACTTAGGCTTAAAAGTTGGCGTTAGAGGGTGAAACCCGAAACACCCCCCGAACGTCCCCGTGGGTGGCACCAACACCTCCCACGGGACCAATGTAACTCGGAGGAACTGAGCCCGCGGCCGCGGGACTCCCGGTTTGAGAATACGACGGTAATTTGCAAATTTCTAGACTTAGGCTTATAAACATGGCGTTAGAGGGTGAGAACTCGAAACTGCCACGGAACGTCACCCTGGGTGGCACCAACACCTCCCACGGGACCAATGTAACTCGTAGGAACTGACCCCGCAGCCGCGGGACTCCCGGTTTGACAATACTACGGTAATTTACAAATTTCTAGACTTAGGCTTAAAAACATGGCGTTAGAGGGTGAGAACTCGAAACTGCCACGGAACGTCCCAGTGGGTGGCACTAACACCTCCCACGGGACCAATGTAACTCGTAGGAACTGACCCTGCAGCCGCGGGACTCCCGGTTTTAGAATACGACGGTAATTTGCATATTTGTAGACTTAGGTTTAAAAACATGGCGTTAGAGAGTGAAAACCCGAAACACCCCCCGAACGTCCCCGTGGGTGGCATCAACACCTCCCACGAGACCAATGTAACCCGTAGGAACTGACCCCGCAGCCGCGGGACTCCCGGTTTTAGAATACTACGGTAATTTGCATATTTCTAGACTTAGGCTTAAAAACATGGCGTTAGAGGGTGAGATCTCGAAACAGCCCCCGAACGTCCTCGTGGGTGGCACCAACACCTCCCACGGGACCAATGTAACTCGTAGGAACTGACCTCGCAGCCGCGGGTCTCCCGATTTGAGAATACGACGGTAATTAGCATATTTCTAGACTTAGGCTTAAAAACATTGCGTTTGATGAGAACCCGAAACACCCCACTATCGTCCCCGTGGGTGGCACCAACACCTCCCATGGGACCAATGTAACTAGTAGGAACTGACCTCGCAGCCGCGGGACTCCCGGTTTGGGAATACTATGGAAATTTGCATATTTCTAGACTTAAGCAAAACATGGCGTTAGAGGGTGAGATCTCGAAACAGCCCCCGAATGTCCTCGTGGTTGGCACCAACACCTCCCACGGGACCAATGTAACCCGTAGGAACTGACCCCGCAGCCGCGGGACTCCCGGTTTGAGAATACGACGATAATTTGCATATTTCTAGACTTAGGCTTAAAAACATGGCGTTAGAGGGTGAGAACTCGAAACTGCCACGGAACGTCCCAGTGGGTGGCACTAACACCTCCCACGGGACCAATGTAACTCGTAGGAACTGACCCTGCAGCCGCGGGACTCTCGGTCTTAGAATACGACGGTAATTTGCATATTTGTAGACTTAGGCTTAAAAACATGGCGTTAGAGAGTGAAAACCCGAAACACCCCCCGAACGTCCCCGTGGGTGGCATCAACACCTCCCACGAGACCAATGTAACCCGTAGGAACTGACCCCGCAGCCGCGGGACTCCCGGTTTTAGAATTCTACGGTAATTTGCATATTTCTAGACTTAGGCTTAAAAACATGGCGTTAGAGGGTGAGATCTCGAAACAGCCCCCGAACGTCCTCGTGGGTGGCACCAACACCTCCCACGGGACCAATGTAACTCGTAGGAACTGACCCCGCAGCCGCGGGACTCCCGGTTTGACAATACGACGGTAATTTGCAAATTTCTAGACTTAGGCTTAAAAACATGGCGTTAGAGGGTGAGAACTCGAAACTGCCACGGAACGTCCCAGTGGGTGGCACTAACACCTCCCACGGGACCAATGTAACTCGTAGGAACTGACCCTGCAGCCGCGGGACTCCCGGTTTTAGAATACGACGGTAATTTGCATATTTGTAGACTTAGGCTTAAAAACATGGCGTTAGAGAGTGAAAACCCGAAACACCACCCGAACGTCCCCGTGGGTGGCATCAACACCTCCCACGAGACCAATGTAACACGTAGGAACTGACCCCGCAGCCGCGGGACTCCCGATTTTAGAATACTACGGTAATTTGCATATTTCTAGACTTAGGCTTAAAAACTTGGCGTTAGAGGGTGAGATCTCGAAACAGCCCCCGAACGTCCTCGTGGGTGGCACCAACACCTCCCACGGGACCAATGTAACTCGTAGGAACTGACCCCGCAGCCGCGGGACTCCCGGTTTTAGAATACGACGGTAATTTGCATATTTCTAGACTTAGAGTTAAAAACATGGCGTTAGAGGTTGAGATCTCGAAACAGCCCCCGAACGTCCTCGTGGGTGGCACCAACACCTCCCACGGGACCAATGTAACTCGTAGGAACTGACCCCGCAGCCGCGGGGCTCCCGATTTGAGAATACGACGGTAATTTGCATATTTCTAGACTTAGGCTTAAAAACATTGCGTTAGATGAGAACCCGAAACACCCCACTATCGTCCCCGTGGGTGGCACCAACACCTCCCATGGGACCAATGTAACTAGTTGGAACTGACCTCGAAGCCACGGGACTCCCGGTTTGGGAATATGATGGAAATTTGCATATTTCTAGACTTAAGCAAAACGTGGCGTTAGAGGGTGAGATCTCAAAACAGCCCCCGAACGTCCTCGTGGTTGGCACCAACACCTCCCACGGGACCAATGAAACCCGTAGGAACTGACCCCGCAGCCGCGGGACTCCCGGTTTGAGAATACGACGGTAATTTGCATATTTCTAGACTTAGGCTTAAAAACATGGCGTTAGAGGGTGAGAACTCGAAACTGCCACCGAATGTCCCCGTGGGTGGCACCAACACCTCCCACGGGACCAATGTAACCCGTAGGAACTGACCCCGCAGCCGCGGGACTCCCGATTTTAGAATACGACGGTAATTTGCATATTTCTAGACTTAGGCTTAAAAACATGGCGTTAGAGGGTGAGATCGCGAAACAGCCCCCGAACGTCCTCGTGGGTGGCACCAACACGTCCCACGGGACCAATGTAACTCGTAGGAACTGATCCCGCAACCGCGGGACACCCGATTTGAAAATATGACGGTAATTTGCATATTTCTAGACTTAGGCTTAAAAACATGGCGTTACAGGGTGAAAACACGAAACACCCCCCGAACGTCCCCGTGGGTGGCACCAACACCTCCCACGGGACCAATGTAACTCGTAGGAACTGTCCCCGCAGCCGCGGGACTCCCGGTTTGAGAATACGACGGTAATTTGCATATTTCTAGACTTAGGCTTAAAAGTTGGCGTTAGAGGGTGAAACCCGAAACACCCCCCGAACGTCCCCGTGGGTGGCACCAACACCTCCCATGGGACCAATGTAACTCGGAGGAACTGAGCACGCGGCCGCGGGACTCCCGGTTTGAGAATACGACGGTAATTTGCAAATTTCTAGACTTAGGCTTAAAAACATGGCGTTAGAGGGTGAGAACTCGAAACTGCCACAGAACGTCCCCCTGGGTGGCACCAACACCTCCCACGGGACCAATGTAACTCGTAGGAACTGACCCCGCAGCCGCGGGACTCCCGGTTTGACAATACGACGGTAATTTGCAAATTTCTAGACTTAGGCTTAAAAACATGGCGTTAGAGGGTGAGAACTCGAAACTGCCACGGAACGTCCCAGTGGGTGGCACCAACACCTCCCACGGGACCAATGTAACTCGTAGGAACTGACCCCGCAGCCGCGGGACTCCCGGTTTTAGAATACGACGGTAATTTGCATATTTGTAGACTTAGGCTTAAAAACATGGCGTTAGAGAGTGAAAACCCGAAACACCCCCCGAACGTCCCCGTGGGTGGCATCAACACCTCCCACGAGACCAATGTAACCCGTAGGAACTGACCCCGCAGCCGCGGGACTCCCGGTTTTAGAATACTACGGTAATTTGCATATTTCTAGACTTAGGCTTAAAAACATGGCGTTAGAGGGTGAGATCTCGAAACAGCCCCCGAACGTCCTCGTGGGTGGCACCAACACCTCCCACGGGACCAATGTAACTCGTAGGAACTGACCCCGCAGCGGCGGGGATCCCGATTTGAGAATACGACGGTAATTTGCATATTTCTAGACTTAGGCTTAAAAACATTGCGTTAGATGAGAACCCGAAACACCCCACTATCGTCCCCGTGGGTGGCACCAACACCTCCCATGGGACCAATGTAACTCGTAGGAACTGACCCCGCAGCCATGGGACTCCCGGTTTGAGAATACGACGGTAATTTGCATATTTCTAGACTTAGGCTTAAAAGTTGGCGTTAGAGGGTGAAACCCGAAACACCCCCCGAACGTCCCCGTGGGTGGCACCAACACCTCCCATGGGACCAATGTAACTCGGAGGAACTGAGCCCGCGGCCGCGGGACTCCCGGTTTGAGAATACGACGGTAATTTGCAAATTTCTAGACTTAGGCTTAAAAACATGGCGTTAGAGGGTGAGAACTCGAAACTGCCACAGAACGTCCCCCTGGGTGGCACCAACACCTCCCACGGGACTAATGTAACTCGTAGGAACTGACCCCGCAGCCGCGGGACTCCCGGTTTGACAATACGACGGTAATTTGCAAATTTCTAGACTTAGGCTTAAAAACATGGCGTTAGAGGGTGAGAACTCGAAACTGCCACGGAACGTCCCAGTGGGTGGCACCAACACCTCCCACGGGACCAATGTAACTCGTAGGAACTGACCCCGCAGTCGCGGGACTCCCGGTTTTAGAATACGACGGTAATTTGCATATTTGTAGACTTAGGCTTAAAAACATTGCGTTAGATGAGAACCCGAAACACCCCACTATCGTCCCCGTGGGTGGCACCAACACCTCCCATGGGACCAATGTAACTAGTAGGAACTGACCTCGCAGCCGCGGGACTCCCGGTTTGGGAATACTATGGAAATTTGCATATTTTTAGACTTAAGCAAAACATGGCGTTAGAGGGTGAGATCTCGAAACAGCCCCCGAATGTCCTCGTGGTTGGCACCAACACCTCCCACGGGACCAATGTAACCCGTAGGAACTGACCCCGCAGCCGCGGGACTCCCGGTTTGAGAATACGACGGTAATTTGCATATTTCTAGACTTAGGCTTAAAAACATGGCGTTTGAGGGTGAGAACTCGAAACTGCGACCGAATGTCCCCGTGGGTGGCACCAACACCTCCCACGGGACCAATGTAACCCGTAGGAACTGACCCCGCAGCCGCGGGACTCCCGGTTTTAGAATACGACGGTAATTTACATATTTCTAGACTTAGGCTTAAAAACATGGCGTTACAGGGTGAGATCTCGAAACAGCCCCCGAACGTCATCGTGGGTGGCACCAACACCTCCCACGGAACCAATGTAAATCGTAGGAACTGACCCCGCAGCCGCGGGACTCCCGGTTTTAGAATACGACGGTAATTTGCATATTTCTAGACTTAGGCTTAAAAACATGGCGTTAGAGGGTGAGATCGCGAAACAGCCCCCGAACGTCCTCCTGGATGGCACCAACACGTCCCACGGGACCAATGTAACTCGTTCGAACTGATCCCGCAGCCGCGGGACACCCGATTTGAGAATATGACGGTAATTTGCATTTTTCTAGACTTAGGCTTAAAAACATGGCGTTACAGGGTGAAAACACGAAACACCCCCCGAACGTCCCCGTGGGTGGCACCAACACCTCCCACGGGACCAATGTAACTCGTAGGAACTGTCCCCGCAGCCGCGGGACTCCCGGTTTGCGAATACGACGGTAATTTGCATATTTCTAGACTTAGGCTTAAAAGTTGGCGTTAGAGGGTGAAACCCGAAACACCCCCCGAACGTCCCCGTGGGTGGCACCAACACCTCCCACGGGACCAATGTAACTCGGAGGAACTGAGCCCGCGGCCGCGGGACTCCCGGTTTGAGAATACGACGGTAATTTGCAAATTTCTAGACTTAGGCTTATAAACATGGCGTTAGAGGGTGAGAACTCGAAACTGCCACGGAACGTCACCCTGGGTGGCACCAACACCTCCCACGGGACCAATGTAACTCGTAGGAACTGACCCCGCAGCCGCGGGACTCCCGGTTTGACAATACTACGGTAATTTACAAATTTCTAGACTTAGGCTTAAAAACATGGCGTTAGAGGGTGAGAACTCGAAACTGCCACGGAACGTCCCAGTGGGTGGCACTAACACCTCCCACGGGACCAATGTAACTCGTAGGAACTGACCCTGCAGCCGCGGGACTCCCGGTTTTAGAATACGACGGTAATTTTCATATTTGTAGACTTAGGTTTAAAAACATGGCGTTAGAGAGTGAAAACCCGAAACACCCCCCGAACGTCCCCGTGGGTGGCATCAACACCTCCCACGAGACCAATGTAACCCGTAGGAACTGACCCCGCAGCCGCGGGACTCCCGGTTTTAGAATACTACGGTAATTTGCATATTTCTAGACTTAGGCTTAAAAACATGGCGTTAGAGGGTGAGATCTCGAAACAGCCCCCGAACGTCCTCGTGGGTGGCACCAACACCTCCCACGGGACCAATGTAACTCGTAGGAACTGACCTCGCAGCCGCGGGTCTCCCGATTTGAGAATACGACGGTAATTAGCATATTTCTAGACTTAGGCTTAAAAACATTGCGTTTGATGAGAACCCGAAACACCCCACTATCGTCCCCGTGGGTGGCACCAACACCTCCCATGGGACCAATGTAACTAGTAGGAACTGACCTCGCAGCCGCGGGACTCCCGGTTTGGGAATACTATGGAAATTTGCATATTTCTAGACTTAAGCAAAACATGGCGTTAGAGGGTGAGATCTCGAAACAGCCCCCGAATGTCCTCGTGGTTGGCACCAACACCTCCCACGGGACCAATGTAACCCGTAGGAACTGACCCCGCAGCCGCGGGACTCCCGGTTTGAGAATACGACGATAATTTGCATATTTCTAGACTTAGGCTTAAAAACATGGCGTTTGAGGCTGAGAACTCGAAACTACGACCGAATGTCCCCGTGGGTGGCACCAACACCTCCCACGGGACCAATGTAACCCGTAGGAACTGACCCCGCAGCCGCGGGACTCCCGGTTTTAGAATACGACGGTAATTTGCATATTTCTAGACTTAGGCTTAAAAACATGGCGTTAGAGGGTGAGATCTCGAAACAGCCCCCGAACGTCCTCGTGGGTGGCACCAACACCTCCCACGGGACCAATGTAACTCGTAGGAACTGACCCCGCAGCCGCGGGACTCCCGGTTTTAGAATACGACGGTAATTTGCATATTTCTAGACTTAGGGTTAAAAACATGGCGTTAGAGAGTGAGATCTCGAAACAGCCCCCGAACATCTTCGTGGGTGGCACCAACACCTCCCACGGGACCAATGTAACTCATAGGAACTGACCCCGCAGCCGGGGGGCTCCTGATTTGAGAATACGACGGTAATTTGCATATTTCTAGACTTAGGCTTAAAAACATTGCGTTAGATGAGAACCCGAAACAACCCACTATCGTCCCCGTGGGTGGCACCAACACCTCCCATGGGACCAATGTAACTAGTAGGAACTGACCTCGCAGCAGCGGGACTCCCGGTTTGGGAATACGATGGAAATTTGCATATTTCTAGACTTAAGCAAAACATGGCGTTAGAGGGTGAGATCTCGAAACAGCCCCCGAACGTCCTCGTGGTTGGCACCAACACCTCCCACGGGACCAATGTAACCCGTAGGAACTGACCCCGAAGCCGCGGGACTCCCGGTTTGAGAATACGATGGTAATTTGCATATTTCTAGAGTTAGGCTTAAAAACATGGCGTTAGAGGGTGAGAACTCGAAACTGGCACCGAACGTCCCCGTGGGTGGCACCAACACCTCCCACGGGACCAATGTAACTCGTAGGAACTGACCCCGCAGCCGCGGGACTCCCGGTTTTAGAATACGACGGTAATTTGCATATTTCTAGACTTAGGCTTAAAAACATGGCGTTAGAGGGTGAGATCTCGAAACAGCCCCCGAACGTCCTCGTGGTTGGCACCAACACCTCCCACGGGACCAATGCATCCCGTAGGAACTGACCCCGCAGCCGCGGGACTCCCGGTTTTAGAATACGACGGTAATTTGCATATTTCGAGACTTAGGCTTAAAAACATGGTGTTAGAGGGTGAGATCTCGAAACAGCCCCCGAACGTCCTCGTGGGTGGCACCAACACCTCCCACGGGACCAATGTAACTCGTAGGAACTGACCCCGCAGCCGCGGGACTCCCGGTTTTAGAATATGACGGTAATTTGCATATTTCTAGACTTAGGGTTAAAAACATGGCGTTAGAGGGTGAGATCTCGAAACAGCCCCCGAACGTCCTCGTGGGTGGCACCAACACCTCCCACGGGACCAATGTAACTCGTAGGAACTGACCCCGCAGCCGCGGGGCTCCCGATTTGAGAATACGACGGTAATTTGCATATTTCTAGACTTAGGCTTAAAAACATTGCATTATATGAGAACCCGAAACACCCCACTATCGTCCCCGTGGGTGGCACCAACACCTCCCATGGGACCAATGTAACTAGTAGGAACTGACCTCGCAGCCGCGGGACTCCCGGTTTGGGAATATGATGGAAATTTGCATATTTCTAGACTTAAGCAAAACATGGCGTTAGAGGGTGAGATCTCAAAACAGCCCCCGAACGTCCTCGTGGTTGGCACCAACACCTCCCACGGGACCAATGTAACCCGTAGGAACTGAACCCGCAGCCGCGGGACTCCCGGTTTTAGAATACAACGGTAATTTGCATATTTCTAGACTTAGGCCTAAAAATATGGCGTTAGAGGGTGAGATCTCGAAACAGCCCCCGAACGTCCTCGTGGGTGGCACCAACACCTCCCACGGGAACAATGTAACTCGTAGGAACTGACCCCGCAGCCGCGGGGCTCCCGATTTGAGAATACGACGGTAATTTGCATATTTCTAGACTTAGGCTTAAAAACATTGCGTTAGATGAGAATCCGAAACACCCCACTATCGTCCCCCTGGGTGGCACCAACACCTCCCATGGGACCAATGTAACTAGTAGGAACTGACCTCGCAGCCGCGGGACTCCCGGTTTGGGAATACTATGGAAATTTGCATATTTTTAGACTTAAGCAAAACATGGCGTTAGAGGGTGAGATCTCGAAACAGCCCCCGAACGTACTCGTGGTTGGCACCAACACCTCCCACGGGACCAATGTAACCCGTAGGAACTGACCCCGCAGCCGCGGGACTCCCGGTTTGAGAATACGACGGTAATTTGCATATTTCTAGACTTAGGCTTAAAAACATGGCGTTTGAGGGTGAGAACTCGAAACTGCGACCGAATGTCCCCGTGGGTGGCACCAACACCTCCCACGGGACCAATGTAACCCGTAGGAACTGACCCCGCAGCCGCGGGACTCCCGGTTTTAGAATACGACGGTAATTTGCAAATTTCTAGACTTAGGCTTAAAAACATGGCGTTAGAGGGTGAAAACCCGAAACACCCCCCGAACGTCCCCGTGGGTGGCATCAACACCTCCCACGAGACCAATGTAACCCGTAGGAACTGACCCCGCAGCCGCGGAACTCCCGGTTTTAGAATACTACGGTAATTTGCATATTTCTAGACTTAGGCTTAAAAACATGGCGTTAGAGGGTGAGATCTCGAAACAGCCCCCGAACGTCCTCGTGGGTGGCACCAACACCTCCCACGGGACCAATGTAACTCGTAGGAACTGACCCCGCAGCCGCGGGGCTCCCGATTTGAGAATACGACGGTAATTTGCATATTTCTAGACTTAGGCTTAAAAACATGGCGTTAGAGAGTGAGATCTCGAAACAGCCCCCGAACATCTTCGTGGGTGGCACCAACACCTCCCACGGGACCAATGTAACTCATAGGAACTGACCCCGCAGCCGGGGGGCTCCTGATTTGAGAATACGACGGTAATTTGCATATTTCTAGACTTAGGCTTAAAAACATTGCGTTAGATGAGAACCCGAAACAACCCACTATCGTCCCCGTGGGTGGCACCAACACCTCCCATGGGACCAATGTAACTAGTAGGAACTGACCTCGCAGCAGCGGGACTCCCGGTTTGGGAATACGATGGAAATTTGCATATTTCTAGACTTAAGCAAAACATGGCGTTAGAGGGTGAGATCTCGAAACAGCCCCCGAACGTCCTCGTGGTTGGCACCAACACCTCCCACGGGACCAATGTAACCCGTAGGAACTGACCCCGAAGCCGCGGGACTCCCGGTTTGAGAATACGATGGTAATTTGCATATTTCTAGAGTTAGGCTTAAAAACATGGCGTTAGAGGGTGAGAACTCGAAACTGGCACCGAACGTCCCCGTGGGTGGCACCAACACCTCCCACGGGACCAATGTAACTCGTAGGAACTGACCCCGCAGCCGCGGGACTCCCGGTTTTAGAATACGACGGTAATTTGCATATTTCTAGACTTAGGCTTAAAAACATGGCGTTAGAGGGTGAGATCTCGAAACAGCCCCCGAACGTCCTCGTGGTTGGCACCAACACCTCCCACGGGACCAATGCATCCCGTAGGAACTGACCCCGCAGCCGCGGGACTCCCGGTTTTAGAATACGACGGTAATTTGCATATTTCGAGACTTAGGCTTAAAAACATGGTGTTAGAGGGTGAGATCTCGAAACAGCCCCCGAACGTCCTCGTGGGTGGCACCAACACCTCCCACGGGACCAATGTAACTCGTAGGAACTGACCCCGCAGCCGCGGGACTCCCGGTTTTAGAATATGACGGTAATTTGCATATTTCTAGACTTAGGGTTAAAAACATGGCGTTAGAGGGTGAGATCTCGAAACAGCCCCCGAACGTCCTCGTGGGTGGCACCAACACCTCCCACGGGACCAATGTAACTCGTAGGAACTGACCCCGCAGCCGCGGGGCTCCCGATTTGAGAATACGACGGTAATTTGCATATTTCTAGACTTAGGCTTAAAAACATTGCATTATATGAGAACCCGAAACACCCCACTATCGTCCCCGTGGGTGGCACCAACACCTCCCATGGGACCAATGTAACTAGTAGGAACTGACCTCGCAGCCGCGGGACTCCCGGTTTGGGAATATGATGGAAATTTGCATATTTCTAGACTTAAGCAAAACATGGCGTTAGAGGGTGAGATCTCAAAACAGCCCCCGAACGTCCTCGTGGTTGGCACCAACACCTCCCACGGGACCAATGTAACCCGTAGGAACTGAACCCGCAGCCGCGGGACTCCCGGTTTTAGAATACAACGGTAATTTGCATATTTCTAGACTTAGGCCTAAAAATATGGCGTTAGAGGGTGAGATCTCGAAACAGCCCCCGAACGTCCTCGTGGGTGGCACCAACACCTCCCACGGGAACAATGTAACTCGTAGGAACTGACCCCGCAGCCGCGGGGCTCCCGATTTGAGAATACGACGGTAATTTGCATATTTCTAGACTTAGGCTTAAAAACATTGCGTTAGATGAGAATCCGAAACACCCCACTATCGTCCCCCTGGGTGGCACCAACACCTCCCATGGGACCAATGTAACTAGTAGGAACTGACCTCGCAGCCGCGGGACTCCCGGTTTGGGAATACTATGGAAATTTGCATATTTTTAGACTTAAGCAAAACATGGCGTTAGAGGGTGAGATCTCGAAACAGCCCCCGAACGTACTCGTGGTTGGCACCAACACCTCCCACGGGACCAATGTAACCCGTAGGAACTGACCCCGCAGCCGCGGGACTCCCGGTTTGAGAATACGACGGTAATTTGCATATTTCTAGACTTAGGCTTAAAAACATGGCGTTTGAGGGTGAGAACTCGAAACTGCGACCGAATGTCCCCGTGGGTGGCACCAACACCTCCCACGGGACCAATGTAACCCGTAGGAACTGACCCCGCAGCCGCGGGACTCCCGGTTTTAGAATACGACGGTAATTTGCAAATTTCTAGACTTAGGCTTAAAAACATGGCGTTAGAGGGTGAAAACCCGAAACACCCCCCGAACGTCCCCGTGGGTGGCATCAACACCTCCCACGAGACCAATGTAACCCGTAGGAACTGACCCCGCAGCCGCGGAACTCCCGGTTTTAGAATACTACGGTAATTTGCATATTTCTAGACTTAGGCTTAAAAACATGGCGTTAGAGGGTGAGATCTCGAAACAGCCCCCGAACGTCCTCGTGGGTGGCACCAACACCTCCCACGGGACCAATGTAACTCGTAGGAACTGACCCCGCAGCCGCGGGGCTCCCGATTTGAGAATACGACGGTAATTTGCATATTTCTAGACTTAGGCTTAAAAACATTGCGTTAGATGAAAACCCGAAACACCCCACTATCGTCCCCCTGGGTGGCACCAACACCTCCCATGGGACCAATGTAACTAGTAGGAACTGACCTCGCAGCCGCGGGACTCCCGGTTTGGGAATACTATGGAAATTTGCATATTTTTAGACTTAAGCAAAACATGGCGTTAGAGGGTGAGATCTCGAAACAGCCCCCGAACGTCCTCGTGGTTGGCACCAACACCTCCCACGGGACCAATGTAACCCGTAGGAACTGACCCCGCAGCCGCGGGACTCCCGGTTTGAGAATACGACGGTAATTTGCACATTTCTAGACTTAGGCTTAAAAACATGGCGTTTGAGGGTGAGAACTCGAAACTGCGACCGAATGTCCCCGTGGGTGGCACCAACACCTCCCACGGGACCAATGTAACTCGTAGGAACTGACCCCGCAGCCGCGGGACTCCCGGTTTTAGAATACGACAGTAATTTGCATATTTGTAGACTTAGGCTTAAAAACATGGCGTTAGAGAGTGAAAACCCGAAACACCCCCCGAACGTCCCCGTGGGTGGTATCAACACCTCCCACGAGACCAATGTAACCCGTAGGAACTGACCCCGCAGCCGCGGGACTCCCGGTTTTAGAATACTACGGTAATTTGCATATTTCTAGACTTAGGCTTAAAAACATGGCGTTAGAGGGTGAGATCTCGAAACAGCCCCCGAACGTCCTCGTGGGTGGCACCAACACCTCCCACGGGACCAATGTAACTCGTAGGAACTGACCCCGCAGCCGCGGGACTCCCGGTTTTAGAATACGACGGTAATTTTCATATTTCTAGACTTAGGGTTAAAAGCATGGCGTTAGATGAGAACCCGAAACACCCCACTATCGTCCCCGTGGGTGGCACCCACACCTCCCATGGGACCAATGTAACTAGTAGGAACTGACCTCGCAGCAGCGGGACTCCCGGTTTGGGAATACGATGGAAATTTGTATATTTCTAGACTTAAGCAAAACATGGCGTTAGAGGGTGAGATCTCGAAACAGCCCCCGAACGTCCTCGTGGTTGGCACCAACATCTCCCACGGGACCAATGTAACCCGTAGGAACTGACCCCGCAGCCGCGGGACTCCCGGTTTGAGAATACGATGGTAATTTGCATATTTCTAGACTTAGGCTTAAAAACATGGCGTTAGAGGGTGAGAACTCGAAACTGGCACCGAACGTCCCCGTGGGTGGCACCAACACCTCCCACGGGACCAATGTAACTCGTAGGAACTGACCCCGCAGCCGCGGGACTCCCGGTTTGACAATACGACGGTAATTTGCAAATTTCTATACTTAGGCTTAAAAACATGGAGTTAGAGGGTGAGAACTCGAAACTGCCACGGAACGTCCCAGTGGGTGGCACCAACACCTCCCACGGGACCAATGTAACTCGTAGGAACTGACCCCACAGCCGCGGGACTCCCGGTTTTAGAATACGACGGTAATTTGCATATTTGTAGACTTAGGCTTAAAAACATGGCGTTAGAGAGTGAAAACCCGAAACACCCCCCGAACGTCCCCGTGGGTGGCACCAACACCTCCCACGGGACCAATGTAACTCGTAGGAACTGACCCCGCAGCCGCGGGACTCCCGATTTCAGAATACGACAGTAATTTGCAAATTTCTAGACTTAGGCTTAAAAACATGGTGTTGGAGGGTGAGACCTCGAAACTGGCACCGAACGTCCCCGTGGGTGGCACCAACACCTCCCACGGGACCAATGTAACTCTTAGAAACTGCCCCCGCAGATGCGGGACTCCCGGTTTTAGAATACGACGGTAATTTGCATATTTCTAGACTTAGGCTTAAAAACATGGCGTTAGAGGGTGAGATCTCGAAACATCCCCTGAACGTCCTCATTGGTGGCACCAACACCTCCCACGGGACCAATGTAACTCGTAGGAACTGAGCCCGCAGCCGCGGGACTCCCGATTTGAAAATACGACGGTAATTCGCATATTTCTAGACGTAGGCTTAAAAACATGGCATTAGAGGGTGAGAACCCGAAACACCCCACTAACGTCCCCGTGGGTGGCACCAACACCTCCCATGGGACCAATGTAACTCGTAGGAACTGACCCCGCAGCCGCTGGACTCCCGGTTTGGGAATACGATGGAAATTTGCATATTTCTTGACTTAAGTAAAACATGGCGTTAGAGGGTGAGATCTCGAAATAGCCCCCGAACGTCCTCGTGGGTGGCACCAACACCTCCCACGGGACCAATGTAACCCGTAGGAACTGACCCCGCAGCCGCGGGACTCCCGGTTTGAGAATACGACGCTAATTTGCATATTTCTAGACTTAGGCTTAAAAACTTGGTGTTGGAGGGTGAGAACTCTAAACTGGCACCGAACGTCCCCGTGGGTGGCACCAACACCTCCCACGGGACCAATGTAACTCGTAAGAACTGACCCCGCAGCCGCGGGACTCCCGGTTTTAGAATACGACGGTAATTTGCATATTTCTTGACTTAGGCTTAAAAACAAGGCGTTAGAGGGTGAGAACTCGAAATACCCCCCGCACGTCCTCGTGGGTGGCACCAACACCTCCCACGGGACCAATGTAACCCGTAGGAACTGACCCCGCAGCCGCGGGACTCCCGGTTTGAGAATACGACGCTAATTTTCATATTTCTAGACTTAGGCTTAAAAACTTGGTGTTGGAGGGTGAGAACTCCAAACTGGCACCGAACGTCCCCGTGGGTGGCACCAACACCTCCCACGGGACCAATGTAACTCTTACGAACTGCCCCCGCAGCCGCGGGACTCCCGGTTTTAGAATACGACGATAATTTGCATATTTCTAGACGTAGGCTTAAAAACATGGCGTTAGAGGGTGAGAACCCGAAACACCCCACGAACGTCCCCGTGGGTGGCACCAACACCTCCCATGGGACCAATGTAACTCGTAGGAACTGACCCCGCAGCCGCGGGACTCCCGGTTTGGGAATACGATGGAAATTTGCATATTTCTTGACTTAAGCAAAACATGGCGTTAGAGGGTGAGATCTCGAAATAGCCCCCGAACGTCCTCGTGGGTGGCACCAACACCTCCCACGGGACCAATGTAACCCGTAGGAACTGACCCCGCAGCCGCGGGACTCCCGGCTTGAGAATACGACGGTAATTTGCATATTTCTAGACTTAGGTTTAAAAACATGGCGTTAGAGGGTGAGAACTCGAAACTGCCACCGAATGTCGCCGTGGGTGGCACCAACACCTCCCACGGGACCAATGTAACTCGTAGGAACTGACCCCGCAGCCGCGGGACTCCCGGTTTTATAATACGACCGTAATTTGTATATTTCTAGACTTAGGCTTAAAAACATGGCGTTAGAGGGTGAGATCTCGAAACAGCCCCCGAACGTCCTCGTGGGTGGCACCAACAGCTCCCACGGGACCAATGTAACTCGTAATAACTGATCCCGCAGCCGCGGGACTCCCGATTTGAGAATACGACGGTAATTTGCATATATCTAGACTTAGGCTTAAAAACATGGCGTTAGAGGGTGAAAACCCGAAACACCCACCGAACGTCCCCGTGGGTGGCACCCACACCTCCCACGGGACCAATGTAACTCGTAGGAACTGACCCCGCAGCCGCGGGACTCCCAGTTTGAGAATACGACGGTAATTTATAAATTTCTAGACTTTGGCTTTAAAACATGGCGTTAGAGGGTGAGAACTCGAAACTGCCACGGAATGTCCCAGTGGGTGGCACCAACACCTCCCACGGGACCAACGTAACTCGTAGGAACTGTCCCCGCAGCCACGGGACTCCCAGTTTTAGAATAAGACGGTAATTTGCATATTTGTAGACTTAGGCTTAAAAACATGGCGTTAGAGAGTGAAAACCCGAAACACCCCCCGAATGTCCCCGTGGGTGGCACCAACACCTCCCACGGGACCAATGTAACCTGTAGGAACTGACCCCGCAGTCGCGGGACTCCCGGTTTGAGAATACGACGGTAATTTTCATATTTCTAGACTTAGGCTTAAAAGATGGCGTAAGAGGGTGAAAACCCGAAACACCCCCCGAACGTCCCCGTGGGTGGCACTAACACCTCTCACGGGACCAATGTAACTCGTAGGAACTGACCTCGCAGCCGCGGGACTCCCGGTTTGAGAATACGACGGTAATTTGCAAATTTCTAGACTTAGGCTTAAAAACATGGCGTTAGAGGGTGAGAACTCGAAACTGCCACGGAACGTCCCCGTGGGTGGCACCAACACCTCCCACGGGACCAATGTATCTCGTAGGAACTGACCCCGCAGCCGCGGGACTCCCGATTTTTGAATACAATAGTAATTTGCAAATTTCTAGACTTAGGCTTAAAACATGGCGTTAGAGGGTGAGATCCCGAAACATCCCCCGAACGTCCCCGTGGGTGGCACCAACACCTCCCACGGGACCAATGTTACTCGTAGGAACTGACCTCGCAGCCGCGGGACTCTCGGTTTGAGAATACGACGGTAATTTGCAAATTTCTAGACTCAGGCTTAAAAACATGGCGTTAGAGGGTGAAAACCCAAAACAACCCCCGAACGTCCCCGTGGGTGGCACCAACACCTCTTACAGAACCAATGTAACTCATAGGAACTGACCCCGCAGCCGTGGGACTCCTGATTGGAGAATACGACGGTAATTTGCATATTTCTACACTTAGGCTTAAAAACATGGCGTTAGAGGGTGAAAACCCGAACACCTCCCGAACGTCCCCGTGGGTGGCACCAACACCTCCCACGAGACCAATGTAACTCGTAGGAACTGATCCCGCAGCCATGGGACTCCCGGTTTGAGAATACGACGGTAATTTGCATATTTCTAGACTAAGGCTTAAAAAAAAGGCGTTAGAGGGTGAAAACCCGAAACACCCACCGAACGTCCCCGTGGGTGGCACCAACACCTCCCACGGGACCAATGTAATTCATAGGAACTAACCCCGCAGCCGCGGGACTCCAGATTTGAGAATACGACGGTAATTTGCATATTTTTAGACTTAGGGTTAAAAACATGGCGTAAAAGGGCGAAAAGCCGAAACACCCCCCGAACGTCCCCGTGGGTGGCACTAAGACCTCCCACGGGACCAATGTAACTCGTAAGAACTGACCCCGCAGCCGCGGGACTCCCGGTTTTAGAATACAACAGTAATTTGCATATTTCTAGACTTAGGCTGAAAAACCTGGCATTAGAGGGTGAGAACTCGAAACTGGCACCGAACGTCCCCGTGGGTGGCACCAACACCTCCCACGGGACCAATGTAACTCGTAGGAACTGACCCCGCAGCCGCAGGACTCCCGGTTTTAGAATACGATGGTAATTTGCATATTTCTAGACTTAGGCTTAAAAACATGGCGTTAGAGGGTGAGATCTCGAAACAGCCCCTGAACGTCCTCGTGGGTGGCACCAACACCTCCCACGGAACCAATGTAACTCGTAGGAACTGACCCCGCAGCCGCGGGGCTCCCGATTTGAGAATATGACGGTAATTTGCATATTTTTAGACTTAGGGATAAAAACATGGTGTTGGAGGGTGAGAACCCGAAACTGGCACCGAACGTCCCCGTGGGTGGCACCAACACCTCCCATGGGAACAATGTAACTCGTAGGAACTGACCCCGCAGCCGCGGGACTCCCTGTTTGGGAATACGAGGGAAATTTGCATATTTCTAGACTTAAGCAAAACATGGCGTTAGAGGGTGAGATCTCAAAACAGCCCCCGAACATCCTCGTGGGTGGCACCAACACCTCCCACGGGACCAATGTAACCCGTAGGAACTGACCCCGCAGCCGCGGGACTCCCGATTTGAGAATACGACGGTAATTTGCATATTTCTGGACTTAGGCTTAAAAACATGGCGTTAGAGGGTGAGAACTCGAAACTGCCACCGAATGTCGCCGTGGGTGGCACCAACACCTCCCACGGGACCAATGTAACTCGTAAGAACTGACCCCGCAGCCGCGGGACTCCCGGTTTTAGAATACGACGGTAATTTCCATATTTCTAGACTTAGGCTTAAAAACAAGGCGTTAGAGGGTGAGAACTCGAAATACCCCCCGAACGTCCTCGTGGGTGGCACCAACACCTCCCACGGGACCAATGTAACCCGTAGGAACTGACCCCGCAGCCGCGGGACTCCCGGTTTGAGAATACGACGCTAATTTGCATATTTCTAGACTTAGGCTTAAAAACTTGGTGTTGGAGGGTGAGAACTCCAAACTGGCACCGAACGTCCCCGTGGGTGGCACCAACACCTCCCACGGGACCAATGTAACTCTTAGGAACTGCCCCCGCAGCCGCGGGACTCCCGGTTTTAGAATACGACGATAGTTTGCATATTTCTAGACGTAGGCTTAAAAACATGGCGTTAGAGGGTGAGAACCCGAAAAACCCCACGAACGTCCCCGTGGGTGGCACCAACACCTCCCATGGGACCAATGTAACTCGTAGGAACTGACCCCGCAGCCGCGGGACTCCCGGTTTGGGAATACGATGGAAATTTGCATATTTCGTGACTTAAGCAAAACATGGCGTTAGAGGGTGAGATCTCGAAATAGCCCCCGAACGTCCTCGTGGGTGGCACCAACACCTCCCACGAGACCAATGTAACCCGTAGGAACTGACCCCGCAGCCGCGGGACTCCCGGCTTGAGAATACGACGGTAATTTGCATATTTCTAGACTTAGGTTTAAAAACATGGCGTTAGAGGGTGAGAACTCGAAACTGCCACCGAATGTCGCCGTGGGTGGCACCAACACCTCCCACGGGACCAATGTAACTCGTAGGAACTGACCCCGCAGCCGCGGGACTCCCGGTTTTATAATACGACGGTAATTTGTATATTTCTAGACTTAGGCTTAAAAACATGGCGTTAGAGGGTGAGATCTCGAAACAGCCCCCGAACGTCCTCGTGGGTGGCACCAACAGCTCCCACGGGACCAATGTAACTCGTAGGAACTGATCCCGCAGCCGCGGGACTCTCGATTTGAGAATACGACGGTAATTTGCATATATCTAGACTTAGGCTTAAAAACATGGCGTTAGAGGGTGAAAACCCGAAACACCCACCGAACGTCCCCGTGGGTGGCACCCACACCTCCCACGGGACCAATGTAACTCGTAGGAACTGACCCCGCAGCCGCGGGACTCCCGGTTTGAGAATACGACGGTAATTTACAAATTTCTAGACTTTGGCTTAAAAACATGGCGTTAGAGGGTGAGAACTCGAAACTGCCACGGAATGTCCCAGTGGGTGGCACCAACACCTCCCACGGGACCAACGTAACTCGTAGGAACTGTCCCCGCAGCCGCGGGACTCCCAGTTTTAGAATAAGACGGTAATTTGCATATTTGTAGACTTAGGCTTAAAAACATGGCGTTAGAGAGTGAAAACCCGAAACACCCCCCGAATGTCCCCGTAGGTGGCACCAACACCTCCCACGGGACCAATGTAACCTGTAGGAACTGACCCCGCAGTCGCGGGACTCCCGGTTTGAGAATACGACGGTAATTTGCATATTTCTAGACTTAGGCTTAAAAGATGGCGTAAGAGGGTGAAAACCCGAAACACCCCCCGAACGTCCCCGTGGGTGGCACTAACACCTCTCACGGGACCAATGTAACTCGTAGGAACTGACCCCGCAGCCGCGGGACTCCCGGTTTGAGAATACGACGGTAATTTGCAAATTTCTAGACTTAGGCTTAAAAACATGGCGTTAGAGGGTGAGAACTCGAAACTGCCACGGAACGTCCCCGTGGGTGGCACCAACACCTCCCACGGGACCAATGTATCTCGTAGGAACTGACCCCGCAGCCGCGGGACTCCCGATTTTAGAATACGATAGTAATTTGCAAATTTTTAGACTTAGGCTTAAAACATGGCGTTAGAGGGTGAGATCCCGAAACATCCCCCGAACGTCCCCGTGGGTGGCACCAACACCTCCCACGGGACCAATGTTACTCGTAGGAACCGACCTCGCAGCCGCGGGACTCTCGGTTTGAGAATACGACGGTAATTTGCAAATTTCTAGACTCAAGCTTAAAAACATGGCGTTAGAGGGTGAAAACCCAAAACAGCCCCCGAACGTCCCCGTGGGTGGCACCAACACCTCTTACAGAACCAATGTAACTCATAGGAACTGACCCCGCAGCCGTGGGACTCCCGATTGGAGAATACGACGGTAATTTGCATATTTCTACACTTAGCCTTAAAAACATGGCGTTAGAGGGTGAAAACCCGAACACCTCCCGAACGTCCCCGTGGGTGGCACCAACACCTCCCACGGGACCAATGTAACTTGTAGGAACTGATCCCGCAGCCATGGGACTCCCGGTTTGAGAATACGACGGTAATTTGCATATTTCTAGACTAAGGCTTAAAAAAAAGGCGTTAGAGGGTGAAAACCCGAAACACCCCCCGAACGTCCCCGTGGGTGGCACCAACACCTCCCACGGGACCAATGTAATTCATAGGAACTGACCCCGCAGCCGCGGGACTCCAGATTTGAGAATACGACGGTAATTTGCATATTTTTAGACTTAGGGTTAAAAACATGGCGTAAGAGGGCGAAAACCCAAAACACCCCCCGAACGTCCCCGTGGGTGGCACTAACACCTCCCACAGGACCAATGTAACTCGTAAGAACTGACCCCGCAGCCGCGGGACTCCCGGTTTTAGAATACAACAGTAATTTGCATATTTCTAGACTTAGGCTTAAAAACATGGCATTTGAGGGTGAGAACTCGAAACTGGCACCGAACGTCCCCGTGGGTGGCACCAACACCTCCCACGGGACAAATGTAACTCGTAGGAACTGACCCCGCAGCCGCAGGACTCCCGGTTTTAGAATACGACGGTAATTTGCATATTTCTAGACTTAGGCTTAAAAACATGGCGTTAGAGGGTGAGATCTCGAAACAGCCCCTGAACGTCCTCGTGGGTGGCACCAACACCTCCCACGGAACCAATGTAACTCGTAGGAACTGACCCCGCAGCCGCGGGGCTCCCGATTTGAGAATATGATGGTAATTTGCATATTTTTAGACTTAGGGATAAAAACATGGTGTTGGAGGGTGAGAACCCGAAACTGGCACCGAACGTCCCCGTGGGTGGCACCAACACCTCCCATGGGAACAATGTAACTCGTAGGAACTGACCCCGCAGCCGCGGGACTCCCTGTTTGGGAATACGAGGGAAATTTGCATATTTCTAGACTTAAGCAAAACATGGCGTTAGAGGGTGAGATCTCAAAACAGCCCACGAACGTCCTCGTGGGTGGCACCAACACCTCCCACGGGACCAATGTAACCCGTAGGAACTGACCCCGCAGCCGCGGGACTCCCGGTTTGAGAATACGACGGTAATTTGCATATTTCTGGACTTAGGCTTAAAAACATGGCGTTAGAGGGTGAGAACTCGAAACTGCCACCGAATGTCGCCGTGGGTGGCACCAACACCTCCCACGGGACCAATGTAACTCGTAAGAACTGACCCCGCAGCCGCGGGACTCCCGGTTTTAGAATACGACTGTAATTTGCATATTTCTAGACTTAGGCTTAAAAACATGGCATTAGAGGGTGAGATCTCGAAACAGCCCCCGAACGTCCTCGTGGGTGGCACCAACACCTCCCACGGGACCAATGTAACTCGTAGGAACTTATCCCGCAGCCGCGGGACTCCCGATTTGAGAATACAACGGTAATTTGCATATTTCTAGATTTATGCTTAAAAACATGGCGTTCGAGGGTGAAAACCCGAAACACCCCCCGAACGTCCCCGTGGGGGGCACCAACACCTCCCACGGGACCAATGTAACTCGTAGGAACTGACCCCGCAGCCGCGGGACTCCCGGTTTGAGAATACGATGGTAATTTGCATATTTCTAGACTTAGGCTTAAAAGATGGCGTTAGAGGGTGAAAACCCAAAACAGCCCCTGAACGTCCCCGTGGGTGGCACCAACACCTCCCACGGGACCAATGTAACTCATAGGAACTGACCCCGCAGCCGCGGGACTCCCGGTTTGAGAATACGATGGTAATTTGAAAATTTCTAGATTAGGCTTAAAAACATGGCGTTAGAGGGTGAGAACTCGAAACTGCCACGGAACGTCCCAGTGGGTGGCACCAACACCTCCCACGGGACCAATGTAACTCGTAGGAACTGACCCCGCAGCCGAGGGACTCCCGGTTTTAGAATACGACGATAATTTGCATAATTGTAGACTTAGGCATAAAAACATGGCTTTAGAGAGTGAAAACCCGAAACACCCCCCGGACGTCCCCGTGGGTGGCACCAACACCTCCCACGGGACCAATGTAACTCGTAGGAACTGACCCCGTAGCCGCGGGACTCCCGGTTTGAGAAAACGACGGTAATTTGAAGATATCTAGACTTAGGCTTAAAAACATGGCGTCAGAGGGTGAGATCCCGAAATAGCCCCCGAACGTCCCCGTGGGTGGCACCAACACCTCCGACGGGACCAATGTTACACGTAGGAACTGACCTCGCAGTCGTGGGACTCTCGATTTGAGAATATGACGGTAATATGCAAATTTCTAGACTCCGGCTTAAAAACTTGGCGTTAGAGGGTGAAAACCCGAAACGGCCCCCGAACGTCCCCGTGGGTGGCACCAACACCTCCTACGGGACCAATGTAACTCGTAGGAACTGACCCCGCAGCCGCGGGACTCCCGATTTGAGAATACGATGGTAATTGGAAAATTTCTAGACTTAGGCTTAAAAACATGGCGTTAGAGGGTGAGAACTCGAAACTGGCACCGAACGTCCCCGTGGGTGGTACCAACACCTCCCACGGGACCAATGTAACTCGTAGGAACTGACCCCGCAGCCGCAGGACTCCCGGTTTTAGAATACGACGGTAATTTGCATATTTCTAGACTTTGGCTTAAAAACATGGCGTTAGAGGGTGAGATCTCAAAACAGCCCCTGAACATCCTCGTGGGTGGCACCAACACCTCCCACGGAACCAATGTAACTTGTAGGAACTGACCCCGCAGCCGCGGGGCTCCCGATTTGAGAATACGACGGTAATTTGCATATTTTTAGACTTAGGGTTAAAAACATGGCGTTAGAGGGTGAGAACCCGAAACGCCCCACGAACGTCCCGGTGGGAGGCACCAACACCTCCCATGGGACCAATGAAACTCGTAGGACCTGACCCCGCAGCCGCGGGACTCCCAGTTTGGGAATACGATGGAAATTTGCATATTTCTAGACTTAAGCAAAACATGGCGTTACAGGGTGAGATCTCGAAACAGCCCCCGAACGTCCTCGTGGGTGGCACCAACACCTCCCACGGGACCAATGTAACCCGTAGGAATTGACCCCGCAGCCGCGGGACTCCCGGTTTGAGAATACGACGGTAATTTGAATATTTGTAGACTTTGGCTTAAAAACATGGCGTTAGAGGGTGAGAACTCAAAACTGCCACCGAATGTCGCCGTGGGTGGCACCAACACCTCCCACGGGACCAATGTAACTCGTAAGAACTGACCCCGCAGCCGCGGGACTCCCGGTTTTAGAATACGACAGTAATTTGCATATTTCTAGACTTAGGCTTAAAAACATGGCGTTAGAGGGTGAGATCTCGAAACAGCCCCCGAACATCCTCGTGGGTGGCACCAACACCTCCCACGGAACCAATGTAACTCGTAGGAACTGACCCCGCAGCCGCGGGGCTCCCGATTTGAGAATATGAAGGTAATTTGCATATTTTTAGACTTAGGGTTAAAAACATGGCGTTAGAGGGTGAAAACCCGAAACGGCTCCCGAACGTCCCCGTGGGTGGCACCAACACCTCCTACGGGACCAATGTAACTCGTAGGAACTGACCCCGCAGCCGCGGGACTCCCGATTTGAGAATACGATGGTAATTGGCAAATTTCTAGACTTAGGCTTAAAAACATGGCGTTAGAGGGTGAGAACTCGAAACTGGCACCGAACGTCCCCGTGGGTGGTACCAACACCTCCCACGGGACCAATGTAACTCGTAGGAACTGACCCCGCAGCCGCAGGACTCCCGGTTTTAGAATACGACGGTAATTTGCATATTTCTAGACTTAGGCTTAAAAACATGGCGTTAGAGGGTGAGATCTCAAAACAGCCCCTGAACATCCTCGTGGGTGGCACCAACACCTCCCACGGAACCAATGTAACTCGTAGGAACTGACCCCGCAGCCGCGGGACTCCCGATTTGAGAATACGACGGTAATTTGCATATTTTTAGACTTAGGGTTAAAAACATGGCGTTAGAGGGTGAGAACCCGAAACGCCCCACGAACGTCCCCGTGGGAGGCACCAACACCTCCCATGGGACCAATGAAACTCGTAGGAACTGACCCCGCAGCCGCGGGACTCCCTGTTTGGGAATACGATGGAAATTTGCATATTTCTAGACTTAAGCAAAACATGGCGTTAGAGCGTGAGATCTCGAAACAGCCCCCGAACGTCCTCGTGGGTGGCACCAACACCTCCCACGGGACAATTGTAACCCGTAGGAATTGACCCCGCATCCGCGGGACTCCCGGTTTGAGAATACGACGGTAATTTGAATATTTCTAGACTTTGGCTTAAAAACATGGCGTTAGAGGGTGAGAACTCAAAACTGCCACCGAATGTCGCCGTGGGTGGCACCAACACCTCCCACGGGACCAATGTAACTCGTAAGAACTGACCCCGCAGCCGCGGGACTCCCGGTTTTAGAATACGACAGTAATTTGCATATTTCTAGACTTAGGCTTAAAAACATGGCGTTAGAGGGTGAGATCTCGAAACAGCCCCCGAACATCCTCGTGGGTGGCACCAACACCTCCCACGGGACCAATGTAACTCGTAGGAACTGATCCCGCAGCCGCGGGACTCCAGATTTGAGAATACGACGGTAATTTGCATATTTCTAGACTTAGGCTTAAAAACATGGCGTTAGAGGGTGAAAACCCGAAACACCCCCCGAACGTCCCCGTGGGTGGCACCAACACCTCCCACGGGACCAATGTAACTCGTAGGAACTGACCCCGCAGCCGCGGGACTCCCGGTTTGAGAATACGATGATAATTTGCATATTTCTAGACTTAGGCTTAAAAGATGGCGTTAGAGGGTGAAAACCCAAAACACCCCCCGAACGTCCCCGTGGGTGGAACTAACACCTCCCACGGGACCAATGTAACTCGTAGGAACTGACCCCGCAGCCGCAGGACTCCCGGTTTTAGAATACGACGGTAATTTGCATATTTCTAGACTATGGCTTAAAAACATGGCGTTAGAGGGTGAGATCTCAAAACTGCCCCTGAACATCCTCGTGGGTGGCACCAACACCTCCCACGGAACCAATGTAACTCGTAGGAACTGACCCCGCAGCCGCGGGGCTCCCGATTTGAGAATATGACGGTAATTTGCATATTTTTAGACTTAGGGTTAAAAACATGGCGTTAGAGGGTGAAAACCCGAAACGGCCCCCGAACGTCCCCGTGGGTGGCACCAACACCTCCTACGGGACCAATGAAACTCGTAGGAACTGACCCCGCAGCCGCGGGACTCCCGATTTGAGAATACGATGGTAATTGGCAAATTTCTAGACTTAGGCTTAAAAACATGGCGTTAGAGGGTGAGAACTCGAAACTGGCACCGAACGTCCCCGTGGGTGGTACCAACACCTCCCACGGGACCAATGTAACTCGTAGGAACTGACCTCGCAGCCGCAGGACTCCCGGTTTTAGAATACGACGGTAATTTGTATATTTCTAGACTTAGGCTTAAAAACATGGCGTTAGAGGGTGTAAACCCGAAACATCCCCCGAATGTCCCCGTGGGTGGCACCAACACCTCCCATGGGACCAATGTAACTCGTAGGAACTAACCCCGCAGCCGCGGGACTCCCGGTATTAGAATACGACGGTAATTTGCATATTTCTAGACTTAGGCTTAAAAACATGGCATTAGAGGGTGAGATGTCGAAACTTCCACCGAACGTCCCCGTGGGTGGCACCAACACCTCCCACGGGACCAATGTAACGCGCAGGAACTGACTCCGCAGCCGCGGGACTCCCGATTTGGGAATACAACGGTAATTTGCATATTTCTAGACTTAAGCAATACATGGCGTTAGAGCGTGAGATCTCGAAACAGCCCCCGAACGTCCTCGTGGGTGGCACCAACACCTCCCACGGGACAATTGTAACCCGTAGGAATTGACCCCGCATCCGCGGGACTCCCGGTTTGAGAATACGACGGTAATTTGAATATTTCTAGACTTTGGCTTAAAAACATGGCGTTAGAGGGTGAGAACTCAAAACTGCCACCGAATGTCGCCGTGGGTGGCACCAACACCTCCCACGGGACCAATGTAACTCGTAAGAACTGACCCCGCAGCCGCGGGACTCCCGGTTTTAGAATACGACAGTAATTTGCATATTTCTAGACTTAGGCTTAAAAACATGGCGTTAGAGGGTGAGATCTCGAAACAGCCCCCGAACATCCTCGTGGGTGGCACCAACACCTCCCACGGGACCAATGTAACTCGTAGGAACTGATCCCGCAGCCGCGGGACTCCCGATTTGAGAATACGACGGTAATTTTCATATTTCTAGACTTAGGCTTAAAAACATGGCGTTAGAGGGTGAAAACCCGAAACACCCCCCGAACGTCCCCGTGGGTGGCACCAACACCTCCCACGGGACCAATGTAACTCGTAGGAACTGACTCCGCAGCCGCGGGACTACCGGTTTGAGAATACGACGATAATTTGCATATTTCTAGACTTAGTCTTAAAAGATGGCGTTAGAGGGTGAAAACCCAAAACACCCCACGAACGTCCCCGTGGGTGGAACCAACACCTCCCACGGGACCAATGTAACTCGTAGGAACTGACCCCGCAGCCGCGGGACTCCCGGTTTGAGAATTCGACGGTAATTTGAAAATTTCTAGACTTAGTCTTAAAAACATGGCGTTCGAGGGTGAGAACTCGAAACTGCCACGGAACGTCCCAGTGGGTGGCACCAACACCTCCCTCGGGACCAATGTAACTCGTAGGAACTGACCCCGTTGCCGCAGGACTCCCGGTTTTAGAATACGACGGTAATTTGCATATTTCTAGACTTAGGCTTAAAAACATGGCGTTAGAGGGTGAGATCTCAAAACAGCCCCTGAACATCCTCGTGGGTGGCACCAACACCTCCCACGGAACCAATGTAACTTGTAGGAACTGACCCCGCAGCCGCGGGGCTCCCGATTTGAGAATACGACGGTAATTTGCATATTTTTAGACTTAGGGTTAAAAACATGGCGTTAGAGGGTGAGAACCCGAAACGCCCAACGAACGTCCCCGTGGGAGGCACCAACACCTCCCATGGGACCAATGAAACTCGTAGGACCTGACCCCGCAGCCGCGGGACTCCCAGTTTGGGAATACGATGGAAATTTGCATATTTCTAGACTTAAGCAAAACATGGCGTTAGAGCGTGAGATCTCGAAACAGCCCCCGACGTCCTCGTGGGTGGCACCAACACCTCCCACGGGACCAATGTAACCCGTAGGAATTGACCCCGCAGCCGCGGGACTCCCGGTTTGAGAATACGACGGTAATTTGAATATTTTTAGACTTTGGCTTAAAAACATGGCGTTAGAGGGTGAGAACTCAAAACTGCCACCGAATGTCGCCGTGGGTGGCACCAACACCTCCCACGGGACCAATGTAACTCGTAAGAACTGACCCCGCAGCCGCGGGACTACCGGTTTTAGAATACGACAGTAATTTGCATATTTCTAGACTTAGGCTTAAAAACATGGCGTTAGAGGGTGAGATCTCGAAACAGCCCCCGAACATCCTCGTGGGTGGCACCAACACCTCCCATGGAACTAATGTAACTCGTAGGAACTGACCCCGCAGCCGCGGGGCTCCCGATTTGAGAATATGACGGTAATTTGCATATTTTTAGACTTAGGGTTAAAAACATGGCGTTAGAGGGTGAAAACCCGAAACGGCCCGCGAACGTCCCCGTGGGTGGCACCAACACCTCCTACGGGACCAATGTAACTCGTAGGAACTGACCCCGCAGCCGCGGGACTCCCGATTTGAGAATACGATGGTAATTGGCAAATTTCTAGACTTAGGCTTAAAAACATGGCGTTAGAGGGTGAGAACTTGAAACTGGCACCGAACGTCCCCGTGGGTGGTACCAACACCTCCCACGGGACCAATGTAACTCGTAGGAACTGACCCCGCAGCCGCAGGACTCCCGGTTTTAGAATACGATGGTAATTTGCATATTTCTAGACTTAGGCTTAAAAACATGGCGTTAGAGGGTGAGATCTCAAAACAGCCCCTGAACATCCTCGTGGGTGGCACCAACACCTCCCACGGAACCAATGTAACTCGTAGGAACTGACCCCGCAGCCGCGGGACTCCCGATTTGAGAATACGACGGTAATTTGCATATTTTTAGACTTAGGGTTAAAAACATGGCGTTAGAGGGTGAGAACCCAAAACGCCCCACGAACGTCCCCGTGGGAGGCACCAACACCTCCCATGGGACCAATGAAACTCGTAGGAACTGACCCCGCAGCCGCGGGACTCCCTGTTTGGGAATACGATGGAAATTTGCATATTTCTAGACTTAAGCAAAACATGGCGTTAGAGCGTGAGATCTCGAAACAGCCCCCGAACGTCCTCGTGGGTGGCACCAACACCTCCCACGGGACAATTGTAACCCGTAGGAATTGACCCCGCATCCGCGGGACTCCCGGTTTGAGAATACGACGGTAATTTGAATATTTCTAGACTTTGGCTTAAAAACATGGCGTTAGAGGGTGAGAACTCAAAACTGCCACCGAATGTCGCCGTGGGTGGCACCAACACCTCCCACGGGACCAATGTAACGCGTAAGAACTGACCCCGCAGCCGCGGGACTCCCGGTTTTAGAATACGACAGTAATTTGCATATTTCTAGACTTAGGCTTAAAAACATGGCGTTAGAGGGTGAGATCTCGAAACAGCCCCCGAACATCCTCGTGGGTGGCACCAACACCTCCCACGGGACCAATGTAACTCGTAGGAACTGATCCCGCAGCCGCGGGACTCCCGATTTGAGAATACGACGGTAATTTGCATATTTCTAGACTTAGGCTTAAAAACATGGCGTTAGAGGGTGAAAACCCGAAACACCCCCCGAACGTCCCCGTGGGTGGCACCAACACCTCCCACGGGACCAATGTAACTCGTAGGAACTGACCCCGCAGCCGCGGGACTCCCGGTTTGAGAATACGATGATAATTTGCATATTTCTAGACTTAGGCTTAAAAGATGGCGTTAGAGGGTGAAAACCCAAAACACCCCCCGAACGTCCCCGTGGGTGGAACCAACACCTCCCACGGGACCAATGTAACTCGTAGGAACTGACCCCGCAGCCGCAGGACTCCCGGTTTTAGAATACGATGGTAATTTGCATATTTCTAGACTATGGCTTAAAAACATGGCGTTAGAGGGTGAGATCTCAAAACTGCCCCTGAACATCCTCGTGGGTGGCACCAACACCTCCCACGGAACCAATGTAACTCGTAGGAACTGACCCCGCAGCCGCGGGGCTCCCGATTTGAGAATATGACGGTAATTTGCATATTTTTAGACTTAGGGTTAAAAACATGGCGTTAGAGGGTGAAAACCCGAAACATCCCCCGAACGTCCCCGTGGGTGGCACCAACACCTGCCACGGGACCAATGTAACTCGTAGGAACTGACCCCGCAGCCGCGGGACTCCCGGTTTGAGAATACGACGATAATTTGCATATTTCTAGGCTTAGGCTTAAAAACATGGCGTTAGAGGGTGAAAACCCGAAACACCTCCCGAACGTCCCCGTGGGTGGCACCAACACCTCCCACGGAACCAATGTAACTCGTAGGAACTGACCCCGCATCCGCGGGACTCCCGGTTTGAGAATACGACGGTAATTTACAAGTTTTTAGACTTAGGCTTAAAAACATGGCGTTAGAGGGTGAGAACTCGAAACTGCCACCGAACGTCCCCGTGGGTGGCACCAACGCCTCCCACGGGACCAATGTAAGTCGCAGGAACTGACTCCGCAGCCGCGGGACTGCCAGTTTGGGAATACGACGGTAATTTGCATATTTCTAGACTTAAGCAAAACATGACGTTAGAGGGTGAGATCTCGAAACAGCCCCCGAACGTCCTCGTGGGTGGCACCAACACCTCCCACAGGACCAATGTAACTCGTAGGAACTGACCCCGCAGCCGCGGGACTCCCGGTTTGAGAATACGGCGGTAGTTTGCAAATTTCTAGACTTAGGATTAAAAACATGGCGTTAGAGGGTGAAAACCCGAAGCAGCTCCCGAACGTCCCCGTGGGTGGCACCAACACCTCCCAAGGGACCAATGTAACTCCTAGTAACTGACCCCGCAGCCGCGGGACTCCCGATTTGAGAATACGACGGTAATTTGCATATTTCTAGACTTAGGCTTAAAAACATGGCGTTAGAGGGTGAGAACCCGAAACACCCCCCGAACGTCCCCTTGGGTGGCACCAACGCCTCCCACGATACCAATGTAACTCGTAGGCACTCACCCCGCAACCGCGGGACTCCTGGTTTGAGAATATGACGATAATTTGCAAATTATAGACTTAGGCTTAAAAACATGGCGTTAGAGGCTGAAAATCCTAAACATCCCCCGAACGTCCCCGTGGGTGGCACCAACACCTCCCACGGGACCAATGTAACTCGTAGGAACTGACTCCGCAGCCGCGGGACTCCCGGTTTGAGAATACGATGATAATTTGCATATTTCTAGACTTAGGCTTAAAAACATGGCGTTAGAGGGTGAAAACCAGAAACACCTCCCGAACGTCCCCGTGGGTGGCACCAACACCTCCCACGGAACCAATGTAACTCGTAGGAACTGACCCTGCATCCGCGGGGCTCCCGGTTTTAGAATACGACGGTAATTTGCATATTTCTAGACTTAGGCTTAAAAACATGGCGTTAGAGGGTGAAAACCCGAAACATCCCCCGAACGTCCCCGTGGGTGGCACCAACACCTCCCAAGGGACCAATGTAACTCGTAGTAACTGACCCCGCAGCCGCGGGACTCCCGATTTGAGAATACGACGGTAATTTGCATATTTCTAGACTTAGTCTTAAAAACATGGCGTTAGAGGGTGAGAACCCGAAACACCCCCCGAACGTCCCCTTGGGTGGCACAAACGCCTCCCACGGGACCAATATAACTCGTAGGCACTCACCCCGCAGCCGCGGGACTCCTGGTTTGAGAATACGATGATAATTTGCAAATTTATAGACTTAGGCTTAGAAACATGGCGTTAGAGGGTGAAAATCCTAAACATCCCCCGAACGTCCCCGTGGGTGGCACCAACACCTCCCACGGGACCAATGTAACTCGTAGGAACTGACCCCGCAGCCGCGGGACTCCCGGTTTGAGAATACGACGGTAATTTGCATATTTCTAGGCTTAGGCTTAAAAACATGGCGTTAGAGGGTGAAAACCCGAAACACCTCCCGAACGTCCCCGTGGGTGGCACCAACACCTCCCACGGAACCAATGTAACTCGTAGGAACTGATCCCGCATCCGCGGGACTCCCGGTTTGAGAATACGACGATAATTTACAAGTTTTTAGACTTAGGCTTAAAAACATGGCGTTAGAGGGTGAAAACTCGAAACTGCCACCGAACGTCCCCGTGGGTGGCACCAACGCCTCCCACGGGACCAATGTAAGTCGCAGGAACTGACTCCGCAGCCGCGGGACTGCCAGTTTGGGAATACGACGGTAATTTGAATATTTCTAGACTTAAGCAAAACATGACGTTAGAGGGTGAGATCTCGAACAGCCCCCGAACGTCCTCGTGGGTGGCACCAACACCTCCCACAGGACCAATGTAACTCGTAGGAACTGACCCCGCAGCCGCGGGACTCCCGGTTTGAGAATACGGCGGTAGTTTGCATATTTCTAGACTTAGGCTTAAAAACATGGCGTTAGAGGGTAAGAACTCGAAACTGCCACCGAATGTCCCCGTGGGTGGCATCAGCACCTCCCACGGGACCAATGTAACTCATAGGAACTGACCCCGCAGCCGCGGGACTCTCGGTTTTAGAATACGATGGTAATTTGTATATTTCTAGACTTTGGCTTAAAAACATGGCGTTAGAGGGTGAGAACTCGAAACTGCCACCGAATGTCCCCGTGGGTGGCATCAGCACCTCCCACGGGACCAATGTAACTCGTAGGAACTGACCCCGCAGCCGCGGGACTCTCGGTTTTAGAATACGACGGTAATTTGTATATTTCTAGACTTTGGCCTAAAAACATGGCGTTAGAGGGTGAAAACCCGAAACACCCCCCGAACGTCCCCGTGGTTGGCACCAACACCTCCCACGGGACCAATGTAACTCGTAGGAACTGACCCCGCAGCCGCGGGACTCCCGATTTGAGAATACGATGGTAATTTACAAATTTCTAGACTTAGGCTTAAAAACATGGCGTTAGAGGGTGAGAACTCGAAACTGTAACCGAACGTCCCCGTGGGTGGCACCAACACCTCCCACGGGACCAATGTAACTCGCAGGAACTGACTCCGCAGCCTCGGGACTCCCGGTTTGGGAATACGACGGTAATTTGCATATTTCTAGACTTAAGCAAAACATGGCGTTAGAGGGTGAGATCTCGAAACAGCCCCCGAACGCCCTCGTGGGTGGCACCAACACCTCCCACGGGACCAATATAACTCGTAGGAACTGACCCCGCAGCCGCGGGACTCGCGATTTGAGAATACGACGGTAATTTGCATATTTATAGACTTAGGCTTAAAAACATGGAATTAGAGCGTGAGAACTCGAAACTGCCACCGAACGTCCCCATGGGTGGCACTAACACCTCGCACGGTACCAATGTCACTCGTAGGAACTGACCCCACAGCCGCGGGACTCCCGATTTGAGAATACGACGGTAATTTGCGTATTTCTAGACTTAGGCCTAAAAACATGGCGTTAGAGGGTGAGATGTCGAAACATCCCCCGAACGTCCCCGTGGGTGGCACCAACACCTCCCACGGGACCAATGTAACTCGCAGGAACTGACTCCGCAGCCGCGGGACTCCCGGTTTGGGAATACGACGGTAATTTGCATATTTCTAGATTTAGGCTTAAAAACATGGCGTTAGAGGGTGAAAACCAGAAACACCTCCCGAACGTCCCCGTGGGTGGCACCAACACCTCCCACGGAACCAATGTAACTCGTAGGAACTGACCCTGCATCCGCGGGGCTCCCGGTTTTAGAATACGACGGTAATTTGCATATTTCTAGACTTAGGCTTAAAAACATGGCGTTAGAGGGTGAAAACCCGAAACATCCCCCGAACGTCCCCGTGGGTGGCACCAACACCTCCCAAGGGACCAATGTAACTCGTAGTAACTGACCCCGCAGCCGCGGGACTCCCGATTTGAGAATACGACTGTAATTTGCATATTTCTAGACTTAGGCTTAAAAACATGGCGTTAGAGGGTGAGAACCCGAAACACCCCCCGAACGTCCCCGTGGGTGGCACGAACACCTCCCACGGGACCAATGTAACTCGTAGGAGCTGACATCGCAGTCGGGGGACTCCCGGTTTTAGAATACGACGGTAATTTGCATATTTCTAGACGTAGGCTTAAAAACATGGCGTTAGAGGGTGAGATCTCGAAACAGCCCTCGAACGCCCTCGTGGGTGGCACCAACACCTCCCACGGGACCAATATAACTCGTAGGAACTGACCCCGCAGCCGCGGGACTCCGGATTTGAGAATACGATGGTAATTTGCATATTTATAGACTTGGGCTTAAAAACATGGAATTAGAGCGTGAGAACTCGAAACTGCCACCGAACGTCCCCGTGGGTGGCACTAACACCTCGCACGGTACCAATGTAACTCGTAGGAACTGACCCCGCCGCCGCGGGACTCCCGGTTTGAGAATACGATGGTAATTTACAAATTTCTAGACTTAGGCTTAAAAACATGGCGTTAGAGGGTGAGAACTCGAAACTGTAACCGAACGTCCCCGTGGGTGGCACCAACACCTCCCACGGGACCAATGTAACTCGCAGGAACTGACTCCGCAGCCGCGGGACTCCCGGTTTGGGAATACGACGGTAATTTGCATATTTCTAGACTTAAGCAAAACATGGCGTTAGAGGGTGAGATCTCGAAACAGCCCTCGAACGCCCTCGTGGGTGGTACCAACACCTCCCACGGGACCAATATAACTCGTAGGAACTGACCCCGCAGCCGCGGGACTCCCGATTTGAGAATACGACGGTAATTTGCATATTTATAGACTTAGGCTTAAAAACATGGAATTAGAGCGTGAGAACTCGAAACTGCCACCGAACGTCCCCGTGGGTGGCACTAACACCTCGCACGGTACCAATGTAACTCGTAGGAACTGACCCCGCAGCCGCGGGACTCCCGATTTGAGAATACGACGGTAATTTTTGCGTATTTCTAGACTTAGGCCTAAAAACATGGCGTTAGAGGGTGAAAACCCGAAACAGCACCCGAACGTCCTCGTGGGTGGCACCAACAGCTCCCACGGGACCAATGTAACTCGTAGGAACTGACCCCGCAGCCACAGGACTCCCAGTTTGGGAATACGATGGTGATTTGCATATTTCTAGACTTAGGCTTAAAAACGTGGCGTTAGAGGGTGAGAACTCGAAACTGTAACTGAACGTCCCCGTGGGTGGCACCAACACCTCCCACGGGACCAATGTAACTCGCAGGAACTGAATCCGCAGCCTCGGGACTCCCGGTTTGGGAATACGACGGTAATTTGCATATTTCTAGACTTAAGCAAAACATGGCGTTAGAGGGTGAGATCTCGAAACAGCCCTCGAACGCCCTCGTGGGTGGCACCAACACCTCCCACGGGACCAATATAACTCGTAGGAACTGACCCCGCAGCCGTGGGACTCCCGATTTGAGAATACGACGGTAATTTGCATATTTCTAGAGTTGGGCTTAAAAACATGGAATTACAGCGTGAGAACTCGAAACTGCCACCGAACGTCCCCGTGGGTGGCACTAACACCTCCCACGGGACCAATGTAACTCGTAGGAACTGACCCCGCAGCCGCGGGACTCCCGATTTGAGAATACGACGGTAATTTGCGTATTTCTAGACTTAGGCCTAAAAACATGGCGTTAGAGGGTGAAAACCCGAAACAGCCCCCGAACGTCCTCGTGGGTGGCACCAACAGCTCCCACGGGACCAATGTAACTCGTAGGAACTGACCCCGCAGCCACGGGACTCCTAGTTTGGGAATACGACGGTGATTTGCATATTTCTAGACTTAAGCAAAACATGGCGTTAGAGGGTGAGATCTCGAAACAGCCCTCGAACGCCCTCGTGGGTGGCACCAACACCTCCCACGGGACAAATATAACTCATAGGAACTGACCCCGCAGCCGCGGGACTCTCGATTTGAGAATACGACGGTAATTTGCATATTTATAGACTTAGGCTTAAAAACATGGAATTAGAGCGTGAGAACTCGAAACTGCCACCGAACGTCCCCGTGGGTGGCACTAACACCTCGCACGGTACCAATGTAACTCGTAGGAACTGACCCCGCAGCCGCGGGACTACCGATTTTAGAATACGACTGTAATTTGCCAATTTCTAGACTTAGGCTTAAAAACATGGCGTTAGAGGGTGAAAACCCGAAGCAGCCCCCGAACGTCCCCGTGGGTGGCACCAACACCTCCCAAGGGACCAATGTAACTCGTAGTAACTGACCCCGCAGCCGCGGGACTCCCGATTTGAGAATACGACTGTAATTTGCATATTTCTAGACTTAGGCTTAAAAACATGGCGTTAGAGGGTGAGAACCCGAAACACCCCCCGAACGTCCCCGTGGGGGGCACGAACACCTCCCACGGGACCAATGTAACTCGTAGGAGCTGACATCGCAGTCGGGGGACTCCCGGTTTTAGAATACGACGGTAATTTTCATATTTCTAGACGTAGGCTTAAAAATAGGGCGTTAGAGGGTGAGATGTCGAAACAGCCCCCGAACGTCCTCGTGGGTGGCAACAACACCACCCACAGGACCAATGTAACTCGTAGGAACTGACCCCGCAGCCGCGGGACTCCCGGTTTGAGAATACGACGGTAATTTGCATATTTCTAGGCCTAGGCTTAAAAACATGGCGTTAGAGGGTGAAAACCCGAAACATCCCCCGAACGTCCCCGTGGGTGGCACCAACACCTCCCACGGGACCAATGTAACTCGTAGGAACTGAACCCGCAGCCGCGGGACTCCCGGTTTGAGCATACGACGGTAATTTACAAATTTCTAGACTTAGGCTTATAAACATGGCGTTAGAGGGTGAGAACTCGAAACTTCCCCCGAACGTCCCCGAGGGTGGCACCAACACCTCCTACGGGACCAATGTAACTCGCAGGAACTGACTCCGCAGCCGCGGGACTCCCGGTTTGGGAATACGACGGTAATTTGCATATTTCTAGACTTAAGTAAAACATGGCGTTAGAGGGCGAGATCTCGAAACATCCCCCGAACGTCCTCGTGGGTGGCACCAACACCTCCCACGGGACCAATGTAACTCGTAGGAACTGACGCCGCAGCCGCGGGGATACCGGTTTGATAATACAATGGTAATTTGCATATTTCTAGACTTAGGCTTAAAAACATGGCGTTAGAGGGTGAGAACTCGAAACTGCCACTGAATGTGCCCGTGGGTGGCATCAGCACCTCCCACGGGACCAATGTAACTCGTAGGAACTGACCCCGCAGCCGCGGGACTCCCGGTTTTAGAATACGATGGTGATTTTCATATTTTTAGACTTAGGCTTAAAAACATGGCGTTAGAGGGTGAGATGTCGAAACATCCCCCAAACGTCCTCGTGGGTGGCACCAACACCTCCCACGGGACCAATGTAACTCGTAGGAACTGACCCCGCAGCCACGGGACTCCCGATTTGAGAATACGACGGTAATTTGCGTATTTCTAGACTTAGGCTTAAAAACATGGCGTTAGAGGGTGAGAACCCGAAACACCACCCGAACGTCCCCGTGAGTGGCACCAACACCTCCCACGGGACCAATGTAACTCGTAGGAACTGACCCCGCAGCCGCGGGACTCCCGATTTGAGAATACGACGGTAATTTGCAAATTTCTAGACTTAGGCTTAAAAACATGGCGTTAGAGGGTGAAAACCCGAAACAGCCCCCGAACGTCCCCGTGGGTGGCACCAACACCTCCCACGGGACCAATGTAACTCGTAGTATCTTACCCCGCAGCCGCGGGACTCACGATTTGAGAAGACGACGGTAATTTGCATATTTCTAGACTTAGGCTTAAAAACATGGCGTTAGAGGGTGAAAATCCGAAACACCTCCCGAACGTCCCCGTGGGGGGCCCCAACACCTCCCACGGGACCAATGTAACTCGTAGGAACTGACCCCGCAGCCGCGGGACTCCCGGTTTGAGAATACGACTGTAATCTACAAATTTCTAAACTTAGGCTTAAAAACATGGCGTTAGAGGGTGAGAACTCGAAACTGCCGCCGAACGTCCCCGTGGGTGGCACCAACACCTCCCACGGGACCAATGTAACTCGTAGGAACTGACCCCGCAGCCGCGGAACTCCCGGTTTGGGAATACGACAGTAATTTGCATATTTCTAGACTTAAGCAAAACATGGCGTTAGAGGGTGAGATCTCGAAACAGCCCCCGAACGTCCTCGTGGGTGGCACCAACACCTCCCACGGGACCAATGTAACTCGTAGGAACTGACCCCGCAGCCGCGTGACACCCGATTTGAGAATACGATGGTAATTTGCATATTTCTAGATTTAGTCTTAAAAACATGGCGTTAGAGGGTGAGAACTCGAAACTGCCACCGAATGTCCCCGTGGGTGGCATCAGCACCTCCCACGGGACCAATGTAACTCGTAGGAACTGACCCCGCAGCCGCGGGACTCCCAGTTTTGGAATACGACGGTAATTTGCATATTTCTAGACATAGGCTTAAAAACATGGCGTTAGAGGGTGAGATGTCGAAACAGCCCCCAAACGTCCTCAAGGGTGGCACCAACACCTCCCACGGGACCAATGTAACTCGTAGGAACTGACCCCGCAGCCGCGGGACTCCCGATTTGAGAATACGACTGTAATTTGCGTATTTCTAGACTTAGGCCTAAAAACATGGCGTTAGAGGGTGAGAACCTGAAACACCCCCCAAACGTCCCCGTGGGTGGCACCAACACCTCCCACGGGACCAATGTAACTCGTAGGAACTGACCCCGTAGCCGCGGGACTCCCGTTTTGAGAATACGACGGTAATTTACAAAATTCTAGACTTAGGATTAAAAACATGGCGTTAGAGGGTGAGAACTCGAAACTGCCACCGAACGTCACCGTGGGTGGCACCAACACCTCCCACGGGACCAATGTAACTCGCAGGAACTGACTCTGCAGCCGCGGGACTCCCGATTTCGGAATACGACGGTAATTTGCATATTTCTAGACTAAAGCAAAACATGACGTTTGAGGGCGAGATCTCGAAACAGCCCCGAACGTCCTCGTGGGTGGCACTAACACCTCCCACGGGACCAATGTAACTCGTAGGAACTGACGCCGCAGCCGCGGGGCTCCCGGTTTGAGAATACGACGGTAATTTGCATATTTCTAGACTTAGGCTTAAAAACATGGCGTTAGAGGGTGAGAACTCGAAACTTCCACCGAATGTCCCCGTGGGTGGCATCAGCACCTCCCACGAGACCAATGTAACTCGTAGGAACTGACCCCGCAGCCGCCGGACTCCCGATTTTAGAATACGACGGTGATTTGCATATTTCTCGACTTAGGCTTAAAAACATGGCGTTAGAGGGTGAGATGTCGAAACAGCCCCCAAACGTCCTCGTGGGTGGCACCAACACCTCCCACGGGACCAATGTAACTCGTAGGAACTGACCCCGCAGCCGCGGGACTCCCGGTTTGAGAATACGATGGTAATTTACAAATTTTTAGACTTAGGCTTAAAAACATGGCGTTAGAGGGTGAGAACTCGAAACTGTAACCGAACGTCCCTGTGGGTGGCACCAACACCTCCCACGGGACCAATGTAACTCGCAGGAACTGACTCCGCAGCCGCGGGACTCCCGGTTTGGGAATACGACGGTAATTTGCATGTTTCTAGACTTAAGCAAAACATGGCGTTAGAGGGTGAGATCTCGAAACAGCCCTCGAACGTCCTCGTGGGTGGCACCAAGACCTCCCACGGGACCAATATTACTCGTAGGAATTGACCCCGCAGCCGCAGGACTCCCGGTTTGAGAATACGACGGTAATTTGCATATTTCTAGACTTAGGCTTAAAAACATGGAATTAGAGCGTGAGAACTCGAAACTGCCACCGAACGTCTCCGTGGGTGGCACCAACACCTCCCACGGGACCAATGTAACTCGTAGGAACTGACCCCGCAGTCGCGGGACTCTCGGTTTTAGAATACGACGGTAATTTCCATATTTCTAGACTTAGGTTTAAAAACATGGCGTTAGAGAGTGAGATGTCGAAACAGCCCCCAAACGTCCTCGTGGGTGGCACGAACACCACCCACGGGACCAATGTAACTCGTAGGAACTGACCCCGCAGCCGCGGGACTCCCGATTTTAGAATACGACGGTAATTTGCAAATTTCTAGACTTAGGCTTAAAAACATGGCGTTAGAGGGTGAAAACCCGAAGCAGCCCCCGAACGTCCCCATGGGTGGCAAGAACACCTCCTAAGGGACCAATGTAACTCGTAGGAACTGACCCCGGAGCCACGGGACTCCCGATTTGAGAATACGACGGTAATTTGCGTATTTCTAGACTTAGGCTTAAAAACATGGCGTTAGAGGGTGAGAACCCGAAACACCACCCAAACGTCCCCGTGAGTGGCACCAACACCTCCCACGGGACCAATGTAACTCGTAGGAACTGACCCCGTAGCCGCGGGACTCCCGATTTGAGAATACGACGGTAATTTGCAAATTTCTAGACTTAGGCTTAAAAACATGGCTTTAGAGGGTGAAAAACCGAAACAGCCCCCGAACGTCCCCGTGGGTGGCACCAACACCTCCCACGGGACCAATGTAACTCGTAGTATCTTACCCCGTAGCCGCGGGACTCACGATTTGAGAATACGACGGTAATTTGTATATTTCTAGACTTAGGCTTAAAAACATGGCGTTAGAGGGTGAAAATCCGAAACACCTCCCGAACGTCCCCGTGGGGGGCCCCAACACCTCCCATGGGACCAATGTAACTCGTAGGAACTGACCCCGCAGCCGCGGGACTCCCGGTTTGAGAATACGACTGTAATCTACAAATTTCTAAACTTAGGTTTAAAAACATGGCGTTAGAGGGTGAGAACTCGAAACTGCCGCCGAACGTCCCCGTGGGTGGCACCAACCTCCCACGGGACCAATGTAACTCGTAGGAACTCACCCCGCAGCCGCGGAACTCCCGGTATGGGAATACGACAGTAATTTGCATATTTCTAGACTTAAGCAAAACATGGCGTTAGAGGGTGAGATCTTGAAACAGCCCCCGAACGTCCTCGTGGGTGGCACCAACACCTCCCACGGGACCAATGTAACTCGTAGGAACTGACCCCGCAGCCGCGGGACACCCGGTTTGAGAATACGATGGTAATTTGCATATTTCTAGACTTAGTCTTAAAAACATGGCGTTAGAGGGTGAGAACTCGAAACTGCCACCGAATGTCCCCGTGGGTGGCATCAGCACCTCCCACGGGACCAATGTAACTCGTAGGAACTGAACCCGCAGCCGCGGGACTCCCAGTTTTAGAATACGACGGTAATTTGCATATTTCTAGACTTAGGCTTAAAAACATGGCGTTAGAGGGTGAGATGTCGAAACAGCCCCCAAACGTCCTCAAGGGTGGCACCAACACCTCCCACGGGACCAATGTAACTCGTAGGAACTGACCCCGCGGCCGCGGGAATCCCGATTTGAGAATACGACTGTAATTTGCGTATTTCTAGACTTAGGACTAAAAACATGGTGTTAGAGGGTGAGAACCCGAAACACCCCCCAAACGTCCCCGTGGGTGGCACCAACACCTCCCACGGGACCAATGTAACTCGTAGGAACTGACCCCGTAGCCGCGGGACTCCCGTTTTGAGAATACGACGGTAATTTACAAAATTCTAGACTTAGGCTTAAAAACATGGCGTTAGAGGGTGAGAACTCGAAACTGCCACCGAACGTCCCCGTGGGTGGCACCAACACCTCCAACGGGACCAATGTAACTCGCAGGAACTGACTCTGCAGCCGCGGGACTCCCGGTTTCGGAATACGACGGTAATTTGCATATTTCTAGACTAAAGCAAAACATGGCGTTTGAGGGTAAGATCTCGAAACAGCCCCCGAACGTCCTTGTGGGTGGCACCAACACCTCCCACGGGACCAATGTAACTCGTAGGAACTGACCCCGCAGCCGCGGGACTCCCGGTTTGAGAATACGACGGTAATTTACATATTTCTAGACTTAGGCTTAAAAACATGGCGTTAGAGGGTGAGAACTCGAAACTTCCACCGAATGTCCCCGTGGGTGGCATCAGCACCTCCCACGGGACCAATGTAACTCGTAGGAACTGACCCCGCAGCCGCCGGACTCCCGATTTTAGAATACGACGGTAATTTGCATATTTCTCGACTTAGGCTTAAAAACATGGCGTTAGAGGGTGAAAACCGGAAACACCCCCCGAACGTCCCCGTGGGTGGCACCAACACCTCCCACGGGACCAATGTAACTCGTAGGAACTGACCCCGCAGCCGCGGGACTCCCGGTTTGAGAATACGATGGTAATTTACAAATTTTTAGACTTAGGCTTAAAAACATGGCGTTAGAGGGTGAGAACTCGAAACTGTAACCGAACGTCCCTGTGGGTGGCACCAACACCTCCCACGGGACCAATGTAACTCGCAGGAACTGACTCCGCAGCCGCGGGACTCCCGGTTTGGGAATACGACGGTAATTTGCATGTTTCTAGACTTAAGCAAAACATGGCGTTAGAGGGTGAGATCTCGAAACAGCCCTCGAACGTCCTCGTGGGTGGCACCAAGACCTCCCACGGGACCAATATTACTCGTAGGAATTGACCCCGCAGCCGCAGGACTCCCGGTTTGAGAATACGACGGTAATTTGCATATTTCTAGACTTAGGCTTAAAAACATGGAATTAGAGCGTGAGAACTCGAAACTGCCACCGAACGTCTCCGTGGGTGGCACCAACACCTCCCACGGGACCAATGTAACTCGTAGGAACTGACCCCGCAGTCGCGGGACTCTCGGTTTTAGAATACGACGGTAATTTGCATATTTCTAGACTTAGGTTTAAAAACATGGCGTTAGAGAGTGAGATGTCGAAACAGCCCCCAAACGTCCTCGTGGGTGGCACGAACACCACCCACGGGACCAATGTAACTCGTAGGAACTGACCCCGCAGCCGCGGGACTCCCGATTTTAGAATACGACGGTAATTTGCAAATTTCTAGACTTAGGCTTAAAAACATGGCGTTAGAGGGTGAAAACCCGAAGCAGCCCCCGAACGTCCCCATGGGTGGCAAGAACACCTCCTAAGGGACCAATGTAACTCGTAGTAACTGACCCCGCAGCCGCGGGACTCCCGATTTGAGAATACGACTGTAATTTGCATATTTCTAGACTTAGGCTTAAAAACATGGCGTTAGAGGGTGAGAACCCGAAACACCCCCCGAACATCCCCTTGGGTGGCACCAACGCCTCCCACGGGACCAATGTAACTCGTAGGAACTGACCCCGCATTCGCAGGACTCCCGGTTTGAGAATACGACGGTAATTTGCATATTTCTAGACTTAAGCTTAAAAACATGGCGTTAGAGGGTGAAAACCCGAAACATCCCCCGAACGTCCCCGTGGGTGGCACCAACACCTCCCACGGGACCAATGTAACTCGTAGGAACTGACCCCGCAACCGCGGGACTCCCAGTTTGAGAATACGACGGTAATTTACAAATTTCTAGACTTAGGCTTAAAAACATGGCGTTAGAGGGTGAGAACTCGAAACTGCACCCGAACGTCCCCGTGGGTGGCACCAACACCTCCTACGGGACCAATGTAACTCGCAGGAACTGACTCCGCAGCCGCGGGAGTCCCGGTTTGGGAATACGACGGTAATTTGCATATTTCTAGACTTAAGCAAAACAAGGCGTTAAAGGGTGAGATCTCGAAACAGCCCCTGAACGTGCTCGTGGGTGGCACCAACACCTCCCACGAGACCAATGTAATTCATAGGAACTGACCCCGCAGCCGCGGGACTCCCGGTTTGAGAATACGATGGTAATTTACAAATTTCTAGACTTAGGCTTAAAAATATGGCGTTAGAGGGTGAGAACTCGAAACTGTAACCGAACGTCCCCGTGGGTGGCACCAACACCTCCCACGGGACCAATGTAACTCGCAGGAACTAACCCCGCAGCCGCGGGACTCCCGTTTTGAGAATACGACGGTAATTTGCATATTTCTAGACTTAGTCTTAAAAACAAGGAATTAGAGCGTGAGAACTCAAAACTGCCACCGAATGTCCCCGTGGGTGGCACCAACACCTCCCACGGGACCAATGTAACTCGTAGGAACTGACCCCGCAGTCGCGGGACTCCCGGTTTTAGAATACGACGGTAATTTGCATATTTCTAGACTTAGGCTTAAAAACATAGCGTTAGAGGGTGAGAACCCGAAACACCCCCCGAACGTCCCCTTGGGTGGCACCAACGCCTCCCACGGGACCAATGTAACTCGTAGGCACTCACCCCGCAGCCGCGGGACTCCTGGTTTGAGAATACGACGGTAATTTGTAAATTTATAGACTTAGGCTTAAAAACATGGCATAAGAGGGTGAAAACCCGAAACAGCCCCCGAACGACCCCGTGGGTGGCACCAACACCTCCCACGGGACCAATGTAACCCGTAGGAACTAACCCCGCATCCGCGGGACTCCCGGTTTTGAGAATACGATGGTAATTTGCATATTTCTAGACTGAGGCTTAAAAACATGGCGTTAGAGGGTGAAAACCCGAAACACCTCCCGAAGGTCCCCGTGGGTGGCACCAACACCTCCCACGGAACCAATGTAACTTGTAGGAACTGACCCCGCAGCCGCGGGTCTCCCGGTTTGAGAATACGACGGTAATTTGCATATTTCTAGACCTAGTCTTAAAAACATGGCGTTAGAGGGTGAAAACCCGAAACATCCCCCGAACGTCCCCGTGGGTGGCACCAACACCTCCCACGGGACCAATGTAACTCGTAGGAACTGACCCCGCAGCCGCGGGACTCCCGGTTTGAGAATACGACGGTAATTTACAAATTCCTAGACTTAGGCTTAAAAACATGGCGTTAGAGGGTGAGAACTCGAAACTTCCCCCGAACATCCCCGAGGGTGGCACCAACACCTCCTACGGGACCAATGTTACTCGTAGGCACTCACCCCGCAGCCGCGGGACTCCTGGTTTGAGAATACGACGGTAATTTGTAAATTTATAGACTTAGGCTTAAAAACATGGCATAAGAGGGTGAAAACCCGAAACAGCCCCCGAACGTCCCCGTGGGTGGCACCAACACCTCCCACGGGACAAATGTAACCCGCAGGAACTAACCCCGCATCCGCGGGACTCCCGCTTTGAGAATACGACGGTAATTTGCATATTTCTAGACTTAGGCTTAAAAACATGGCGTTAGAGGGTGAAAACCCGAAACACCTCCCGAAGGTCCCCGTGGGTGGCTCCAACACCTCCCACGGAACGAATGTAACTTGTAGGAACTGACCCCACAGCCGCGGGACGCCCGGTTATAGAATACGACGGTAATTTGCATATTTCTAGACTTAGGCTTAAAAACATGGCGTTAGAGGGTGAAAACCCGAAACATCCCCCGAACGTCCCCGTGGGTGGCACCAACACCTCCCACAGGACCAATGTAACTCATAGGAACTGACCCCGCAGCCGCGGGACTCCTGGTTTGAGAATACGACGGTAATTTACAAATTTCTAGACTTAGGCTTAAAAACATGGCGTTAGAGGGTGAGAACTCGAAACTTCCCCCGAACGTCCCCGTGGGTGGCACCAACACCTCCTACGGGACCAATGTAACTCGCAGGAACTGACTCCGCAGCCGCGGGACTCCCGGTTTGGGAATACGACGGTAATTTGCATATTTCTAGACTTAAGTAAAATATGGCGTTAGAGGGTGAGATCTCGAAAACAGCCCCCGAACGTCCTCGTGGGTGGCACCAACACCTCCCACGGGACCAATGTAACTCGTAGGAACTGACGCCGCAGCCGCGGGACTCCCGGTTTGAGAATACGATGGTAATTTGCATATTTCTAGACTTAGGCTTAAAAACATGGCGTTAGAGGGTGAGAACTCGAAACTGCCACCGAATGTACCCATGGGTGGCATCAGCACCTCCCACGGGACCATTGTAACTCGTAGGAACTGACCCCGCAGCCGCGGGACTCCCGGTTTTAGAATACGACTGTAATTTGCATATTTCTAGAGTTAGGCTAAAAAACATGGCGTTAGAGGGTGAGATATCGAAACAGCCCCCAAACGTCCTCGTGGGTGGCACCAACACCACCCACGGGACCAATGTAACTCGTTGGAACTGACCCCGCAGCCGCGGGATTCCCGATTTTAGAATACGACTGTAATTTGCCAATTTCTAGACTTAGGCTTAAAAACATGGCGTTAGAGGGTGATAACCCGAAGCAGCCCCCGAACGTCCCCGTGGGTGGCACCAACACCTCCCAAGGGACCAATGTAACTCGTAGTAACTGACCCCGCAGCCGCGGGACTCCCGATTTGAGAATACGACTGTAATTTGCATATTTCTAGACTTAGCCTTAAAAACATGGCGTTAGAGGGTGAGAACCCGAAACACCCCCCGAACGTCCCCTTGGGTGGCACCAACGCCTCCCACGGGACCAATGTAACTCGTACGCACTCATCCCGCAGCCGCGGGACTCATGGTTTGAGAATACGATGGTAATTTGTAAATTTATAGACTTAGGCTTAAAAACATGGCATAAGGGGGTGCAAACCCGAAACAGCCCCCGAACGTCCCCGTGGGTGGCACCAACACCTCCCACGGGACCAATGTAACCCGTAGGAACTAACCCCGCATCCGCGGGCTCCCGGTTTTAGAATACGACGGTAATTTGCATATTTCTAGACTTAGGCTTAAAAACATGGCGTTAGAGGGTGAAAACCCGAAACACCTCCCGAAGGCCCCCGTGGGTGGCACCAACACCTCCCACGGAACCAATGTAACTTGTAGGAACTGACCCCGCAGCCGCGGGACTCCCGGTTTGAGAATACGACGGTAATTTTCATATTTCTAGACTTAGGCTTAAAAACATGGCGTTAGAGGGTGAAAACCCTAAACATCCCCCGAACGTCCCCGTGGGTGGCACCAACACCTCCCACGGGACCAATGTAACTCGTAGGAACTGACCCCGCAGCCGCGGGACTCCCGGTTGGAGAATACGACGGTAATTTACAAATTTCTAGACTTTGGCTTAAAAACATGGCGTTAGAGGGTGAGAACTCGAAACTTCCCCCGAACGTACCTGTGGGTGGCACCAACACCTCCTATGGGACCAATGTAACTCGCAGGAACTGACTCCGCAGCCGTGGGACTCCCGGTTTGGGAATACGACGGTAATTTGCATATTTCTAGACTTAAGGAAAACATGGCGTTAGAGGGTGAGATCTCGAAACAGCCCCCGAACGTCCTCGTGGGTGGCACCAACACCTCCCACGGGACCAATGTAACTCGTAGGAACTGACGCCGCAGCCGCGGGACTCCCGGTTTGAGAATACGATGGTAATTTGCATATTTCTAGACTTAGGCTTAAAAACATGGCGTTAGAGGGTGAGAACTCGAAACTGCCACCGAATGTCCCCGTGGGTGGCATCAGCACCTCCCACGGGACCAATGTAACTCGTAGGAACTGACCCCGCAGCCGCGGGACTCCCGGTTTTAGAATACGACAGTAATTTGCATATTTCTAGACTTAGGCTTAAAAACATGGCGTTAGAGGGTGAGATGTCGAAACAGCCCCCAAACGTCCTCGTGGGTGGCACCAACACCTCCCACGGGACAAATGTAACTCGTAGGAACTGACCCCGCAGCCACGGGACTCCCGATTTGAGAATACGACGGTAATTTGCGTATTTCTAGACTTAGGCTTAAAAACATGGCGTTAGAGGGTGAGAACCCGAAACACCACCCGAACGTCCCCGTGAGTGGCACCAACACCTCCCACGGGACCAATGTAACTCGTAGGAACTGACCCCGTAGCCGCGGGACTCCCGATTTGAGAATACGACGGTAATTTGCAAATTTCTAGACTTAGGCTTAAAAACATGGCGTTAGAGGGTGAAAACCCGAAACATCCCCCGAACGTCCCCGTGGGTGGCACCAACACCTCCCACGGGACCAATGTAACTCGTAGTATTTTAACCCGCAGCCGCGGGACTCCCGATTTGAGAATACGACGGTAATTTGCATATTTCTAGACTTAGGCTTAAAAACATGGCGTTACAGGGTGAAAACCCGAAACACCTCCCGAACGTCCCCGTGGGTGGCCCCAACACCTCCCACGGGACCAATGTAACTCGTAGGAACTGACCCCGCAGCCGCGGGACTCCCGGTTTGAGAATACGACTGTAATCTACAAATTTCTAAACTTAGGCTTAAAAACATGGCGTTAGAGGGTGAGAACTCGAATTTGCCGCCGATCGTCCCCGTGGGTGGCACCAACACCTCCCACAGGACCAATGTAACCCGTAGGAACTAACCCCGCATCCGCGGGACTCCCGGTTTGAGAATACGATGGTAATTTGCATATTTCTAGACTTAAGCAAAACATGGCGTTAGAGGGTGAGATCTCGAAACAGCCCCCGAACGTCCTCGTGGGTGGCACCAACACCTCCCACTTGAACAATGTAACTCGTAGGAACAGACCCCACAGCCGCGGGACTCCCGATTTGGGAATACGACGGTAATTTGCATATTTCTAGACTTAATAAAAACATGGCGTTAGAGGGTGAGATCTCGAAACAGCGCCCGAACGTCCTCGTGGGTGGCACCAGCACCTCCCACGGCACCAATGTAACTCGTAGGAACTGACCCCGCAGCCGTGGGACTCCCGGTTTGAGAATACGACGGTAATTTGCATATTTTTAGACTTAGGCTTAAAAACATGGCGTTAGATAGTGAAAACTCGAAACTGCCACCGAACGTCCCCGTGGGTGGCACCAATACCTCCCACGGGACTAATGTAACTCGTAGGAACTGACCCCGCAGCCGCGGGACTCACGGTTTTAGAATACGACGGTAATTTGCATATTTCTAGACTTAGGCTTAAAAACATGGCGTTAGAGGGTGAGATGTCGAAACAGCCCCCGAACGTCCTCGTGGGTGGCACCAACACCACCCACGGGACCAATGTAACTCGTAGGAACTGACCCCGCAGCCGCGGGACTCCCGATTTTAGAATACGACTGTAATTTGCCAATTTCTAGACTTAGGCTTAAAAACATGGCGTTAGAGGGTGAAAACCAGAAGCAACCCCCGAACGTCCCCGTGGGTGGTACCAACACCTCCCAAGGGACCAATGTAACTCGTAGTAACTGACCCCGCAGCCGCGGGACTCCCGATTTGAGAATACGACTGTAATTTGCAAATTTCTAGACTTAGGCTTAAAAACATGGCGTTAGAGGGTGAGAACCCGAAACACCCCCCGAAAGTCCCCTTGGGTGGCACCAACGCCTCCCACGGGACCAATGTAACTCGTAGGCACTCACCCCGCAGCCGCGGGACTCCTGGTTTGAGAATACGACGGTAATTTGTAAATTTATAGACTTAGGCTTAAAAACATGGCATAAGAGGGTGAAAACCCGAAACAGCCCCCCGAACGTCCCCGTGGGTGGCACCAACACCTCCCACGGGACCAATGTAACCCGGAGGAACGAACCCCGCATCCGCGGGACTCCCGGTTTGGTAATACGACGGTAATTTGCATATTTCTAGACTTAAGTAAAACATGGCGTTAGAGGGTGAGATCTCGAAACAGCCCCCGAACGTCCTCGTGGGTGGCACCAACACATCCCACGGGACCATTGTAACTCGTAGGAACTGACGCCGCAGCCGCGGGACTCCCGGTTTGAGAATACGATGGTAATTTGCATATTTCTAGACTTAGGCTTAAAAACATGGCGTTAGAGGGTGAGAACTCGAAACTGCCACCGAATGTCCCCGTGGGTGGCATCAGCACCTCCCACGGGACCAATGTAACTCGTAGGAACTGACCCCGTAGCCGCGGGACTCCCGATTTTAGAATACGACGGTAATTTGCATATTTCTAGACTTAGGCTTAAAAACATGTCGTTAGAGGGTGAGATGTCGAAACAGACCCCAAACGTCCTCGTGGGTGGCACTAAAACCTCCCGCGGGACCAATGTAACTCGTAGGAACTGACACCGCAGCCACGGGACTCCCGATTTGAGAATACGACGGTAATTTGCGTATTTCTAGACTTAGGCTTAAAAACATGGCGTTAGAGGGTGAGAACCCGAAACACTACCCGAACGTCCCCGTGAGTGGCACCAACACCTCCCCCGGGACCAATGTAACTCGTAGGAACTGACCCCGTAGCCGCGGGACTCCCGATTTGAGAATACGGCGGTAATTTGCAAATTTCTAGACTTAGGCTTAAAAACATGGCGTTAGAGAGTCAAAACCCGAAACAGCCCCCGAACGTCCCCGTGGGGGGCCCCCAACACCTCCCACGGGACCAATGTAACTCGTAGGAACTGACCCCCGCAGCCGCGGGACTCCCGGTTTGAGAATACGACTGTAATCTACAAATTTCTAAACTTAGGCTTAAAAACATGGCGTTAGAGGGTGAGAACTCGAAACTGCTGCCGAACGTCCCCATGGGTGGCACCAACACCTCCCACGGGACCAATGTAACTCGTAGGAACTGACCCCGCAGCCGCGGAACTCCCGGTTTGGGAATACGACGGTAATTTGCATATTTCTAGACTTAAGCAAAACATGGCGTTGGAGGGTGAGATCTCGAAACAGCCCCCGAACGTCCTCATGGGTGGCACTTACACCTCCTACGGGAACAATGTTACTAGTAGGAACAGACCCCACAGCCGCGGGACTCCCGGTTTGGGAATACGACGGTAATTTGCATATTTCTAGACTTAAGAAAAACATGGCGTTAGAGGGTGAGATCTCGAAACAGCACCCGAACGTCCTCGTGGGTGGCACCAACAATTCCCACGGGACCAATGTAACTCGTAGGAACTGACCCCGCAGCCGTGGGACTCCCGGTTTGAGAATACGACGGTAATTTGCAAATTTTCAGACTTAGGCTTAAAAACATGGCGTTAGAGGGTCAAAACTCGAAACTGCCACCGAACGTCCCCGTGAGTGGCACCAACACCTCCCACGGGACCAATGTAACTCGTAGGAACTGACCCCGCAGCCGCGGGACTCCCGGTTTTAGAATACGACGGTAATTTGCATATTTCTAGACTTAGGCTTAAAAACATGGCGTTAGAGGGTGAGATGTCGAAACAGCCCCCGAACGTCCTCGTGGGTGGCACCAACACCACCCACGGGACCAATGTAACTCGTAGGAACTGACCCCGCAGCCGCGGGACTCCCGATTTTAGAATACGACTGTAATTTGCCAATTTCCAGACTTAGGCTTAAAAACATGGCGTTAGAGGGTGAAAACCCGAAGGAGCCCCCGAACGTCCCCGTGGGTGGCACCAACACCTCCCAAGGGACCAATGTAACTCGTAGTAACAGACCCCGCTGCCGCGGGACTCCCGATTTGAGAATACGACTGTAATTTGCATATTTCTAGACTTAGGCTTAAAAACATGGCGTTAGAGGGTGAGAACCCGAAACACCCCCCGAACGTCCCCTTGGGTGGCACCAACGCCTCCCACGGGACCAATGTAACTCGTAGGCACTCACCCCGCAGCCGCGGGACTCCTGGTTTGAGAATACGACGGTAATTAGTAAATTTATAGACTTAGGCTTAAAAACATGGAATAAGAGGGTGAAAACCCGAAACAGCCCCCGAACGTCCCCGTGGGTGGCACCAACACCTCCCACGGGACCAATGTAACCCGTAGGAACTAACCCCGTATCCGCGGGACTCCCGGTTTGAGAATACGACATTAATTTCCATATTTCTAGACTTAGGCTTAAAAACATGGCGTTAGAGGGTGAGAACTCGAAACTTCCCCCGAACGTCCCCATGGGTGGCACCAACACCTCCTACGGGACCAATGTAACTCGTAGGAACTGACGCCGCAGCCGCGGGACTCCCGGTTTGAGAATACGATGGTAATTTATAAATTTCTAGACTTAGGCTTAAAAACATGGCGTTAGAGGGTGAGAACTCGAAACTTCCCCCGAACGTCCCCGTGGGTGGCACCAACACCTCCTATGGGACCAATGTAACTCGCAGGAACTGACTCCGCAGCCGCGGGACTCCCGGTTTGGGAATACGACGGTAATTTGCATATTTCTAGACTTAAGTAAAACATGGCGTTAGAGGGTGAGATCTCGAAACAGCCCCCGAACGTCCTCGTGGGTGGCACCAACACCTCCCACGGGACCAATGTAACTCGTAGGAACTGACGCCGCAACCGCGGGACTCCCGGTTTGAGAATACGATGGTAATTTGCATATTTCTAGACTTAGGCTTAAAAACATGGCGTTAGAGGGTGAGAACTGGAAACTGCCACCGAATATCCCCGTGGGTGGCATCAACACCTCCCACGGGACCAATGTAACTCGTAGGAACTGACCCCGCAGCCGCGGGACTCCCGGTTTTAAAATACGACGGTAATTTGCATATTTCTAGACTTAGGCTTAAAAACATGGCGTTAGAGCGTGAGATGTCGAGACAGCCCCCAAACGTCCTCGTGGGTGGCACCAACACCTCCCACGGGACCAATGTAACTCGTAGGAACTGACCCCGTAGCCACGGGACTCCCGATTTGAGAATACGATGGTAATTTGCATATTTCTAGACTTAGGCTTAAAAACTTGGCGTTAGACGGTGAAAACCCGAAACATCCCCCGAACGACCCCGTGGGTGGCACCAACAGCTCCCACGGGACCAATGTAACTCGTAGGAACTGACCCCGCAGCCGCGGGACTCCCGGTTTGAGAATACGACGGAAATTTACAAATTTCTAGACTTAGGTTTAAAAACATGGCGTTAGAGGGTGAGAACTCGAAACTTCCCCCGAACGTCCCCGTGGGTGGCACTAACACCTCGCACGGTACCAATGTAACTCGTAGGAACTGACCCCGCAGCCGCGGGACTCCCGATTTGAGAATACGACGGTAATTTGCGAATTTCTAGACTTAGGCTAAAAAACATGGCGTTAGAGGGTGAGAACCCGAAACACCACCCGAACGTCCCCGTGAGTGGCACCAACACCTCCCACGGGACCAATGTAACTTGTAGGAACTGACCCCGTAGCCGTGGGACTCCCGATTTGAGAATACGACGGTAATTTGCAAATTTCTAGACTTAGGCTTAAAAACATGGCGTTAGAGGGTGAAAACTTGAAACAGCCCCCGAAAGTCCCCGTGGGTGGCACCAACACCTCCCACGGGACCAATGTAACTCGTAGTATCTTATCCCGCAGCCGCGGGACTCCCGATTTGAGAATACGATGGTAATTTGCATATTTCTAGACTTAGGCTTAAAAACGTGGCGTTAGAGGGTGAAAACCCGAAACACCTCCCGAACGTCCCCGTGGGTGGCCCCAACACCTCCCACGGGACCAATGTAACTCGTAGGAACTGACCCCGTAGCCGCGGGACTCCCGGTTTGAGAATATGACTGTAATCTACAAATTTCTAAACTTAGGCTTAAAAACATGGCGTTAGAGGGTGAGAACTCGAAACTGCCGCCGAACGTCCCCGTGGGTGGCACCAACACCTCCCACGGGACCAATGTAACTCGTAGGAACTGACCCCGCAGCCGCGGAACTCCCGGTTTGGGAATACGACGGTAATTTGCATATTTCTAGACTTAAGCAAAACATGGCGTTATAGGGTGAGATCTCAAAACAGCCCCCGAACGTCCTCGTGGGTGGCACCAACACCTCCCACGGGAATAATGTAACTCGTAGGAACAGACCCCACAGCCACGGGACTCCCGGATTGGGAATACGACGGTAATTTGCATATTTCTAGACTTAAGAAAAACATGGCGTTAGAGGGTGAGATCTCGGAACAGCGCCCGAACGTCCTCGTGGGTGGCACCAACACCTCCCACGGGACCAATGTAACTCATAGGAACTGACCCCGCAGCCATGGGACTCCCGGTTTGAGAATACGACGGTAATTTGCATATTTTTAGACTTAGGCTTAAAAACATGGCGTTAGAGGGTGAAAACTCGAAACTGCCACCGAACGTCCCCGTGGGTGGCACCAATACCTCCCACGGGACCAATGTAACTCGTAGGAACTGACCCCGCAGCCGCGGGACTCCCGGTTTCAGAATACGACGATAATTTGTTTATTTCTAGACTTAGGCTTAAAAACATGGCGTTAGAGGGTGAGATCTCGAAACAGCCCCCGAACGTCATCGTGGGTGGTACCAACACATCCCACGGGACCAATGTAACTCGTAGGAACTGACCCCGCAGCCGCGGGACAACCGATCTGAGAATACGACGATAATTTGCATATTTCTAGACTTAGGCTTAAAAACATGGCGTTAGAGGGTGAGAACCCGAAACACCCACCGGACGTCCCCGTGGGTGGCACCAACGCCTCCCACGGGACCAATGTAACTCGTTGGAACTGACCCCGCAGCCACGGGACTCTTGGTTTGAGAATACGACTGTAATTAACAAATTTCTAGACTTAAGCTTTAAAACATGGCATTAGAGGATGAAAACCCGAAACTGCCCCCGAACGTCCTCGTGGGTGGCACCAACAACTCCCACAGGACCAATGTAACTCATAGGAACTGACCCCGCGGGCACGGGACTCCCAGTTTGGGAATACGACGGTAATTTGCATATTTTTAGACTTAAGCAAAACATGGTGTCAGAGGGTGAGATCTCGAAACAGCCCCCGAACGTCCTCGTGGGTGGCACCAATACCTCCCACGGGACCAATGTAACTCGTAGGAACTGATTCCGCAGCCGCGGGACTCCCGATTTGAGAATACGATGGTAATTTCCATATTTCTAGACTTAGGCTTAAAAACATGGCGTTAGAGGGTGAGAACCCGAAACACCCACCGAACGTCCCCGTGGGTGACACCAACACCTCACACGGGACCAATGTAACTCGTAGGTACTCACCCCGCTACCGCGGGACTCCTGGTTTGAGAATACAACGGTAATTTGCAAATTTCTAGACTTAGGCTTAAAAACATGGCGTTAGAGGGTGAAAACCCGAAACAACCCCCGAACGTCCCCGTAGGTGGCACCAACACCTCCCACGGGACTAATGTAACTTGTAGGAACTGACCCCGCAGCCGCGGGACTCCCGGTTTGAGAATACGACGGTAATTTGCATATTTCTAGACTTAGGCTTTAAAACATGGCGTTAGAGGGTGAAAAGCCGAAAAACCCCCGAACGTCCCCGTGGGTGGCACCAACACCTCCCACGGGACCAATGTAACTCGTAAGAACTGACCCCGCAGCCACGGGACTCCCGATTTGAGAATACGACAGTAATTTGCATATTTCTAGACTTAGGCTTATAAACATGGCGTTAGAGGGTGAGATCTTGAAACAGCCCCCGAACGTCCCCGTGGGTGGAACCAACACCTCCCACGGGACCAATGTAACTCGTAGGAACTGATCCCGCAGCCGCGGGACTCCCGATTTGAGAATACGATTGTAATTTGCATATTTCTAGACTTAGGCTTAAAAACATGGCGTTAGAGGGTGAAAACCCGAAACACCCCCCGAACGTCCCCGTGGGTGGCACCAACACCTCCCACGGAACCAATATAACTCGTAGGAACTGACCCCGTAGCCGCGGGACTCCCGGTTTGAGAATACGACGGTAATTTGCATATTTCTAGATTTAGGCTTAAAAACATGGCGTTAGAGGGTGAAAACCCGAAACACCCCCCGAACGTCCCCGTGGGTGGCACCAACACCTCCCACGGAACCAACATAACTCGTAGGAACTGACCCCGCAGCCGCGGGACTCCCGGTTTGAGAATACGATGGTAATTTACAAATTTCGAGACTTAGGCTTAAAAACATGGTGTTAGAGGGTGAGAACTCGAAACTGTAACCGAACGTCCCCGTGGGTGGCACCAACACCTCCCACGGGACCAATGTAACTCGCAGGAACTGACTCCGCAGCCGCGGGACTCCCGGTTTGGGAATACGACGGTAATTTGCATATTTCTAGACTTAAGCAAAACATGGCGATAGAGGGTGAGATCTCGAAACAACCCCCGAACGTCCTCATGGGTGGCACCAACACCTCCCACGGGACCAATATAACTCATAGGAACTGACCCCGCAGTCGCGGGACTCCCGGTTTTAGAATACGACTGTAATTTGCATATTTTTCTAGACTTAGGCTTAAAAACATGGCGTTAGAGGGTGAGATGTCGAAACAGCCCCCGAACGTCCTCGTGGGCGGCACCAACACCACCCACGGGAGCAATGTAACTCGTAGGAACTGACCCCGCAGCCGCGGGACTCCCGATTTTAGAATACGACGGTAATTTGCCAATTTCTGGACTTAGGCTTAAAAACATGGCGTTAGAGGGTGAAAACCCGAAGCAGCCCCCAAACGTCCCTGTGGGTGGCACCAACACCTCCCAAAGGACCAATGTAACTCGTAGTAACTGACCCCGCAGTCGCGGGACTCCCGATTTGAGAATACGATGGTAATTTGCATATTTCTAGACTTAGGCTTAAAAACATGGCGTTAGAGGGTGAGAACCCAAAACACCCCCCGAACGTTCCCATGGGTGGCACCAACGCCTCCCACGGGACCAATGAAACTCGTAGGCACTCACCCCGCAGCCGCGGGACTCCTGGTTTGAGAATACGACGGTAATTTGCAAATTTATAGACTTAGGCTTAAAAACATGGCGTTAGAGGGTGAAAACCCGAAACAACCCCCAAGCGTCCCCGTGGGTGGCACCAACACCTCCCACGTGACTAATGTAACTTGTAGGAACTGACCCCGCAGCCGCGGGACTCCCGGTTTGAGAATACGACGGTAATTTGCATATTTCTAGACTTAGGCTTAAAAACATGGCGTTAGAGGATGAAAACCCGAAACACCCCCCGAACTTCCCCGTGGGTGGCACTAACACCTCCCATGGGACCAATGTAACTCGTAGGAACTGACCCCGCAGCCGCGGGACTCCCCGTTCGAGAATACGACGATAATTTGCATATTTCTAGACTTAGGCTTAAAAACATGGCGTTAGATGGTGAAAAGCCGAAAAACCCCCGAACGTCCCCGTGGGTGGCACCAACACCTCCCACGGGACAAATGTAACTCGTAAGAACTGACCCCGCAGCCGCGGGACTCCCGATTTGAGAATACGACAGTAATTTGCATATATCTAGACTTAGGCTTATGAACATGGCGTTAGAGGGTGAGATCTCGAAACATCCCCCGAACGTCCCCGTGGGTGGAACCAACACCTCCCACGGGACCAATGTAACTCGTAGGAACTGATCCCGCAGCCGCGGGACTCCCGATTTGAGAATACGATTGTAATTTGCATATTTTTAGACTTAGGCTTAAAAACATGGCGTTAGAGGGTGAAAACCCGAAACACCCCCCGAACGTCCCCGTGGGTGGCACCAACACCTCCCATGGAACCAATATAACTCGTAGGAACTGACCCCGTAGCCGCGGGACTCCCGGTTTGAGAATACGACGGTAATTTTCATATTTCTAGACTTAGGCTTAAAAACATGGCGTTAGAGGGTGAATACCCGAAACACCCCCCGAACGTCCCCGTGGGTGGCACCAACACCTCCCACGGAACCAATATAACTCGTAGGAACTGACCCCGCAGCCGCGGGACTCCCGGTTTGAGAATACGACGGTAATTTACAAATTTCTAGACTTAGGCTTAAAAACATGGCGTTAGAGGGTGAGAACTCGAAACTGCCAATGAACGTCCCCGTGGGTGGCACCAACACCTCCCACGGGACCAATGTAACTCGCAGGAACTGACTCTGCAGCCGCGGGACTCCCGGTTTGGGAATACGACGGTAATTTGAATATTTCTAGACTTAAGCAAAACATGGCGTTAGAGGGTGAGATCTCGAAACAGCCCCCGAACGTCCTCGTGGGTGGCACCAACACCTCCCACGGGACCAATATAACTCGTAGGAACTGACCCCGCAGCCGCGGGACTCCCGGTTTGGGAATACGACGGTAATTTGAATATTTCTAGACTTAAGCAAAACATGGCGTTAGAGGGTGAGATCTAGAAACAGCCCCCGAACGTCCTCGTGGGTGGCATCAACACCTCCCACGGGACCAATATAACTCGTACGAACTGACCCCGCAGCCGCGGGACTTCCGGTTTGAGAATACGACGGTAATTTGCATATTTCTAGACTTAGGCTTAAAACCATGGCTTTAGAGGGTGAGAACTCGAAACTGCCACCGAACGTCCCCGTGGGTGGCATCAGCACCTCCCACGGGACCAATGTAACACGTAGGAACTGACCCCGCAGCCGCGGGACTCCCAGTTTTAGAATACGACGGTAATTTGCATATTTCTAGACTTAGGGTTAAAAACATGGCATTAGAGGGTGAGATGTCGAAACATCCCCCAAACGTCCTCGTGGGTGGCACCAACACCTTCCACGGGACCAATGTAACTCGTAGGAACTGACCCCGTAGCCGCGGGACTCACGATTTGAGAATACGACGGTAATTTGCATATTTCTAGACTTAGGCTTAAAAACATGGCGTTATAGGGTGAGAACCCAAAACACCCCCCGAACGTTCCCATGGGTGGCATCAACGCCTCCCACGGGACCAATGTAACTCGTAGGAACTCATTCCGCAGCCGCGGGACTCCTGGTTTGAGAATACGACGGTAATTTGAAAATTTATAGACTTAGGCTTAAAAACATGGCGTTAGAGGGTGAGAACCCGAAACACCACCCCAATGTCCCCTTGGGTGGCACCAACGCCTCCCACAGGACCAATGTTACTCGTAGGCACTCACCCCGCAGCCGCGGGACTCCTGGTTTGAGAATACGACGGTAATTTGCAAATTTATAGACTTAGGCTTAAAAACATGGCGTTAGAGGGTGAAAACCCGAAATAGCCACCGAACGTCCCCGTGGGTGGCACCAACACCTCCCACGGGACCAATGTAACTCGTAGGAACTGACCCCGCAGCCGCGGGACTCCCGGTTTGAGAATACGAAGGTAATTTGAATATTTCTAGACTTAGGCTTAAAAACATGGCGTTAGAGGGTGAAAACCCGAAACACCTCCCGAACGTCCCCGTGGGTGGCACCAACACCTCCCACGGGACCAATGTAACTCGTGGGAACTGACCCCGCAGCCGCGGGAATCCCGGTTTGAGAATACGACGGTAATTTGCATATTTCTAGGCTTAGGCTTAAAAACATGTCGTTAGAGGGTGAAAACCCGAAACATCCCCGAATGTCCCCGTGGGTGGCACCAACACCTCCCACGGGACCAATGTAACTCGTAGGAACTGACCCCGCAGCCGCGGGACTCCCAGTTTGAGAATACGACGATAATTTACAAATTTCTAGACTTAGGCTTAAAAACATGGCGTTAGAGGGTGCGAACTCGAAACTGCCAACGAACATCCCCGTGGGTGGCACCAACACCTCCCACGGGACCAATGTAACTCGCAGGAACTGACTCTGCAGCCGCGGGACTCCCGGTTTGGGAATACGTCGGTAATTTGAATATTTCTAGACTTAAGCAAAACATGGCATTAGAGGGTGAGATCTAGAAACAGCCCCCGAACGTCCTCGTGGGTGGCATCAACACCTCCCATGGGACCAATATAACTCGTAGGAACTGACCCCGCAGCCGCGGGACTTCCGGTTTGAGAATACAACGGTAATTTGCATATTTCTAGACTTAGGCTAAAAAACATGGCGTTAGAGGGTGAGAACTCGAAACTGCCAGCGAATGTCCCCGTGGGTGGCATCAGCACCTCTCACGGGACCAATGTAACTCGTAGGAACTGACCCCGCAGCCACGGGACTCCCAGTTTTAAAATACGACGGTAATTTGCATATTTCTAGACTTAGGCTTAAAAACATGGCGTTAGAGGGTGAGATGTCGAAACATCCCCCAAACCTCCTCGTGGGTGGCACCAACACCTCCCACGGGACCAATGTAACTCGTAGGAACTAACCCCGCAGCCGCGGGACTCCCGATTTGAGAATACGACAGTAATTAGCGTATTTCTAGACTTAGGCTTTAAAACATGGCGTTACAGGGTGAGAACCCGAAACACCGCCCGAACGTCCCCGTGAGTGGCACCAACACCTCCCACGGGACCAATGTAACTCGTAGGAACTGACCCCGCAGCCGCGGGACTCCCGATTTGAGAAAATGATGGTAATTTGCAAATTTCTAGACTTAGGCTTAAAAACATGGCGTTAGAGGGTGAAAACCCGAAACAGCCCCCGAACGTCCCCGTAGGTGGCACCAACACCTCCCACGGGACCAATGTAACTTGTAGTAACTAACCCCGCCGCCGCGGGACTCCCGATATGAGAATACGACGGTAATTTGCATATTTCTAGACTTAGGCTTAAAAACATGGCGTTAGAGGGTGAAAACCCGAAACACCCCCCGAACGTCCCCTTGGGTGGCACCAACACCTCCCACGGGACCAATGTAAGTCGTAGGAACTGACCCCGCAGCCGCGGGACTCCCCGTTCGAGAATACGACGGTAATTTTCATATTTCTAGACTTAGGCTTTAAAAATGGCGTTAGTGGGTGAAAACCCGAAACACCCCCCGAACGTCCCTGTGGGTGGCACCAACACCTCTCACGGGACCAATGTAACTCGTAGGAACTGACCCCGCAGCCGCGGGACTCCCGATTTGAGAATACGACTGTAATTTGCATATTTCTAGACTTAGGCTTAAAAACATGGCGTTAGAGGGTGAGATCCCGAAACAGCCCCCGAACGTCCCCGTGGGTGGCACCAACACCTCCCGCGGGACCAGTGTTACTCGTAGGAACTGACTTCGCAGCCGCGGGACTCTCGGTTTGAGAATACGACGATAATTTGTAAATTTCTAGACTCAGGCTTAAAAACACAGCGTTAGAGGGTGAAAACCCGAAACAGCCCCCGAACGTCCCCGTGGGTGGCACCCACACCTCCCACGGGACCAATGTAACTCGTAGGAACTGACCCCGCAGCCGCGAGACTCTCGATTTGATAATACCACGGTAATCTTGATATTTTTGGACTTACGCTTAAAAACATGGCTTTAGAGGGTGAAAACCCGAAACACCTCCCGAACATCCCCGTGGGTGGCACCAACACCTCCCACGGGACCGATGTAACTTGTAGGAACTGATCCCGCAGCCGTGGGACTCCTGGTTTGAGAATACGACGGTAATTTGCATATTTCTAAACTTAGGCTTAAAAAATGGCGTTAGATGGTGAAAACCCGAAACACCCCCCGAACGTCCTCGTGGGTGGCACCAACACGTCCCACGGGGCCAATGTAACACGTAGGAACTGACCCCGCAGCCGCGGGACTCCCGATTTGAGAATACGACGGTAATTTGCAAATTTCAGACTTAGGCTTAAAAACATGGCGTTAGAGGGTGAGAACTCGAAACTGGCACCGAACGTCCCCGTGGGTGGCACCAACACCTCCCACGGGACCAATGTAACTCGTAGGAACTGACCCCGCAACCGCGGGACTCCCGGTTTAAGAATACGATGGTTATTTGCATATTTCTACACTTAGGCTTAAAAACATGGCGTTAGAAGGTGAGATCTCGAAACAGCCCCTGAACGTCCTCGTGGGTGGCACCAACACCTCCCACGGGACCAATGTAACTCGTAGGAACGAACCCCGCAGCCGTGGGGCTCCCGATTTGAGAATACGACGGTAATTTGCATATTTTTAGACTTAGGCTTAAAAACATGGCGTTAGAGGGTGAGAACCCGAAACACCCCACGAACGTCCCCGTGGGTGGCACCAATCCTCCCATGGGACCAATGTAACTCGTAGGAACTGACCCCGCAGCCGCGGGACTCCCGGTTTGGGAATACGATGTAAATTTGCATATTTCTAGACTTAAGCAAAACATGGCGTTAGAGGGTGAGATCTCGAAACAGCCCCCGAACGTCCTCGTGGGTGGAACCATCACCTCCCACGGGACCAATTTAACTCGTAGGAACTGACCCCGCAGCCGCGGGACTCCTGGTTTGAGAATACGACGGTAATTTTCATATTTCTAGACTTAGGTTTAAAATATGGCGTTAGAGGGTGAGAACTCGAAACTGCCACCGAATGTCCCCGTGGGTGGCACCAACACCTCCCACGGGACCAATGTAACTCGTAGGAACTGACCCCGCATCCGCGGGACTCCCGGTTTTAGAATACGACGGTTATTTGCATATTTCTAGACTTAGGCTTAAAAACATGGCGTTAGAGGGTGAGATCTCGAAACAGCCCCCGAACGTCCTCGTGGGTGCCACCAACACCTCCCACGGGACAAATGTAACTCGTAGGAACTGATCCCGCAGCCGCGGGACTCCCGATTTGAGAATACGAAGGTAATTTGCATATTTCTAGACTTAGGCTCAAGAACATGGCGTTAGAGGGTGAAAACCCGAAACACCCACCGAACGTCCCCGTGGGTGGCACCAACACCTCCCACGGGACCAATGTAACTCGTAGGAACTGACCCCGCAGCCGCGGGACTCCCGGTTTGAGAATACGATGGTACTTTAAAAATTTCTAGACTTAGTCTTAAAAACATGGCGTTAGAGGGTGAGAACTCGAAACTTCCACCGAACGTCCTCGTGGGTGGCACCAACAGCTCCCACGGGACCAATGTAACTCGTAGGAACTGACCCCGCAGCCACGGGACTCCCAGTTTGGGAATACGATGGTAATTTGCATATTTCTAGACTTAAGCAAAACATGGTGTTAGAGGGTGAGATCTCGAAACAGCCCCCGAACGTCCTCGTGGGTGGCACCAACACCTCCCACGGGACCAATGTAACTCGTAGGAACTGACCCCGCATCCGCGGGACTCCCGGTTTGAGAATATGACGGTAATTTGCATATTTCTAGACTTAGACTTAAAAACATGGCGTTAGAGGGTGAAAACTCGAAACTGAAAACGAACGTCCCCGTGGGTGGCACCAATACCTCCCACGGGACCAAAGTAACTCGTAGGAACTGACCGCGCAGCCGCGGGACTCCCAGTTTTAGAATACGACGGTAATTTGCATATTTCTGGACTTAGGCTTAAAAACATGGGGTTAGAGGGTGAGATCTCGAAACAGCCTCCGAACGTCCTCGTGGGTGGTTCCAACACCTTCCACGGGACCAATGTAACTGGTAGGAACTGACCCCGCAGCCGCGGGACTCCCGATTTGAGAATACGACGCTAATTTGCATATTTCTAGACTTAGGCTTAAAAACATAGCGTTTGAGGGTGAGAACATGAAACACCCCCCGAACGTCCCCGTGGGTGGCACCAACGCCTCACACGGGACCAATGTAACTCGTAGGTACTCACCCCGCAGCCGCGGGACTCCACGTTCGAGAATACGATGGTAATTTGCATATTTCTAGACTTAGGCTTAAAAACATGGCGTTAGAGGGTGAAAACCCGAAAAACCCCCCGAACGACCCCGTGGGTGGCACCAACACCTCCCACGGGACCAATGTATCTCGTAGGAACTGACCCCGCAGCCGCGGGACTCCCGATTTGAGAATACAACGGAAATTTGCATATTTCTAGACTTAGGCTTAAAAACATGGTGTTAGAGGGTGAGATCTCGAAACAGCCCCTGAACTTCCCCGTGGGTGGCACCAACACCTCCCACGGGACCAATGTATCTCGTAGGAACTGATCCCGCAGCCGCGGGACTCCCGATTTGAGAATATAACGATAATTTGCATATTTCTAGACTTAGGCTTAAAAACATGGCATTAGAGGGTGAAAACCCGAAACACCCCCCGAACGTCCCCGTGGGTGGCACCAACACCTCCCACGGGACCAATGTAACTCGTAGGAACTGACCCCGGAGCCGCGGGACTCCCGGTTTGAGAATACGACGGTAATTTGCAAATTTCTAGACTTAGGCTTAAAAGATGGTGTTAGAGGGTGAAAACCGAAAACACCCCCCGAACGTTCCCGTGGGTGGCACCAACACCTCCCACAGAACCAATGTAACTCGTAGGAACTGACCCCGCAGCCGCGGGACTCCCGGTTTGAGAATACGACGGTAATTTGCAAATTTCTAGACTTAGGCTTAAAAACATGGCGTTAGAGGGCGAGAACTCGGAACTGCCACGGAACGTCCCAGTGGGTGGCACCAACACCGCCCACGGGACCAATGTAACTCGTAGGAACTGACCCCGCAGCTGCGGGACTCCCGGTTTTAGAATACGACGGTAAGTAGCATATTTGTAGACTTAGGCTTAAAAACATGGCGTTAGAGAGTGAAAACCCGAAACAGCCCCCGAACGTCCCCGTGGGTGGCACCAACACCTCCCACGGGACCAATGTAACTCGTAGGAACTGACCCCGCAGCCGTGGGACTCCCGATTTGAGAATACGACGGTAATTTGCCAATTTCTAGACTTAGGCTTAAAAACATGGTGTTAGAGGGTGAGAACTCGAAACTGCCACCGAACGTCCCCGTGGGTGGCACCAACACCTCCCACGGGACCAATGTAACTCGTAGGAACTGACCCCGCAGCCGCGGGACTCCCGGTTTGAGAATACGACGGTAATTTGCAAATTTCTAGACTTAGGCTTAAAAACATGGCGTTAGAGTGTGAAAACCCGAAACAACCCCCGAACGTCCCCGTGGGTGGCACCAACACCTCCCACGGGACCAATGTAACTCGTAGGAACTGACCCCGCAGCAGCGGGCCTCCCGATTTTAGAATACGACGGTAATTTGCAAATTTCTAGACTTAGGCTTTAAAACATGGCGTTTGAGGGTGAAAACCCGGAATAGCCCACGAACGTCCCTGTGGGTGTCACCAACACCTCCCACGGGACGACTCCCGGTTTGAGAATACGACGGTAATTTGCATATTTCTAGACTAAGGCTTAAAAACATGGCGTTAGAGGGTGAAAACCCGAAACACCCCCCGAACTTCCCGGTGGGTGGCACCAACACCTCCCACGGGACCAATGTAACTCATAGGAACCGACCCCGCAGCCGCGGGTCTCTTGATTTGAGAATACGACGGTAATTTGCAAATGTCTAGACTTAGTGTTAAAAACATGGCGTTAGAGGGTGAGAACTCGAAACTGCCACCGAACGTCCCCGTGGGTGGCACCAACAGCTCCCACGGGACCAATGTAACTCGTAGGAACTGACCCCGCAGCCGCGGGACTCCCGGTTTGAGAATACGACGGTAATTTGCATATTTCTAGACTTAGGCTTAAAAACATGGCGTTGGAAGGTGAGAACTCGAAACTTCCACCGAACATCCCCGTGGGTGGCACCAATACCTCCCACGGGACCAATGTAACTCGTAGGAACTGAACCCGCAGCCGCGGGACTCCCGGTTTTAGAATACGATGGTAATTTCCATATTTCTAGACTTAGGCTTAAAAAGATGGCGTTAGAGGGTGAGATCTCGAAACAGCCCCCAAACGTCCTCGTGGGTGGTACCAACACCTCCCACGGGACCAATGTAACTCGTAGGAACTGACCCCGCAGCCGCGTGACTCCGGATTTGGGAATACGACGGTAATTTTCATATTTCTAAACTTAAGCAAAACATGGCGTTAGAGGGTGAGATCTCGAAACAGCCCCCGAACGTCCTCGTGGGTGGCACCAACAGCTCCCACGGGACCAATGTAACTCGTAGGAACTGACCCCGCAGCCACGGGACTCCCAGTTTGGGAATACGATGGTAATTTGCATATTTCTAGACTTAAGCAAAACATGGTGTTAGAGGGTGAGATCTCGAAACAGCCCCCGAACGTCCTCGTGGGTGGCACCAACACCTCCCACGGGACCAATGTAACTCGTAGGAACTGACCCCGCATCCGCGGGACTCCCGGTTTGAGAATATGACGATAATTTGCATATTTCTAGACTTAGACTTAAAAACATGGCGTTAGAGGGTGAAAACTCGAAACTGAAAACGAACGTCCCCGTGGGTGGCACCAATACCTCCCACGGGACCAAAGTAACTCGTAGGAACTGACCGCGCAGCCGCGGGACTCCCAGTTTTAGAATAGGACGGTAATTTGCATATTTCTGGACTTAGGCTTAAAAACATGGGGTTAGAGGGTGAGATCTCGAAACAGCCTCCGAACGTCCTCG